>OX578283.1:64587227-65314274 GCA_951217055.1 Gerris lacustris
TTATAACTTGTAGTACTTCTTTTTCAAGTATGGGTGGAAAAATCTGACCTTGACCGTGAGCTTTTTGTTGCATATTTATGCAGCTTAGTTCATTATTCGAATAAAGCTTTTTGTAGAATCGAGTGGCAGCTAAAATTATATCATCTCTGCTTTTTAAAGTGGTTCCTTCTGAAGTATTTACATCAGTAATCCAATTTTTTCCTTTATTTAGCTGTTTCCTCGCCGTTCTTATAGAATTTGAATTTTCTATAATATTTTTGACAATGTTTTCTTCATATTCATTAATGTCGTCTTTTATCTTTTGCTTTACTTTTTTACAAATGAGATTTAACTCTATTTTTTCATTTTTGGTTTTTTTCTTTTTTCTTTTAATCTCTTCTCTCGTGTTTATGAGTTTAATAGTCTGGTCTTTCAGTTTCCCTGGTTTTAATTCAGTTTTATTATTTTCCGAAGCAGTTTTCAATATAGCATGTTTAATTACGTTGTATAGATCATCAGAGGCGAGTTCGTTAATATTAGTCCCTTCTATTTTTTGTTGTAGGGTGTTTAAAAACAGTTGCGGGTCACTACAGCACTGCATTTTTGGTTGCTTTACAGTAATCCTTCTCTTTTGCCGTCGAGTATAGATCTTACCCCACACCATTCTGTGATCAGAAAAAAATTTGAAATTTGACATAGCTTCTACATTTTGAAATATCTCTCCGTTCCGTGTCATGATGAAATCAATTTCATTTTTGTGTTTACCGTTGGGAGTGATCCATGTCCATTTCTTACCTTGTCTTTTTTTATAGAAGCTGTTCATTATTTTGAGTCTCATTTCTTGGCAGTACCGTACTAGCTTCCATCCTCTTGCATTCCGCTTTCCATATCCATAGGGTCCAACAATGTCATCTTCTTCATTCATTCTATGTCCAACCTGACTATTCATGTCTCCCATGACTATCAATATATTCTTACTATTGTATGTTTCTTCTGATATTATATTAGTAAGGGTTTCATAAAATAAATCCGACTCCTCCTCTGTTGATTCGCTTGTAGGAGCGTATACTTGGATGAAAGTTATAGTTTTACTATTTCCTTCTCTTATTTTTAATTTTGCTACTCTGCCACTCTGACCACTAAATTCTATTATATCGCTCTTTCTATTGTTTTTTATCACGAACCCGACTCCATTTTTTCCTCTCTCGGTTCCGCTGTACATGAAAATATATCCGTTTTTTCTTTCCACGATGTTCTCTCCTAGCCTTCTAACTTCCGCTAATCCTAATACTTCTATATCTGTTTCATCCAAAGCAAGTTCAAGTTCCGTGATACTTCCTTCAGTGAGTAAAGTTCGGACGTTCATTGTGCCAAAAGATAATATTCTTTTGTTCCTCGACGGGTTTCGGTCTATCTCCTCCTCGTTGACCAGACTTACTGGAGGATCTGGAATATTTTCCAATGCTTCAGAGTTTGCTTTTTCTTTTCTATTTTCATGTTGTTTTATTCTATGGTTTGTTTTTGTATTTCCTATTTTATTTCGATTTAATTGCTAGATTGACTCATTAGGCGATTGTAACAGTTGTTTTCCTTCATTTTTATTTCCTTTTTTCTTTTCATTTTTTTCCGATGTTCCGTCTGTATTTTCAGTCCTATTTTTTTTAGCCACTAAATCCACTTGATTTGTGATACTCATAGAAGCGTTTGGGGAGTTGCTCAGTTCTCTTTTCTGGGTTATTCTTCTTTCTGACATTTTTTCTTGGACAATATTTCTTTCATCGTGTTGTTTTCGGGGGCTAAACTCTTTTACTATGAGTTTATCATATCTTAATGTCGCATATTTTCCTTGATCACGAGCCTCGATCATTTCTTTGTTTAGTTTTTTTCTGATTTCTAAAATTTTTGGAGGGAAGTCCTCGGTTATAAAAACTTTTGTTCCTTTTAGTTTTCTCTTATTTTTCATAACTTCGATTTTCTTCCTCCACGACATAAAAATAAGTTGCACGGGTCGTGTATACCCTTCTTCAAATTTCCCTATTCTTTTAATGCAATCTATATCGCTTTCTTTTAATTCCATATTTATTTTATTATTAATTATTTGTAGGATATTTCGCTCTAAATCAGAGTATTTTTCATACTTTTCCTCCTTAAAGCCGTGAATTATTACATTCTTTTTTCTTAATTCTTTTTCTATACTATCTATTCTTTTTTCCTGGTCTTTTAATTTTGATTCATTGTTTATTTGTAGTACTTTAATGTCCGATATTTCACTTTTTAGTTCCTCCTTGAAACTATATATATCATTCTTTAATTCATTTAAAAGTTTCGCAATCGATTCCATGTTAGTTTCGTTCATTATTTATACCTATAAATAATTTATTCTAGTATTGTGAAAATTATCGATTCAAAGAATTTCTTTATTATTGATTATTATTTAAAGTCAGTTGATAAGTGAGATTAGATATAGGTTGTTTACCTTTTCTCTCAAGATTACCAGAGCTATAGTATCGTGGCTGTGAAGGTGGGGATCTTCATAGATTCGAGAGTAGACGGGGGATCCTTATGTTAGGGTGGGGCGGTTGAAGCACCAATGAGGTTAACGTTTCTATGACTCATATAGCCCGTTTCACGTTTTATAACTGAATATATTCTACTATGCCGATTTTATGGAATTTCTCTAAAAAATCACTTGAATTGAAAAATTAATAACTCCACTCTCCACCGACGGTTTTAGTTCAAAGTTTATATTATTAATCACTGGTAACTAAGCTCTGCGTATGCAAAAAATCTAGTCCTAAATACTTAATTGCACTATTTAAATTTACTATTTGTACGGAGCCGAACTGACACGTGCCGCGAACTGCAGGCAACTCCGTTAATATCATAGCAACGAAATAATAATATGGTATTAATGAATAAATATGGCAACTGAAAAACTTTGGTTTATTGATCTCTTTCTCATAGAAATTTTTCTATTACAGTTTATAGATTAGGTACCCGGTTTTGTCCGACTCTCCCCTATAGAGTCTCGATTTTTCCAATTCTTTCTTAGTCTTTTTACTTTCTGATTTAAAGGGTCTCGATTTTTCCAATTCTTTTTACTTTCTCATATAAAGAGAAAGTATTGTGTTGGCGTGAAAATTCGATTTTGAGATTTTGATGGATTTTCATGTTTTGAGGTCCCCTGAGTCCAAAAAAGTGGTTTTTACAAAATGTCTGTCTGTCGTCTATCTGTCCGTGCAGACGCCTGGAGGTTATACTACTGGGCCGATTTTGACGAAATTAGGTATACAAGTTCAGAATAATCATACCCTGAGGTAAAATCGAGAAATGAATTTTAGCCTCAAATATGGGGGCGCGGCCCCCTGAAAACCCAAAGAAAACGTGAAAACAATATTTCTCGAAAACGGTTCCGAAGATTTTAATTAAAAAATTCTAAAATTTAGTCCATTTAAATACGAATCTAACGATATAAGCTGTTTCCCCGGGAAAAATCTAGTTCCGGAGAAAATAGCTTATAACGTGGACGAGGAGAGCCCGGGTTCGATTCCACGCCCTGGAGAAGTTATTTTTATGATAAATCTTGATGAAATGTTCAATAATAATTAAATTTACATGCGAAAACTAATAAATGGAAAACACTGGGCTAAGAAATTATGATCTCGTATATGAGAAATTTTGTCTGAGTTGTCTCGGACCGATTTTTTTGTCTTTGTACTTTCATATATAAAGATAATGTATTGTGATTGTGCGAAAATTCGAATGTGAGATTTCTATGGATTTACACGTTTCAAGGTCCTCTGAATCCAAAAAATGTCTGTGCTGACGCGAGGAGCCAAAACTACAGGGGCCGATTTTTGACGAAATTTGGCATACATGTTCAGAAAAATCATACCCTGAGGTAAAATCGAGAAATGAATTTTAGCTCCAAATTTGGGGAAGCTAACTCCCAAATATTGGAAAAATGTGAAAACAATTCTAAAAACGGTTCCGACGATTTTCATTAAAAAAAGTCTAAAATGTATTCCATTTAAATACGAATCTAAAGATATAAGCCGTTTTCCTGGGAAAATTCTAGTTCTTGAGAAAATAGCTTTAAACGTGGATGGAGAGATACCGGATTCGATTCTCCGCCAAGGAGGTTATTTTTATGATAAATTTTGATGAAATGTTCAATAATAATTAAATGTACCTACGTAAACACGAAAACTAATAAATAGAAATCACTGGGCTAAGTTATTAGGCTAGTTATTATGAACTCGTATATGAGAAAGTTTGTCTGTGTTCTCTCGGACCGATTTTTTTTTTTCGCAATTTTGTTTCGTATATTTTATTCGAGTTCGTCGGAACGGATTTTTTAATCTAATGAAACGCCATTACCTAAAATTTTTTTCTTTAAAAAAATGATGAACCATTATTGACTTTTTAACTCTGCATTATTTTATAATAAAGGAATATTACGAAGATTATAGAAACAAAATAACTATTAAAATTTTACGAGAGTATTATTATTGGTATAGTTATTTAAACGTTACTGTGATAGAGCAATATTCTTTTAGTATCATTATTTTTACCAATAAAGACAAAACTTAAATTCTCTATTTAGTAGATAATCTTTTTTTTATACCCTTTAATTCGTTTTAAATTGCATGTAAAAAGAACTCTTATATATACATGAAAATATATATATATATATATATATATATATATATATATATATATATATATATATATATATATATATATATATATATATATATATATTGTTTAATGTTTAATTTAAAAATAAATACTGAGATAAAAAGAAGAAGGTTATTTTTGTTTTAAGATTTAATTTAATAATAAGGACGGGGCTTGAATATATAACCGAGGTAGGTGGTCGAGGTGGGTAAATTTGAACTTGATTTGGTTAAACTTAAAAAACGTGCGCCGAATAATCCAGTCCAATTAGTCAACTTTTATCTTTGAAAATCAATATAATTTACTATTCATGTACAATAAAATATTGCTTTGAAAAAAAAGAGAAGAGAAATATAATATAGATAAATTTATTTAAATAAATAAAAAACCTGGCAAATATTATTGTAGCTTCTTTGAAAGTACACGCAGTACTTATTATATTGGAAATCACTTTATTTTCTCTTTTCTATATTCGATTAAATTTTGATCTCATGGGATCTACTTAGTAAAATAGACTGCCAATTGGTGTGCACATAGCTTCCTCGCATCCTATATCACGTACTTTATTATTTTTAAGCTTTTACAAGCTATTATTGGTCCAATTTATTTAATTTTTTCCCCAGTTTATTTAATCTGTCAAAATTGTTTTGATTTTTTACATGAATTAAAAGGTTTGTTCCAACCACATCTCAAACTAGTTCCAAACTAGTTTCAAACTGTACGACGCATGTGCGTTAGCAAAAAACGTTCTTATGTGGTTCGATGCGCATGCGTCGGACGCAGTTTCAAACCAGTTTGAAGTGTTGTTGGAACAAACCTAAGGTGTATTTCGCAAAATGTAAAGAGCGCAGATGGTTGAAATTAATGTGGGTCTATCTGCATGCTACTTTCGACAAACCACCTAATTTTCATAAAAAAGTCAGATGAGTACTTTTGAAGATATAGGTGTAAATGAATGTATGTTTGTGCGCATGTGCAAGAGGCAGAGACAGGCGCAGAAGGTTGAAACGTATAAGGGACCAACAATGGGCTAATTATGACCTGCCATTAAAATATTAATTAAATCAGACGATTAGTTTTTAAGATAATGGTGGTTCGTAAACCAAAAATGTTTCCTGATGTTCGAAATGGATTTCTGTCTTGGAATTTTGGAAATCGGGGGAATAAAATATTTTGGTTCTTCAGCACGATCACCTAGCTTCCAAAAATTATTGTTTCACCGAGAAATCGTTGCGTATATTTATGGTAATATTAATATCTTTCTCTCCAATTTGTTCCTTAAATCTTGAACTTTAAATCCGACCTTTTTTGCATCCGAGCTTACCGAAGGTAACGGAAGCTATGTGATCGTTCTGAAAAACGAAACATTTTTAGGTCTCCGATTTCAAAAATTCCAAGACAGACATCAGGGAACATTTTTGGTTCCGTGTCTGTCTGTCACTCTATTTTTGCGAATCATCATATCATAAAAACGTACACGTCCGTTTTTAATGAAATTTGGATAGTAGATCATGATTTAGCCCCATTGTTGGTCCCATATAAGTTTCAACCTTCTGCGCTCATTTGTTTCTTTTCCACATGCGCACTACCATACATTTATTCACACCTACAACTTTATAAGTACTTATCTGATTTGTATGAAACTTTTATAGTTTATCGAAAGTAACCCACAGTTAGCCCTAGATTAATTCGAACTGTCTGCGCACTTTAACTTTTGCTAAATTGATGCTTTAATTCATGAAAAAAATCAAAACAATTTTGACAGATTAAAAAACGGGGGAAACATACTAGACAATTATGGCTTGTAAAAGCATGAAATCAATAAAGTACGTGATATGATGCGAGGAAGCTATGTGTCACACCAATCGGCAGTCTATATTTATAATTGTTTTATTTTATTTGACTTTTAATATATTATTGTAATTTTTTGTCTACTGAAACTAATATTAGTCAAGTGGTGATTCTTTATGTGTTTTTGTGGTGTGACATGTTCGAGTTTGAAAGTTAAAAATGTAGGTACTGACGCAGGAAAGGAGGATGTCACTATACGTTGCTGTGATATGTCAATGATTTATTTGAGTTAGGGAAAGAGGAAAGTGATCTGTCAGCGAGTGAAGTACGATTTTATATAAGTGCCATTGTTCTTACTTGACTACTTTCAAATACTCAGATTCCTACTCGAGAACCTCTCACTTAGACCGACTCTGTTTTATTTTGCAAATGATTCGGTTGTTTGCTTTTGTTTTATAGCTCTGATTTAAAAGTGGTAGAGTTTTCTTCAAGTTTAAAGTATTTTTCTGTGTTAGTTTGCCACGAGAAATATTCTTAAAACGTAAAAACCTTCCAATGTCATTTGTATGTTTGTCATATGGGTTGCTTGTATAAATAATGGAGAATTTTCTGTAGTTTATTTTTGCTTTTAAAACTCTGGTTTTCTCGTATTTTTCTTACCAATTTGACTGCATTTTTATTAGGGTTTTGTTGGTAAAACATAAAAAGAAACCCTCATAGTTTTGTTCCTGTGTCTGTCTGTCTGTCACTCTGTAAGGTTCAAATAACTTTTGAATTGTAAGATACTAACATGAAACTTTTCAGTATTAATGATAGTTTTGACGCGCACACCGGAAAATTATAGTGAACTCAAAATTATCAGCCGTTAAAATCCAAAATTTGCGAATAATTCTTGTCATGCAAAATTTTTTGTTTCATTTGCTTTCGAGCTTACCGATGGCAGAACACACGTTGTGATCGTTCTGAAGAATGATTTTTACTACATTTTTATTAGCTTGCTTTCTTGTTTGTTTGTTTGTTTGTCCAGTACAAATCTTGCAATCGATTTTTAACAAACTTCCCGAGTAGCTAGACATTTGAAACTATTACAATAGCTCAGAACACGATGACAATGCATTATTTTAATACGTTTAGCTATCTTTCAGCAGAATTTAATTCGTTTTCAGCAAACTTTGCTGTATGGAAAGTTAGTTCGGAAAAAATCCGCAAGTTATTTTATTTGTTTTGACATATCCCATATTTACAATCTTAGAATAATACAATATATAGAAGGAGGATAACTGACAACATTGAAGCCAACTTTGGTTGTGTCCCTATCCGCATTCTAAAAATTCATTTTTGTAATTTGTGACGTCATAACTCTAAAATTATTTGCCTTCGGTTTTTTAATATAATTTTTTATTAAATTATAATTATTGATAGTCAGTTTAGTTTATTGTAATATTTTTTTTCAGTTTTATCTTATTTTAGCTTGAAATATGCTAAAAATAATGTTTATTATATCATGCTGGGCGAGTTGTAAAAAATGACGTCTGAGTGAAACGTAAACAATAGCCAATGGCAGGGTTTTGTCTTCTTGATGTTTGTGAGCGGGCTTGAATAGTTACTAAAGCATGGCCAACCTTCTCCTGTTTAAATGAAAAAAAATGATTGTTGTTATGTTGGCAGCCTGGTCTTAAGGACACAACCTCTCGGCAAAAGTTGGCTTCAGTCTCTTATCAGTAATTGCTTAGGATTCCGATTCTATGCTCCTTCTATATATATAGTATTATTCTAAGTTTACAATCTTCATTTTGACGTGTTTCAAATTTATGATTTATGACAGAAAATTTAAAAACGTGGTATATAAAAAGTTATTTTTATCTTGTAATTATTTTAACTCAAAATTCAAAAATTCCAAGACAGAAATTCGTTTCAGACATCAGAAAACATGTTTGATCTTGTGTCTGCTTGTCGGTCTATCTATCGTACCACAATTTCGCGACCCAAAATACATATCTTAAATACTACTCATCAGATTTAAATTGAATTAGGAAGGTGAACTTAAATTATCCCACTGTTGGTCCCATAAAAGGTTAAACCGTCTGCCTCATTAATTTCTCGTTTACATGCTCCCAAATTTTTGTCACTTCTAGGCCGGACGCAAATTGAGAAGAAGGGGAGTTCAGCGCAGAGCAGGCCAGTTTTTGTGAACTACAGAGTCATATGAGACTCCGCGAATTGAACCTTTCCACATAATTTGCAGCAAATATTCTCGGATTCGAGTAATATTTAATCAAATTTAGTGTTTTTATTCTACATCACTATTTTATCGATAAATTAAATTTCTAGAATACCCGATTTAAATATCTCAGATTATTTAACTTTGATTAAAATTAAACAATCCGTGAAACGGTGTAAATAATCCGGTAAGGCAGATGTGGTTTCTCGGATATGTTTTTGCTGATGCGGAATATCCATTTTTGTGGTTATTCCTAAAGTACGAAGCTCTGTGTAAAACCAACAGACTGTTTGCCTGCTGCCCTTTGCAAATATATAACGGATAGAACGCATTCAATTTGAAGTTCATTTTCATTGATTAAAATTTAAAAATATTCTGCCTATTATTGTGGCACATAGCTTCCTCGCGTTCTATAACGTACTTGAATGATGTTATATTATGCTTTTACAAAACTATTGAAATTAAAATTAAATATTTTCGTGTGAAAAACACATGTATAGGATTTTGTATACTATTATATTAAGTAAGAATGAGTTTAAGAAGAAGTTTTGTTTTGTTGAAGAAGTTTTGTTTTGTTGAAGAAGTTTTGTTTTGTTGAAGAAGTTTTGTTTTGTTGAAGAAGTTTTGTTTTGTTGAAGAAGTTTTGTTTTGTTGAAGAAGTTTTGTTTTGTTGAAGAAGTTTTGTTTTGTTGAAGAAGTTTTGTTTTGTTGAAGAAGTTTTGTTTTGTTGAAGAAGTTTTGTTTTGTTGAAGAAGTTTTGTTTTGTTGAAGAAGTTTTGTTTTGTTGAAGAAGTTTTGTTTTGTTGAAGAAGTTTTGTTTTGTTGAAGAAGTTTTGTTTTGTTGAAGAAGTTTTGTTTTGTTGAAGAAGTTTTGTTTTGTTAAAGAAGTTTTGTTTTGTTGAAGAAGTTTTGTTTTGTTAAAGAAGTTTTTGTCAAACCAATGTATAACTGTATTATTTGAAGCTTTAGAAAAAAATACGTGTGGTGTCGCGGGACTCCCGGTAGGAACGAAGTTCCTTACGCTTTATATTAAATATAAATGATAAAATCACACTGGTAAGTACGTATACATTGCTAACTACTTATACATGACGGAGTTAGAAAAGAGACAAAATTAAAAGTTACGAACTGTTTGTACCTAGCAGAGTTAAGGCAAAATTAAAAGAAAATCATTATTTGTATAATCAAAGAGCAAGCGTCTTACTATAAATATATATTTAATATAAGAAAAAAATGGATCATGATGAGTTTATAGTGAATGAGTATGTTTGTTAAAGGAGTTTGGATTGAAATAGGACTGTTTTCTACCTACCCGGCCAATTAATTTAAAATATTATAAAATATATCTCTTCCCTACTCCACAGCTTCTGCTTGTATCAGGGTGAAATTTTACATGATTATATTTTATTTATTTACAAAACAAAGTGACATTTTTGACATATATAACAAAAATATATAACAAAAAACAAGTCAAGTAACAGGCTTCCTTAATAACACTTTTTCCCATCTTTTTAAGCTTACGTTTACGCGAGCGTTGCGCGTGAACGCTTGGGCGGATAACGTTTTCCGACGAACTCAGCTTGGGCATTGGTAAATTGAACATGTGTACCAAATTTCATCTAACTCGGTCATCTTTTACTCAAGTTATCGTCATCTGTAGATTTCGTGACGGTGATTTTGTGACGGTGATTTTGGTCGTTTTTTTCGGATTCACTCCCGGGCTCCAGAACGTGCCATAAGGAACTTCGTTCCAAAACTTACTCCCACGAGTATCCCCTGAAGTAAAGTAGAATGTCGTCAAAGAATGATATAACTTCATAGAAGTAGTAAGGTTCTAGTCCAAGTTCTAGATAGGTAGGAACCTAACAATTAGGCTATATTTTAGGCCCATTTTACTTGCCCCAAGGTAGAGAGATACAGCCACTTCACACATCATACCTCTGTACAATGTACCACCGAAGCGGGTATGATGTGATCATTAGTGAGCTATATAAATCATAGCGTCACGGTGAGGGATCGAACTCACGTCCACGTACCGTCCTTGATTCAGTGATAAGCGTGCAGACGTGGTAAGTAACTTAGTCCACACGGCCACGGTGGCTCTCTCTCTAACCTTAGAGTATCATTTAATTTTAACAAATCATTAACATAGACGAGGAAAGGAAGTGTCAGGATGCTTTTCATTAACATAGATGAGGAAAGGAAGTGTCAGGATGCTGTTCATTAACATAGATGAGGAAAGGAAGTGTCAGGATGCTGTTCATTAACATAGATGAGGAAAGGAAGTGTCAGGATGCGGTTACCGTTTCGCGAGGTATTATAAGAGGAGTAACAATATGAATAAAGAGGTGCCGATATGAAGAGCTACAAAGATTCCCCTGTTGGGACGATTTGTTGCCATTTTTTTATCTTCTCTTCAGATCTTGCCACATTTAGTCTTCTTTCTCAGCCGTTCTCTTCCAAGTGTTCGTGGGCCAGCCACTTTTACGCGTTCCCTGAGGGGTTCCAGACAAGTGCATATCTTTCTATGGCACCCTAGGGGTTCCTTAGAGTATGCTTAATCCAACGCCATTTTCTCTTTTTGATCTGGATTGCGATTTATTTTTGATGCGTAACATCCCACAGATCTTCTTTTGAAATGATATCCGGGCATCTTGCTATAAGAATTCGGCGTAGACAACGATTTAGAAATGTTTTTAGTTAATGCTGTTTTGTTGGCCAACTTTCCATATCTCGCATCCATATAGTAGGACTGATATGACGTTGCGATTGAACAATCTGTTTTTTCCTTCTTGAAATGGATCGCATCGGCTCCTCCATACTAAATTAAAGCTGGACAAATGCTCCATTTGCTTTTATAACTCACTTCCAAGATACTCGAAGGATTCAACTATATATATACATATATATATATATATTCATATGTATATTTTGAGTATCTGTAGTATATTATTATTGAAATATGTATATTTATTGTTTTATTTATTTATTTATTTTTTGTAATATGTTTTTTGAATAAATGAAGTAAGTTATTATATTATTATATATATCTCTTTCTCACCGGCGCTCAGAATCGCGACAGTATTTGCATTTATTCGCATTTTTTTCGTCCTTGCCAGAATTAACAATTAGCCCCTCTATTTTACACAATAAGTCCAGTTAGTTTAGAAAGTATATTTTTATATTTTTGTTATTTTTCTTTTAGTTTTGTATCAAACGGTTGTTTGTCTAATATTTTTTCTAATTTTATCTTTAATTATTTTTAATGTCAGCAGCATGTCTCTGTTATCTATTTTTTAAGACGTCGGCTTTTGCATGTTATGTAATACTGTTCTAGGTTTCAGTGCATGCTATGTGCTGTTGTTATTTGTGGATCGGTAGGGTTATATATAAGGTTTGTTCCAACCACACCTCAAACTAGTTTCAAACTGTACGACGCATGTGCATTAGCAAAAAATGTTCAAATGTGGTCCGATGCCCATGTGTCAGACAGTTCCAAACCAGTTTGAAGTGTGGTTGGAACAAACCTATTATATAGGTATATCGTTCCAATCTGTATTGATAAGTGACAATATTTCACAATGCATGTTTGCTTCCACAAAGAAGCAAATCAACTTATTTATTATCAGAAATGAAAATAACAAACGTCACTTAATAATAATCTGACATAACTATATACAAAGATAAAATTTCCTTAACACAAAAATTGTTCTCATTAAGCAGCTCTGTAAGTTTGTTTGAATCTATTTTGGTTGTTAAAAAGGATTTTCGTATTTTGTTTACCAGTTGTGTTGGTACTTTGTATTTTAGTAGAAATAAATAGTCCAATTGGATAGATGTCTATTACCTTATTGTTTATAATATAAATGATGATAATTCAGTTTGCGTCGTTAGATTTGGCCATTATACAGGGTGGTCCAAAAGTCTCCCCCCCCCCCTCTTAACTTTTGAACGGTTTGAGATAAATTAATGAAACTTGGGGGATCACTACCATGCAAAGGGAAGTTGGTTTTCATGCAATCACCCACTAGGGGCAACCACCCACTTTGCCCCCAGGCCACACAACTTCAAAATTTCAAATTGGAGTGTATATTTATGATAGCATATTTGAATTCTAAAGTGAAAAATAATAAACTTTTACTTGTAACTTTTTTTTCTATTCCCAATATTTTGCCCCCTATAGGTGGGCAAAGATAGCAAAATTACCCTACCGATAATACGTTGTAAAATCTAAACGGTTAGAGATAAATTAATGAACCTTAGGGGATCCGTACCATGTAAAGGGAAGTTTGTTTTCATGCAACCGCGCTGTAGGGGCAACCTCCCATTTTGCCCCTAGACCACCTAACTTCAAAATTTTGTCCTAGAATGTATATTTTTGATAGCAGATTTAGATTCTACGGCAAAAAATAAAAATATTTTACTTGAAACTTTTTTTTCTACCTCTAATATTTTGCCCCCTATAGGGGGGCAAAGGTATAAAAATCGTAGATTTCAGCGCCTGGGGGCAAAATGGAGGTTGCCCCTACTACGCGAGTGGATGATTAAATACTTCTCTTTACATAGTACAGATCCCCCAAGTTCCATGACTTTATTTCAAACCGTTTAGATTTTATAACGATCTAAGTGTTATTTTTTTACTATTTCGGAAGGGTTATCTTGCTATCTTTGCACCCCTGTAGGGGGCAAAATATTGGAGATAGAAAAAATAGTTTCAAGTAAAAGTTTATTTTTTTTCACCGTAGAATCCAAATATGCTATCAAAAATATACGCTCCAATTTGAAATTTGGAAGTTGGGTGGCCTGGAGGCAAAGTGGGTGGTTGCCCCTAGTGGGTGATTGCATGAAAACAAACTTCCCTTTGAATGGTAGAGATCCCCCAAGTTTCATTAATTTATCTCAAACCGTTTAAAAGTTAAGAGTGGGGGGGGAGACTTTTGGACCACCCTGTATAATCGATAAGTTGGAAACCCATGAAGATTAAGTATGTTGAAGTATAATCGTTTTTCGTGTTCAAATCGTTATATGTTAAGGAATTATATAAGTAATTATGAATGTCTATTTCACTCAACCTGTAAATTATTGATGTTGTATTATATGTGTGTATTTTTATTTTTTATTTTAATTGACAAACTGTAATAAAGCTTATCATGAATTCTTTTCTATTTTCTAAAGATTATTTATATTTTTTTTTGTTTATTTCGAATTATGATGACCTTTTCATAACGTTTCTCAGTTTTCCGCTATCTAAAATTGCCTTGATGTATTATTTCACTATGAATATTGCAAGACCCTTCCCCGATTTACCTTTAATACCGCAAACATCACACGTAAATGGGAGGATATTGTAATGCAAATCGGTAAATTTGTAAATTGTTAGAGAAGATAGGGGTAGTTAGTCGATTGGAGTTTGGTTGAATGTTCCGTAGCTGGGAGAGGCTCCCGTTTGTTCACTGGAGTCCCTTGGTAAATCCAGGGAGGACTTGAAATGCTTTGCCATTTACTGTTATCCTAGAATTTGCATACTGCATCTCTCCCACTGGCTTCTAAATCCCGTCCATAGTGACATGGCCTAGAAATCAATGCCACAGTCTCTATTCCGCTATTCAGGCTATTCCGAGTTACGTTTTGAAGTCGTCTGTCAGGAGGGAAATCCTCACTTTGACAAATAACTCAATTGTTGCACAAATCCTCATGTGGCTGAAGCTTTTACAATTAACCAAATTACGTTGTCTGTTTATCACGCCTTATTATCGATTGTTTTTACCATTCTGGGTGAACTGAGCAATTAAAAAATATCTTCTAATTTATTTATTAATTACTAGCTGCATACCCATGCTTCGCTACGGAGTGTGTTATTTTCAATTTGATGGGTTTATAAACTACCATCAAGAAACATTTAAATAGTTGGTACTTATTTAGATTGTTACTCCCCTATGTGCTTTTAGAATATAAATGACTTTAACTAAATAATTTTTAAGACAAAGTGATGTTTAGTCCAATGTACTTTGGGACAAAGGAATATCACTCTTCTGTTCTTATAAAGGGAGTAACAGATTAAAGAAGAACATTCCGTACACCTTCTTTAGATTGTTACTCCCCTCTGTTTTCTTTATAAGGGGAGTAACAATTTAAAGAAGAACCACATTTTTTTACTAAGCGAGAATATCTAGATTCTTATCCTTCCCCTTATTTCTATATCCTCTCCCCTTTAATAAGATAATTTGAAAATATTCCAAATTAGTAAATGATTCCGTCTACTGAAGAAAAATTAAGTTAACTTTCCAGGAAAAGCAGCGATATTTCCCTTTTGTACCTATCCCCCATAGTGACTAAATGGCTTTTCACATCTCTGGGCTGAAATTGAGATTATCTTTTATTAATGTACTAGCTGGATCGTGCTTCGCGAAGGACTGTTATTTAATTTGATAAGTTTATAAACTACCATCAAGAAACATTTAAATTATTTTACTATGCGAGAATATCTAGATTCTATCCCTCCCACTTATTTCTATAACCCCTCCTCTTTGATACGATAATTTACAAATATCTCAAATTTACCCCTCTCCTAAATGAAAATATAACAAAATTGTACATAGCAACAATTTCTGTACTCTTAAAGAGCTTATCAACGATATGCATCATGAAGGGTATTCATTACTTTGACTCCTTATTCATTACTTGTAACCCGTACCCCTTTGTACTAAAATTTAAATTTCCAAAATTCATGTAGAAAGTGATTTTCCCCTTGCTTTCTTGCTTTGAAGGTCAAGTGTACACAACATACACACATACATACGTGGACTTTTATATATTATATAGATATGCTTACATCCAAAATAGGACTTTCTCAAGTATTAACTTCCTGACTGTAGAATAACAGACTTTGATTGAGCCCAGACAATTCCCCTTCTTTTCTTACTTTTTCTATTTTCTATTCCTCTTAGGGATAAAATTATTAAAAATCCAAATTGCCAAACATCAACATAATTTAGAATTTATTATTCTACGTATTCACTCGTAGATTTTATTTTAGCGTTTTAAAGAAGTTGTGATAATTATGTTAATAATGGTTTAGGCATGGTAAGGTGTGATTTATGGTGTAAACTATTGTCTTCTTAATGATTTATAAACTATTTAAATAATATATAAAAAAAAGTGTTTAAAAAAAATAAATCTAAATATTTTTTGATAGCAATTTATTTCTTTAATAGTTCTCCCTACAGAAATTTTCACAAATCATAAACTATTGTCTGCAGCTTCTTTTGCAACTTTGATTGTATACATTTCTATTAAAAATAAAATTAGAATTTTTAAATCTATTTGAAAGCCCTGTTCTCCGCCCCATATTGAACATTCAAAAAGTTGTATTGTCTATAAAACTAAAAGAAGAAGTGCCAAATAAATATAAATGTTTTAAATATTAATATAAATATAAAATATAAATAAAAAAAAAGTTAAAATTTTATTTTAAATATACATCTTTTTTCTGTGGTTCACCCACAGAATTGAGCTTAAGATTGCACCCAAAAACCGCAACAAACTCTGTTGAGCCGTTTGGACTTGATTGACGCACAGACAAACAGACAGTACTCTAGTCTTATATATATTTAAGATCGTCGTTTTATTTGTAAATAAAATAACAGTATATATATTGATGAACCTTTTCTGCGCACTTTCTATGATATACATATGTACTTAATTTATAAATTACTGATTGACAAATCATTAGAAACCCGCAATAAGATTACTTTTAACATAGACAGATTCACTTTAATACAGTGTAAAACTTTTAACTTTTCTACCCTGATTTTAGAACTCATTAAGGGTTAGTTGTTGTTTAGAGAGATTGTTCTACCTACTTTAATGACCTAAATAGAGTTAAAACTATGAAACCATAACTAAACTATAACTAACTTAAATGAGGTTTATTAGTAAATCGAGCTATTAAAGTCAACCTGCACTTTATGATCATTCATTTATCGACTGGCTTTATAAAGTGTAAGCAACAATGAACTAATCTTAGAAAATTAATACAGTAAAACCTGGATAAAGTGACCACCGAAGGGACCGACCAAAAATGGTCACCTTAGGTAGGTCAAAATACTGAAAATGACTAGAAGCTAAATACCACGAAAAAATTTTGCGCCGGAAGGTTACAATCCTAGATACTAGGTTACAATTGAACCTCATCAACAAGAGAAGGTTATATATAACTTATAACTCGTGAACGTCGTATTGGGTTTACTGAGTAGTATGTTATGTTATGCGTTACTTTTTTAGTATTTTTCTGTATAATAGTAATTAATAAATAAATTGTAATATGTAGTAAATAATTTTTTTCTGTATAAACGTTTAAGTGTTTTTAAGTATTTGTAGGAAACAAGATAAAAGGGAACTACATACTTGTTAATTTTCCGAGACTTAGATTGGAAATGAAGAGTGGAGTCTATATTTTTATTCTTTTAATTTGTACAACCTAAACTTGTGAAACAAAAATATTTACTTACAGGTACCTAAATAACAGGAATCAGTCTGGAAAATATTACATTTTTCATTGAACTCTGCTAGGCTAAGACTTATAATAAAGAATACTAAAGAGGCTGATCTTTGTTTGAAAAAAGTATTGTGATAGTTTAATTTAAATTTAGCTGAATTGAATAAGCTTCAATATTCAATAGGAATAGGACTTATAATTTATTTTATTTCTTTAAGAAAAATACTACTCATTATACCCCGTACCCGGAGTATAAAATTAATGTTGATATAATCACATTAATCTTTGAAATCAACCAAACAGCTCACTTAAATTTCATGAAAGCTGCATTATTAACTTTATTGTTATAAAAAATAAAAATAAATAAAGGAGAAATAGACTACCAATTTCGTATGGTTGTAAATTTATTTGATTTTCCACCGTTTCTTACATCAGTCAAAATTGTTTTGATTTTTTAACATGAACTACAGTACTCTTTAACATTAATGAAATTCTTTAGAAATATATATTCACAATTTATTACTGAATTTTGGCTAAAGAATGTTTTTCTTTTCTTCTTCGAGGTGTCTGTGTTCACACTATCGTTTTTAGTGTATTTGCAGAACTCAAAAATTGGTGAAGTACGAGCTCTTTTTCTCACTATTTTCTTGAAAGGGAGTGAAATAATTTCGATCAAAACAATTATTTATTTTTATTAAAGAAATAAAAAAAATATGGCACTATAATAGGCATATTACAGGGTTCACACTGACCTGGAAAGTCAGGGAAAATCAGGGAATGTCAGGGAAAAAAATCGAGGTCAGGGAAACTCAGGGAAACTTTTTGAAATAACCCTAAAATCAGGGAAAATAACCAAACTTTAGATAAAATAAGCCAAAAGTCAGGGAAACAAAATTTGTCAATTAAATATACTATAAACAAACAAGCCCCTCGTTTTTTGTGTGATATTACGTTTTTTTCAGATGAATTTGTTTAACTAATTTTTGTTACGAGATTATGGTTACACAACTTGCATAGTATCTTGGAAATTATATTGTCCTCGGATATTGGCTCCGGTTAATAGGAATTAAATTATTAATTTATAAAATGGTTAGACAATTTAATCAGTTCACCCACAGTTCACCAGGGTGAAACTAACTTTTATTAAAAAAAAAGAAAATAAATAACGAAGTCCAGTTTGTTTAATGAGCTCAAATAGAATTAAATTGAATTACATAATTTGATTTATTATATAATATATTATGATCTTGTTATCAAATAAAATGTTTTAAAAGTTTATATTATTGATTGATTAATCAAATTTGAGTACATTTTTATAGTACAAAATCAAAAAGTTG
This sequence comes from Gerris lacustris, assembly GCA_951217055.1. Classification (NCBI taxonomy): domain Eukaryota; kingdom Metazoa; phylum Arthropoda; class Insecta; order Hemiptera; family Gerridae; genus Gerris; species Gerris lacustris. The sequence continues at coordinate 64,605,733 of OX578283.1, forward strand.
GCAATAAAAATCAGTTATTTTATTCGACTACGTTAGTGGTGGAGATTATTATTACAAGTAAATATACAAGAAAATATACGAGTATATATAATTTTTTTTTTTTCATAAAAAATATTTTATATTAATGTTGAATGTAGCATATATACATTTTTTTAAAAAAATAATAATTAAAAGTATTTTGAAGATGAGCAATTAAAAACATACCTTCTTTTGCAGTGAAAAAAACCAAATTTTTAATTAGAAATAAAACGTTACCAGAAAAAAAGTTTACATCTCTAAGCCCTACTAATCATATTGAGGGGGCCATATTTTGTGATTTTTTAAAAAAAATATTAAACTGTATTAGGTATATTAGTTACCTACTGTTAAATTCTACATTTTAGTTATTTATGAGTTCATTTTATTTAAATAAAAAAAAAACCTTTTCTTAATATTTTTACTTTAATTAACAAGATTAAACTGTGGTGACTTTTTAATGTTTATTAAGGGTTTACATTACTTTAAGTGTATAAACAAATGGTGTGAATAAATATTTCCGTTGTATTTACGAGATTATTCTTTTCTTTTTTTTTTCATTTGTCAGGGAAAAATGATCAACATAATCAGGGAAAGTCAGGGGATGTCAGGGAAATCAAAATCAAATTTTAAGTGTGAACCCTGTATTAGTAAATTACTCCAATGAAAATTTGCTAAAGAAGAAGAAACGTAACTTAAAACATATACGGTAAATAAAAACTATTATTATAACCTGTTGTTTAGTTCAACTATAACATGACTATAACCTTCCGGCGCAAAAATGTTTCGTGGTTTTTAGCTTCTAGTGTAAAAATGTGCTTATTTTTGTTTTTTCTATAATGATACACTCATAGAGAGGGGGATGAGGAACGTTTATGGAAAAGACGCACACCATTTGTAAATAGAGTGAAAAATGAAACCTTTCTGAAATATGATTAGCTAATTTTTTACAATTTAGGCAAAAAACGACGTGAGACATTTTTCTATAAAAAATAGAAAAAATAACATGTATTGTCTTCACGTTTAATAGTAAAATCTAAAAAATGTTTGAGGTCATTTCAGCACAAAATACACAATGCACGTAAAAACACGAAAATTAAAAAACAAAATTACACCATTCACCTTATAAATCAAACTAACAACTGAGCAAGAAATAAAATTTAATTAAGAAAAAGGCGATATTCAAAATAAATGAGAAAGAAGTGAAAAAATACAAAGATATTATGTACTCTTTATGGTTAACTATCCAGCAAGAATTATTTTAGTTGACTAATTTTTTTGAATTAAAATCCTTCTTAATAATTTCTTGGGTCACTTTAACCGAAATAAATTTCCTTCAAGGGACTGGTAGAGGTGGACACTGGTCAAAATAGGCAGATGGTCACTGGTCAAAATAGGCAGATGGTCACAATAAGCAGAAGAAAATGTACAGGATGTAATGCATTTTTGAAGGCACCATGAAAACGTGGTCACATTGACCAGGTGGTCAATATACACGGGTGGTCACTTAAGCAGGTTTTACTGTATTTACTACTTATGTCAATGCGCAATTTAAAAATGTACCGAAAAAACAATATAAATATATATATATAAAATGACTTATCACTACACTTTTATTACTTTATCATATTCCTCTATTTTTCCCTTTTTTATTCAAATAAATTTTGATTTGATGGGTCTTCTATTTTTTTTGTTTTTTAAAAAAGCAAATGTCATTTCTCAAGCTAGCTAAATAAAAAACGAATACTGTAAAACATTTTCAAGGTGAGTACAATGGTTATTTCATAAAGTCATCTCTCATAAACAACATGACCTTTCATATTCCATTTTTCTTTTTTCTAAACTGTATGAAAAGGTTTTTAATATTAATATAGTTTTTTTAAATTTCAATATCAGAAGGAACTAGTCTAGTGTAAATTAATTTTTAGTATAAAAAATAAATATATCTATAACATTTTTTACTGTTAAGAAAAGACCTAATAATATTTTATTAAGTCTTTGATGACACAGTGTTTTAGTCATTCTGCTCTAAAATTCGTTCTTTAGTATGTTCTTTAGTACAGTGCTTCCGGTAAACTCAAATAACTTAAAACGCTAAGAAACGCTTAAAAATAAACATAAATTGGTTAGTAATAATATTGGGCCGACTGTAAATAAATGATGATTATTAGCTGTGTAAGAAATGGCTCCCTTCTATGGGTTGTGAACCAGATGTATCAGTGTTTTAGCTGAGGTATCAGGCGAAATCTTATTCTACGTGGCTAAAACAATCTATGCATTTAAAGTATCGTAAATACCAACACTGATATCGAATGATATTCTTTGAATGAAAAGGATAATTTTTAAATGATTGTCATTATTTTAAACATTCTTAAACTTCACACAAATAATCAAGGTGGAGAGCTTGTATTAAGCTACTTTATTGATGCAAAGTTTTGTAGCCCAATATTAAATTGGTTTATAGTTGAAACGGTTGTTGCCTCGTTAATTATTTAATTAAGCTCCTACCATTTTGATAATTAAAATTAAATTAAATAATAACTCTTATTTTTTGTACAAAAAAAAAAATAAATAAATAAAAAAAAAAAAAATAATACGTGTGGTGTCGCGGGACCTCCACCCCGTTAGGAACGAATAGTCCAGAAGATAGCGTGCAAAAAAGTGTCTGACTAACATCAAGTTAGAATTTTGTGTACAAGTCAATCTTTTAGCGCCTTTTAAGAATAAGTGGTCGGCTAAGTTCGTCTGCGGGACATAGCTTAACAATAGGCGTTTGAAAAAAACAAACCGGTGGAGAGCGGCCATGTCTCACCAATTATGGTGGACAATGTGATTTTCATGATTCTGAGTACAGAATTAGTTAGTAGACCGAAAATCAAGTCGATGTTACTTTCACACTTGATAGGTTAGTTATTCAAATATTACTAAAAATCAACGCGGTCACCTGTCAAGAGATGATTTTGATTTTCGGTCTACTAACTAATTCTGTACTCAGGATCATGAAAATCACATTGTCCACCATAATTGGTGAGACATGGCCGCTCTCCACCGGGTTTTTTTTTAAACGCCTATTGCTAAGCTATGTCCCGCAGACGAACTTAGCCGACCATATATTCTTAAAAGGCGCTAAAAGATTGAATGGTATTCAAAATTCTAGCTTGATGTTAGTCAGACATTTTTTTTGCACGCTATCTTCTGGACTAGAAGTTCCTTTTGCTTTTCATTAAATATACTAAATATACAATGCTAACTACTTATTCATGGCTGAGTTAGAAAAGAGACAAATTTAAAAGTAACTATTTGTACTTTTCGGAGTTAAGGAAAAATTAAAAGAAAAGCATTGTTTTTATCATTGAAGCGATGATTGTAGTATAAAGCCATGTAGTGAGAGAACAAGACTGTTCCCTAACCCTCGAACCTACTCCATATTTAAAATATATCACTTCACTACACAAAAACTTCTGCTTGTATCAGGTTGAAATTTTACATACCTGTTTACCTACTTTATACGATGTGTAAAAAGTTATATTAAAGTCGTTACGTTAAGTTATATTAAAGTCGAACGTAAGATATCGGTAAAAGCGTTGTTTTCTTTATTTTAAACGTTTAGTTACGATTTAACACTTCATAGCGGTGTCGGTGCTGGTTTTACTAAAAAAAATTATTTACTAAAGTTGTTTGTCAACATTGAAGCATCAAAATTCTTGTATACAAAATTCTAGCTTGTAAATACGCTATCTCCTGGATTATCAAGTTATCGTCATCGGTCAGTTTTGTGACGGTGTTTTTTTTCGGATTCACTCCCGGGCTCTGTAACGTATACCATAAGGAACTTTGTTCCAAAAAATATAATAAAGAAATGGAAAGCAAGGAGATTGTTGGAGCACGTTTGTAAATTTTGGGACTGTTACAAGAACATATAGTACATGTTAGTAAGGTTTTTCTGTTTACTTTGTAAGTAATTAGTAGTTACTAACCTGAGGGCAGGACTGTGCTCCTGGGGTGGGAGCCACTAAGACGCTCCTAGTTCTGTGTTGGGTAGAGTCACAACACTCAGTCCACTGGGTCCACTCTGTCAACACACACTCCTGCTTGTTAGGAAGACTGCAGTCTCGTACTGTCTCCGGTCTGCTTCCTCCCACCAAACAGTTGTCTTCGTCTACTATTAAACCTTCCTAAAAACAACAAGAAAAAAAATATATATATATATATATAAAAGAATTTTGGAAAAAATAATTCTTGCATACGAGTCCGCAAGACAGTGAGACATGTTTTCGCTCTGCGTAAACTACCGACATAAAATGAAATAAAATCGGTAATTTATTCAAATAATTGATAAAAGTAGATGGAAGATAATTTTACTACGTTTTTATTAGCTTGCAATCTTGTTTGTTTGTTTGTTTGTTTGTTTGTCCGGTACAAATCTGGCAATCGATTTCTAACTAACTTCCCGAGTAGCTAGACATTTGAAACTTTTATCATAGCTCAGAACACGATGACAATGCATTATTTTAATACTTTTAGCCATCTTTCAGCAGAATTTAATTAGTTTTCAGCAAATTTTGCTGTGCGGTAAGTTAGTTCGGAAAAAATCCGCAAGTTATTTTATTTGTTTTGCCATATCCAATATTTACGCAATCTTCATTTTTACGGGTCTCAAATTTGTGATAGATAAACATTGAATGACAGCAAAACAGGAAATATCGATTATATTATTTATCGATTATATTATTTCAAATATATCGATGGCATGCTTTAGATTTGGTGTTGGGGAGATCCGTTGTACAAAGATTTATCCTTTTATAGGTTTAAGATCAGCTCTCTGGATGGTTGTCATTTATGTGAAGTAAATAAATTCGGAACTATTTTCTTTCACTATCATTATATATTATATAACAATAACAATGTTATTATCAACATTACATACGATTCAACAGAAAATTTAAAAACGTAGTATATAAAAAGTTCTTTTTATCTTGAAATTATTTATTCTTATCTACTTATCTCCACACCGGCACTGCCGCGGCTTGATTACAAACGACTGAATTCAAAGGCACCGGCCCGCCTTCTACGAATTGTTAATATGCCTTCATACTAGGTAGGCAGTGAGTTGATGGCAACCTCCTGTACTTTCCTAACTCCCTGTCACACGCTTAAATCTTTTCGACTTTTTTCGGCCCTATGACGTGCGGTGGAGGGAGGCCCAACAGCTGGAGACAGACTGTGCACACCTCCTATACCTTTCTAACTCCTTGATACACCGGGTAACGTTTTTTAGTAACGCTTTTCAAGTTACTTAGCACAGCCTAAACATGAAAATGTCAAAACCATCGTTTAACAACCAATGTAAAACAAATATTTTTCTGCATAGAAATACAAAAAAAAAAAAATTCTCGACATTCGAATTATTGGCTCTGAGGTGTTATCCAATTAATAGCTGGATACCCGTGCTTCGCTACGAAGTAATATTTTAATTTGATAAATTTATTAACTACCATCAAGATACATATATAAACTATTTTACTATGAGAGAATATATAGATTCTATCCCTTCCGCTTATTTCTATACCCCTTCCTCTTTGATAAGATAATTTGCAAATAATGGAAAAATGAAAAATGGAACTACTAAATGAAAGTTTTAGATATATTTTTCCATTTTACCCCCCTAAATGTACATAACAACAATTACTGAACTCTTAAAGAGCTTTTCAACGGAATGCATCATGAAGGGTTTTTATATATTTGACATTTCTACCCCGTACCCCGTACCCCTGTGTACCAAAATTTAAATTTCAAAAATTCATGTAGACAGTGACCTTCCCCTTGCTTTGAAGGTCAAGTGTACAGTTTCATCGAGGTCGGACAAAAACTGTAGATTTTTATAAAGAACATACACACACACACATACCTTGACTTTTATATTATATAGATTTCCCACAACATTGTTTTAAAAATATTTTCTTATTGATTGGGTTATAGTACGAGTATCAGTTATCACAAATTATGAGATGCGCCTGTGTGCCGAACAAAAGAAATGTGATAGTTTCTTTTTAAAAAAATTCGGGAAAAAATCATGTTTGCGCAAAAATCAAACTGCCCCATACACAGTCAAATAATTTGTGCAAACATTTTGACTATTAGACCTACCCTTTAGACAAATACGCATTTCAGACATCGGAGACCATTTTTGTGAAACCTCCATAACTTAAAAGCTACTTGTCCAATTTTAATTAAAGGTGGGTGGTAGGTTGTAATTAGTCCATTTATGGCTCCAGAACCAAGGTCCAAGCGCCAATGACGCTCGAAAGAAAGAGCAAAAACCATAACAATCCCCCTAGATCTTGGATCTTGGGCTCATTTTTCTTCTCTCACCGTCCCCTCGATATGCCCCACACGGGGGGCATATCGATGGCACGGTTTAGATTAGGTCTTGGAGAGATCCTTTGTACAGGAATTTGTCCTTTTTATAATAAAGATATTAATTTCAACGTCCTGCCCATTCTTTTTTCTCCCACATTTGCGCACATTTTTTTAATTAACGCTATATCTTCAAAAGTTTTCATTCGGTTTTAATTAAATTTGGATGGTTTGTTTAAAGTAACCCACAGATAGTCTCAAATTAATTTCAACCGTCTGCGAACATTTCATAATAAATAAAAATATATATGACTCCACTGAGAATCGAAATAGGTCTAAACAAGTCTATGAGACCTTCCGCCCAATAATAGGATGTGAGGAAGCTATGTGCCACACAAATTGCCAGACTATTTATTTAATATTCTATTTTCACCAATTTAATTCAGACAGTTTAATAATTGAATTAGTAACCAAATTTGTTGTGAAAATTATATAAATTTCTAATTATACATTAAGAGATGTTATGTGATGACCATTTAATTTCTATGAATATTAAACAAAATTATTTCATAATTATATCAATTTTAGCAACCAAAAATACATTATTTAATTAAAAAAAAAATACAATAAATTAAAAGTGTCATATTCTTAATTAATATAAAGCTTTTTAGTTATTATATATTTTTAAAACATGCTTCTTTTATAATTATAATATTATTATAATTATAATAATTCTCTATTAGGTATTGAAACCATTTTGCATGTACTTCATTATCTTTAATAACTATTTATGCTCTAATAATGGTTTTTATTATTTATTGAAACTGTCGAGTTTATTTTATTATAAATTGATATAATTTTTCCCCTTGTTGTACCTCCATAACCATAAAATAACCTCTCTAGTTTTTTACTGAACCAATTTTATTTTCTCAATAATATTTAATTTTCTCCGAGTGTAAAAAATTCAATATTGGCGCGTAGCAGAATGTAAAGGAGTCGCATAGGAGGAATTCAAATATACGCTGTGGCTGGTTCTTTCACATTCCCCTGTCCCATAGTGGGTAGTTATGTAAATAATATGGCGCCCATTCTAGGGGAATTGGATATTTTCTCCTTTCCACACTTCTAGTATATATTATAATTATTTATTACTTCCATTTCGTATTATTGCAGATTTGATCCAATATCCGAACTACAAAATGGGTGTCATTTAAAATAAATGTTCTTTTACTTATTTTCTAAAATTCTTCTAATTTGACCGTATGATATTGTGTATATATATATATATATATACTAGCTGGATACCCGTGCTTCGCTATGGAGTGTTTTTCAATTTGATAAGTTTATAAACTACCAGGAAAGCATACAAATTATTTTACTATGCGAGAATATCTAGATTCTATCCCTCCTAGTTATATCCCCCACCTCTTTGATAAGATCATTTGCAAATATCCTAAATTTACCACCTCCTAAATGAAAATATGACAAAACTGTACACATAACAACAATTACTGTACTCTTAAAGAGCATTTCAACGATATGCATCATGAAGATAAAGGGTATTCATTACTTGTACCCCGTACCCCTTTGAACCAAAAGTTATAGTTCGAAAATTCATGTAAACAGTTACCTTCCCCTTGCTTTGAAGGTCAAGTATGCAAATTTTCATAGAGATCGGAATAAAACTTTAGATTTGTATAAACCAACATGCATATGTACACACATACGTTGACTTTTATATACATATATAGATATAGATATAAATTTCCATTTTACCTCTCCCCCTTCTAAATGAAAATAAGACAAAACTGTACTTAAGAACAATTACTTTTCTCTTAAACAGCTTTTCAACGATTTGTATCATGAAGGGTATCAATTACTTTGTCATTTGTACCCCGTACACATAAAAACAATTACTGTACTCTTAAAGAGCATTTCAACGATATGCATCATGACGATGAAGGGAATTCATCACTTGTACCCCGTACCTCTGTGTACCAAAATTTTAATTTCGTAATCTCATGTAGGCAGTGACCTCCACCTTGTTTTGAAGAAAAAGTGTGTAAATATTCATCTAATTAGGATAAAAGACATACCCTCATACGAATACACTTCTTTTTATATAAGATATAGCTATATTTTTTAATTATACCCCCCTCCTAAGTGAAAATATGATAAAACTGTACATAACCACAATTACTGTCCTCTTAAAGAGCTTTTCAACGATATGCATAATGAAGGATGTTCATTACTTTGACATTTGTACCCCGTACCCCTGTGTACCAAAAGTAAAATTTTGAATATTCATGTAGACAGTGATTTTCCCCTTGCTTTGAAGGTCAAGTGTGCAAATTTTCATCGAGATCGGACTAAAACTGTAGATTTGTATAAAGAACATGCACACATGTTGACTTTTATATATGTATGGCCGCCATCTTGAATCAATATGCCCGATTGGTAAACTATTTATCAAAAGTTACTAATTTCATAAAAGGAAGCCAACTTCTGAATTTCAAGGTTCCAGTGCAATTGGTTCCCGAGATATCGTCTTGTCGAATTTTGTATATAAATGGCCGCCATCTTGAATCAAGATGGCGGATTTTAAAGATATTTCTTAGCGAGCACTTAGGAGGTAAAAGGAACACACCTACAAAATTTCATGGTCGTAGGTCCAGAGGTTTCAGAGATATCGTGATGTGTCAGTCAGTGAGTGGTATATGGATTATATATATATATATATATATATATATATATATATATATTTATATATATATATATATATATATATATATATATATATATATATATATATATATATATATATATATATATATATATATATATATATATATATATTATATATATATAGTACATATATATATTATATGTGTGTGTGTGTTTGATAGGGAATGGAGAGATATCTACCGTCGATACTTGTTTGATCAGAAGATCACTAAACAGTTTTCGATTACGCCATCATCAGCAGAAGATATACAGAATAGTTTACATGAGAGAGTCACTCCCTTATGTAGACTTTACGAGTTCAATTCGACCCCGGAGTTCTATATTATTCTGCTGATAACAATATTTATTATAAAGTGTATTCGACCTGGTATCTTGATTACATTTGGCGACCATTTACAGTGAAATTTGTCATGCCAATATCTCCGGAACCAATCTTTCTTTTATGAATGTAATTTTAATTTTTTTTGATAATAAAAAAAAGAAAAGTTTATTCGGTTTAGTTATTTCAATTAATTATACATATATATACACACAATGTGTGAGAGACACCAAGGGATGTGCCACGCGAGCGTGACACATAGGAACTGTTCCAACGTCAGACATTACATTATTAAGATGTTGGCTCGGCATTACGCCATGTCCTGCATCGTTTAGTCACGTCCGACTCATCAGGGGTCCGACAATGCCCACCCAACTCTGGACCTATACCAGAACAAGATGATCAGATAAAGGGCTTATAAGAGACGAGTGTGCTCTTATACCGCCATACTTGTTTGGCTGGCAAAACACAACTCGGATTCTCGGACGAGGCGAAACGATGCAGGACATGGCGTAATGCCGAGCCAACATCTTAGTGACGTAATGTCTGATGTTGGAACAGTTCCTATGTGTCACGCACGCGTGGCACATCCCTTAGTGTCTCTCACAAATTGTGTAGCCTATTGCAGTGCGTGCAAACACGGTACTACATTCCTGTTATATATATATATATATATATATATATATATATATATATATATATATATATATATATATATATATATATATATATATATATATATATATATATATATACGAAGTTTTTCAAATAATTCCGTTCTTAAATAGAAGAAACCTCCAAAGAGTGTTTTAAACGATTTTCTTGAGAGTAAATAAATGATTTGGTTGTTAAGTCGGCAAACAGAGTAAATTTTTAATGATGGAGGTCTAAAACAATGTGAGATGTCCTAATTCCACTGTGCAAGCCTGCCTGCTATCTTGGAAGCGTTCTAAGAGAAAACACTCCCCCGTGACTTCCTGTGTAATGGCTTCAACTCAATCCTGCCTTTAGTAACCAGTTATGAAAAGTTAAATACAATATAAACTACAGGCATTTCATTTTCAGAGATTTTCGCTTAATGAATAAATCATTCATAGAATTATGAGAGTATATATATTTATATCTATATATAAATGTACCGGTGTGGAAGTCCCACACATGACTTCCATGAAATATTGTAGAGTCAATACGTTAGCAAGAGAGAACGTCCTATTATCAACCAGACGTTTTTGGATAAGATCAACTGGACGGACATAATTGCCCAAAGAATTTTTTTTTATATAAAAAAACACTAAAATATCTCCCAAACAGCTTGTCCGATTGTGCTCAAAAAGTATAGGTACAATCTACCATATAGGACACATAATATATACCCCAAAGGAAATTGAAATCAAATAAAGCCTACTGAAGTTATCGTCGACAGACCGATTTCGTGCTTAAGTGACGATAGTTCCAAAATGCCGTAAGCTATGATGTTTGGGTTTGCGCCATCAGTTTTTCCAACATAAGTACTAAAAAATGCCGGAAACCGTATCTCAATACGATGTCTTGAAGCGATGTTATAAAGGTTTAAAGTTTCGAACGAACGTAGGTACGTACATACATACGTACGCACAAACATATATGTATATGAAACGGATTTTAACGATATCCCCGGGTTCGTAAGATCCCTTCTTCACAGAGATCTCGGAATTACGTTTTGGATGGTATCACCATACTTCCAAAATGCGAAGTGCGAGTTTTTGGTGCTCGGTAAAACTTTTTGGCACCCATATCAAGCACAGAATTTCCGGTAACCTAACCTCTCTGTAACTATACCTCGTACAACACAGCCCTAGAAATCTATGGAAATTCATTAGACAGCTCCGAAATTGTGAATTTCACTTACAACTCCTTTACTTATAAAACTTGGTCCGTAGACGTAACAAAGTTCTTCATGAACACCTGCTGCCAAATATTATTTTGCCGTAAAAAAAAACCTTGTAACAGCTCGCACTTCGCATTTGGACGGAAGTTTTTTTTGGAGAGCACATTTCAAGATGCAATAAAAACCAAACTAGCACACGTACGACATTCATTTGACCGCGGCTTGATGCAGACTATGCTGCCGTGTACGCCAGAGCAACAATGGCGTCGCTAGTCTCACTACTTCCCACACAGTGGCCAATCGGAGGTTACTTTCCGAGATGCCTCCGTATTATTTGTTAATTATGTTAGTTAAGTTTTTTTTTAATGGATAATTAGGAAATATGTGTGTTAAAAATACTTTATCTCCAGTAGGGGGAAAAAGGTAAGATTTTGGATTAGTTTAGAGGGACTAAAGTAAGTCTTTTCTTCCCTGAACTCAAAAGTAGGGAGAAAAGGTAAAAGTAGGGCAAAAAAGTAAGGTTTGCCAACTTAATTATTTTATAAATAGTAAAAAAAAAATAAATGGCTAATGTAATGAAGTTGTTGAAATCAGGTTGGTGACACTGCTTTCTAGACCTTGTTTATATCCTGCATCTAAATAACCTTCTATTTGAGTTTTATTCCAATTCTTATTTGTTTTTAATATTGAATCTCTTATAACTGCTATTAAAAGTGCTAATAATTATTGTTATTTATTAAAATAATAAATAAAAACTGTGCAATGGATGAAAATGTGTATTTTCTCCCTACCAGAGATAAAATATTGTATGTACCTCGTGAATAAAGTGCCATTATTCCCCTCGCGATAATTATCTTCCTTGGCTGCGCCTCGGGAGCTGATTGGCGTTATTCCCTCGCCTGCGCCTTGGGAATTAAAAAAAAAACTATAATTCCCTCGGCTTCGCCTCGGGATTTAGGGACCGCATGGTTCCTTCGGCTTCGCCTCAAGAACTAAATTTTTCGCTCAGGGAATAATGACTTACTTTACTCCCTAGGTGCATAAATAACTATTAGGAGTTGATTCTACATAAACCTCAGACACACTGAAACACTGAAAAGATTGGTATAGACTAGACGTCACTAGACCATGGATACATCAAGCAATTCCTGTTATTTTATGTAAACCTCGTGTAAAGACCCACTCGTCTTAAGAATGGACTAAATATCTTTACTTAAATAATACCTATATTCCAATAAGAAAGAGGCAGAAGTTTGGAATTAATATCTTGCCACACTAAAGTAAACAATTAATACTTGATTGTGGGCTAAAATTAAAATATTATGGACTCTTGATATCCTTGTTCGTCGCGTGATAAAATAAAGTCATTAAAAGAGTTCATATTCGTGATAAATCTAAACTTTATACATATATTGATTGTCCCCCATGCTTTGCCTAAATGCTTTATAGATTTATAGTATTGATGTTTTGTTATTCCAATTTTATTACGAAAGTTCGAAAATTTAATTTGACCTTTATCTAAAATTATATTTTAATTGATTATAATTACTTAATAACCAAATTATTCACGAACCATTAAATTCTATAACTGTTTCATTGTAGTAACTGAAAATTTTTAATTGTTTTCTATCAAACAAAACATAATTCATTTATTAGGTTTTGTGTAAGTAAAATTTAATTAATATATCTAAACATATCAATATCCTTGATTCGATTAATTAACTTTTTTATTTTTTTTTTTTTTCGTAATAAAGAGCGATTTGTAAATGGAATTATTTAATTTTAATGTTAAAATTTGGGGTGTGAGGGGATTTAAACTCACAACATAAATGTCGCAATATGAAGGTGTATTTAGTGAGTAGGGGCAATGGAAAATGTGCCCCAACGGGACGGAAAATCATTCCGGAGCTCAACCGAATGAGTTGGGAAACGGGAAATCCCGCTAATTACTTCTCCAAATCGATTTCAACTATATAGAGGTTATTTAGTATCTAGGTCGTGTGGCATATTTACGAGTTCATTTTAACATATTTTCTATGTTTTTATAGGTGTTCTTATTTTGTTCAAAAAATCAAAATTATTTTAAATTTAAATATCATTGGAATATGAAAATATTTTTAAATTTGTCTGCCAAAGTGTGGCACATAGCTTCTTCGCTTAAAAATATTGGACGAGTAGTCAAATGAGCTTTGGATCTGCTTTCGATTCTCATTAGATCACACGTATTATATTTAATATTAAATGTGTACAGATGGTAGGATTTTATATGGTACCATCTATGGGCTACTTTCATCAAACCATCAAAATCCATCGCCATTTTGTAAAATATATAATGGTTCGCAAAATGTTGACTGACAGACCGACAGACAAATCAGCTAAGTACTTTTGAAGCTATAGGTGTAAATTATGTATGTTTGTGCGCATCTGGAAGAGAAACAAGTGAGCGCAGAAGGTTAAAACTTATATGGGACCAACAATGGGCTACTCATGACCTACCACCCAAATTTCATTAAAATTGGACGTGTAGTTTTTAAGATACGTTGGTTCGCAAAAATTGAACGACAGACCGACAGATAGACACGGAACCAAAAATGTTCCCTGATGTCTGAAACGATTTTCTGTCTTGGAATTTTATAATAGGAGACCTAAAAATGTTTAGTTCGTCAAAACGATCACATAGCTTCCATTACCTTCGGTAAGCTCGGAAGCAAAAATTAAATTTTTTTTTGGCAGATTTAAATATCGGGGGGAAACAATTAAACAAATTAGAGAATGATGGCTTGTAAAAGCATAAAATGACTTAAGTACTTGAAGCAAACGAGAAAGCAATGTGTCACACCAATTGGCAGTCTATTTACATTATCCACTTTTAGTCCAGTCATTAGGTAGTTTCTTAAAACAAATTCTGGAGTAGTTATGATTTTTTGCACCTTTATGTTTTTTGGGGTGCTGATTACGAATCTGAGGTTTGCCACCAAAAATTTTTGTTGGAATTTGAGTTATAGCAAAAAAACATGAAAATAAACTTTTTTTTCTCAGTTTTTTCCATAGAACTCAAAAACTATCAAATTTGGGTAAAAAAATCATTCTTTACTAAAACAATTTGCATAAAATTTCCTATAAAACAGATTCTTACTACTTTTTTCGCCACACGGATCGTTTCGGCGCAAACGCGGGTTGAAGTAAGCGTATTATTTTGATACTCAAGGTCAATACATCACCAAGCATGTTAAACGGCAGCGGGGTTCCATGCGAAGGGATCTGTAATCCCACAACTACCTCCCTTCCCTTATATAAAAATAATATATATTTGTCATTTAAACCATGATATGAGGATTTTTTTTTTTAAGTGGTGAGTAGTTATTGAAGCAAGATAGTAAAGAAGTGAATAGGATGGTGGCTGGGGCTGGTGACAGTGGTGTATTCCTGGCTCTAGCTTTGGGAATAAAGAATTGGGTAGGATTTGTTTCTGTGAGGAAGTAGGGGAGAGTGGAGCAAGAAGTCACAGGGGCAGGTTGTCACAGAGTAAATTTTAAGGGGTTAGAGTGATAAGGGAAAGCTCGCGCGGCTACTGAAAATAACCTTCATTATGTAGACAAACTTTACGAAAAATGGTGTCACTGTAACAAACCGTCTGTCATCTATGGAACATAAACTTTTTAGGCTAGTCACTCACTGCTTTTTTTTGTTTTTAAATTATGTTTTCTGTTTTGTATTTTTTATCTAGGGTGCTATATTCGATGATTATTATTATACGTAGTAGTTTTGGCATTGTTTATCTAAACCGTTAAATCAATTTTATTGCGACAGGAAAAAAATATTTCACTATAATTAAAAATGGGGCTAGTTGTCACAAAGTAAAAGGGGCAAGTAGTCACATCCAATACCTTTTGTGACTACTTGCCCCAATGCTATATTTACATAAGAGTATTCTCCTTCTTCTATATTATTTAAATAGAAATGGAAAGTGAAGAGGAATTAATAAGGATAGCGGATAATGAAAAATAAAGGATGGCCAGTTAAAATAAGTTAAACAAATATGCTAACTATTGATCAAAAATCAAACAAATGATACACTTTTCCCCTTTTATTTTTAATACATTAAATAAAAATTTATTTTTAACAGACCCTCCCCACCCTCATACTTAAAAACGCAGTGTTGATTCCCTTACCGAGGTAGCTGATTGATTCCCGTACCGTACTCTTAGCTAGGTGCTAGGTACAGGCACGAAATAACGATTTTAGCAAAGCTGTTCTGTTCTAGGCAAAATGGTGAGCAAATACAAGGCAAAAACCACTAGAGGCCGGTATGCTCCAGGAGTGCTCATGCTTCATGCTTATGAAGGCGGTTAGGGTTCTAAAATTTAGAGGCTGCTCCACTCGTTACGCAGCGGAAGCATTTTTAAAAAATTACAGAACCTAGCATTGGTACTGCAGTAAAATTAACATAAATGATTCCTATGAGAAAAATATTTTGCCTGTACAAGACTGATAGCCCCATAAATAATAATTATTATTATATTAACGAGCCCAATCTTGTAGCTTAAGGTAGTTAAATTTTAAAGTTTTTAAATTAAATTTTATTTTTAATTTTTAAGTTAAAAGTGGTGATAATTAATTTATATCTTGTGACAACTTACCCCATACCAAGTGACAACCTGCCCCTTGATGGGGCATGTTGTCACAAAAAATAAAATAAAAATACTTCTACTAATGCTAGATAAATGAAACTTGTGCCACATGTTGCAGAAAGTTTAAAATAAACAATAGTACTTGGTAATTGAAAATGTACCAAATAGAAAAAATTAAAAGAAATAAATTGTTAAATTTGTGACAACATGCCCCACTCTTCCCTATACAAAGTAATTATAATTGCTAATAATTGGAATGACCAAAAAATAATAATAAAAAAAAAAAAAAAATCGAAAATGGTTTCTCTTCATAAAATCTCCAGCTTGTTCTTAATGTACCTTTATGACATTACTTTTTTCAAATTGACCCTGTACCCAATAAGTACAATTTTATAAAATCGTACAAGAAGAAACTTGTCCCAAATTTTGATAATTCCCCGCTGCCGTTTAACACGCTTGGTGATGTATTGACCTTGAGTATCAAAATAATACGCTTACTTCAACCCGCGTTTGCGCCGAAACGATCCGTGTGGCGAAAAAAGTAGTAAGAATCTGTTTTATAGGAAATTTTATGCAAATTGTTTTAGTAAAGTATGATTTTTTACCCAAAGTTGATAGTTTTTAAGTTCTATGGAAAGAACTGAGAAAAAAAAGTTTTTTTTTTTCATGTTTTTTGGCTATAACTCAAATTCCAACAAAAATTTTTGGTGGCAAACCTCAGGTTCGTAATCAGCACCCCAAAAAAACATAAAGGAGCAAAAAATCATAACTACTCCAGAATTTGTTTTAAAACACCCCTTTGTAGCACCTAATGACTGGACTATTTTTGGTTTTTGAGTTATAACCACTCAACATTTTTTTTTTACAAAATTTTTTACAGCGGACTTAATAGAACTTGTGAAATATGTGTGATCATGTCTACATAATGCTCCAGATATAATAGTTTTTAAGTAATAAAAAATGTTTATTAATGATAAAGTAGACAATATTTAAAACTTTTAGTTTATAGTAGGCCGGAAAAAGACAGAGCCTACACTATACTTACTTTTGGCTGTCTTTTAGGTATAGTAACACCTCTTAAAGTATTGATATCTGGGTACAGATGTATATTTTTAGATATTGTATATCAAAATAATAATTAGGCAATATAATTTTCATTGTTTGGACATTTAAGTTTTTAATTTTTGAGGTAACTTTGGCCCTCGTCAACTTTAAAATCTAAAATCATATTAAATATGTCTGAAAACAATAATGCAACATTTAGTTAAATTCTCAAAGAAATTTTATCAATTTCATTTTTTATAAACTAAAATAGAATAAAATATATTATCTTCAGTCAACTTGGATTAGCAGTTACGCCTTTTGTATTGAAAATTATTCTATAAGAAGTTTCATATTATTTAGTTGTTTTTTTTTACCGTTACTTAGTTTTTAAAATGATGTAAAATATTTAAATTTTAATTGATTTTATAAATTCAGTTATTAATTTTACTAAACATAATAACTTAAACTTGAAATTTTTGGCTTTCTTGTACATTTTTAATACTGATAATGACATTTTAGAATACCTTTAATTAACTTAATTTTACCGCTTTATTACATAAACATTTATATACTATAATACCTTTAATCCGATAAGTTAATTTTAATAATTAAATTCAATTAGTAACTAACCTTTACATTCTACCGCATTAAAAATTATTGCTTTGATGTATATAGTTTACTTATTTACTTTATTCATTAAAATTGTTATCTTACCTCGTAAAATAACTTTTTAAATTATTTGTGATTTTTTTTTTTTAAACAAATTCCTTTATTAACCCTTTAAAATTCTTTGACTGATTAAGTATTAAACTGATTCATAAAATATTAATTACTTAAAGTTAGAAAAGATTAAATTTCGCTTTTATTTTGTCCGGCACCCTTAGGCTGATTTGATTTTTGCTTCATAATTTATTCCAAATGAAATAGATTCTATTTGATTGATCAAAAGCCATTTCTAAAGATCTATGTTTTCTGGTAAAGACAGCATCAAGTTTCATCAAAAGTTTGAGCATCTTTTCAAAGACAGCATCAAAAATTATAAGTTATAGATGAATTCATGAGTAAAATTAGTATCCTTGCAATCAATCCCGTACTTTAATAATGTCTAATTTAGTCTTTACCAGAAACTCTAACTTATTTATCTAACTTCTAACTTTATTTATGCTTTCCCCCCCCTTTAAAAAAAAAAAAAAAAAAAAAAAAAAAACTGTCAAAATCCTTTTGCTTTTTTACACGAATGAAATTATCGCGCAGATGGTTGAAACTAATATGGGTCCATCTGTGGGCTACTTTCGATAAACTATTAAACTTTTTTTTTAACAAATCGTACTTTAAGATATGTGTTAATAAAGATAGTCTGCCAATTAGTGTGGCACATAGCTTTTTCACGCAGTAGGTTTAAAATTATTGAACCATCTGTAGACTACTTTTTATGTATCATGTAAATATCAATTAGTCTCTGATGTCTGAAACAGATTTTGGTCTTGAATTCAATTTTTTAATTCGGAGACATATAAAAATTTACTATTACATAACGATCACAATGCTTTGGTACTCTCGGAAGCAGTAAACTAAAAATACACAGACGATTCTATATATATATATATATTTTTTTTTTTCTTTTGGGTTTTAGTCCCGATCAACTGCCAGGGTTATTACAGGACGGGGGTTATCCGGCCACTTTACTCATCTAATCGATGAGATCATCAGTGTGAAACATGTCTTACCCCGCTGGGATTCGAACTCACAGCCGGGGTTTAGACCTTGGTTTCAGAGTCGAGTGCGCTAACCCCTCGGCTACACCGGCCCCCTAGACGATTCTATATTAATCTATATTATCGGCACTTCTTTAGACTGTTACTCCCCTTATAAATAAAACAGAGGGGAGTAACAATCTAAAGAAGGAGCACGGAATGTTCTTCTTTAGACTGTTAATCCCCTTATAAATAAAACAGAGGGGAGTAACAATCTAAAGAAGGTGCACGAAATGTTCTTCTTTAGACTGTTACTCCCCTTTTTAAAAACAGAAGTGGGATATTCGTTTGTCCTAAAGTACGTTGGACTAAACATCCCTTAGTCTTATTAGTTATTAAGTCAAAGTCATTTACATTCTAAAAAATCGTAGGGGAGTAACAATCTTAAGAAGTACCTTAATATCTACCTTCTTAACACATTTATTATTGAATTAAAATAAATGTCAGTCATCTGGCAATTAAGGCAGATCCACTGCTTCAATTCCCAGTAGGGTCAATTTATTTTTATATTCATTCGTTCGAAAATTGTACGTGAGTAAGCCCAGGACGTCCCATACAATTAGCAGGTTTTTTTTTTAAATGTCGAGGCACGTGGAACGTAAATTAATTAACCGATCCCAATAAAATTTGCTATGCACGGTACGAAAAATAATCAAACCCCGTGATGAAATTGAGAATTAAATATTTATTTTTAATTTTCACCTATTAATATTTTGTGTATTCTTCAATTTATCCCTTTGTTTATAAATTCTTCTTTTTTTGTGGTCTATAGGGATATTAATCATTTAAAAACATTAATTATAATATTTTTAAATTACCTATATTTCGCCCAAACCTGGACATCTTCAGGCCTTATCTGAATATTTTTTTTGTGACATTTGATGAATGAAAGATATTTAAAAAAGCTTGAGTAACTAACTCATTTATTGTTCATCAGTTACTCTAAGTGTAACTGAACGGAGAGTATTAATGTTTAATTTAATTAAAGATCGCAGAATAATGTGTTAATGTATTATATTAATTATTTTATCTACGATTGATACGAAATATAAACATTGTATCTCTGATTAGATGCGTAGAAAATGATTCTTTACGTACTCGTATTCATTGCGCATGCGCGCCTCATAGTTCTGAAGAATTCCTCTTCTTTACCACCCTAGGGCGGTAAAGAAGAGGAATGTTTCAGCTTTACGCACGATTAGTGAGTTTGTTTACATTTAACAAAACTAATTTGCTGTTCTTTTATTAAAGTAACTGTTTATATCGAGATTTTAGTGAACAACAATGAGTGAACCAAGTGACTTCGACGAAAATGTGGAGAATAATACTCATCCAGAAATAATTAATTCGGCAAAAAATACAACTCAAGAATTAATGCCATCTTTATCAAGAGAGAGATACGAACTTACATAAAGCAAGTTTATTTTTTTCTGTATGAATTATTTAAATCTAACAATCGCAGATAAAGTACGGTATGCAACTCGTGCGAAAACGGCATTTTTCATTGCTCGTGTGGTTTTACTACCCTCGCTCTCGCTCGGGTGCAAACTCCACACTCGCATGCAAAATGCTACTTTCCGCACTCGACGCGTAATGTACTATTAGATTTGATTCAAATTGTAAACATACTGATATAATGTTAGTTTATATAATAGTTTGCTTTTAGAAAAGCTAATTTAGCAATGTACAACATAATGTTAGTAACAATTTGCTTCTCTAACATGACCAAGCTACACTACTAACATAATTGATAAAAGATATACATTATGTTGAGTTTAAACTTTATGGTGAAACAAACACAGTTTAATTAAACTACTGTGTTTAACTAATTATAGTCTAGCTTTTATATATTGTATTTGCCTATAAAGTAGGTAAAACCCACGCCTTTATGTATTTGTGTATTAACTGTATTTTAACCCTACTATGTGGGGCTAAGTTAATGAAAAAGTTCAAATTAATAATAGAAAGCTTTGTAGTCACAATCCCTTTTTAATATGATTTGTATTTTATTTATTTTAACATTCCAAAGCTATTGTAATAATATAATAGCTTTCGTTTTCAATACATGACCTAGAAATGAAAGTGACCTGATAATTAAACTTACTTTACCCATTGGGCACTTTTTTACTTTAGCACCCCCCTTGGTTCTAAACAATTGTCTGCCCTACAAAAGTCTCAAAGGTTTGTGTGTTTGTCTTTCCAAGACATTGAGACTCCTTGAGCAGTTTTATATTTAATATTCCTTTATCTTAATAGTTGATTAGACTAAGGGATATGATCACAATTATATACACAAGTGTGATATTCCTTTGTCCCAAGGTACATTGGAATAAATATCCCTTCTTCTTAAAAGTAATTTAGACTAAGGAATATGGGCTACACTGTATTTGTTGCTTTGTCTAAATAACTATTAACACAAAGGGATAAAGGGGGGGGGGGGGGGGGGGGTGCTAAAGTAAAAAAGTACCACAAATTGCATGTGAACGGTCAATTTGTTTAGATGGTTGCTTGTGTATTCTTTAGAAGCAACTGCAGCCAAAGAAACTATTCTTCCAGTAATCGTTCAATGCATAATCCTTAGCTGAATATGCTATAACCGTATCCTTAAGCAGAATACATGCAGATATTTTTTTTACTTTCTCTTATAGTAGGAAGTATCATTTATAAAATCGAGTACTTTCCTGACTGCGACGAATCACCTCGAAATTATTTGTTATTTCTAAGCTAAGAAAACCATATTTATTCTAATAAAAATAAATGTTTCGTTAGTCTTCAAATATATAATAATAATATCTAAATTAATTTACTTGATTTTACTTTTGCCTGTTACCACAGGCTTAATGGCTCGTGTATTGTATATAGTATGTATATAAAAAGATATTTGATGACGAGAAAAATATATTTTAATATTTCGAGGGATGTGCACGTTTCAATGTCCTCTGAAAAAATAAAACGAGGAATAAATGTTAGCTCTGGCACCTTTCTGATACCAGTAAATCTGATTTATTATTATTTATATACCTAAAAGTGCTAATGATGAAAAAAACGCTTATGAATCCCCTACTATTATAATTAAAATTAAAATAAATCTATGTAAGCCAGGGGTCTCCAATCTTTTTGGTTGAAGGGCAAGATCTGGATAAGATGGTCCATCATAGTGAGCCGGATGAAGTAAGCAACATTCAGCTATCGGTTTCAAAATGGTAGGGAATATGGTTAATTACTCATAAACCATATCTATTTCGGTAAAAAAAAACTTATATAAGACTCGTGTTGATATTTTTTTATATTTGAAATGGCATTTGATTATAGGGAACTATAACTTTCCATTGAGTAGGTTCATTTATTAACGTCTTTTGTGGCGTGACGGGCCGAATGAAAACGTCTCACGTAGTTTGGAGACGTAGATGTAAGCTGTTGGCGATTTCTCCGGTAATGATCTACTTTCTTAGAAAATAGCTATGAACTAGTTGTTAGGAGAAAATAGTTTAAGGTGGAAGACCAGGGTTCGAGTCCCTCCCTGTTTGATGTTATTTTGATGGTAAATTATGATAAAATTTTCAATAATTTAACCACAAATTACACTAATTGTTACTAAACATAATTATTTGAATTTCAATGCTAAAATTAAATGGGAGAATCAGCTGGAAGCTGAGTCGTGTATTGAATGGTGTTGACAACTGATGTATTTAAATATGGATTAGTTAATCTACATTTAGAAATTGTTTCCACTTTTAACTTGTTTGTTTCTTTTACTGATGACTCACTATGGCAACCGTTGTTGAGGTTACATGACATATGTGAAGATGACATTATAGATTTCGACATTAAACAAAAGTTAGTAAATGAAATGTGTATCAGCACCAACCTTATATACTTGGGCTATAACTAGGGCACCACTGGAGGGAATCATGAGAGTTCATGATTCCCTTATTTTTCATTACTCCCTGTTTAACCCGACCGGGTGCAATGAGTAACTTCCCTCCCTGTAAACTAGGGAGGAAAGCCCACTTTTTCTCCCCGCTGGAGGTAAAATATATTTTAATATTTCGAGGGATTTGCACGTTGCAATGTCCTCTGAAAAAATAAAACGAGAAATAAATGTTAGCTCTGGTACCTTTCTTATTCCAATAAATGTGATTTATTTTTATTTATATACCTAAAAGTGCTAATGAATCCCCTACGATTATGATTAAAAATAAAATTAATCCATTTAAGCTGTTTGCCATTTCTCCGGAAATGATCTACTTTCTTAGAAAATAGCTCATGAAATAGTTAATTAGGAACATAGTTTAAAGTGGAAGGCCAGGGTTCGATTCCCTCCCTGTGTGATGTTATTTTTATGGTTAATTATGATAAAATGTTCAATAATTTAACCACAAATAAACTCGTAACTAATCAAATTAATGGAAAACACTGGTCAAAGTGATTTTGTGTAAGGAGTAGTATCAATAAGATTGTTTCCCTGCAGAGCTTTTAGGGGATTTATATTGTTAAAGTATTAACTGATAACTGATTTTTAATGTTTTATTAAATTTTAAATAGGTTTTAATTCGATATGATTTATTGTAATTTAAGATGTTTTTTTATTTTTTTTTATTTTAATATTTCGTTGACGTATGTTTACTAGTTACACTCAACAGAGTATCAACCTCAAATTTTTATTTCTTTTTTAATTTAAAATAAATAATATTTAATTATAGATACTATATTTAAAAAATAAACCTATACTTTTATAATGAATAAATAATGACAATTTTTTATAGTCACAGTACTGTGCAAGCGATCATAATAGTACATGCGTGTACTATAAAAATAACGCATGAAGGCGTTATCAAGATTTTTTTACCATTTGCTAGAATTCTGTATTCCGAGCATTCACATTTAATCTTCTAAAGAAGTAAGACGTAGGATTGATAAAAGAAAGATAGGATTAATTAAAAACTAGCCTGGGCATCTTGACAGGTAAATGAAAGGGCAAGCGTTCGGGAATCTGTAAATATGTGTTCGGGTCTTATTAGTAGCGTGGGTTGCTACTATTAGAAGCACTCAAAGCTAAGTTTTGTGGGTGTTTTAAATCGATTTCACCTTTTTACTAAATTCTTTGTAAAAGGTGATTTTATTTTTTTTAAATTTATGTAATAAAGCCTTCTCCCCGCGCTCCACACGGGGCTCATGCTAGGCATTAACAGCTATGTTGTCTATAGTCATGTGGGCCTAGCAATTAAATGAAATGCCTAAATTGTTTTCTATCCAAGCCTTAAAGGAATAAAATCAGGACCATATTAAAGGACCAATCAGGACCATCATTCATTCCGTTACCAAGAAAATAATTTCCTCCAAATCGTAGTTAAGAGTCTATCTATATATTTAAAGAACCGATAAAGGTACGACAAAAAGTCGTCATAAGACCAAAGTTGTAGATCTTATAAAGTCAGTTACCGTTGGCGCACCGTTTAGCCACAATAAGCCTCCAAAAAAACTATAAAGTGCGTCCTCCATCTTTATTTTTTTAAGGGGGGTAAAAATATATTTTTTTAACTTTTCGAATTTTTCAAGTAAGTTTGGGCCAATTTCCGACCAAACGAAAAAAACCGCGTCTCTAGGTGGTCCCCAACATCAAAGTACCCAAACATTTTGATTAGCAAGTCTGTGGGGTTTGTTTACGGTGGGTTAACTTAATTTTTTTTAGGTTAAGTTTTATATACTTTTTTTTTTTTTATATATATAAAATCGTTAATAACTTTGGTTCTCAATATTGTTTGATGAAACCAAGCCTACAAATTGCGCAACATGTTTGCGCTCACCCCTGAAAATAAATGAATCGAATTAATTTAGCCTGTTTTGCGCCTATAAAGTCTGACTGGGGCGACAGACACATACATACACGAAAAAAGTTAAAGCCGGTTTCGGTTTTTGGAATATCTAAATTGAAAAAGTATCCAACAAATTTTCAATTCTGACCAATTTACAGACAATACTTTAATTTTACAAATAAAGATTATTTCCTATATTGCTTACCGAAGATAACGGAAGCTATGTGATCGTTCTAAAGAACACAACTTTTTTATGACTCCTAGTTTAAAGATTCCAAGACAGAAATTCTTTTCAGAAGTCAGGGAACATTTTTGGTTCCGTGTCTGTCAGTCGGTCTGTAGCTCAATTTTTGCGAACCAACATTATCTTAAAAACTATACTAGTCCGATTTTAATTAAATTTGGATGGTAGGTCATAATCATAACTATCTCACTTGGTTGGGACCATATAAGCGCTCATTTGTTTCTCTTCCACATGCACACAAACATACATTTATTTACGCCTATTTATTCAAAAGTGCTCATGTGATTTTTTATTAAATAAGGATGGTTTGTCAAATTTAGCCCGTAGATAGCCTTATATTCATTTTAACCGTCTGTGCTCTTGAAATGTTGCTAAATTGATACTTTAATTCATGTAAAAAATCAAAACAATTTTGCTAGATTTAAAAAAAGTGGAAGGAAAATTAAATTAATTTGACAAAATAGTTCGTAAAATAAGAACATCATTAAATTATACGAATTAGGACGCGAGGAAGCTATGTGCCACACTAATTGGCTGACTTTTTTGTCTTGTAATTAATTGTAACTGAGATTAAACAGTTACAATATCTTTTTTTATTATTACTGGTCTTATATTACTTTGCTTTGTAAGTTTCATCGCACATTTCCGTTTCCCCAATTTTGAACCACTTCCCGTGATTCAATCTTCCTCAAATTTTGCACATAGATAAAACTAAGGTGAAGAATACAGCAACCAAAAAAAATAAAAACAAAAACAAAATGGCGTCAAATTTATTTGCTTTTTAAGTTTCATCGCACACCTATTACCCCAATTTCGAACCATTTACCGTCATTCAATCTTCCCCAAATTTTGCACATAGATAAAACTAAGGTAAAGAATACTGAAACCAAAAAAAATAAAAACAAAAACAAAATGGCGTCAAATTTATTTGCTTTTTTAAGTTTCATCGCACACCTATTACCCCAATTTTGAACCAATTACCGTCATTCAATCTTCCCCAAATTTTGCACAAAGATACAAATAACGTGAAGAATACAGAAACCTAAAATAAAAAGGTTAAAAATAAGACCAGTTTTGAAAAATGGCATTTTTATATGAATTATTTTCTGTTAAAGTATTTATTCGTTTCCGTTTACGTTAGGCAATCGTTTGCAGATGATGTCAATTTCGAGTTCCTGATTTTTTTATCGTTTTTAACCGCCAACATCGCTGAAATTTATTGATGTACGGACTAATATAAACGATATAGTTAAACTAATGTCTAATTTATTTTATACTGTCATCCGGAACATGTTTCTCTGCCAAATTTCAGAGCCATTGCTGATTTTGGAGTGGGTTAAATATAGATTACGATTTGTTTGTGGGAGGCAAATGAAGCTAAATATAAGCTCCAATTTAACCCTGAGGCGAAATCGAGAAATCAATTTTAGCAACAAATCTGGGGGCGCTAGCCCTCAATAACTGAATAAAAGTAAAAACAAATTATTTCTCGAAAACGGTTCCGACGAATTTGATTAAGAAAATTCTAAAATGTTGTCCATTTAAATACAAATGTACGATATAAATCGTTTTCCCAGGAAAAATCTAGTTCCCAAGAAAATTGCTTTAACCACGGACAGAGAGAGGCTGGGTTCGATTCCCCTCAGAGGAAAAGTTATTTTTATGATACATTTTTATAAAATGTGTAATAATAATTAAATTTACCTACGAAAACTAATAAATAGAAAAACGTTATGACTAAAGAATTAATTGTTTACTTAAATTTACTTTATAATTGAATGAGATTATTGTTATTTATAATTCAGATACCTATATTGTTATTTATTAACCTGTGTGACAAATGTAGAGATATCTGTGCAGCACATATATTAAATTGTATATTTGGTTTAAGGTAAAAACTCCTAAAAAATAATAATTACAAGATAAAAATAACTTTTCATATACTACGTTTTTAAATTTTCTGTTGAATCATATGTAATGTTGATAATATAATTGTCATTGTTATAGTATAATGTTAGTGAAAAAAAAAATAGTTCCGAATTTATTTACTTCAAATAAATGACAATCATCTAGACAGCTGATCTTAAACCTATAAAAGGACAAATCTTTGTACAGCGGATCTCGCCAACACCGAATCTAAACCGTGCCATTGATATGCCCCCGTGCTGGGACAGTAAGAGAAGAAAAAGAAAAATGTGTACAAGTAAAGAACTACAGATACAGAAAAATTAAACTGATACCTAGGAGACAAGTGTAAACAAACCTGGTTGTCACACGTCAATTAATTTATTTCTTTGATAACTTTTCCTAAAAACCCGTAAAAATGAAGATTGTAAACATGAGATATGTCAAAACAAATAAAATAACATGCAGATTTTTTCTGAACTAACTTTCCATACAGCAAAAGTTGCTGAAACGAATTAAATTCTGCTGAAACATGGATAAAAGTATTAAAATATTTCATTGCCATCGTTTTCTAAGCAATTCTAAAAGTTTCAAATGTCTAGCTACTCGGGAAGTTAGTTAAAATCGATTGCAAGATTTGTACTGGACAAACACACAAACAAGAAAGCAAGCTAATAAAAACGTAGTAAACATATAAAAAATGTTTGCCTTACATTTTTCAGACTATTTTTTTAAGGATAAAGACCTGACCATTTTTATTTTTTAAAACATAAAAATATCAATTTCGAATATTAAAAAGTATTGGAAAAAGTCGTTTATCGGTAATAACATTCAATTTTCACTTAATCCGTTTTATAGTATCCTCTTGGTTAGAGAGTTGTTGATGTTACGGTTACATTTCAAATAAAATTATAGAATTATAGGTGGGTTTTTATATTTTTTTTATTCGGGTCAGTGGTTTAACTGCTGTACAGGTTGATTGGGGCCTTGTATCAGGGGCGTAATTCACTTAGGACATCGAGGCCTGTACCCTAGCCTCCAGGTAGCCATACTTTTATAAAATTCATAAAAATTTCACCCTAGGGTCCGAGTCTTTTATTCAATCTACCTGTGTTGTAATTTTGTTTTGTTTTTTCTTTTTTTTTTAAAAAAAAAAAAAAAATCTTCCACATACACTCTCTATTAGGCTTGTCATATCAGGTGTGCTTAAACCAGGGTTAAGAAACCTGAATGTAAGCTTTTTTCATTTTCTCATACTAAGAGAAAGTATTTTGATGGCGCGAAAATTCTATTTTGAGATTTTGATAGATTTACACGTTTTGAGGTCCCCTAGGTCTAAAAAAGTGGTTTTTAAAAAATGTCTGTCTGTGCAGACGCCTGGAGCCTAAACTACTGGGCCGATTTTGACGAAATTTGGGATACATATACAGGAAAATTAAGCTCCGAGGTGAAATCGAGAAATGAATTTCAGCTCTAAATTGGGGGGCGCTACCCCTCAAAAACTTTAATTAAGTTTAATTATTTCTTCTTTTCTTTTTTTATTCATTTGTTTATTAACACTTATTTATTTGTGATAATTAATATTATCTATTCTTGGCTTATTATTATGTTTTTTTATTTTTTATTTTTATATAGTCTATTCTAAATTTTTCACGCCAGAAGGATTGGTCAATAGATAATAACCTTTTCATGGAATTCACCGTCCAAAAAAAAAAACAAAAATGTATCAATAGCACCAATAAAATTGACATTTTTAAGTTGTGTTAGTAAATAAAAAGAAAAAAAATATATAACGTGCACCGTGAACCGTGCACGTGCCTTAATTGCGTCCTCGTCCCCCCCCCCCTCTTTTCTCTCTCTCTCTCTCTCTCTCCCACCTCTTGTGAAGGGACTATGATGATTTTTATATTTTATTTATAGATTTATTTATTTTCTTGCATCTCTCTGTAACAGAGTTGTGCTGATTGGTTTTTTAAATATTTATATCTTTATTTTATTTTTAATTTTTGTTTGCACTTCTGCAAATGAGGTGAGGAAGTTTGTTTTTATTTAATAATTTGATTATTGACATAGATAGCTGTTACGCACTATTGCCGGTAGAAATTCAAATTAGCACGTGCTTTTAGTGCCCTCTAGAATATTTTTTTCTCTCCCCTCCATTTATATTTTCTACCTCTTGTGAAAAGTGCTTGCTCGTTTACGTTTTATTTATATATTTATTTATTTCCCTAAATAGGAGGGGAGATAGTTAGTTAAATATTTATTTCTTTATTTTGTTTTAATTTTCCCTGTTTCACGCCGCTGTATGAGAGATACAGAATAATATTTACATTCGTATTTATTTAATGATCTGATATTTTCATACTTTTTTCTAGAATTACAAATTTGCTGTTATTGTGTACATAACAAACTACATAACTATGTTACATATTGTGTACATAATTATGTTTTAGTCTTGATTTTTGATATTGAGACAGGTAGCTGATCGAGAGGGGAGGGTTGGGAGGCCCTACCCAGCGCGGTAGGGGATACCCTATACCGAGAGCGGAAATACTTGATTGCACACCTCCTAACTCCCTGTTACAGGTGTAACGCTTTTTGGTGTCGACTTTTAGTAACGCTTTTCAAGTTTATGTGCCATAGCCATGACATGAAAATGTCAAAATTATGTTTTTTTAAAAAATCTGAAAGTGGCCATGGCTTGCGACCGAAATCATAGGAATTTTTTTGTTTCAGATAAAGAGCCCTATCAATTTTTTTTTTTTATATATTCAAATGAATCAGCCTGCATATATTTTATCAACTTAATGGATTTACATTGACTAAAAAAGTTGTTACTTATGCATTTTATATACAATATGTATTAACATAGCTATTTCAAGAGCTGTTAATTTTTGTTCTTCACATAAAAGTATGAAGCCTTTTTCCTTAGCCTGTATTAGCGAAGATTTCAAACTACAGTCTGACTCGAAAGGGAGAGTTTTAGGGTTAGGTCTAAGAAGAAGTAAACCAAGATGGAGATAACTGATTGACAAGTGCTATCTAGGAGAGCTCAAATTACCAATAATAAAATCTATTAACTATCTAATAAAGTTAACCATTAAGTAGCCTATATAAAAACTATTAACTATCTAATAAATTAAACACTAAGTAACCAATAATAAAAATAATTAATCTATATATATAAAATCCAAATACCACTCACTGACTGACACATCACGATATCTCTGAAACCACTACACCTATGACCATGAAATTTTGTAGGTGTGTTCCTCTTACCTCCTAGGTGCTCACTAAGAAATGTTTTTAAAATCCGCCATCTTAATTCAAGATGGCGGCCATTTATATAAAAAAATAAGACAATATCTCCCGGAACCAATTGCACTAGAACCTTGAAATTTAGAAGTTAGCTTTCTTTTTTTGAAAGTAGAAACTTTTCATAATTGGTTTACCAATCGGGAGTTTTGATTCAAGATGGCGGCCATATATATATATATATATAAATATGTGTATGTTCTTTATACAAATCTACAGATTTAGTCCGATCTTGATGAAAATTTGCATACTTAACCTTCAAAGCAAGGGGAAAATCACTGTCTACATGAATTTTTAAAATTTAAATATTGGTACACAGGGGTACGGGGTACAAGTAATGAATACGGGGTCAAAGTAATTAATACCCATGATGCATATCGTTGAAAAGCTCTTTAAGAGTATAGTAATTGTTGTCATGTACAGTTTTATCATATTTTCACTTAGAAGGGGGGTAAAATGGAAAAACATAGCTATATCTTATAAAAGAAGAAGAGTATCCGTATGAGAGTATATCTTTTATACAAATTTACAGTTTTATCCCAATTTGATGATTTGATGATATGGGGTCAAAGAAATGAATACCCTTCATAAAACAATTTTGTTAAAAATCTCTTTAAGAGTACAGTAATTGTTGTTATGTACAGTTTTGTCATATTTTCATTTAGGAGGGGGGTAAATTTAGGATATTTGAAAATTATCTTATCAAAGAGAAGGGGGTATAGAAATAAGTGGGTGGGAGAGAATCTAGATATTCTCGCATAGTAAAATAATTTAAATATTTCTTGATTGTAGTTTTTAAACTTGTCAAATTAATATAACACTCCATAGCGAAGCACGGGTATCCAGCTAGTTATCTAATAAAGTTAACCCTTAAGTAACCAATAATAAAAACTATTAACTATCTAATAAAGTTAACCATTAAGTAACCTAGAATACAAACTATTAACTATCTAATTAAATTAACCATTAAGTTATTAATATTTAAAACTATTAACCAGCTTGTAAAGTTAACTATTAAGTAACCTAGAATATAAACTATTAAGTTAAGCGTCTCAACAAACTACTTACTATATGTTCAAATTTAACTTAATTTCCTACTATTTACGTTTTTGGAATAATAACCAGATCTATGAGTGCTTAGCCTTTTTGGGCTCTTTAGAAACA
Source organism: Gerris lacustris (assembly GCA_951217055.1). NCBI lineage: Eukaryota > Metazoa > Arthropoda > Insecta > Hemiptera > Gerridae > Gerris > Gerris lacustris. Next base: position 64,636,909 of record OX578283.1, read on the forward strand.
TAAATACATAATGCGGCTCAATTCAGTTATTTTCTGATATATTCCGTTACTTTTTAAATAACCCGTCTTACAAATTATTTATACTACGAAACAATAAAAATATGACTTATAATTGATTGTTAGACATATGGTTTTGTCATACCTGAGTTTTATCGTGGTTGGTAAGTATACAGGAAACATTTCGTTCCATGATGCCCATACTGGAAGCTTCTACTTCATTTTCTACATGTCGGCACTCGCTCCACTCTCCCACCCTCCATTCCAATCGATCTGAAACAGCACATACAGTTCACAGTATTATAAGATAACAGCACGTACAGTTCACAGTATTATAAGATTACGCTACATTTCACTTGGATCTAAGTTAGTCGACTTGTTGTGGGGGAATTAGGTTTTTAACGTAAACTTTCAATCAGACTCGACTGCTTATTTTACCGTCAAAAGTAATTAATACTGATTTCAGAGTCGAGCTAAAAGGAATAAACAATGAACGAGTATAAAGTGTAATGTGTTCAGAAAATAATGGGAATTATTAAATTTCGTGCGTTTGGAGAGTCCGATTGTCAATTTTTTTTTTATTATGTTGGTATTGATGCCCGTGAAGTATGATACAATTTTCAGCTGTATTCATTGTTTACTTTGTCTGAGGAAGCCCCTATGGTTAGAAGTGTTTTTATGAGCTCGGCAATTTTTGTTTGTTAAAAAAATGGATCAAAGAATTTGTATCAAATTTTGATTGAGCCTTAGTTTCGACGTCATATCCGTAAACCTATGTTTTGTCACCTGTTGTTATAACACGTTTCAGTAATTCTGCATCTTCGTTGACTTCATTTAGTGACACCTGAGCAACTTCCATTCGCCACGGTTTTTGTTGAAAATTCAACAATTTTGGATCAAATTTTGCTGCCACGCGTTTCATACCTTTAATATAATATAATTTATTAAATATAAAATTTCATGGAATGAGCCAATCTATATGCCAACATCATCAGCGACGTCTCTGACTGTGATTCGGCGATCGTTCATAACCATTTCTTTCACTTTTTCCACGTTTTCATCGGTTGTTGATGTTCTGGGGCGTTCGTTATCTTCAACGTCTTCACGGCCATCTTGGAAACGTTTATGCCACTCGTATACTCTTGTTTTACTCATAGCAGACTCACCATAGGCATTCGTTAACATTTCACACACTTTGTTAAAAATTATTTAATTTTTTACGAAAAATTAGATACAAATTCTTTGATCCATTTTTTTTTTTGCAACAAACGAAAATCGCTGAGCTCATAAAAACACGTCTAACCTTAGTGTCAGCCACAGACAAAGTAAACTATGAATACAGCTGAAAATTTTATCATACTTCAGGGGCATGTATACCTTAGAGCAAGGAAGGGGTAGAGGGAACAATACTTTGGAATCTGCGGGTATCAAAAAGTTCATTATGCTACACCCCTATACTAAACCTCCCAAGCGGCAGTTTGGTGAAATAGTATCGATATCTCGATAAAAACTCGAAATTTATCCTGATATCAGATGATAAGAGTAAGTGATATTTTCTTACGACATTTAATATTTTTATTTTTTAATACAGTTTTCTTTATAAATGTGTACATTAATATTTGTTGTTAACCTTATTAATTATCTAAAGGCAGTAATGTCGTTAATAAAAGTGTAACAGCTCCTTGATAACCAATAGCGATCTTCTTTGAGTGGGGTATTAAATAAATGCTACTGATAAGGAACAATGAATAGACCAATATGACAAGGACCGGTGACCACATGATCACTTTAGTTCGGATTTAGCTCGCTTGGGAGGTTTAGTATAGGGGTGTAGCATAAAATGAAATGAACCATTTTTCAAATCGCATTGCTCCCTCTACCCCCCCCCCCCTTCCTTGGTCTGAAATCAATACCTACATATTAAAAAAAAAAATTGACAATTGGACTTTCCAAACCCGCGAAATTTAGAAATCTCCGTTATTTTTTGAACACACCGTAAATGGTAAATGGAATGTTTAATAGACATCGCGCTTCTCCAGCCTTTAGGGGAAAAGAAGAAGGGGTAAAATGGAAAAAAACAGCCTAACATCGAAGTACTTAAAGGCCATGTGAAGGATGTAAGAGCTAGAATGGAACATATATATGCTATATTGCGTTGGTTCAGCCCTAAAGGCAAGGGAAGGAAAGACGGGGAGGGGGATAAAGTGGAAAATATATACTACGTCGCGTCGCGTCCTACTACATCCATTTCCAACGTGAATGAAACAAGTAAATGTAAAATGCGAAATATACACGCATAGTACTCGAGCCTACCTTTCCATTAAACTCAAAAAGTTAAAAGAAAAGGAATGAGAAGGAAAAATAAATACTTCGCTTTTCTCTTGCCGTAAAGCAAATTAAACGAAGAGATACGAGGACTTGTTCACTTTTTATTTGGCATTGCAACTCATGTTTTGTCAAGTTAAATGTAAATAAATGCTAGTTTATGCCGAGATTTTATGGAATTTATATACAGGGTGTCCCACATAAGGTGTAACACAGAAAAACCTGATGTTCTACATCACATTTATGACAAAAAATGTTATATAACATAATGGTTGATCGACCTTCGTTTTCGAGATATATCGATTTTTCAATTATCTCATTTTCTGGTTACTTTTTCCCAATAAAAACGTTATAGCGTAAAATTAATAAAGATAAAAAGACGGGGTTTTCACCATTCAAAAGGTGAGGAAATTTGCTTTAAAAATGTCATGCTGCTTGACCATAATACACTTATTAAATTAATTTTATATACTTCTAAATACAATGTTTTGGTTAATAAGAAATTTGTGGTCAACGTTCTTGGTAGCATAACTTTTTAATTTGTATGGTAAACGAATTAATTTGACCTCATGTAAAACTGGTCCGTTTAATAAGCTTTAAAATTATATAACTTGTTAATATGTTTGCTTCAAGTTTTCAAACTTATTTGGATAAAAATGAGGTAATAAATGACAAGTTTATCAGTTTCCATGACTTTAAATGACCTTAAGACTTGGTGAAAAAATAGAAAGGGTAACAAAAAATAAAGCAATATCACTCCTTGTATTAACAAAATGGAAAATTAAATAATATTATATAGAAAAGTATACATAATTGTTTACAAAAACTTAAAGTAGAAATTTAGACGGTAGGTCGTAATTAGCTGATTGTTGGTCCCATATAAGTTTCAACTCTTTGCACATATTTGTTGTTCTTCCACATGCGTACACACTACACACATACATTTATTTACACCGTATCAAAAGCACTTATCTGATTTTTATGAAACATGCCTGCAGATGGCCCCAGATTAATTTCAACCGTCTGCACTCCTTAAATTTTCCTCAATTGATACATTAATTCATGGTAAATAATATTCCATATTTGATATAATGCGACAGTCGCGTCGTGTAAATGTTGGTTTTGGAAAAATTCTCCGATTAATTTATTCTTCATTTTACTTCATTTTTTAATTTACTATTTTTATATATGTTTATAGCTGGAAAAATATAAATAATTATTATTTTTATTACGTTTTTCTGGCAATCGATTTCTAACTAACTTCCCGAATAGCTAGACATTTGAAACTTTTTGGCTAGCTCAGAACACGATGACAATGCATTATTTTAATACTTTTAGCCATCTTTCAGCAGAATTTAATTGGTTTTCTGCAAATTTTGCTGAACGGAAAGTTAGTTCGGAAAAAATCCGCAAGTTACTTTATTTGTTTTGCCATGTCCCATATTTACGCAATCTTCATTTTGACGGGTCTCAAATATTTGATAGATAAACATTGATTGACAGCAAAACAGGAAATATCGATTATATTATTTATATTATTTCAAATATATCGATGGCACGGTTTAGATTTGGTGTTGGGGAGATTCGTTGTACAAAGATTTGTCCTTTTATAGGTTTAAGATCAGCTCTCTAGATGGTTGTCATTTATGTGAAGTAAATACATTCGGAACTTTTTTTTTTTTCACTAATATTAACACTAACATTATAATTATATAACAATAACAATTATATTATCAACATTACATACGATTCTACAGAAAATTTAAAAAACGTAGTATATAAAAAGTTCTTTTTATCTTGATATTTTACTACGTTTTTATTAGCTTGCTTTCTTGTTTGTTTGTTTGTCCAGTACAAATCTTGCAATCGATTTTTAACTAACTTCATGAGTAGCTAGACATTTGAAACTTTTAGAATAGCTCAGAACACGATGACAATGCATTATTTTAATATTTTTAGCCATCTTTCAGCAGAATTTAATTTGTTTTGAGCAAATTTTGCTGTATAGAAAGTTAGTTCGGAAATAATCCGCAAGTTACTTTATTTGTTTTGACATATCCCATTTTTACAATCTTCATTTTGACGGGTTTCAAATTTATGATTTATGACAAAAAATTTAAAAACGTAGTATATAAAAAGTTCATTTTATCTTGTAATTATTTAATTTAATAATTGCTATTATAAGTATATTATTTTATTTTTATAATAGCATACCTTATATTAGTTGGTTATAATATATAGGAAAGTTAAGTGTCAATATCATATTTTATTATATTTACGGTTAGAAAATATAAGTTTAATTAATTAAATATAATCATATTGTAATAATATCGATCTTTAATTTATTGATTTTTTTTTTTTTTTAATTTTGTTGTAAAGAGTTTGTTATAAAGTTGGTAGCGATGTTGTTTTAATATTCTGTTGTTTTGCTTCAAACACCTCGTGCTATTCTTTGTCTTGAAGCATTCTCCTAGTTTTCTTTTCATTTCTTTAGAAATTAATTAAAAGTTTCCTTTCTCTTTCCGCTACAAGGCTAAAGAAGAAATAAAAAAACCTTGGAACAATGTTTTTCTCTCCACACCTTGTCTTGACTTCTTTCCTTCAACTTTATCCAACTTTTCTTCCTCTTCTTTATTTTTAATTTTTTTTCCTGATTAGAGTTAGGGTTCGTCGTTATTTTTTTAAATAATATATATATATATATATATATATATATATATATATATATATATATATATATATATATATATATTAGGGTGTTTCATTTTTCCAAAGGTGGGATTTTCATATGACTTTGCTTACGCCCCGAGTCCAAGTGGTGTAAAAGATATATATGAAAAATTTCATGAAGATTGGATAATATTTAGAGGTTGCACACTTTGATCAGTTTTGTAATAGTAGGCAAAAAATACGATTTTTCAATATTAAATATTTTTATTGGGAAAACTAGAAATCAAATACTTAAAAAAATACTAAAACTAAACGCTAAGATTAATAGGTAATATTATAGGTAAATATTATATTATATTAATTAACTTTGAACAATGCAATATTTTCTTTTGTTCGCTTGGTGACGACTTTTCTGTGATGCTCGACTATCTCAACAAGAATTGTTTTTGATTTTCGTCCATGGGTGTTTGGTTGAACTTTTTTGTCAGATCAATTCCCCTTTCTACAGTATCATTGACCACCTTAAGAGCATGTACCAAGGAGCATGCTTCTTAGAGAACCATAGTGGATACCAAACAATTCAACGAAAATTTTTGTTTTAGTAGTAACGAAATGGCTTAGGAATTTTCCTTCAAATATTAGGTTTTAAACAATCCTCTAATCGTTTCATTTCCTTTTTCTTTGCAGGTTTGGTTTTTAAATTTTTATTCATATTTTCTTTATCTGCCTGAGTAATACGTTCGTCAAAAATCCAATCCTGCATTTGTTACTGATGGATACCAAAAAGTTTCTTAGCAGCTGTGAGAGCACTTTATTTAGTCTGCATCTGGGAAAGAGCTCAAAAGCTCCAGTATGTCCAAATCATTGTTTGCAGCCCATCGACTTACAACTGACTCGTGCCGAAAGCTATCATAATATATGAGGCTGACAGAATGGTCAACCCGTTTCATTTCTTAAAATTCTGTAAAGCGGTTTTCCGTATCTCCAGCTACCGTTTACAAAATAAAAGTAAATGGCAAACAAAATTGAAGAGACACTTTGATAATCCTCCTCATTTGGTCTTACATTTGGGATAGTAAACTCTTTCCTTTAGTTATATGACTCGCCTATGGGAGTGTCAAAACATTGGAAGATAGAGTTTCAGTTCTAGTGACTGGCAATGATTGTGAGCATTCGCTTGGCTTACCTGTTGCCCTGAAAGAAAATCGTTATTCGGGAAGTGAACTGAGTTGATGCTACTTGAAAATATCATTGGTATATAATTAATACTACAACTTCTATTTCAGGACTAATTCAAGGAGCATGTACCAGAATTAATGGGGAATGTGGACGAATATTGTTGTGGTTGGTTTGCCGTCACACACCCATGAAATAACGTCTAAAGGAGTGTTGTAGCATACCATTTACTGGTCCTGATATCCAGATTTTTCGTAAGTTCCAAAGTCTGTGGGCTTCACTGGATAAGAAGTCATATAAGACAATGCTGGATGAAGAAATTCCAGTTCAACGCTTTCTAGAAGAATAACGAGTGAGAATGATAACTACATGCAAAATGTCCTTAAACAATTGAATATTCCTCAACAATAATTTAAAGGAATGAAACGGGTTGACCATTTTGTCAGCCTCATACATGTTCGCTTTTAGCACGAGTCAGTTGTAAGTCGATGGGCTGCAAACAATGATTTGGACATACTGGAGCTTTTGAGCTCTTTCCCAGATGCAGACTAAATAAAGTGCTCTCACAGCTGCTAAGAAACTTTTTGGTATCCATCAGAAACAAATGCAGGATTGGATTTTTGACGAACGTATTACTCAGGCAGATAAAGAAAATATGAATAAAAATTTAGAAACCAAACCTGCAAAGAAAAAGGAAATGAAACGATTAGAGGATTGTTTAAAACCTAATATTTGAAGGAAAATTCCTTTCAGGAAAACAAACATTTTCGTTGAATTGATTGGTATCCACTATGATTCTCTAAGAAGCATGCTCCTTGGTACATGCTCTTAAGGTGGTCAATGATACTGCAGAAAGGGGAATTGATCTGATAAAAAAGTTCAACGAAACACCCATGGACGAAAATCAAAAACAATTCTTGTTGAGATAGTCGAGCATAACAGAAAAGTCGTCACCAAGCGAACAAAAGAAAATATTGCATCGTTCAAAATTAATTAATATAATATAATATTTACCTATAATACCTAGCTAATATTAGCTTCTAGTTTAAATTTTTGTTTTAATTATTTGATTTCTAGTTTTCCCAATAAAAATATTTAATATTGAAAAACTGTATTTTTTGCCAACTATTACAAAACTGATCAAAGTGTGCAACCTCTAAATATTATCCAATCTTCATGAAATTTTTCATATATATCTTTTACACCACTTAGACTCGGGGCGTAAGCAAAGTCTGCATTTTTTTTTAAATTTTATTTTTTGCCTTACAAAATGAAACACCCTAATATATATGTATATATATATATATATATATATATATATATATATATATATATATATATGTATATATATATAGTAAATATATATATTATATGTGTGTGTGTTTGATAGGGAATAGAGAGATATCTACCGTCGATACTTGTTTGATCAGAAGATCACTAAACAGTTTTCGATTACGCCATCATCAGCAGAAGATATACAGAATAGTTTTGTATCAATAGATTTGTATAAAGAACATACACATATTTATATATATATATATATATATATATATATATATATATATATATATATATATATATATATATACACATATATATATATATATATATATATATATATATATATATATATATATATATATATATATATATATATATATATATATATATATATATATATAGGAGGTTTTATGAGTGGTTGGAGTTGAGTTGAAATTGGTAAAACACATACAATTACATATAAAAATGTGTATACTTATTATTGCCATAAATACACATTATAACCTTATTAGATAACATTTTATTTGTTTAGGTTTATTTAATTATAATTTTATTCAACCTTTCCCAACTTTAACTTTCTAAGTATCGATATATTCCAAACTTTGACCTTCTACGATTATTATCAATATGCTTAACCTTCTCTAACTAACCTTTAACTTTTTCCGATGATCGATATGTTTGACCATCTTTAGATTACCTTTAGCCTTATCCGATTATCTATATGTTTAACAATCTCTAGCTAACCTTTAACCTTCTCCGATTTTCGATTTGTGTAACCTTCACCGATTATTGATATGTTTAACCTTCTCCGATTATAGATATGAGTAACCTAAATATATATAAATTTTAAAAAAATTAAAATAATAAAAAAATTAAAAAATTTTAAAAAAAATAAATTAAAATTAAAAAATTAAAAATTAAAAAAAAAATTAAAAATTAAAAAAAATAAATTAAAAATTAAAAATTAAAATAATAAATTTTAAAAAATTAATTAGTTTATTAGGAATAAAATTCTAAGAGTTGCGGCGTTTGTCCGATGCAAATCAGAGCAGTTGAACAGAAGTTGTAGTTGAGGGGGGGGGGGGGGGGGGGGGGTCAGAGGCTAAGGGCCAGACGGAATGATGGACGGAGTCAAGATGTGTAGAATATTATACTACACTGCAGTATAAGTATATTCTACACATCTTGGGAAGGAGTGTGATAGGGATGGAGGAGAGGGTGTCCTTGAACTTACCAATCATTCATAATCATAAGTCAGCCAACCTCTAAGAGGCGATGTAAACGAGTGCAGTTAGCTCCTACTTTTTCTATTCTCCTAGTACAGTGTACAGCGTTTTAGACTCGCTTGGGGAGGGGACGCCCTAGCGACAGCGGTACCAAGCGCTGTAGTGGGAGAAACTATCCCTACCAAGAGTGGGCAGACTCAACACCTCCTATACCTTCCTGAAACCTTGATCCTATATCTTCCCCATTCGTGTAACATAACGCTTTTCGAGGTATGTATCACAGCCAAAACATAAAAATGTCAAAAAAAAACTCAGAATACATAAAATAATGCACCACGTTATTGTCTACTGATGCACCAATTCCTTGTCTCTCTCTTACCTATATTTTATGTATATAATATTAAAGTTTTGTCTGTGTGTCTGTCGCCACCAGTCCGACTTATATTGCCGCAAAACTGGGTAAATGAAAAAGATAAATTTTTTAACAGAGGTAGGCACTTCATTTAATTTCTAGGCCTACTTAATAATAGGAAACATAGCCACCAATACCTAGCATGAGCCCCGCGCTCGAGAAGGCTTGTTAACTTCAATTGTGTTATAATAGGAAGATTATATGATGTGGATGTGATACATCGGAGCCCTGAATCGACATGTTTGTTCATATGAACTTATTTTGATGTAAAATAAAACACATATACGCTATTTAATCTTTAAGCATTGTTTAAATTCTTTACTCATTATGAAGATTTAAATCTTTACTATTATTTTTCTCTCTTTGCTGTTCCTCTTACGGAGTTTTGGACATAGAATTCCCCTACACACAGATATTTAAATGTGTTGCAACCTTCGATTTCCGGATGGGGTAGCCAGTGAACAAGAGATAAAAGATAAGAATCGGACGAGCGCTCGCACCATGGTAACCGTTCCCCTCTTTCCCTGTTTCAATCTATACCGTCAGCATTGTAAAACATCCGTTCAGCGAACCGAAACACAGGTGCAGTTAGCTTTTAACTACCAACCTGAAGAAACCTTCATTGAATCAATATTCCACGTTTCAATTCTGTCTCTCAATAATGATATTAGTTAAGGCATGGAAATCCAGAAAGAATAACTTCTTTTCAGAATTAATAAAAATGTATTATTTCTTGGAATGGAAAAAGATAGTTTCCAAGCTAATATAAGCTAAATACAGTTGACAAATATGTAACTTGGCTAGCCAACTACCCATCCTACCTATTACACAATTATTTTTGAAGTTTCAGCATTGTTCATTAACTTCACAATCTCAAACCTTTAACCGGCTTAAATATTATTTGTGGCCAGACTCTATAATGTGGTTCCAGGGCTCCGATTTAACTCTGTTTTTGGGCAACTATTTTTATTGCAAAAATTCCAAGACAGAAATCCGTTTCAGACATCAGGGCAAATGTTTGGTTCAGCCAACACATCTTAAAAACTACTGGTCCTATTTTTATTGAAATTTGGATGGTAGGTCAAAATTAGCCCCTTGTTGGTCTCATATAAGTTTCAAAATTCAGCGCCCATTTGTTTCTCTTCCACGCATGCGCATAAACATACATTTATTTACGCCTATATTTTCAAATGTGCTCATCTGATTTTTATGAAATTTGGATGGTTTGTCGAAAGTAGACTGCAGATAGGACCAGATTAATTTCGACTGCTTGCGCTCTTTAACTTTTGCTTAGATAATAATTTAATTCATGTAAAAAATCAAAACAATTTTAACAGATTTAATTTTAAATAACGGGGGAAATTAATTAATTTTTACAAAAATAGGTTGAAAAGCGCTTCTAAGGTCATTTAGTTCGCGTTCTACAAGCATGTGTGCATTACTTTGCAGCCTACCTATCTTCTTACTCTTATTACTTATCTTCTTCTTCATTAAGGAAGAACTTGGTAGATGTATCAACGTATTCGAACAAAAACATCTCCAGTAATATTTAATAAGCACAATTCAAGGTACAAGTTAAATAAACAATGTTGAAGTTACCTTTATGATGCCTGCAGGCTACGAAGCATGTTTTGATTCTCTCTGGTTCCTCTGAGAGCCTGCAGAGGAACTGTAAGGAGGGTTTGTTAGTTTGACTGTCTGCACACCAGACGGGCCTTTCTTTCGTACCCTCACCGCACCCGTCTCTCACGTAGCAGGACGCCCATTCACCTGCAACACAAAACCATATCACATAAACATATAAACGTAATTTAGGGTAACTCTAAAGGGTTGTGCAAATAAATATATAGAGAATTGGATCTCAACTCTATACAGGGTGGTCCAAAAGTCCGAATTTTGAAAGGCTTGAGATAAATTAATGAAACTTGGGGGATCCGTACCATGTAAAGGGAAGTTTGTTTTCATGCAATCACGCATTAGACGCAATCGCCCACTTTGCCCCCAGGCCACCCATCTTCAAAATTTCAAATTAGAGTGAATATTTGGTTCTAGGGTGAAAGATAATAAAATTTTACTTAAAACTTTTTTTTATATATCTCCAATATTTTGCCCCCTATAGGAGGGCAAAGAGAGAAAAATAGCCCTTCATAAAAACAAGCCATCACTTAGGCCCTTTTTACGCCCCGCGGTAGAGAGTTGCAGCCACTTCATGCATCATACCTCTGTACATAGTACCGCCGAAGCGAGTATGATGTGATCAATAGTGAGCCATATAAATCAGAGCGTCACGGTGAGGAGTCGAACCATGTCTCGTTCCACTCATGATTCAGTGATGGCCGAGCAGACGTGGTTTAACCCACAGGTCCACGCTAGCTCCCTAAAGAAGAACTTAATTTTAGAACTAAGTTTCTAGAACTAAGTTCTAGAACTTAAGTTTCACTTCTAATGCGTGGGAGTCTCACACATATTTATTTTCTCCGATTAACATTTCTTTAAGTAAACTTTTGTTGAAAAGGAGTTATAATTGAGAGCTTGTTCTGAATAAGTGACTTAAGTTAAGCCTTTAAGGCTTATAAGTAGCTTAGAGATGGAATTAAGATCTCTTGTATTTACATCATCCCGACTTGCCTTTACCGCCCTGTTCAACTTCTTAGAGTTTTTTTATTATTATTTGAAGTCGATTCTCCATCTTTTTGTCAATAAGGGGTATTCACGATCTTTGTTTAACGAATTATATGTCAACCAATTAAATGTAAAAAATTCAAAAGAGAGACCTTGACCAGAAGACGATAAGTTAAATGATAAGCAGGTGGCGCTTTCAGTGGATTGCACATGCACCATTTGACAGTTTTTAGATTACTTTACCTACCTAACACATGAGAAATAATTTCTTATTAAAATTTCCCGTAATTTTTGAATTGGAGCCCTCCCTAAAAGTGAGAGGTGGTTAGATGTGGTTAGAGAACACCTCTAACTTTTAGGGAGCGCTCCTAATTAACAAGTACCAAATTTGCTTTGTGTTTATTTACAATTTGTTATAATTATTTGATACATAGATATTTTATTCCATTTCAATAAAAATATGTAGTGCACAGTTTTATTTTCAATTGAAAATGCCAAATGAGTTTTCCAATTTCAACTATGAAGGAAAAATATATTTTTCTCATCTATTTTCCTACCTCCATGATCTATTTCCTATTTAACATCTGTCAAACTTCATTTAACTCACTCAAAGGTCGTGCTAAATGTTAAGCCGGGTTAGTAACAAATGCTACCAACAATTTTGTTAGTAACCATGTTGATAACAAATGTTACAAAATTATAAACCCGGGTTTACACAAGAGTTATTGATATATTTTGATAACAATCGTTAGTAACATTTTGGAAAATTCTTCTGAATTTGTTACCAACCATTTTTGTTAGCAACAAAAATACATGTTATCAACAAGATTTTTGTTATCCACTACAAGTGGAAAACAAATGTTGGTAACAAATCCACCAGGCCAAACGGCCCCACGCCACTCCAAAACTCGCCATGTGTGGGAAACTCAGATGAACCGGCGAGGCTCGGCAAGCCAGGTTGGATTTCCGGCAAGTCCAAAATCCACCTCGCGCGCGCCTCGGACCGTGGCCGCGTCCTGGTCTGACCTTTACATGAGTTTTGGGGTGATTCCAAAATGGCTCGCTTGGATTTGGCCTCGTGGAATTGGCTCTGTCGAGTGTTGGGGCCTTTAGCAATACTTTCTACTTCCTTTCTCAAATGATTAAAATATTCCCTATCCACCATGCCGTTATTCCTCTATACTCGACATTTCGCAACCAATTGAACAAGTGAGCAACATTTTAATTCCTCAACAATTAAATAATAATTAGCTACCAGATTCGCTTAAGAATTCCATCAATAATTAAAATTGAGTATAGAGTATAATAATTATCAAAAATTATAATTGAATGTAACCTATTACAATATGTAGACTAAAATTACCTTCAGTCATACTTGTCTCATTTAATCGTACAGTCCGTTGATGGGGTTTTCACCGTATAAAAGTTATTACGTTACACGTAAAAGCACGTGAAATAAATATGAAAAGGGTTATCTGTAATAAAAACTGTTAAATAAACTTAACTAAGTCGTTTGCAAAGTATGACGGTCGTATAAGTTATTTAAGAAACCCTAAAATGTTTACGGGTTTTCTGAACTCTAAACCCTGTTAAGTTTGTACTTCCTCATGATACTGAGGAGTATTATTGATGTATAATAATATCAGGCCCATAACCCGTTTTATATAAATTTATAGTCTACGTAAAATAAACTTATTTTATTAATATTATATTTCAGTGAGACCGTTTAATAAGTTTTGTATATAAGGTATAGTATGTGAGTAAAGTGGTTTTAATTAACGCTACGGGACCATAAATCAGACCACAAACTCTAGATCCAAACTAGATACCGATGTATGTTGGCTTGCATGCCGCCGCAAGCACGTATCCAGTATCCACTGACCTCTAATACATTGTGTAAACTAAAAAAAAAGTGCACGCGAACCCTAAACGAATGTTGTGGGAAAAATATGAAAATAGATACAAACTCCCTATATTTATTTTATCTTTTGCATGCACCCATCAGTTTTTTTTTATTTATCCTTTTGGGTCAGATTTTTTAATTAAAAATTTCAACCACTTTTATGCTAAATAAATGCTTCTTCAGATTTCCTCGGACGAGCGACCTATTTAGAATATTATTTAATTAAATAAATTTATGATTATTTTTTCTTGTTAAATTCTTCGGTCCGTTTAATGTAATTTTTTAAAAAGTTTTTAGCTATTAGCCCCCACCCCCCTCATCAAAAATGCCTCAGCATGATCATTCTAAATACAAGTATGTATATCGAACAACAAATGGCTTGTGGAAATTAAATTGTTGATGCTAATTTAAAGTGATATACCCTTGTAATTCTCTAATATAAGTTATGGATGGCTGAAAGGTGTAATAATACCGATACATCATTCGAGGCGTGTCGGATAATTGGAACTGTTATAAAATGTTAATTAGTTTTTATGTGTATTGCAGAATAATAAAAAAATCGACAAACTTTCTCATATTCGAGTTCATAATTACTTAGCCCAGTGGTTTATATATATTAGTTTTTGTAGGTACATTTATCATTTTAAATTATTATTAAACATTTTATCAAAATGTATTATAAAAATAACTTCTTGGTAGGGTATTGAACCCGACCTCTCTCCATCCGCGTTTAAAGCTATTTTCTCAGGAACTAGATTTTTCCCGGGAAAATGGCTTATATCGTTAGATTCGTATTGAAATGGACTACATTTTAGAATTTTTTAATCAAAAATTGTCGGAACCGTTTTCGAAAAATAATTTTTTTCATAAGTGTTTGGGGAGTCGCGTCCCCAAATTTAGAGCTTAAATTAATTTCTGGATTTTGCCTAGGGGTATGATTTTTCTGAACATGTATGCCAAATTTCGTCAAAATCGGTCCTGTAGTTTAGGCTCCAGGCGTCTGCACAGAGGACTGACAAACCACTGACAGACATTTTTGGACTCAGGAGACCTCAAAACAGTTCAGGTTCATAACTAGAGCATGCCGACATTGTAAACCTAACGTAGTTACAAAAGTTCTCTCTATTTACACACACACAGACGAGAGAGTGAAAAAGCATTTGGATAACAATAAATATGTAAATTGTTGCTTGTAGTTTTCTATTCTTATATCTAATTAAAAGTCTATATAGGTTGTCATATACGTTAAGGTAGACCAGTATAGTTCTCATTTTTTTCACCTGACTTCAAGAACATAATTTTTAATTATTTAATCCCATAGATTTTTTTAGTTTTCTCCTTCCCAAAACCTCTTACAGAGCTATCGTTTTTTCTCATATGAACCTAATAGTTACAACTCTGTTACATAAAGAACTTGTAATCAATGTTCTATAATTATTTCATTTGTAACGCAATAACCCAAAAGGTCTAACTACCCCTGTTTTATTGCTTTCGAGATTACCGAAGGTAACAGAAGCTATGTGATCGTTCCGAATAACGAATTTGTAAGTCTCCAATTTCAAAAATTCCAACAGAGAAATCCATTTCAGACAGAAAACCGTTTCTGTCTGTCTGTGTGTCGGTCTACATATTATTTTTGCGACCAACATGTTTTTTGCGAACCAACATATTATCCTAAATACTACACGTCCGATTTTAATGAATTTGTATGGTAGGTCATAATTAGCTCATTGTTGGTCCCATATAAGTTTCAACCTTCTGCGCTCATTTTTTTTCTCTTCCAAATGCGCAAAAACATCCTTTTATTTACACCTATAGCTTCAAAAGTACTTATCTGATTTGTATGAAACTATTATAGTTTATTGAAAGTAACCCGCAGAGAGTCCCAGATTAATTTCAGCCGTCTGCGCTGTTTAACTTTTGCTAAATTGGTACTTTAATTAATGTAAAAAATCAAAACAATTTTGACAGATTAAAAATACGGGGGAAACAATTTAACAAATTAGACAATAATAAAATCATAAAAGCACAAAAAGGCGTAAAAGCATAAAATCAATAAAGTACGTGATAGGATGCGAGGAAGCTATGTGCCCCACTAATTGGCGGTCTATGTTTTATACATATTTATATAATTATAGATTGCATTGTAAGGAATTTTATGTAGTTGCACCAATCCTTTAGATCGTGATTGTTAAAAGCATGTTGGTTTAGTAACGATTATCTTCTCTAGCCGTCGAATAATCCCTCTCCTGAATAAATTTAGTATTAACAATATTACTAATTTCGTTTACGTTTAACATATATTAGTAGCTACCGTTTACATGCTCTTGTCTTCGTAATTGCGAACTCAACCGTATTTAATTTAAATTCAAAGGAAACTTCATATCTATAATTAAATTGATAATATTATTGAATTACTTGAATCGTAATTTTAACGATAATCGACAAGGATAGTTACACTCTAGTGATCAAAATACTTATTGATAAAGAGTTTATAAATAAACGTTAAATATAAATAAAAGTAAAATAATATACATAAGTTATTATATCTATTTGAAGACTAACAAATCAAAACAAACATTTATTTTTATTGGAATACATTTGGTTGCCATATCTTAGCAATAACTATTCATTTTGAGGTGAGTCGTCTACTTGATTTTATAAATGTAATTATAGTAGAAACCATTCTTTATTCATTTATTTAAGACTAGCTGGATACCCGTGCTTCGCTACGGAGTGTTATATTAATTTGATAAGTTTATAAACTACCATCAAAAAACATTTAAATTATTTTACTATGCGAGAATATCTAGATTCTCTCCCTCCAACTTATTTCTATACCCCTTCCTCTTTGATAAGATAATTTGCAAATATCCTAAATTTACCCCCCTCCTAAATGAAAATATGAAAAAACTGTACTTAACAACAATTACTGTGCTCTTAAACAGCTTTTCAACAAAATTGCTACATGGAGGGTATTCGTTAATTTGACCCCGTATCATCAAATTGGGATAAAACTGTACATTTTTATAAAAGATATACTCTCATATGGATACTCTTATTTTTTTTTATAAGATATAGCTATATTTTTCCATTTTACCCCCCTTCTAAGTGAAAATATGATAAAACTGTACATAACAACTATTACTATCCTCTTAAAGAGCTTTTCAACGATATGCATCATAAAGGGTATTAATTGCTTTGTCCCCGTATCCATTACTTGTACCCCGTACTCCTGTGTTCCAATATTTAAATTTTAAAAATTCTTGTAGACTGTGATTTTCCCCTTGCATTGATGGTTAAGTATGCAAATTTTCTTCGAGATCGGACTAAAACTGTAGATTTGTATAAAGAACATGCACATATTTATATATAAATATGGCCGCCATCTTGAATCAAAACGCCCGATTGGTAAACCATTTATCAAAAGTTTCTACTTTCATAAAAGGAAGCTAACTTCTAAATTTCAAGGTTCTAGTGGAATTGGTGCCGGAGATATCGTCATATTTTTATATAAATGGCCACCATCTTGAATCAAGATGGCGGATTTTAAAAACATTTCTTAGCGAGCACCTAGGAGGTAAGAGGAACACACCTACAAAATTTCATGGTCTTAGGTCAAGTGGTTTCAGAGATATCGTGATGTGTCAGTGACCCACCACATATATATATATGGTATATATATATATATATATATATATATATATATATATATATATATATATATATATATATATATATATATATATATATATATATATATATATATATATATATATATATATAAGTAACTCTTTGTTACCTCCTAAAGTCTGTTAAGTAGTTTTTAATATTTCAACAATAATATGTTGATATTTCTACATGTATTTATTTTTTTAGAACCTAGAATCATGTACCTTATCTGTTTAGTATTTAAGTTATTCCTAGTGCATACCTTGTACCTGACCCCAGTGATCCTCTAACTTCATCCAAGCCGTCAAGCCTCCCCCTCCACCTCTTAAACCTTTACACCCTCACATCCCCACCTACCTTTCTCTTTTTATCTCTCTTATAATATAAAACAAGCAGTGTAAAATTATCAACTAACTGATGATGACGTTAAGTCGAAACCGGTTTTTTAATTTTTTTGACATTTTCATGTCTTGGCTTTGCTACATGAAATCGTAAAGCGTTACTAAAAATCTAAGCCAAAAACGTTACCCGGTGTAACAAGGAGTAAGAAAGATGTAGGAGGTGTGCACAGTCTGTCTCCAGCTGTAGGGCCTCGCTCTACCGCGCTTCATAGGGCCGAAGAAAGTCGAAAAGATTTATACGTGTAATAGGGAGTTAGATAAATATAGGAGGTATGCAATTAGGTATTCTTCATATTTTTTATCAATAAATGGAATAAACAGTATGAAGTCATATTAACAATTCGTAGAAGCCTATTATATAAATTATATACGGATTGTTTGTTCTATCGAACTGAAATATCTCGGTTGCGTGAAACTTGGTTAATTAATATCGGTGTAATTAAAATGAAGAGTGTTACTAGTTACCAGATTGATTTGTGCTAGTTGTATGTGATGTCTAAAGGTATTATTCTAGCTCGACGTAGTTTCTCCGATGTAATATTATAGACTGCGGTGGTCATATTTAGTTCTTGAGAGCTTCATATCCTGCGTGGTATCAATTCCCTGGCCGTTCTAACCCTATTATGATATAAGCTCCGGGCTCTATCAAGACTTCAATACTAAACCTGGATTGATTTACTCCAGTCTATTAAATTACTTTACAGAAAAGAGACTACCAGCTCTTATTATCTCCTATACTATCTTCAATTAATTTTTTTTCTATCATTTTCAATATATTTTTTCATGTTAGAGTAATTTCTTATATGACGAACAAGATTTTCTTGGTTATAGTTACTTATTTTTTCCTGTGATAATTATTTTGAACTTCAGTTGATTGGTTGATGGATTCATCATGAGAGTAGGTGGCAATCTTGATTTCCCTTGGCCTATCCTCACAGAATGGGACATTTTCTAAGTAGTTTTCCAAAAAGGCCTCCAGTCGTCTCACAGAATGGGACATTTTCTAAGTAGTTTTCGCAATTAGAACTCCACTCGTCTCACAGAATGGGAGATATTTTAAGCAGTATTTGCAAATCGACCTCCAGTCGTCTCACAGAATGGGACATGTTCTAAGTAATTTTCCAAATGGACCTCCAGTCGTCTTACAGAATGGGAGATATTTTAAGTAGTATTTGCAAATAGACCTCCAGTCGTCTCACAGAATGGGACATTTTCTAAGTAGTTTTCCAAAAAGGCCTCCAGTCGTCTCACAGAATGGGACATTTTCTAAGTAATTTTCCAAATAGACCTCCAGTCGTCTCAAAGAATGGGACATTTTCTAAGTAATTTTCCAAATAGACCTCCAGTCGTCTCACAGAATGGGACATTTTCTAAGTAGTTTTCCAAAAAGGCCTCCAGTCGTCTCACAGAATGGGACATTTTCTAAGTAATTTTCCAAATAGAACTCCAGTCGTCTCACAGAATGGGACATTTTCCAAATAGACCTCCAGTCATCTCACAGAATGGGACATTTTTTGAGTATTTTTCCATTAGACATCCAGTTGTGTCACAGAATGGGACATTTTCTAAGTAGTTTCCCAAATAGAGCTATAATAAATGTATTTCTCGTACAAAGAACTAGATTTTCTGGATTTTTTGTATTTGTGATAATTATTTTGATGATCGGTTGATAGATCGATTACGAAAATCTTAAATCTCTTATTCTATCATTACAATAATGGGTAATTTTCCAAGTGTATAGAAGACCTCCAATAAGTTCTTGGTCTTTCTGCGGTGACCGCGTCATGTTCAATGTGCATTTCGAAGATTCGCCTCCTTGGAGACATCTTGAGGGGTGTAGAGTGTGCATGTACATGTTGTTTTGAGCGGGGGACTACGTGGACTGTAATTTTTAGCCCACATTGTCCCTCGCTCAGAATTACATGTACACTTCTGAAGATACCTTTTTACCATAGGAGGTGAAACGTCAGAAAACTCATCAAACATGACGCGGTCACCACCGGAACTTCCTAGAACTTTGTGATGATGTCATAATAAAGTTCTACGTTCATCATCAAATGCTGAAGTGCTAACATAGAAGACCTCCAGTCGTATTTATTCGATAATCATTCAAATACATTATGTGGATTCAAAACGTTTCTCTACTCCTAATTATTATAATCACTTACTCCGTCCTTAAGTGATTTGTTTGTTAAATAATTAAGTAGTTTTTTGTTGACTTTTACTCCTCTGGGTCAAGTCCAGATTTGCTTTAAATCATTTGTTTTTAAGGTTAAAAGCATTATAAAATTAGTAACAATGACGATAAATGTAATTTTACTTTAGTTGATTAATTTAATAGAATCAATTATATTGTTATTAGGTTAGTTGCTCTAAGCCTATGACTTGGAACAGATTTGCTCTATTAAACACTATCACTTTAGACACTGAGGCTTCATCACGCAGAACTACCGTCAAAGTTCATCACCTAATCATACAGTGTTATGGTGATGGTCATAACCTACGTTTTTTACGCGCTTAAGAATAATCTATAGGCTGTCATAACATGACGCGAAAAAAGTTGGTTCCAAATCAACTTACTCACGTTGCAGATAACATGAATGAATCCTTCCCGCCCTCTTCCCTCTTGTAAATATTTTTATCTCATTTTTCGAGTCATCCATTTAAGTAGTAAATAATTTCAAGATAAAAAGAACCTTTTTATACACTACATTTTTAAATTTTCTGTTGAATCGTATGTAATGTTGATAATATAATTGCTATTGTTATATAATATATAATGTCAGTGAAAAAAAAAAAATAGTTCCGAATTTATTTACTTCACATAAATGACAACCATCCAGAGAGCTGATCTTATACCTACAAAAAGGATAAATCTTTGTACAACGGATCTCCCCAACACCAAATCTAAAGCATGCCATCGATATATTTGAAATAATATAATCGATAAATAATATAATCGATATTTCCTGTTTTGCTGTCATTCAATGTTTATCTATCACAAATTTGAGACCCGTCAAAATGAAGATTGCGTAAATATTAGATATGGCAAAACAAATAAAATAACTTGCGGATTTTTTCCGAACTAACTTTCCGCACAGCAGAATTTGCTGAAAACTAATTAAATTCTGCTGAAAGATGGCTAAAAGTATTAAAATAATGCATTGTCTTCGTGTTCTGAGCTATGCTAAAAGTTTCAAATGCCTAGCTATTCGGGAAATTTGTTAGAAATCGATTGCCAGATTTGTACCGGACAAACAAACAAACAAACAAACAAGAATGCAAGCTAATAAAAACGTAGTAAAATTAAATATACACTTGCTTTTCATCATTTTAAAACCATTCTTTAAGAAAGTTAGTACTGTATTTTAATAATATATTCAGTTTTGTTTATAACCTGAAAGGAATACTGCGCAAGTGCACAAGGAAGGAAGAGAGGATTTTTATTCATATAGCCCACACGCACGTAAAAACGCATACTATGGGCCCACTTTTAACCCTAGAATTAGCGTTGGGAACCAATCGATTGAAAAAAGTCGACTAAACGGTTGTTTTAAAATATTCATTCATTCGGTTGTGGATATCTAGTTTTCATTCGAATGATATCAGTCTATAGTTTGAAGTTGTATTAGTTGTAATTCGGACGTGTATATGTGGACGTGTGTATAGCGAGATAACGAGTGTCATGCGCCTTCTCACCCCTCCTCCGCTCTGAGCCCTTCACCGTCGTTCCTTTCCCCTACCCAAAACAAAAAAACATCCGAATGAAACATTCGAATGAAAAAGTCGACTGGATTCAGTCTCAGTCTATATTTTTTCATTCGAATGAAAACGATGTCGTAGCAGGCTGTAGTTTGGGACGAGATAACGAGTGTCAAGCGCCTTCTCACTCTCACCCCCCCTCAGCTCTGAGGCCTTTACTGCCTCCACCGTACTTCTCCTATATAAAAAAAACCATTCGATTGAAAAATTCGACTTGCGAGTTCAGTCTCGGTTTATATCTTTATTCATATATCCTATACCCGCTATGAGACTGTTTTCAGTCGATTGAATTCAATCGACTGTTTTTTCCCGAATCGACTTATTCATTCGGTTGTTTTTTCTAGTCGGTTGTCCCAACGCTACCTAGAATGCTTATCTACGTCATTTTGACGTGTATGTTTTTGAAAAAAGATGGTATTGCCCCCACTAGTTTATTGACACCCATATTCAAGGTAATCTTTCCTCAGTTAGTCTGCTTCAGGCAAATAGTCTGTATTATTTGTCAAAAAACTGGTCATATATAAATTGTTTATAATTTTTTTAAAAAAAATAGTTTTTCTTGTTCTTTCTGTTTTTATAAAACTATAGAAGTTAAACATCGATTGAAAATAAATCACTGAATGCTAATAAACAATATCACTTTTTCATAGTGTCCATTTACATGCTTCATACTCACAACAACCTGTGTGAACAAAAAACAGTGTTGAGTGCGCACTCGTGCGCGTAAGTGGTAGGGTTTGATGTCTAACGATGTTGCACTCATGCAAACTCATCAATCTTTTTATCTGGTGGCTTCAAAATAGATTTTTACTAATTATTTTCTAGTTGTACGTCATATTGACGTATGATAAGTAATAAAGGGTGTTTTGTAAAGATAAGTATTCTAGGGTTAAGTATTAATTTGTAATAGAGAAGAAGTTTCTACAAATTAGTTATTTATGTAACTAGGCAGCAAAATGGATTTTTCAGATTACGTTAGCTATATTAAGTTAGTTATTACTGCTTGATTAACTCCTTAGTCTCAAAATCTTACTTTCTATAATAAATAGTTGGAAGGCTTAAGGGTTCTATTTAAGGGATGAAATATGTGTAGGTTGTTACCTGCTTTCCAGTGATATTTGGAGTCTAGGACCGTCCTGGCATTCGTAGATATTGCCAGAAGTATAAGACTGAGGGCTGATAACATCCTGCCTACTCTGCGCCTCTTTCCAGCATTTTACTACCTGTGTAACAGAAAAATAATTCACATGTTAAATTTAGTTCAACATTTAATATTGATTTTAAATGGATTGGTTAAATGGTTAATTACATTAGTTATCCAGTAGTTAATCGACAAATCAATAAGAATGGAAAAAAAATATTATACATTTAAATTATTCTAAATTCTAAACTTTCTTTGAAAGCTAGAAGAGCGCACTATGAAAGGAAACATTGCACGTAAATATTTCGATTTTGGGTCCTTTTTTCTCTCATTTTTCTTTGTTATGATAGAAAGTGTGGAGATACAATAATTGCTTATGAAGATGAATACATATACTTAGGACAACATATAGCCCTTACTGATAACTGCAGTCAAGGAGAAATAAACAGGAGGATAAAAATAGGATGGAAAAAATATTGGTCACTTAAAAAAGTTTTTAAAGGGAATCTGTCAATTGATATCAAAATTAAAGTGCTAGAAAGCTGTATGTTCCCTTAATTGCTTTACGAACGCCAAACTTGGAAGCTCACAGCTCAACAGAGCAAAAAGCTTAACACCTCTCAAATGAGCATGCTCAGGAGCATAATATAGCATTAAAAAAATACAAAAAACCAGGATATTATGAAAAAACACCGAACGAAAAACCTGCAGACTCAAGCACACCAACTTAAATGGAACTGGACCGGACATGTGGCCAGGCTACCTACAGACAGATAGGCTAATATCTCAACAGACTGGACACCTTTGAACTATTCAAGAAGGAGAGGAAGACCTAGGAGGAGATGGAGGGATGAAATAGTGGAGAAACTAGGCATTTTGTGGCAAAGAACAGCACAGGATAGGAATTGCTGGAAGAAAGTTATACAAAATATGTATAATTAGAAGAGGAATTAATGAAATGCTTTTTTCATTTTATGTTTATATTTGTTATTTAGTTTATATATATTATTAGTTTATATAATATTTGTATATTTACTGTTTATAATTTACTTGCCACAAAACGTTTACCCCCTTAAGGGGAGGCTTTTGCTTCTTAAGAAGTGTCAATGGAGCTATTTTCATTTATTTTCATTTTCATGATAGAATGTGGTTAGAAATAAGATTTTTTATACCATAGGGATGCCATTATTTATCGGTTATCGATAGAGTTAGTGCAGAAAATCGTTGACTATACCCACTGATGCAATGATTTTAAATATTTCGATTTCAAGGGATTAAGCGGGAGAAGAATTAATTTATCTGAAAGGTTTATTCTGAAATATGGAACCTTGCGTCCACGCATTCACATGGATCGCCTAATGGATTTTTCTTACTAAATTTTTGGAATATTTAAAAGCTTTGTTTTGTATTTTTGTATTAAATTGTTAAAAACAAATTTAAATGTTATGGGTAACCTAATCCTAATATATATAAATCCGTTGAAATCCCAAACATTGTATCTGTTTCATTCAATTTTCTGCAGAGAGAAACAAATTTCATGCTTACGTTTATTAAAAATACTCCGCCAATTATTGTGGCACATAGCTTCTTCACGTTCTATTTTGTATACTTTAATGGTTTTATACTATTAAAACATATTATTGTCAAATTTATTTAATATTCCCCCTTTTTTAAAATTTTCAAAATTGTTTTGATTTTGCTTCCGGTTTACCGAAGGTAACGGAAGCTATGTGCTCGTTCTGAAGAGCGAAAAAATTTTAGGTCTCCGATTTAAAAAATTCCAAGACAGAAATCCGTTTCAGACATCAGGGATCATTTTTGGTTTCGTGTCTGTCTGTCGGTCTGTCTGTTGGTCTGTCTGTCGGTCTGTCTGTCGGTCTATCTGTCGGTCTGTCTGTCGGTGTGTCTGTTGGTCTGTCTGTCGGTCTATCTGTCGGTCTGTCGCTCAATTTTGCGAACCACCATATCTTAAACACTAATTGTCCGATTTTAATGAAATTTAGTTAGTAGGTCATAACTAGCCCATTGTTGGTCCCATATAAGTTTCATTTGTTTCTCTTCCACATGCTCACAAACATACATTTATTTGCAGCTATATCTTTAAATCTAATCATCTTATTTTTATGGTTTATTAAAAGTAGCCCGCAGATAGCACCTGCCTAATTTCACTCCTCTGCGCACTTCAAATCGTGTTCAAATTATACGTCTATGTAGTATAAATCCGCATGGCTAACTGACTCACTGACTGACATTAGTGTTTACACACTTCCAGAAGAGCTAGAGACTTGCTGTTTGCGCCATTCTACGCGCAACGTCCATATTGTGAACCAAAAAATTATAAAAAGTTCACTTTTCCCTCTCCTTCCCCCCTTAAAAAAATAAAAATGGCCGACTTGATTTTTAAGCTGTATTGGGGGCTTATTGTGGCTAAACGCTAAGTCGTATTTGAAAACGGATAGCACCAGCGGTAACTGATTTTAAAAGATCTACAACTTTGGTCCTACAACTTTTTGTCGTATCATCATCGGTTGTACCTTAGATTTTAGATGGTGATAACTTTATAATTATTTTGGTTTTTTAATTATTAGGTTTCTTATTTATATTTATTTATTAGTTAAATTAATGTCTTTTTGTACGGTTTGTTTTTTAAAAATATAATTTTGGTACCTCAAAGTACAGGAGTACAAATGTCAAAGTTAATTTTTTATAATATGATGTATATCGTTGAAATGCTCTTGAATAGTAGATTAATATTTCTTATATTCTATTTTGTGTTATATTTAGTTTTGAGGGGGGTAAAATTAAAAAAGAAAAAAAGAAAAAAAAAGAAAAAAAAACTTTTTATAAAGAGGTTTCAACGATTTGGTTGCTGAGTTATTTGTTTATTAAATATATGATATGTGCGTTAACTTTTGGCTCATGTTGGGGGCTTTTTTCTCCAAAAAATGTTGGTTAGAACCAACGTTATTAAATATTTACTTTGTGATTATTTTTACCGAGGTATTTTTATTTCTTAAACTTTTTTCTTAAATTTCTTTTCTTTGCGTACTAGACCGCGAGGAAGCTATGTGCCATACTAATTGGCAGAGTAATAATAATAATAATAATAATAGAGCCTTTATTTAGTACTTGTTACATTTTTTTTTTTTTTTTTTTTTTTTTTTTTACAAATATATAGTTTGAGTAGTTTATACAAAGAAACAAATTAAACATTTAAATACTTACATAATTAATACTACTATTATTAATATTTAAATATAAAATATTTTATAAAATATACTACTTTATTACACTCATTAAAATTATTAATAAAAGTCCTATTTTACAAGTACTATGTCCATTTCTGGACATAGGCCTCCATCATACTCTTCCATTCTTCCCTATCCTGTGCTCTCCTTGACCAATTTACCCCTGCTTCCTGCTTTAAATCTTCTGACCATCTTGTCGCGGGTCGTCCTCGTCTCCTTTTTCTTGCTCTAGGGTACCACTCTGTCACTGCTTTAGTCCATCTTCCGTCGTCCTGCCTTGCCAAGTGTCCGGCCCACTTCCACTTAATACTCTTCGCTTCAATAACAGCATCATTTATTTCCGTCATTCTTCTAAGCTCTTCATTTCCGATCCTATCCCTTTTTTTTACTCCAAGCATGCTTCTCTCCATAGCCCTTTGTGCAACCCTTATCTTCTCGGCATCCTTTTTCGTCATTGCCCAAGTCTGACACCCGTATGTCAAGCAAGGAATAATGCAGGATTCGAACACTTTCTTCTTAAGCCCGATTTCCATATTACTTTTAAAAATGAATTTCAGGGCCCAATATTTGTTCCAGGTAATTGAAATACGGCGGTCGACCTCTTTTTTTGGTCCCCTGTCTAAAAGATAAAAGCTGACCAAGGTATGTCGCCTCATCGACTTTTTATAAAGAGGTTTCAACGATTTGGTTGCTGA
Source organism: Gerris lacustris (assembly GCA_951217055.1). NCBI lineage: Eukaryota > Metazoa > Arthropoda > Insecta > Hemiptera > Gerridae > Gerris > Gerris lacustris. Next base: position 64,663,440 of record OX578283.1, read on the forward strand.
GTTATTTGTTTATTAAATATATGATATGTGCGTTAACTTTTGGCTCATGTTGGGGGCTTTTTTCTCCAAAAAATGTTGGTTAGAACCAACGTTATTAAATATTTACTTTGTGATTATTTTTACCGAGGTATTTTTATTTCTTAAACTTTTTTCTTAAATTTCTTTTCTTTGCGTACTAGACCGCGAGGAAGCTATGTGCCACACTAATTGGCAGAGTATTTTACATTAATTAAAGTATCAATTTTGCAAAATTTAAAGAGCGCAGACGGTTGAAATTAATTTGGGGCCATATGCAGGCTACTTTCGACAAACCATCCAAATTTTATAAAAATTAGATAAGTTTTTTTAATGATATAGGTGTAAATAACTGTATGTTTGTGCGCATGTGGAAGAGAAACAAATGGCGCAAACGGATGAAACTTATATAGGACCAACAATGAGCTAATTATGACCTATACATTTTTTAATTATACTATTTTAATTTCATTAAAATAGGACGAGTTGTTTTTAAGGTATATTTGCAGATGTTTTTAAAAATTGAGCGAAAGATCGACAGACGGAACCAAAAAGTTCCCTCAATTTTTGTATCGGAGACCCAAAAAATGTTCGTTCTTCAGAACGATCACATAGCTTCCGTTACCTTCGGAGCTTCGCTACCTTCGTAAGCCAGAAGCAAAATCAAAACAATTTTGACAGATTTTATAAACAGAGCGAAATTGTAAGAACTTTGACAATAATAGGTTGTAAAAGCATAACATGATTAAAGTTTACGAAATAGGACGCGAGAATATTAAATAAATTTGACAATAATAGGTTGTCAATGCATAACATGATTAAAGTTTACGAAATAGAACGCGAGAATATTAAATAAATTTGACAATAATAGGTTGTAAAAGCATAACATGATTAAAGTTTACGAAATAGGACGCGAGAATATTAAATAAATTTGACAATAATAGGTTGTCAATGCATAACATGATTAAAGTTTACGAAATAGAACGCGAGAATATTAAATAAATTTGACAATAATAGGTTGTAAAAGCATAACATGATTAAAGTTTACGAAATAGGACGCGAGAATATTAAATAAATTTGACAATAATAGGTTGTCAATGCATAACATGATTAAAGTTTACGAAATAGAACGCGAGAATATTAAATAAATTTGACAATAATAGGTTGTAAAAGCATAACATGATTAAAGTTTACGAAATAGGACGCGAGAATATTAAATAAATTTGACAATAATAGGTTGTAAAAGCATAACATGATTAAAGTTTACGAAATAGAACGCGAGAATATTAAATAAATTTGACAATAATAGGTTGTAAAAGCATAACATGATTAAAGTTTACGAAATAGAACGCGAGAATATTAAATAAATTTGACAATAATAGGTTGTAAAAGCATAACATGATTAAAGCTTACGAAATAGGACGCGAGAATATTAAATAAATTTGACAATAATAGGTTGTAAAAGCATAACATGATTAAAGTTTACGAAATAGAACGCGAGAATATTAAATAAATTTGACAATAATAGGTTGTAAAAGCATAACATGATTAAAGCTTACGAAATAGGACGCGAGAATATTAAATAAATTTGACAATAATAGGTTGTAAAAGCATAACATGATTAAAGTTTACGAAATAGGACGCGAGAATATTAAATAAATTTGACAATAATAGGTTGTAAAAGCATAACATGATTAAAGCTTACGAAATAGGACGCGAGAATATTAAATAAATTTGACAATAATAGGTTGTAAAAGCATAACATGATTAAAGTTTACGAAATAGAACGCGAGAATATTAAATAAATTTGACAATAATAGGTTGTAAAAGCATAACATGATTAAAGTTTACGAAATAGAACGCGAGAATATTAAATAAATTTGACAATAATAGGTTGTAAAAGCATAACATGATTAAAGCTTACGAAATAGGACGCGAGAATATTAAATAAATTTGACAATAATAGGTTGTCAATGCATAACATGATTAAAGTTTACGAAATAGAACGCGAGAATATTAAATAAATTTGACAATAATAGGTTGTAAAAGCATAACATGATTAAAGTTTACGAAATAGAACGCGAGAATATTAAATAAATTTGACAATAATAGGTTGTAAAAGCATAACATGATTAAAGTTTACGAAATAGAACGCGAGAATATTAAATAAATTTGACAATAATAGGTTGTAAAAGCATAACATGATTAAAGCTTACGAAATAGGACGCGAGAATATTAAATAAATTTGACAATAATAGGTTGTAAAAGCATAACATGATTAAAGTTTACGAAATAGGACGCGAGAATATTAAATAAATTTGACAATAATAGGTTGTAAAAGCATAACATGATTAAAGCTTACGAAATAGGACGCGAGAATATTAAATAAATTTGACAATAATAGGTTGTAAAAGCATAACATGATTAAAGTTTACGAAATAGAACGCGAGAATATTAAATAAATTTGACAATAATAGGTTGTAAAAGCATAACATGATTAAAGCTTACGAAATAGGACGCGAGAATATTAAATAAATTTGACAATAATAGGTTGTAAAAGCATAACATGATTAAAGCTTACGAAATAGGACGCGAGAATATTAAATAAATTTGACAATAATAGGTTGTAAAAGCATAACATGATTAAAGCTTACGAAATAGGACGCGAGAATATTAAATAAATTTGACAATAATAGGTTGTAAAAGCATAACATGATTAAAGTTTACGAAATAGAACGCGAGAATATTAAATAAATTTGACAATAATAGGTTGTAAAAGCATAACATGATTAAAGCTTACGAAATAGGACGCGAGAATATTAAATAAATTTGACAATAATAGGTTGTAAAAGCATAACATGATTAAAGCTTACGAAATAGGACGCGAGAATATTAAATAAATTTGACAATAATAGGTTGTAAAAGCATAACATGATTAAAGTTTACGAAATAGGACGCGAGAATATTAAATAAATTTGACAATAATAGGTTGTAAAAGCATAACATGATTAAAGCTTACGAAATAGGACGCGAGAATATTAAATAAATTTGACAATAATAGGTTGTAAAAGCATAACAAGATTAAAGTTTATGAAATAGGACGCGAGAATATTAAATAAATTTGACAATAATAGATTGTCAATGCATAAAATCATTTAGTAGTAGTCTAGTACTTCCTACTAGAACGGGTTGCAATTAGGCCATCACTTAGGCCTTTTTTACGCCCCCTGGTGGAGAGTTCCAGCTACTCCACACATCATACATTTGTACATTGTACCGCCGAAGCGAGTATGGTGTGGTCATTAGTAAGCTATATAAGCGAGCGTCAAAGCGTGGGGGAAGAGTCCCCATAAAGGGTGTCCCTCGCCCTGCTCCATCCTCGAACCATAGATACAAATTACATCATCATGACACGGATTGGACCCACATCAAAAAGTGGGGGAAGAGTGCCCCATAGGGGGTGTCCCTCGCCCTGCACCGTCCTCGATTCATAGATGCAATTCAGAGTATCATGGCACGGGATCGAACCCACGACCTCGACTTGCCTCGACTTATTGATAGCTGAGCGAGCGCCTTAAGACGCTCATCTACCCTGGCTCCCAAATCATTTAAGTAAACTAATTAGGAAACGAGGAAGCTATGTACCACACTAATTGGCAGACTATATTTTTTTGTGTAATCCCAAATCTTTAAAGATGAATAAGTATAAATAAAATAACCTTTAAGATATAGAAGTAGCAATAAAATAAAATTATACAATTGTATTAAAACAGCAACTAATTAATGTTACATTAATAAATTTTTTGAAAGCACTTTCAAGTTAATTTGTTTTTCTCATCCGAGATTTTGTTTTCTAAAAAAAAAGTTAATTTTTTTTTGTAACAGCTTAATATAACAGAAGAAAGAAAAGGGGGAAAAAAGTAATTTTTATGAAAGAGTTTGTTGCATACTTTGAACAAGCCAATTTATTTATCTTAGGTAGAAGAGTGGGGGAAGGGGGGGGGGAGAAATAAAAGTGAAGTGGTTAAAGTTTTTAGAACGGAATGAGAAGTCAGAGAGTCACGTTGTCATGTTTAGACTTTGACTACTCTTTCTCAACAGCACAACTTGGCCCTTCATCTTGACAACAATTATTTAAAAAAAAGAGCAACAAAAAAAGTTATTTAAAATAAATTGAATAAAAAAAAAGAAATGAGAGGGAAGAAGGGATAAGTTTTAAAAAAGTTGAATTGTCGAATTAAAAATACTAATTTTTTTTTAATATCTTAATTCGAGTGATTTTAAAGAATCCTTAATTTTTGACATTTTCATGTTTAGGCTGTGCTACTTAACTCGAAAAGCGTTACTAAAAAACGTTACCCGGTGTATCAAGGAGTTAGAAAGGTATAGGAGGTGCACAGTCTGTCTCCAGCTGTTGGGCCTCCCACCACCGCCCGTCATAGGGCCGAAGAAAGTCGAAAAGATTTATATGTGTGACAGGGAGTTAGGAAAGTATTTTTTATGATCATAATGTGAAGTGGAAATTAAGTCGAAAAAAGTTATAATATACATATACTATGAGTGGTTAATATTAATAAGTTATTATACGGAATTTCAACTTTTTTGAAACGAAGTTCCTTATGGCCCGTCCTCGAGCCTGGGAGTGAATCCGAAAAAAACGACTGTCACAAAATCACCGTCACAAAACCAATAGTCACGAAATCTACCGATGACGATAACCTTGAGTAAAAGATGACCGAGTTAGTTGAAATTTGGTACACATGTTCATTTTACCAATACCCAGGCTGAGTTCGATGGACAACGTTATCGCCTAAGCGTTCACGCGCAACGCTCGCGTAAACATAAGCTTCAAATTTAAAATTGGATTTTTAGGACGGGAAAAACTTCTAACTTCATCTATTTAATGAGACAAACAACTTTTTAAAATAAATATTTTTAGTAAAACGAACACCGACACTGCTATGAAGTGATAAAGATCGCTACATTTATTAAAGTGGACCTAAACTTTTAAAATAATGAAAACAACGTTTTTACCGATATCTTACGTTTTAACGTAACGATTTTAATAAAACTTCTTACACATCGTCTAAAGTATAATTGAAACGGGCATGTAAAATTTCAACTTGATACAAGAAGGCGTTTTTGAATAGGGAAGAGATATATTTTATAATATTTTAAATTTGTAGGCCGGGTAGGTAGAAAACAGTCCTATTCCCAACCAACTACAAACATACTCTTTAACTATAATCTCATTATGATTAACTTCTTTCTCTATATTCAATATATATTTATTGCGTAAAGTAAGCTTTAAATTAAAATTCATAGAAAACATTTCTTCGAAAATTGTAATAGTTTGGAATAAACTTTTTCATCTAGTTTATAAAAAAATAGTTTTAGATGAAACTCTTCTTGAAATAGAGCTTTTAGCTGGAAATAATGTTAATGTTTCGCCGAACAATATGAACAATATAGCTTTACCTCGGTCACTGAACTGTTGACTTCTTGATTCTAACGTAAGTTAGTTTTTATGAAGAAAAAATGTTAAAAAAGTTAAGTTAAACTATAAGAAATATTATAGTTGAATAACCTCGCTATCTCTACTCTAATTTTAAACCTAAGTTATCTTTATAAAAGTACTGCTCCAAATTTGAGATAAGAAAGTTGTTAATGTAGAAATGATGGTGACTTCGATAAACTGTTAAAATAGTTATAAGTTAATTAAATATATTTTGCGTATTTGTAATTTTATATTTTAATTAATGAGTGTTTACATTTAGTTGTGGAGAACGGTCAATGTTATTCATAATTATTTAGGAGGAAGGTTTAAAAGTTTCGTTGCCTTTGTTTCTCACAAATTGGCTGTTTGGTATCCAAGCAAATCCCCAGGAAAGTTGGTTGGGATGCCGCTACATCTTAGTCAACAATATAATTGGCAAAGTCAATTAAGGCGGTTGTATAGAACAGGGCCTTTCCCCCTGATTTCGTTACCTCAGAAATTCTCTTCGGGGGATACCTCTCTCTTACTAGGTTACCCCTCTCTCTAACTCCGTCGAGTTTTCACCCTTGTTTCGGAGGTCTTCTAAAGCCTTTGCTATTCGAGGCTTTTCGAAAAGCGACACAATCAACTAAATTAGAAAGCTAAATCATTTCCCTCTTATATATCATATCTCAAAGCTTCCCTTGCCTTTACCCAGTTTAGCCTCACCGAGAGGAACCGACCCCTTTTCCTCAGTACCGTCGGATCCCTTCTCTCTTCACTATTAATCAACACAGCTATCAAGAAGGCAGTGGGGAAAACTCGAAATGCCTCATTACTAAAACACTTTATATAAAAGACCCGAAACTCCTCTTCCCCTTCTCTTCTCTTCCTCATCTGGTGCAAAATACTTGTAATAAAACCATTCAACATCTTCATTTTAATTAAAACATTTATTGTTTCTCGTCGTTCTAACCGGATGAAGTTAGGAAATGATTAATATGATTTTAAAAAGCAAATGTGACCAAGAAACAATTATCAATTAAATGTTTAATTATTTTGTATGAAAGTAATTTAAAGTTGTTCATTTTGTTATATTGAAATTATGTATAATAAACATTTTTGTTCTTTAGATAGTTGATTAAAAATAAAGAAAGATATCACTCCGACAATGGTAATTTTATTTTCACGAGCTTAGTTTTTTGAAAAACAAGAGAGAGAATCAGTGAACGAGTTGAGCCTGCTAAGGAATGCAATTTAAAGAGGAACAGTCATCAGTTCATTTTTAAACCTAACACATACTAAGTTTTGTGTAAGTTTTGTCTAAGTCATGTGTTTCAATACGAATTGAATCCTGATTTGGGAGTGAACAAGCTAGGTGTTTCCAAGAGTAGTATTGAATCCGTATTCAATACGATAGAAAAAAACAAACTTTTTCTTGGTTACTTTAGGTAAAGGTTATATAAATAATTTTGTAACCTTCACCTTTTAACCCTTTAAGGATTGGTGGTTTGCCTGGAAAGCCTCCTCCTTTTGCTCCGAATGGCGCATTACTGTTTTTTTTCTAATTTCTAAACTTAGAGTTGCAAATCTCATCTGTTGGATCGAAAATTATTTTTGAAAAAATTCTAGCCCCCCTCCCATAAAAAAAATCGATGTTTTTAGGAGATGCCTCCGATCAATTTGATTTGTACTTCTGATGACCTTGACAAAATTATATTGCCTGTAAGGTTTGGTGGTTTACATCCTTAACCACCTTAAAGTAGGTGGTTAACGGAATGAACCACCAAACCTCACGTAATTAAATTTTCACAACTCAAGCTAAAAATCTGCAAATAACTCGAGAGCGCTAATTATTTCTTATAAAAACTCAATATTAAATCAAAACTGGTAATATAATAAGTATTTTGACAAAAATTCGCTCTAAGAAATTGCTTCTATGAGCCATAATAAAATAAAAACTGGAGACATGTTATCCAAAACACACGTATAGAGATGGTCAGATGGTAAACCGCGGAAACCACCAATCCACAGTAATATTTTTTTTTTTTTTTTGCCTGATCCTTAAAGGGTTGAAGCAATTTAATTTCTTACGTATTTTGACAGGTTTGACTAAAGTTTCTATAGAAATACGCTAGGTTTGCTCACACTCACGCTTTGCGCATGTCAGGATCGAGTTCAGGTGTTTCCATGCAACTCAATCTAGATACAATCCCAGAATTTAGCGTATCGTATATGGATGGGAATTGTATTCAATCCGTATTGAATCTAGGTTTCCATGGACACTTTGGATCCAAATACTGTATTCAATCCGTATTTAAACATCATGGAAATGTAGTAACAGGTAACTGATTATAATGATACATATATACCGTTATAAAGATACATATATACCTACCTTTTATACCTCGCAAAAATACTGTATTCAACCCGTTTTTAAACATCATGGAAATGTAGTAACAGGTAACTGATTATAATGATACATATATACCGTTATAAAGATACATATATACCTACCTTTTATACCTCGCATAAGAATCGAATCGTAATAGTACATTACGCGTCAAGTGCGGAAAGTAGCATTTTGCATGCGAGTGTGGAGTTTGCACCCCAGCGATAGCGAGGGAGTAAAACCACACGAGCAATGCAAAATTCCGTTTTCGCACGAGTTGCGTACCGTACTTTATGTACGATTGTTAAATTTAAATAATAAATACAGAAAAAAATAGACTGCCAATTAGTATGGCACATAGCTTCCTCGCATCCTATCATGTACTTTATTGTTATAATGTTTATTGTATAAAAACTATTAATAGTTTTAGCGATCTTTAACACTTCATAGCGGTGTCGCTGTTGGTTTTACTGAAAAATTGTATTTAGAAAAAATGTTTGTCTCATAGAATAGATGAAGTTAGATTTTTTTCCCGACCTAAAAATCCAGTTTTAAATTAAAAGTTCACGTTTACGCGAGCGTTGCTCGTGAACGCTTGGACGGATAACGTTGTCCAACGAACTCGTCCTGGGCATTGGTAACATGAACATGTCTACTAAATTTCATCAAAATCGGTAGACATTTACTCAAGTTATCGTCGCACGTTTCATAATTCGCGGACACACAGACCGACAGACAGACAGACAGACACGGAACCAAAAATGTTCCCTGATGTCTGAAACGGATTTCTGTCTTGGAATTTTTAAAATCGGAGACATAAAACTTTTTCGTTCACGAAAGTGAACACGGAAGCAATAAACTTGCTGTATGTAAGTTCATATCTCTCTCTTGATAAAGATGGCATTTATTCTTGAGTTGTATTTTTTGCCGTATTAATTATTTCTGGAGGAGTATTAATTATTTCTGGAGGAGTATTATTCTCCACATTTTCGTCAAAGTCACTTGATTCACTTATTGTTTTTCACTAAAAGCTCGATATAAACAGTTATTTTAATAAAAGAGCTGCAAATTAGTTTTGTTAAATGTAAACAAACTCCAATTCCACGCTAGCGCGGTAAAGAAGAGGAATTGTTCAGAACTATGAGACGCGCATGCGCAATGAATACAAGTACGTAAATAATCACTTTCTACGCATCTAAACAAAGATATAATCTTTATATTTCGTATCAATCGTAGATAAAAGTAATATAATGTATACTGATTTAAAAACTAATAGACATTGTTCGGTATTACCTCTCTAACATTTAGATTACATTATATGGAAAACAATCATATATATAATCGAGTAGCGTCCCGACCACGCACCTCGACATGATTTGTTATAGCTTAGCTAAGGCAACCACATTTATTCCAATGAAAATAAATGTTTGTTTAGATTTGTTAGTCTTCAAATAGATATAATAACTTATCTAAATTAATTTACTTAATTTTAATTTTTTTCTAAATATAAAATTAAGCCCGTGGCAACGGGCTTAACAGCTCGTATAATATAATAGTATATAGGATTAGATTGAATTAGGTAATAGAAGTATCTTTGATGAAATAGTTCCAGGTTGAAGGAATATCAGTTAAAATCAAAAGGACCAATTAAGTGGTATAGAATAAACAAGTGAAAATTTGTTAAAATGGCTGATAGAGATTTTGAAACACGTTATTATCTCTAGAATGTACATGGTTTAGCAACATAATACCTTTAAATACTCGCTAATCTAACGCTCCCACAATCATTTGGAAACTAACTTCTAACTAAGTTACGAACTGAAAATCACAAACTACTGTCCCTTAACCCCAAGCAATCGAGTAACTTAACAATTTGCGATGTTTTATAAAGCGTTCAATGTCTAATTAACACTGATTAGAGAGATTAACTTTTCTCATATATTGCCGTTATTACAATATACTAGATAATTAAAGATCAATAGATGAATTAAAATAATAGATGTATGTTAAAAATAATATTATACTTAAAAAAAACGAAAATAAACCGCTTTTATAAAACATAAAACAAATACAATAGACTGCCAATTAGTGTGACACATAGCTTCCTCGCATCCTATCATGTACTTTATTGTTATATTAACATTATTGTTATATTGTTTATTGTGTAATAGTACATTACGCGTCGAGTGCGGAAAGTAGCATTTTGCATGCGAGTGTGGAGTTTGCACCCGAGCGATAGCGAGGGTAGTAAAACAACACGAGCAATGCAAACTGCCGTTGTCACACGAGTTGCTTACCGTACTTTATCTACGATTGTTAGATTTAAATAATAAATACAGAAAAAAATAAACTTGCTTTATGTAAGTTCGTATCTCTCTCTTGATAAAGATGGCATTTATTCTTGAGTTGTATTTTTTGCCGAATTAATTATTTCTGTAGGAGTATTATTCTCTACATTTTCGTCAAAGTCACTTGATTCACTTATTGCTTTTCACTAAAAACTCGATATAAACAGTTATTTTAATAAAAGAACTGCAAATTAGTTTTGTTAAATGTAAACAAACACGCGTAAAGCTGAAGAATTCCTCTTCCTTACCGCGCTAGCGTGGTAAAGAAGAGGAAATATTCAGAACTATAAGACGCGCATGCGCAATGAATACAAGTACGTACATAATCACTTTCTACGCATCTAACAAGCATCTTCTACGCATTCTAAGCATCTAAGATTCTACGCATCTAAGCATATAAACAAAGATATAATGTTTATATTTCATATCAATCGTAGATAAAAGCTATTAATATAGTTTTAGCGATCTTTAACACTTCATAGCGGTGTCGCTGTTGTTTTTACTAAACAATTGTATTTGTAAAAAAATTATGTCTCATAAAATAGATGAAGTTAGATTTTTTCCCTGACCTAAAATTCAAATTTTTTAAATTTCAAGTACACGTTTACGCGTGCGTTGCGCGTGAACTCTTCAACGGATAACGTTGTCCAACGAACTCGTTTTGGGCATTGGTAAAATAAACATGTCTACCAAATTTCATCAAAATCGGTTGACAGTTACTCAAGTTATCGTCACATGTTTCTGGATTCGCGGACACACAGACAGACTGACAGACATACACGAGACCAAAACTGTTCCCTGATTTCCCCGGTTTTCTGTATTGGAATTTTTAAAATCGGAGACAAAGAATTTTTTTGTTCTCAAAAGTAAACACAATGCTTCCGTTACCTTCGGTAAGCTCGGAAGCAAAATATATATATATTTTTTTAACTGCATCAGTTCAACGAGGGAACACAGTGTATGCTTTGTCACTGAAAATAAAAGTGTGAGACGCTATCAAAAGGAAACAAAATTATTGATAGCGTCCCACGCTTTTACCTTTAGTGATAAACGCCAATATTGTGATAGATCGTTGCACTGTGGCTGTTAAAAGAAAAAAAATAGACTGCCAATTAGTGAGGCACATGGCTTTCTAGCGTCCTATTTCGTATACTTTAATGGTTTTATGATTTTATAATATATTATTGATAAATTTATTCAAATCCTCCCTTCTCCCCCTTTTTTTAATCTATTAACATTGTTTTTATTTTTTACATAAATTAAAGTATGGATTTAGCAAAATTTATAGAGAGCAGACTGTTGAAATTAATCTTGGGTTATCTGAAGGATATTTTCGACAAACCATCCAAATTTCGTAAAAATCAGATGAGTACTTTTGAAGATATAGGTTTAAATAAATGTATGTTTGTGCGCATATTGAAGAGAAAGAAATGGGTGCAGAAGGTTGAAACTTATATGAGATCAACAATGGGCTAATTATGACTATCCACCCAAATTTTATTAAAATTGGTTGAGTAGTTTATGAGACATGTTGGTTCGCAAATATTGAGCGAGAGACGGAGTTATTTGTTTAACCTTTTCTAACATGATTTACTCTCTTCAAATTAAATGAGTTGTTAAAAAATAATGAAAAGTTTAGAAGAACTATAATATCCTACTAAGTTAACGGAGATAGTAATAAAAAGTAGGTTCTTGAATTCAAAGAGACCACACCTTTGAGGGATATGAAAGAAAAGCCAAAGTTTCTTCACATGCCCAGTCCTAGTTTTATTTCTAAGTTGACTTCACAAAAGTGAAAATTCAATGTCGGTGAAAAGAGAAAAAAAAAACTGAGAAAGATCCTGCGTGGGAGTTGTGGTAGAAGATTTAAGTCTGGCTAAGCTGCGTGGGTTGAAATCTGGTTTGTAAGTAGAACTACTTCTAGTGGAGATATCATGTCTCCTTTTTATCTCCTCTGTAGAGTCTCTTCGCTACTCATCCCTTTCGACTTTACCTCTCCTTTTGAAAACTTAAATGTACTAACTTAAGAATTTAATATAGTTCAAATATTATATTCAGTGTTTCCACGGATTGAGAGCACGTGGGATGTAAATAAAAAATAAACAGGTCAAGTGTGTGCTAGTCAGCACACAGCGAGGGTCCGTAGGCCACACTATATACTGTTTAACTGTAAACTATATAAACAGTGTTCATTTAAAATGCTAAAAACTTTGAACCATTCTAAGGGTCTGATATTCTCAAAACACACTCTGATAAAGTATTTTTTGACACTGAACCAAACTACAACCATATAAATACATCGAAAAGACCATAGTTTTAAAAAAACGTATTTTGTCAATAAAAAATTATCAAAGTTATAACCAAAGTATTATATATTTTTGTAATCAGCTCGGCCCTTTTATATAATACCCCTCACGGTGTCGAAAAAAAAAAAATTAACCCTTAAGTTTTTTTACCCTAATTTTTTTGAAGTCGCTATATTTTTAAAATATGTGGGTAAGTACAAGACACATACATGCAAAATTTCAAAGTGATCGGACGAAAGGTGTAGCCGTGAGAGCATGCGACAGGACGGACGGACAGACACACGCAGGAAATTATAAGGGTCCTTGGTTTTGCCTACGGACCCTAACAATATTCAAGTTTGAATGTGAGCTTTCGGGAATCAGCCCTACTTGGTCCCTAAACTAAGAAGTTGAAAAAGCTAGTCCAATTAATTAATGTAACGATTAATTATTATGGTTATTACGATAATGTAATGAACAGTGTGTTGTTACGACGAATTTTCAAATATTGTCAATCGTAAAGTATCTTTGTTTTTGAAAATATCAAAAATATTTATTTAGAAAACATTGTGTTTAATTAAAAAGTATGACAGATAGTCAATTTAAAATTTGATCTCCCAACTTTTTACTTTCTCATATAAAGAGAAAGTATTGTGATGGCGCAAAAATTCCATTTTGAGATTTTGATGGATTTACACGTTTTGAGGTCCCCTGAGTCCAAAAAAGTGGTTTTTAAAAAATGTCTGTCTGTCTGTCGTCTGTCGTCTGTCGTCTGTCGTCTGTGCAGACGACTGGAGCCTAAACTACTGGGCCGATTTTGACGAAATTTGGCATACATGTTCAGAAAAATCATACCCCGAGGGGAAATCGAGAAATGAATTTTAGCTCTAAATTTGGGGGCACTACCCCCCAAAAACTCTGAAAAAACATGAAAAAAAATTATTTCTCGAAAACGGTTCCGACGATTTTGATTAAAAAATTCTAAAATGTAGTCCATTTGAATACGAATCCAACGATATAAGCCGTTTTCCCGGGAAAAATCTAGTTCCTGAGAAATTTGCTTAAAACGCGGACGGAGAGAGCCCGGGTTCGATTCCCCGCCCAGGAGAAGTTATTTTTATGATAAATTTTGATGAAATGTTCAATAATATTTAAATGTAAATTTGAAAACTAATAAATGGAAAATACTGGGTTAAGTAATTATAAACTCGTATATGAGAAAGTTTGTCTGAGTTGTCTCGGACCGATTTTTTTTTAAGTTTTCAAAACCACTAACTACAAATTCCTTATTTATCTATTAGGAAAAAATGTAACGTATAATAATCGATATATATATATAAAAGCCAACGTATGTGTGTGTTGTGTATGTAAGAGTGTTTGTTCTTTACACAAATCTATAGTTTTAGTCCAATCTCGATGAAAATTTGTACACTTGACCTTCAAAGCAAGGGAAAGGTCACTGTCTAAATGACTTTTCCAATTTATATTTTGGTACACAGAGATACGGGGTACAAGTAATGAAAAAGGGGTCAAAGTAATGACTACCCTTCATGATGCATGTCATTGAAATGCTCTTTAAGAGTACAGTAATTCTTGTTATGAACAGCTTTGTCATATTTTCATTTAGGAGGGGGTAAATTTCGGATATTTGTAAATTATCTTATCAAAGAGGAGGGGTATAGAAATAATTGGGAGGGATAGTATCTAGATATTCTCGCATAGTAATAGTACATTACGCGTCGAGTGTGGAAAGTAGTATTTTGCTTGCGAGTATGGAGTTTGCACCCGAGCGATAGCGAGGGTAGTAAAACCACACGAGCAATGCAAAATGCCGTTTTCCCACGAGTTGCGTGCCGTACTTTTTTCTACGATTGTTAGATTTAAATAATAAATACAGAAAAAAATAAACTTGCTCTATGTAAGTTCGTATCTCTTCTCTTGATAAAGATGGCATTAATCTTGAGTTGTATATTTTGCCGAATTAATTATTTCTGGAGGAGTATTATTCTCTTCATTTTCGTCAAAGCCACTTGATTCATTAATTGTTTTTCACTAAAAACTCGATATAAACAGTTACTGTAATAAAAGAATAGAAAATTAGTTTTGTTAAATGTAAACAAACTCGCTAATCGTGCGTAAAGCTGAAGAATTCCTCTTCTTTACCACGCTAGCGCGGTAAAGAAGAGGAATTCTTCAGAACCATGAGACGCGCATGCGCAATGAATACAAGTACGTAAATAATCAGTTTCTACGCATCTAAACAGATATATATATATATATATATATATATATATATATATATATATATATATATATATATATATATATATTTATTCCAAAAAAATAATGTTTATATTTCGTATCAATCGTAGATAAAAAAATTTAAATGTTTCTTGATGGTATAGTTTATAAACTTATCAAATTAAAATAACATTCCGTAGCGAAGCACTGGTATCCAGCTAGTCATAAATAAATAATATACCGGTTATTAAAATGTGCTGCCACCAACCAATACACATCGATTAGCTCGTATTTTCTAAATAAATATTTTTTGAAACAAAAGGCTCTTTACTCTTGATATTTTTTACGCTCATTTTTCAGTAAATATAATTTTGTAGAATTTACAAATGTTGTTTTATTTTCTCATGTAGGTAGTCTTATTATTATAAATAATAATGAAAAATACTTTTATTATTTGCCCTAATATTCTCTGAATAATTTAAGAGCTCGTAGAATGTTTTACTGCTAAGCAAAATAAAAAAAAAGCTTATTACCATTTTTTGGCAAACAATTGATTTAAGACCATCTACAGGTGTTAAGGGAGAGGGGTGTTACTTGCGACCATATTTCCAAGATTTATGGTCATATATCTGCTCTAAATGGTCTAAACAGCGCATACGTATCAGAATTACCGGGCCAAATCTGCATATCTAACAATTTGTTAGCTTAAAACTGCGTACTTTAAACAATGGTATTGTTCAGGTAAATGGCTATGCTTTTTTTTTGTAAAAGACAATGTATACACTTTACAAAACAACAGCAATAATTTTTGAATCGAAACCAATTAAATTATCATATTTATATCTACATATTTTCTCTTTCCATAATATTTGAATTTTTACTTTCTCATTATGAAGAGAAAGTATTGATGGATTTACACGTATTGAGGTCCCCTGAGTCCAAAAAAATGGTTTTTAAAAAATGTCTACCGTCTGTGCAGACGCGTGGAGCCTAAACTACTGGGCCGATTTTAACAAAATGTGTTTTACAAGATCAGAAAAATCATACCCCGAGGCGAAATCGAGAAATTAATTTTAGCTCCAAATTTGGGGATGCTACCCCCAAATAACTGAAAAACGGGGAAAAAAATATTTCTCAAAAACGGTTCCGATGATTTTAATTAAACAATTCTAAAATGTAGTCTATTTAAATACCAATCTAACGATATAAGCCACTTTCCCGGGTAAAATCTAGTTCCTGAGAAAATAGCTATAAACGCTGACAGAGAGACGCCAGGTTCGATTCCCCGCCGAGGAGAAGTTATTTTTATGATACATTTATATAAAAGGTTCAATAATAATTAAATATACATACGACAACTATTAAATGGAAAACTCTAAGCTAAGTAATTATGAACTCTTATATGAGAAAGCTCTTCTGAGTTGTCTCGGACAGATTTTTTTAAATTTTATTTGATGTTTAAACCCTGGGAAGAAATATCTTGTCAAAGCACTAGATAACGCTAGTTTCGCTTCTGACTTTTTTTCCAAGAGTTCTAATCCCCCCCCCCCCCCCCCTTACGTTTCTTATTAGTCAAAATAAGCACCTCTTTTCACTAGTCTTACAGATTTTACTCATTTACAAGAATCAAATGCCATTTTGTTTTCTCATTATCATTAACAACTATTGTACGTACTCTTATTTGCTCCTTACAGTACAATAGGGAGCCAGCGTGGCCGAGGGTCTTATGGTGCTCGCCCAGCTATCAATAAGTCGAGGTGACTCGAGGTCGTGGGTTCGATCCCGTGCCATGATATACTGAATTGCATCTATGAATCGCGGATGGTGCGCAGGGACACCCCCTATGGGGCACTCTTCCCCCACTCTTTGATGTCGTCCGATTGATGTGAGTCAGATCCGTGTCATGATGATGTAATTTGTATCTATGGTTCGAGGACGGAGCAGGGCGAGGGACACCTCCTATGGGGCACTCTTCCCCCACACTTTGACGCACGCTAGTTTACTTAAATGATTTGGGAGCCAGGGTAACCGAGCGTCTTAAGGCGCTCGCTCAGCTATCAATAAGTCGAGGCAACTCGAGGTCGTGGGTTTGATCCCGTGCCATGATAATCGCGGACGGTGAAGGGTGAGGGAAACCCTTTATGGGGACTCTTCCCCCACTCTTTGATGTGGGTCCGATCCGTGTCATGATGATGTACATAATTTGTATTTATGGTTCGAGGAAGGAGCAGGGCGAGGGACACCCTTTATGGGGACTCTTCCCCCACGCTTTGACGCACGCTTATACAGCTTACTAATGACCACACCCTACTCGCTTCGGCGGTACAATGTACAAATGTATGTATGTATGAAGTAGCTGGAACTCTCCACCTCGGGGCGTAAAAAGGGCTTAAAAGATAGCCTAATTGCAAGGTTCGAACAAGTGGTTCATCCTACCCGTTCTAGTATGAAGTACTAGGTAACTACTACAGTACACTAGGGTAAGGGTGCGCAACCTTCTACCTTTATATCAACTTTAGCAAACGGCCTGGGTGTCTCAGGCCCTTTTCATAAAATGTGTTAGTCTACCCTCAAATATGTTTTTCATTTTATGTGTGACATTTATTTTGATGTGTTCACTAACAAAAAAAAAAAAAAAAAAAAAAATCCGTCTCGCAAAAATATATATACTATTTCGCGAAGGCTATTTTCCCCCCCGGGGGGGGTAGGGGGGTGAGGGTCGGCACGTAGGGTCCTTCCGGTGAGAAAACGTCCTGGGCGCACTTAGAACGCCCTCCGGCTAACCGTTTCCCGGTTATTCCCGGCGGAATACCCCGATTTCCCGGCACCTCCTGGGGGGCGCGGTAACGGGAAAAAAAATATTTCGACGGCTTGGCGTCGTGGGGGGCGTCGAGGGGAACGACTTTCAGAGGAAACTTTTTCCCCCCCTACCAACAGGGGGGGCGCTAAAATTCGAAAACGACCGATTTTGGGGCCTTTTTCAACCGCGTGTATCTTTTTTCCCGTTCACTTTAAAAAAAAAACAAAAAACTATTTTTTCCTAAATTCGGTTGCCTACAAAAAAGGTCCTTTGGGTCGGACCGCTGCGGTCACCCGTTTTCGAGTTATGCGGAAAAAACCGTTTTTCGGGGGGAAAATTTTTCTTTAAAAAATCGCGGCGCGGCAACCGCGCGCGCTGAATTTTTTTCCACCTGATACATTTTAGGGGGGAGTCCGACGGTTGAGAAAATACCCCCCCGGGATTTTCCCTACTTCCCGTTTGGCGTCGGGAACTCCCCCCGTTTTACCGCAGAACGGAAAATGCGAAAAAAAAAATTTCGTAATTTTTTTTCTCCGCGAGTAAAAGTCGGGGAAATACCGTTTGAAGGGCGTCCGGTAGGTTTCGCCGGTCGATTTAAGGAAAAAAATACCGAGGGGCGGTCGGAGGCGGGGGACGGCGGCGGGGGCGGACCGCGTACTCCCGAAGGGCCGATTTTCGCGTTTTTGGGGCCGACCCTCCCCACTTAATGTGCGGGGGCTTTGTCTTCAACTTGGGAATATCCGGACGGGACTCGCAGGGTAGTTTCGGCACATAGTGGACTACGGGAAACAGTCTTTCTTTTTTCTTAGCTGACGACATTTTTCCCGTGGGGGGGTGAAAACCCCTATTTTGGGTCGATTTCGGCCTAAAACCACGACCTTGGAAACTTCAAATTCTGCACCCCCCTCTTCAACTTCAAAATTTCCCGACGGGACTCACAGGGTATTTCGGGTGAACGGTCCACTGAAAGGATCAGGTCGATTTTTTTTTTCACTGCAAACGGTTCTCTTCCTGGAGGGGGAAATGTAAAAAAAAATTCCCGAAATTCGAAACTTCGTTCCCCGCTTTTTTTAACTTCTGGGCCCCTGTAGCCCCCCTTAAAATAAATATAGACGAACGAAACTTATGGGGCGTCTGACCCCATCTGTCCTCTACACGAAACCTCTTTCGGTTTTTTTTCGCTGGTTTCCGGGCGCAGTAGGGGGGGGATCAAAACCGAAAAAAGTGAAATTTCAGTTAACGAGTTGCAAAAAAGTATTTGTATCTCCTCCTAGGGTTTTAAAAGTGGGGGATTGGGACCAATTGCACCTTTTCAGGTTAGGTGTCGGACACACCAACAAGCCCTTCATTTTTCGAAATTTCGATTTTTGGGCCCCCCACGAATTTTTGAAATTTTCGGCTGTATTTTTTTCCCCCCGCTTTTGTTCACTTTGGGGCCCCCGTAGCCCCCCTTAAAATTCGATTAGGCGAACGAAACTCATGGGGCGTCTGACCCCATCTGTCCTCTACACGAAACTTCTTTCGGTTTTTTTTCGCCGGTTTCCGGGCACCGTAGGGAGGGTGTCAAAACGAAAAAAAGTTAAAATTTCGTTAAACAATTTTCGCGTAAATGTTGTATCTCCTCCTAGGGTTTTAAAAGTGGGGAATTGGGACCAATTGCACCTTTTCAGGTTAGGTCCCGGATTTCTGACCGAGCCCTTCGTTTTTTGAAATTTCGATTTTGGGGCCCCCCCCGAATTTTTGAAATTTTCGTCTGCCCATAAAATTTCCCCTATTTATTTTATGGGGCCCTTGATTTTTTCACGTGTAGACATATGTAAGAAATAACGCTATACAAAAAATCAGGTCCCTACGACTTATAGTTTTCGAGAAAAAAAATGACGAAATTTCGAAATTTTCGTCTTTTTTGACGCTACCTTTTATACCGCTTTTTTCGACTTTAAACCGCCGTAGCTCCCTCTATAATGCGAATATCGGGTTGATTTTCGGTGGGCGTCTTTAATTCACGGTGCTTTGCCGAAACCTTCTTCGATTTTTTTTTCACCGGTGCTTGGGCGCAGTGGGGGGGCCCGAATATCTTTTTAAGGGCTTTTTTGAAATTCTACAAATCGCCATAGCGTTTTCCCTGTATCCCGTGGAGAAAAACTCTATTCCCCTTTTTTGTAGCCCGCGAATAGACCTTTAAGTCTATATAAGACACGACGCGGTCGGACCTAAAGTACGCCCACTACGAGAGATTGAAATTGAATTACGTACTAAAAACCCAATTTTCACCCGTTCTTAACCTCTTAAATTTCCCCAAATGGCTTTTTAAGGGTAAAATTATAGTTTTTCTTCATCGCCTTGCCAAAACCTTTAAAATGATATATATATCGACCCGATCGGGCGACTTTCGATTTTCGCCAAAATAATCACGGGTCCTAGCCTAGCTTCATTTTAGGGGGGAAAAAAAATTTTTTTTTTGGTCGACGACCCCATATGTGTTACACATGGTTGGAAAGCTAATTTTTTTTTAATAGGGGAGACACTCTTCAACTTTTTTCTTCGCGACCAATATTTTCCGAGAAAAGCCCGAAAAACATGGTTTCCCGCCAAAAAGTTCAAATGTTTGAACGCCATTATCTCGGAAAGTATTGGTCGGGGAAAAAAATTTTCAAGAGTAGGACCCCCCCCTGAAAAAAAATAATCTTTCCAACCATGTATAACACGTATATGGTTGTCGACCAAAAAATTTCCCGAAATCGAGAACCGCAAAATCAGGGAAATTTCGACTCAAATTTGCATGGTGGTCCGATTCTCACCAAATTCGGTATAAACCCGTTGTTTGACGCCACAAAAAGGATTATGAACGAATTTTCCGGATAAAAAATTTTCCGGGCCCCCCCCCATAATTTTGAAATTTGTATATGCCCATAAAATTCGTTTGGACGCCTTTACGGGGTTCTTAATTTTTTGTCATGTAGAAAGCCGTAATAAATGACGCTATGCAAAAAATTAGGGTTCTAAGGCTAAAACTTTTTTGGGAAAATAATGTTGAATAATTTGGGGTTCAGTCTAAAATTAATAAATCCGCCTTTTTCCGCTCTTCCAAGTGGCCTACCTTTTTCCCCGTATCCCCTGGAGAAAAACGCTACGGGACTTTTTTGTAGCCCGCAAATAGACCTTTAAGCCCGTATATGACACAAGGCGGTCGGACCCGAAGTACGCCCGCTATTGGAGATTGAAATTGAAATACGCACTAAAAACCCGACTTTCACCCGTTTTCAGCCTTTAAAATTTCCCCAAACGGCTTTATCCGGGTAAAACTACGGTTCTTCTCGACCGCCGTGCCGAAACCTTTAAAACGATATGTATATCGACCCGATCGGGCGACTTTCGATTTTCACCGAACCCGACCTGTCGAGCGCCGACTCCGTACGGGCGCCGACACTATACCGGCGCCGACACTATACCGGCGCCGACACTACACCGGCGCCGACACTGTACCGGCGCCAACACTGTACCGACGCCGACACTGTACCGGCGCCGACACTATACCGGCGCCAACACTATACCGGCGCCAACACTATACCGGCGCCAACACTATACGGGCGCCAACACTATACCGGCGCTGACCGCTAGCTGCGTCCCGTTGGCCGCCGCTTGCGGCGGCCACGGGACCAGCTAGTTAACAACTATTGTACGTACTCTTATTTGCTCCTTACAGTACAATAGGGAGCCAGCGTGGCCGAGGGTCTTATGGTGCTCGCCCAGCTATCAATAAGTCGAGGTGACTCGAGGTCGTGGGTTCGATCCCGTGCCATGATATACTGAATTGCATCTATGAATCGCGGATGGTGCGCAGGGACACCCCCTATGGGGCACTCTTCCCCCACTCTTTGATGTCGTCCGATTGATGTGAGTCAGATCCGTGTCATGATGATGTAATTTGTATCTATGGTTCGAGGACACAGCAGGACGAGGGACATCTCCTATAGGGCACTCTTCCCCCACGCTTTGACGCACGCTAGTTTACTTAAATGATTTGGGAGCCAGGGTAGCCGAGCGTCTTAAGGCGCTCGCTCAGCTATCAATAAGTCGAGGCAACTCGAGGTCGTGGGTTCGATCCCGTGCCATGATAATCGCGGACGGTGAAGGGTGAGGGAAACCCTTTATGGGGACTCTTCCCCCACTCTTTGATGTGGGTCCGATCCGTGTCATGATGATGTACATAATTTGTATTTATGGTTCGAGGAAGGAGCAGGGCGAGGGACACCCTTTATGGGGACTCTTCCCCCACGCTTTGACGCACGCTTATACAGCTTACTAATGACCACACCCTACTCGCTTCGGCGGTACAATGTACAAATGTATGTATGTATGAAGTAGCTGGAACTCTCCACCTCGGGGCGTAAAAAGGGCTTAAAAGATAGCCTAATTGCAAGGTTCGAACAAGTGGTTCATCCTACCCGTTCTAGTATGAAGTACTAGGTAACTACTACAGTACACTAGGGTAAGGGTGCGCAACCTTCTACCTTTATATCAACTTTAGCAAACGGCCTGGGTGTCTCAGGCCCTTTTCATAAAATGTGTTAGTCTACCCTCAAATATGTTTTTCATTTTATGTGTGACATTTATTTTGATGTGTTCACTAACAAAAAAAAAAAAAAAAAAAAAAATCCGTCTCGCAAAAAAATATGACGCACTTAAATATGGTGCCAGGAAGTTAGAATATGATAGGAGGTAGATTGGTTTTCACTTGTATTCATAAAAAATAATATCAGAGCTCCTATAAAGGACCAAATGGTGATCAAAATGGATTAATGTTTTATAATTTCACACCTTAAGATCCATCTACTATACCAATTAGACCAATGCATTTACTGGTTTTCTCCACTTCAGGAAAGCATTTAAATGTCGATATGTGGATTCAATGCCCAAAAACGTAACCATGATTTAATGGTTTTCCATGAAATGCAGAAAATGAGTATTTTTTTTGTCTACACACCTTCTGATATCCTGGCTTCTTACAACAATGTATGAATATTTCTAATGATATCTCGTTGATATCAGCCCTTTTCTATAAAAACTCCTTGCGCTATTAGACTGCCCTGAAAACGCATACTTATATGAATAGGTTATGCAATAACATTTTGCCAGGTGTGGTAAAATTACTTTCAAAACAAATATTAATACTATCAGAATTATGAGTGCCCGGCAGTGCTGCCTCACCAACTTGAGCTTATCAATAGGTCAATACTCTTAAAATAAAAAATGTTTCAATTCTTTTAAAATATTTACTTTACTTTTTAATTTTAGATAAAAAGGGGTGGGATATGGCCGGTCTCCACCGGTTTATTTTTTCAAATGGCTATTGCCAAGCTATGTCCCGCAGATGAACTTATCCGATCTCACATTCTTAAAAGACATCAAAAAATTTACTTATAGACAAAATTCTAGCTTGATATTAGTCAGACATTTATTTCGCGCTCTCTCCTGGACTGGTAAAACCTTTTTTAAAAATTTAATTAAATATTGCCCTAATCTTAAAAAAATACGACTTTTAAAATGTTTCACATAATTATTTTATAGCATGTTTATTTATAAATATTATTATTATCTATTTGATTAAAAAAAGCTGTTTTATAACACGACCTCTCTCTTTATAACACGACGTCGTCTGCATTAAGGTAAAAACGAGACATTACTTCCTGCAAAAGACTGAAAAATAAATGAAGTTTGATTTTGTTACTTGATTTAAAGTTTCTAGAAAACATGTGCGTGAAATTTAAAACCGTTTAAAAAAAAGGAAAGGGAAAGTAAATAGAAAAGGGAGGGGGGGACAAAAAATGTTTTGCAGCGGTTGAAATGTTTTGACAGACTGATGTCTGGGTTAGATACTCACAACAATGGTTTGTACTGCCAGGGGGAGAGGGGGAATGGCTGGAGGGAGTACAAAGAAAAAAGCCAGGGGGAGGGGAGGGGATAGAAGGTTTTTCCTTTTAAATGGAAACACCCACAAGATAAAGTATTTATCAAAAACCATGAAGAGAGAGAGATGAAGAGAGAACAAGGAAAGCTCGGTGCTTTGTATGTTGACTGTTCTAAACAATACCCCCATTCCTTCATCCTTCCAACCACATTCCTCTCTGTTCTGCTTCCTCTAACATTACTCTTTTTTCTCCCTTACCATTCTCTTATCCTACGTTTCAAACCACGTTTCCTTCCCTGTTCTTCCATATTCTAGAAGGAGGACATTACCGAAGTATGACTACTTCAGTTCATCCGCGTCTCCCACGTGTGTCTTAACATGTGCGTTTCACCCCTGTCCGTTCCTCTTGCTTAAGCATTTGAAATTTATCTTTTACGTCCCGTTTAGCAAGTACTCACCCGTTCGGCAAAATTATTTTTTTTCTGTTCCTGTCTTACTGGTACTGGTACTGGTTAGACGGCGAATACGAACCACTTGTTCGAAACTAGCAATCAGGTTACATGGGACCCATTTTACTGTCCCCGTGGTAGAGAGTTACAGTCACTTCCCACATCATACCAGTACATGGTACCGCCGAAGCGAGTATGGTGTGGTCAGTTAGTGAGATATTTAAATTAGAGCATCATGTTGCGGGATCGAACCCACGACCTTGATTCGCCTCGATTCATTGATAGCTGGACGAATGCCTAGAGCATCTGGTCCACGCTGGCTCACTTGTTCCTGCCTTAACTATTAGGATTATTGCCTGTATTCCTTTTCTATTATTTTTATTGAAACATTTATTCTCGTTTATTTAAATTTTCCTTAAGGGTCACATACACGATTAAACTTGTTTCATAAGATAGTTTGATGGAAGATTTCATGGACGCCTTGCGTACACCTTATCAAGCCATCGAACTCATAAAATTCACCAATACACCGTCAAACTTGACAAACTGGCTTGGCAAGCCTACACAAGTACCTGGCCTACAAAAGTACCTGGCCTATACAAGTACCAGCTCCTATAAAAGTACCTGGCCTATACAAGTACCAGACCTATAAAAGTACCAACTGGCTTGGCAAGCCAATTTGTCAAGTAAGTATGATCGTGTATGTATGAGCCTTTAGAAACCACTTTCGTAAGTTTGTTTTAGGTAGTTAGGTACTGTAATATGAATTAACTTTAAATGGCGCCAACTCAAACAAGCAAACTAGTGACAAACATCGAACTCATAAACTTCGCCCATACACCGTCAAACTTACTTGGCAAGCCAGTTTGTCACGTAAGATTGATCGTGTATGTGGGCCTTTAGAAATCACTTTCGTCAGTTTTCTTGAGTTAGGTATGTACAATAATATGCATAGACATTTGATTGCGTCAACTCAAACAAACACACTTGTGGCAAACAAGCCAACTTTTTTGTATAAATCTTGGCTTGTCAAGTAAGTTTGATCGTGCATGTGGGCCTTTAGAAACCACTTTTGTCAGTTCGCTTTAGGTAGGTATGTACAATAATATGCATAGGCATTTGATTGCGTCAACTCAAACAAACAAACTTATATGGCAAACAAGCCAACTGGTTAGTATCAAACTTGGCTTGTCAATTAATTACCATAGACATTTGATTGGGCTTGTCAATTAATTACCATAGACATTTGATTGGGCTTGTCAATTAATTACCATAGACATTTGATTGGGCTTGTCAATTAATTACCATAGACATTTGATTGGGCTTGTCAATTAATTACCATAGACATTTGATTGGGCTTGTCAATTAATTACCATAGACATTTGATTGGGCTTGTCAATTAATTACCATAGACATTTGATTGGGCTTGTCAATTAATTACCATAGACATTTGATTGGGCTTGTCAATTAATTACCATAGACATTTGATTGGGCTTGTCAATTAATTACCATAGACATTTGATTGGGCTTGTCAATTAATTACCATAGACTGTCCATAGACATTTGATTGGGCTAACTCAAACAAGCCAACTTGTTTGCGTCAAACTTGGCTTGAAGCCAGTTCGTGAAGTAAGTTTGATCGTTCATGGGCCTTTAGAAACTATTTTCATCAGTTTTTATGATTAGCTAGGTACAAATATTATAATATTCATAGAAATTCGATTGCGCACGTTATAATTCACTGCGCTCAATGATTTTAGCCTGGATACTTATTAAAGTTTCATGCATAAAAGTTTTAGCATAATTCCTTTATGTTTGATACAATAGTTTTGTTCATCTTTAGCCAGTTAATCCTTTTGGTCTTAACTCCATTATTGATTTTTTGATAATTTTATTTTT
Organism: Gerris lacustris; assembly: GCA_951217055.1. Taxonomy (NCBI): domain Eukaryota; kingdom Metazoa; phylum Arthropoda; class Insecta; order Hemiptera; family Gerridae; genus Gerris; species Gerris lacustris. The sequence goes on from OX578283.1 coordinate 64,689,256, forward strand.
CATTCAGTCCTTGATGTGTTAAGCATTTTACACCCTTCTACGTAACCCTCTAATGCTTCAAATTTGCATACCACTCCTGGTTTTCTTAGGCTTTATTTAAAAGCTTGGTTGCTAAGGAGACTGAACTGTTTGATTTGTCTTATATTTTCTTTATTTTTAGCCCTTTGGAATACTCTTACGCAATTTATAGCCTTAACCCTTTCGTTCCAGGTGTCCAGTATACTGGACATCATGTTCAGGACAAGTTTTAATCTACATTAAGTCATTTGTCTTTAATTTTATTTTACTTTATGGCCAACCTGATGGCTTCTTTAGTGATTTTAACTCATCAGTGTTAACAAAAATAATTGTAACTATTAGATAAACATCATTTCGACAGGTGTTTTTCATCCCAACAACATGGCGTCCAGAGAGATGTATATATGTTTAACTTTTTTGTTTTACATTTTTAATATTTCTTTTAGGCGGTGATTGTTTTTTAAAGATAAAAGTTAAAACTTGTTAAATAATAATTTTCAATCACAAAAAATGATCAAATTTAGCACAAAATTTATCGTCAATATTTGATGTCCAGTATACTGGACATTTGAACTTTATGGTAACATTTGATTTTGTAATATGTTCAATATCAGGTAATGAATTTAGAAGGAGGTTATGATTTAAAACTTGAAAGTGAGTTTGATGAATTATATTGTTTTATTGTAAATATTTCTTTCATTATTGTCATTAAAAATTTAATTTTTAAAAAAAATTCTTTACATTTATTATTCTTGAGAGAGGTATAAATTGTTTTCATAATTTCTACTATTAAAATTCAAATGTTTTTAATATTTCTAATTTTACTTTTTTTATTGCAAATTAGTCATATATTATCATCATTAAAGATTTTATTTTTATAAATGTTTTATTTATTCGTTTATTGAACTTTTTAGCCTTAGGGTGAGTTCAAATATCGTGATTTTACTGCTTATAATCACTGTATCAGTCATTTAAGCTAATGCGCTATATAAATGATCAATGTGATCATGATCATAGTGATCACGGTGTTTGAACTGTCCAGTGCAGTGGACTTACAAATTTTACAAGCACATCTGGGATCTTACAGTTGAGTCTGAATGTCCACTATAATGGACATTTTATATCTCAGTAACAGGTGGTTCAAACATTTTGAAAAAATTACTGAGTCATCTAGGGGTCAATAGGAATTGACCCTCTAAAAGAAAAAAAATTACAATAAACAGAAAAAAATCGGGTGCGAAAGGGTAAATAATTAAAATTAAAAAATTAATTTATGTATTTTAAGAATAGGTATGATGATAGAATATAAAGTATTTTCTCATGGTTTCTTGCAACAACAGTTTTTAATCAAGTTTTTTTTGTATTATTTAAACAAGGAAACGTATAACTAATTGAGTTAACGTATTAAAACCAAAGTCTTCGTCATATTTCTGGTTACAACATGTAAAATATCAAATTAAAAAAAACAAAATACAGATTCGAAATTAATTATCTCATCACATTTTACAAAATTTTCCAATTTCAAGAGGGTTTTATCGAATTTCGAAACGATTTAATTAGCAAAAAAATAAAACTTTTAGAGGCGGTTCAATCCACCAGAACTAAATATTTGTTTCCAAATTTTAGTGTTTTATTGCTTGCAAGTGGATATTCATTTAATCGAATCTCTTAATATCCTATATCGGAGTTTTGTATTAGAAAATCTTCAATACTTATGTAGTCTCTACATTATCATGCTAAATTTAAGCAAAAGCAAAACTTGTTACAGTATTAATTCTTTGTTAATTTTACTTATATGTTTTCTGAGGTCGCTCCAATTTACTGAAAACCTTTCAAAAAATTAATATTAATATCTTTAACCCTTAAATGCTAATGTTAGTCGAATCGACGAGCACAGTTTGAACCTTAACCTTTTACGCTCGTATGCGATGGTGATGGGTACCCCATCCTTCTGCAGTGCTTGCACTGGTTAGTAACACACCTGCTAGTGTAGCGGTAGTAGTCCTTTTGAGCATACACTCGTTTTCTGGCAAATTCCCGTCAAAGCTTCTTCGTCGATTCGACTAACGTTTAGTAATAGACGTAGGGAATTAATTGGTCGTCGAATGAGCTTGAGGTAAGGAGCAATAGGCTTAGGGGTAAGGGGCAATGGGCCTAGGGTAATTGGCCTTGGGCCAGAGACCAATGACCGATAATCTTGGGCCTGGAACACTTAGCAAAGGGCCTAGGGCTTTTGGCCTGGGACTTGGGACCTGGTGCATTGATGTTCACTCAATTTCAAATTCATCTGATGCTCCTACTAAGTTATTTGTCATAAAATGTTTGTATATCTCACTAAAAGATTTAATAATGAGTTCTAAATAGTTTTCTCTTTATAAAAGTGTAGTTTCAACCCAAAAAATGCATTTTCTTCATATGTTAGTCGAATCGACAAAGGTTTAGTAATACCAGCCATCCAATTACCATTAGCATTTAAGGGTTAAATTGATTATTAATAAAAATATAATTAATTTCCAACCTAACTTCCACAATATTTTTGATCGAAAAACTCACTAAAATTCTATTGAATTTAATAATTGTTTAATTTAAATTTACTTTTGAATTTTATCCATTTTGTCTTGATTTGTTACGTGATATTAATGCCTTTGATAAACATAATAAAAAATATAATAAGATTCATTCAACACCTTAGAATGAATATAAAGATATATATTAGTAGTATAGTTTATATTATTTTTGTTGTTGTTTCGCCTTTTTTTTATATTTTTTTTCTCTGTGTTACAGGTAAGAAATTCAATTTTGGAGGAGGATGAGAAATTATTGTGGCTTGTGGTAAGATTTAAACTTAAATTTTTAAAAATATAATTTATACACGTATTTAAATATTATAATACAAAATATAGATAGCATGCGAATTTTAGCCAAAAAGAGAATAACAAGTTGTGTTCTGAGTTTCTTTAAATGTTGGAAAGAGTTGAAAAGGTAGGCTTCAGATATTTATCGAAAGAAAATTAATGTAGGGACTGGTCCAGATGTAACAAAATCGTTTTTAGATCAGACTCGGGAGAATAAAAGAAAAACAGTTTTTAATATTATATTCTGAAAAAATACGAAGAAAAATCAAGAAACAACAAGGTGGACTGGACAGTTATATAATATATATATTAGTACATTACGCGTCTAGTGCGGAAAGTAGCATTTTACATGCGAGTATAGAGGTTGCATGCGAGGGTATTAAAACCACACGAGCAAAGCAAAATGCAGTTTGCGCACGAGTTGCGTACCGTACTTTATCTACGATTGTTGGATTTTAATAATAAATTCAGAAAAAAGCAGTTACTTAAATTAAACAAACAGCAGATAAGTTTTGTTAAATGTAAACAAACACGCTAATCGTGCGATAAGGTGAAAAAAAAGAAGGAAACGCGAAAGCGCAATGAACATAACTATGAAAATAATCACTTTCTACGCATCTAAACAGAGATAAAATGTTTATATTTCGTATCAATCGTAGATAATATATTTTTCTTTGTTTATATTTCGTTTCAGTCGTAGATAATATATTTTTCTTTGTTTATATTTCGTATCAATCGTAGATAATATATTTTTCCTTAATTGTTTTTATGAATCTAGTATTCGGAGAACATGATTAAATATAGGGTGTTCCAAAAGTAGCGCCAAATTTCAAGTTTTCACTATGGTTTCCCGTGAAGGTTGGTAGCCATGGCTTTATCATTTTTGTTATCTATTATCATTCCGATTTGTGTTACCTACCCGTTCGTTGCTTAGTTTGTGTTGTTTATGCGATTTTGTAACCATGGAACAACTCTCTACTGAACACCGAATTTTGGTGTTAAAAACTTTTTACAGCACGGTCCTGCGACTTGACACACTCGATTTTTTTATTTTTTTTTTGGGGGGGGGGGGGGGTCATTAAGTCAAAGGTTTTCGCAAAAAAACCTCAGACGATTGACCATTTGAACCAGGAAATCAGGAGAGTCATTGCCACCATCGATCCGGAGTCCTGCCGGTGAGTGATCGAAAATTTTAATGACCGGTTGATTCAGTGTGGGGCAAGTGTGGGTGGAAATATGCCCGAAGTGATTTTTCACACTTAAATCGGAGTTCAACGTGATGTACAACGTTTTTCAATAAAAAGTTTTAAAATTGAGCGGAAATTGAGTTTTTTTATTGCAGTTTAAAATTCGGCGCTACTTTTGGAACACCCTATATATTTTAAGAGGAATCTTTCAATTTTTTATAGTTATATATCGGTTTTCTATAACTATAGCATACGTGATAGTAATAAATTCAATATAAAAATTTATTCATGGTTATTATTTATAATAATTTTTAAATTTAAGGTTCATTAGGTTATTATCTTAAGGTTGAAGTCATAAAATGTAAATGTCAGTTTGGGGCTGTTAAAAGCAGGTGTTACTTAGCCCCCAAGGGTCTAGTAATAGTTTCCGATAAAACTAAAATTCAATAGCTCCAGCCCATTTCTACAAACCCTTTTTACCCGAATTTTCACTGTTTAAAAGGGCTTGTATAGGTAGAGTACAGAATAGTTGAAATGTTGAAGGGTTTTGAAACCCTTGAGTTTGCAGGAAGGGGTGTTTTTGAGCTTGGTTGAATCCGGGAGATGTTTAAAGCGTCTTGAATCTTAACCGGGTAACCTTGGGGTTCAAAGCCTGTAGATCAGGGCGAACCTTTCCCTCGTGGATTTGGGTAAAGGGAAGAGACCAAGGGATTCCCAGCTCTATTCCCCTGAATTCAGATAGCAAATCTCATCGATATTCCCTTGCCTGTTGTTATGCTGGGATTTCTCTCTTTTTAAAAAAAATAAAAATAAAAATAAAAATCTCTACTCTTTTATTCAAGCAAGAAGGGGAAGTCGTAAATGTAAGGTTAAAGTTTTTTTTCCGTGGATTTTCCCATCTGGCTGTTACAGGTATGCAGGAAAAAAAAAATGTTTATACATAATATTTTTTTTTTACTGTTATTTTGAAAAAAGGTTTACTTATAAGAGTGGTAGTATAAAAATATTTCGGGTTCTCAAGTCTATTCAAATTATTTGAAAAGAAAAATAAAATCGATTTTTTTTAAACATAATTAATTTGAATGTTGAATAATATTGTTCATTAATACTGCTTTATTCTAATTCTACCGTTTTTACTACGTTTTTATTAGCTTGCTTTCTTGTTTTTTGTTTGTTTGTCCAGCACAAATCTTGCAATCGATTTTTAACTAACTTCCCGAATACCTAAACATTTGAAACTTTTAAAATAGCTCAGAACACTATGACAATACATAATTTTAATACTTTTAGCCACCTTTCAGCAGAATTGAATTAGTTTTCAGCAATTTTTGCTGTATGGAAAGTTAGTTCGGAAAAAATCCGCAAGTTATTTTATTTGTTTTGACATATCCCACAGTATTTACAATCTTCATTTTGACGGGTTTCAAATTTGTGATTTTTTATTAAGAGATTAACATTGAATGACAGCGAAAAAGGAAAAGTAGAAAAAAAATAATTGACGTGTGACAACCAGGTTTGTTTACACTTGTGTCCTAGGTATAGGTTTAATTTTTCTGCATCTGTACTTGTTTACTTGAACACATTTTTCACGGCACGGTTAAGATTCGATGTTGGTGATATCCGTTGTACAAAGATTTGTCCTTTTATAGGTTTAACATCAGCTCTCTAGATGGTTGTCATTATTATGTAAATTAAATAAATTCGGAACTATGTATTTTTTTCACTAACATTATATTATATAACTATAACTAACAATGACAATTATATTACCAACATTACATATGATTCAACAGAAAATTTAAAAACGTAGTAGTATAAAAAGTTCTTTTTATCTTGAAATTATTAATTATTATAAAAGTGATAGTGCTTACCGAAGGTAACGACAGCTACGTTTAGAACGAACATTTGTGAAGAACGAACTTTTTTTGTCTCCGCTTAGCAAAATTCCAAGACAGAAATCCGATCAATTTTGGTTCTGTGTCTGTCAGTCTAACGGTCTGTCGCTTTATTTTTGGGAATCAAAATTTCTTCAAAACTACTCGTCCGATTGTAATGAAATTTGGATGGTATAGGTCAAAATTAGTCTATTGTTGGTCCCATATAAGTTTCAATCTTCTGCGCCAATTTATTTTTCTTCCACATGCACCCAAACATACATTTATTTACACCTATATCTTCAAAAGTACTCATCTGATTTTTATGAAATTTGGATGGTTTAAAGTAGCCCGCAGATAGCCAGAGATTTATTTCAACTTTCTGCGCTCTTTAAATTTGGATAAATTAAATACTTTAATTAATGTAAAAGTCAGAACAATTTTGACATATTACAAAAAAACGGGGGTAAATAAAAATACATTTGATATTGAAAGCATTAGTTTAAAAAGCATAAAATCATTAACTTATACGAAATAGGATTTCGTGCTAATAGGAAGCTATGTGCTTGGCAGACTATTTTTTTTTATTTAAATTAATCTCTGTTCAATTGCCACGTGCATTTTTTTTTTTTTTTTGGAGTGACAACGAAGAATTCGCAAATTTCATTTAGATTGGCGTTAGTAAACTGAGAGGGAGCGTAATAATTGGGTTTGTTAATTGCCTGTGCTTTACCGTATTTAATTCAGGACATGACTTAGGGCTCTTTACATATGTTATTGATTCATTTGAAGCAATGTACATTTTACGCTCTTTGGGATCAATTCTTTTTTTTAGACCAAAATACTAATCAAACTGAAAAACATTATTGTCAATGAAAACTGCTGAGCCTCAGATACGGTTAAAACTCTCTGAGGAACCAAAAGTCGATAACCATGGCCTAAATACTGACTACTTGAGTGTGGATCCAAACGACCTGCATAATCAAACCATTTGAGTGTCGATCCTAACGACCTGCATAATCAAACCATTTGAGTGTGGATCCAAAAGACCTGCATAATCAAACCATTTGAATGAGGATCCAAACGACCTGTATAATCAAACCATTTAAGTGTGGATCCAAACGACCTGCATAATCAATCCATTTGAGTGTGAATCCAAACGACCTGAATAATCAAACCATTTGAGTGTGGATCCAAAAGACCTGTATAATCAAACCATTTGAGTGTGAATCCAAACGACCTGAATAATCAAACCATTTAAGTGTGGATCCAAACGACCTGCATAATCAATCCATTTGAGTGTGAATCCAAACGACCTGAATAATCAAACCATTTAAGTGTGGATCCAAAAGACCTGCATAATCAAACCATTTGAGTGTGGATCCAAACGACATGAATAATTAAACCATTTGAGTGTGGATCCAAACGACTTGCATAATCAAACCATTTGAGTGTGGATCCAAACGACCTGCATAATCAAACCATTTAAATGTAGATCCAAACGACCTGCAAAATCAAATTATTTGAGTGTAGATCCAAACGACCTGCTAGTCAAACCATTTGAGGGTGGATCCAAATGACCTGAATAATCAAACCATTTGAGTGTAGATCCAAACGACCTGCATAATCAAACTATTTGAGTGAGGATCCAAACGACCTGCATAATCAAACCATTTGAGTGTGGATCGAAAGTACCGGCATAATCAAACCACTTGAGGGTGGATCCAAACGACCTGCATAATCAAACCATTTGAGTGAGGATCCAAACGACCTGCATAATCAAACTACTTGAGTGTGGATCGAAATTACCTGCATAATCAAACCACTTGAGTGTGGATCCAAACATCCTGCATAATCAAACTACTTGAGTGTGGATCCTAACGACCTGCATAATCGAACCATTTGAGTGTGGATCCAAACGACCTGGCATAATCAAACCATTTGAGTGAGGATCCAAACGACCTGCATAATCAAACCATTTGAATGTAGATCCAAACGACCTGCAAAATCAAATTATTTGAGTGTAGATCCAAACGACCTGCATAATCAAACCATTTGAGGGTGGATCCAAATGACCTGAATAATCAAACCATTTGAGTGTAGATCCAAACGACCTGCATGATCAAACTATTTGAGTGAGGATCCAAACGACCTGCAAATTCAAACTACTTCAGTGTGGATCGAAATTATCTGCATAATCAAACCATTTGAGTGTGAATCCAAAACTTCTGCATAATCAAACCACCTGATTGCGGAATCGAACCTCCTGACTATGTAAACGAACCACCTACATTATTGAACCGCTTGAGAGTGGAACCGAACCACTTGCTAATGCGGTTAGAGCATTGTGGCGTTTTAATATTTGTTAATGGATCATTAAAAGGTGAGTAAAATTATCTTTTGGTTAATCTATTTCACCCATGCACAGTGTCCTACTGTGTTCTGTGGAACACAGATCATCTGAGGATCATGTTGATTTCTATATATTGTTATTTTTATCTCCTTTCAAATTGTTAAAGAATATTATGTAAGATTCGAACTTAATTATGGACTCGAGGACTGATGATGCCTGTTACAGGTGAAATATAACATTTTTTTTTTTTAAATTAACGCATAGTTACTTTTACTCACATTTTATGTTCCATAACAAGTATTCCAGAATTATCAAAGGTGCAAATTATTAGGAATTATTCTTCAAATTTTATTGTTTAATTTTAACAAAAATGGGATAAACAGCAACAATTCATCAGTAACAATTTTTTTTTTCTTTTCTTTCATACTCTACTCTAGAAATGATTTATAGTGTCGTCATCTTGTAGTGAGATAGATCATCATCAAACTATTTACGTAAAAAATTAAATCAAATTATAATTATTATTAACTACGTGAAACAGACAGTGAAAAATACACTCCAGCGCCAGCTTTTGAACCACGGGTCTCCTGTGTGTATACAGGAGACCCGTGGTTCAAATCCCGGCGCTGGAGTGTATTTTTCACTGTCTGTTTCCCGTAGTTAATAATAATTATAATTAGATTTAAATTAAAAATTTAAACTTTCTTTAGTATGAAAACTACCAAAAACTTAAAAATTGAATTTCGAATTGATTGTACAAGGTACAGGTACTAATTGAGTACTTTATAATTATAAGCGTTAATTCTCGGTTTAGTTCTAATGTCATAAATATTGACTGTCTAAATGTTCATGAATATTGAAAGCTTGGATTCGGGACTAGTTATCGATTACGGCAGTGAAAAAATCATTCTCCTGCGTAGCTTAGTTGGCCAGAGCATCTGTACTGGAAATACAGGATACCCGTGGTTCAAATCCCGGAGCTGGAGTGTATTTTTCACTGTCTGTTTCCCGTATTTAATAATAATTATAATTTGATTTAAATTAAAAATTTAAACTTTCCGTAGTATGAAAACTACCAAAAACTTAAAAATTTAATTAAAAGTAATTTATTAACCAATACAATCGTGAAAATTAAAATCATAATACTTTTTAGTTATCACCGGAATCACTATTAATTTTCCAGAAGTTTGAACATTGTTATCGAACGTGATTTTGAATCTAATCGTCCATCGTAGTGGAATTTTCTAAAGGGAAAAGCACTAAAATATGAGACGAGTATATTTAAGTCTGTGGAAAATATTTTCCAAGTCGGTCGGCGCCCGAGACCCTTTCCTGCGGGCTGCAGTTCTCCATGGATCATTAACGACTTGCCACAACCCAACCGACCTTCTATAATTTAGTGTCGTATTTCTGATAGTTTGTTGCCGATGGCACCCCACCTCGTTATATTTAATATATGTAGTTCGACCAAACTTTTCATTGTAAATTTATTTAGAAGAGAACAGTTTATATTATATTGGAATTTCTATTTTAAAGTTATTGTATTGGGTCGTTATATTATTAACAGAATAACAATATTATTCTATTCAGTAAGTTAGATGTTAAGTATTTGAATAAATATGAGATATAGCTTTAAACCAACCTCGACTTATAGAATCCCGGTTTTAAGTCACTACTTTTTCAGTTTTTAATTCCTTCTTAATTTGTTCACTTTTATTCCCTTGTTTTTTCTCCCCTGATTATAGTTTTATTTATTGATAACGACTAAAAATGTGTATGGAAACGAAGAAAAAGTTAATATACTCTCTATACTTACAATATCCAATATAGTTAAAATGAAAGTTTTGTCTGCACATTGGTCAGAATTGAAAATTTGTTGGATACTTTTTCATTTTATACATTCTGAAAACCGAATCCGGCCCTAACTTTTTTCGTGTATGTCTGTCGCCCCAGAAAATATTAAAATGAACCAAAGTTATTAACAATTTTATCAAATAAAATGTATAAAAAACAAAAAAAAAATTGTTTGAACCACCGTAAACAAACACAGACTCGCTATTCAAAACGTTTGGGTACTTCTAGACCACCTAGAGACTCACGGTTTTTGAGTTTTGTCGGAAATCGGCCCAACCCGACTGGAAAAATCCTAAAAGTTAAAAAAATATATTTTTACCCCCCTTAAAAAATTAAAGATGGCGGACGCACTTTAAAGTCTTTTTGGAGGCTTATTGTGGCTAAACGATAAGTCGTATCCACAAGGTGATTGTCCCAGCAGTATAATATCTACAACTTTGGACGTATGACTTTTTGACGTAACTCCATCGGTTCTACCTTAAATAAGCTAAAATTGTTTTTTTAAAAATATATTTGTTTTTGAGGGCTTATGGCGTCCTCAATTGTTGACCGATTTAATTTCTGATTAGGGCGCTTACTCCTCACACTAATGCTTTTTAAATCGAGTATTTATTATTTTATTATTTTTATCAAGAACTAGAATTATTAAATATTTACTGGTGCGACAGCCATATTGAGAGAAGAGGCTGGTATAATTAAATTAATGCACCATCATAGTTGATGATTGTTCAATGACTTCCCAGTCTAATTGGTTTTGTCTACGTTTATTTTCTTATTTATTATATTTATTTAGCTTTTTTTTTTAGTTTCCATTGGATATTTTTTAAATGTACAGATAGACTCCAAACTACGATTTGGAGAGTTATATTCTTAGTAATGGAATTAATGATGTGTAATATAGTCCTCATTTTATTCCTAAAAGGCTTTGGAAACCAAAACTATTTAGGAATTTAATTTAATTGCTAGGACTACAGGATTATAGGAAACATAGCCACTAATACCTAGCATGAGCCCCGAACGGAGCGTGGGGTGAAAGCTATTCTATAATAATTTAAGCATAATTAATTAAATTTATCCTGATGAAATTAATCTTAGTAAATGTCTTGCTTTTATTATTTTGATTTTTTAAGCTGCTATGCTCATCAAAGGTAATTTTAATTTCTTTGCTTACTATGTACTTAAATATATAAATGTATACATGTGTATAGCTGAAAAATTAAGAGATATTGAAATAGTATTTTCCCTTATTTCCATTTCACTTCAATATAAATAATATTAATGAATTCAAGTGAAATTTAGTGAAATTTAGTGAAATCAAAGATCAAGACATGGATGGATACAAAAATAATAATTTAATCGATAAAATTGGTAATAATAAAAATTTGAACATTTAATTGTATTGTTACTGTGGTTCTACATGAAAGATGTACCTTCTGATTATGATCTGTCAATCTACTAGCTAAATTTTGTAATTAGTACTGTCAATCCACTTGATATATAAACCTTCTGATCATGATCTGTCAATCTACTAGCTAAATTTTGTAATTAGTACTGTCAATCCACTTGATATATAAACCTTCTGATCATGATCTGTCAATCTACTAGCTACATTTTGTAATCGGTACTGTCAATCCACTTGATATATAAACCTTCTGATTATGATCTGTCAATCTACTAGCTAAATTTTGTAATTAGTACTGTCAATCCACTTGACATATAAACCCTCTGATTATGATCTGTCAATATAAAAGCTAAATCTTGTAATTAGTACTGTCAATCCACTTGATATAGAAACCTTCTGATTATGATCTGTCAATCTACTAGCTACATTTTGTAATCGGTACTGTCAATCCACTTGATACATAAACCTTCTGATTATGATCTGTCAATCTACTAGCTAAATTTTGTAATCGGTACTGTCAATCCACTTGATATATAAACCTTCTGATTATGATCTGTCAATCTACTAGCTAAATTTTGTAATTAGTACTGTCAATCCACTTGACATATAAACCCTCTAATTATGATCCGTCAATATAAAAGCTAAATCTTGTAATTAGTACTGTCAATCCATGCGTCCACCTTATGAATTTACCTTATAATTATGCTCTGTGAATTTACCTGCTAAATCTTGAAATTGTAACTTTACATAGTTTTTATCTGTCAATCTACATGATGTAATATTTGTCTGACTATTCACACTAATTGGCTGACTATTTTATGTTCTTTAATAATTAACTGTTGTAACAATATATTTTAACACATATAAATACCAATTTGACTGATCAATTCTGATCTGCATGAAACTATGAAACATGTACCTATTATGTTTTTATGGATTTTAATTGCCAAACTCATTTGGAAACATGAATCGATCGAGATTTTTAACTCTTGTAATTTCCATTTATTCTATTCCAATTAAAAAGTGTTACCTATTTAATATTCATAGTCCTTAAAAATCTTTTCTTTTTTTAAAAAAAAAAAAAAAGTTTGTCACATCTATTTTAAAAGTAAAATACTGAGATTAGTAAGTGAATAACACCTTGTGTTTTTTTGTTAAGCGGATCAGTTATTTTTTTTATTTTTTTTTTTTTAGAAAATACATAGTTGATTCGTTAATCATATTCAGCTTTAGAACGGTGCCGAGAGATGTCGGCATATGGTCGACGAGAGAGAGAGAACCATGAAGTTAAAATAGGTCTGCATGTATAATACATGCTGTGTACAGAATGTATAATGATGTATAGGAATACAGGGGGGGTTAACCTATACAAGCTAGCCATGTAGCGCCACTCTCCAGATCACATATACCACACCTTACTGCAAACAAGCCACCAATAATAAATCCTTTAGTTAGCCATCTCCAACCCCCCCCCCCCCCCCCCCTACTCTCTGCTCCTTATTCTATGAATAATTCTGTATTTTATATGATAATTTACCACCTTCATTTTCATTTTAATTGAAATGCGGTTTAAAAAAAAAAAAAATCGGAAAATTTTCAATGTAGATTTTCAATTTTTTTTTCAAAATCAGCTTTTTTCGGTTGGTAAAATTTGAATAAAATTATTTTATATTCTCAATTTATTTTACAGTCAAAAATTCTCAGGAAACTTTCTCATCTACCATTCTACGTACCAAATATTGTAATTCATAAAGATCTTAATGTTCCTTTTATTAGAAACCTGGCCAAAGAACGATATAAAAACTTTCACACCAAATTAGCCTTGCACCCAAATCCAAATGTCCAATCCCTTTCCTCACTTATTATCCCTCCGCTCCTCGCCGGAGACTAAAAAGAGAATGGCCTAGGGACCTTCTAAACATTGTAAATTAACATTTAAGTCTATATGTAATAATAAATAAAAAATACACTGCCAATTAGTGTGGCACATAGCTTCCTCGCATCCTATCATGTACTTTATTGTTATATTAACATAAAAGTTTTATTACTTTATTGTTATATTGTTTATTGTGAAAGAACAATTAACATTTTTTAGAGATCTTTAACACTTTATAGGGGTGTCGCTATAGGTTTTACTAAAAAGTTGTATTTGAAAAAAATGTTCGTCTCATTGAATAGATAAGGTTTGATTTTTTCCCGACCGAAAATTCCAATTTTAAATTTGAAGTTAACGTTTACGCGAGCGTTGCGCGTGAACGCTTGAACGGATAACGTTGTCCAATGAACTCGACCTGAGCATTGGTAAAATAAACATGTCTACCAAATTTCATCAAAATCGGGCTACATTTACTCAAGTTATCGTCGCACGTTTCACGATTCGCGGACACACAGACCGACAGACAGACAGACAGACAGACACGGAACCAAAAATGTCCCCCGATGTCTGAAACGGATTTCTGTCTTGGAATTTTTAAAATCGGAGGCATAAAACTTTTTTGTTCTCAAAAGTGAACACAATGCTTCTGTTACCTTCGGTAAGCTCGGAAGCAATATGCATGAATATAATAAAACATGTTACGGAGTGCCACCACTGGGTGACCACCCGAATCAAGTCAATATCATAATGTAAATATAAATTGTAATTCATTATCAAGACTTCTTGTTACATAATGTATGTAGTTGAAGTTATGACAATAAAGAAACTTAAAGAAAAAAGAAAAAAAAATTGTATTTATTTTGTTGAGGGTAAATATCCACCCTATGTTAAGTTAATTGATTCTGAAGGTGTCAGGACTCTACAGTATTCATTTTAATATAGAAAAAATATGTGTAATTCTCTCAAGCATTAGAAGTGAAACTTAAGTTCTAGAAACAGTTGATTTTATGCATTGCTCTCTTTGCATTTTTTGACGATTATATTATTTCAGGATTAAGAAATTGCTATGTGGAATTTAATTGAAAAATAAAATATTTTCATAACATTGTTGCGAATAATGAAGACAAAGCTTGAAAATATCATTTATATATTATATTATTTTAGTACGTTATAATATTACGCTTATACAATTCTGTGTATTGAAAAATCATCTACCTCCGTGGTGCAATGGTTAGCATTAATGCCTGCTGAATCAGAGGTCGGTGGATCAAGACTCGTCCAAGTGTCGGATTTTTTACGGGTAAATCTTTAACCTAGACGAGACTCGAAACAGAAACTTCGATACATGCAATTTCGTTGATTTCACTTCAAAAATCTTTCACTTGGACGAGTTTTGAAACACAAACTTCGATACATGCAATTTCACACCAAAAATCTTTCACTTGGACAAGTTTTGAAACACAAACTTCGATACATGCAATTCCGTTGATTTCACACCAAAAATCTTTCACTTGGACAAGTTTTGGAACACAAACTTCGATACATGCAATTACGTTGATTTCACACCAAAAATCTTTCACTTGGACGAGTTTTGAAACACAAACTTCGTTACACGATTTCGTTACATCCAAGCCAATTTACTCTACTACGCCTAAAGAAGTTTTACTTAAAAATAGAAAGATGATTTTTAGATATAACATGCAGAAAAGAAATGCAGGATAAAGAACAGAAAAGTGCTCATGTCACTTTTTGCTCATGTCTCCTCCAGTCATTCTCAAGCGAGTTCTCCTTCTTTAATCTATCACTGTCCGTTACCTTGGCCTTCACCTTGATCTACGACTCAACTGGCAACATGACACCAAGACTAAACGAGCTGGCATCTCACGCTACAAGTTGCTGCTTCGTCTTCTAGATCGTAGATCCAAAATGACTCTGAGAAATAAACTCCTCATATAATCATATATAACGAAACTTTAAAACAGGCTTGGACCTACTATGGGGAGGTGTTTTGGTAGCACCAAGCCTTCCAACTCCCGCCCACTACGAACTCTTCCATCAAAAATCCTTTGTAAAATCACTAATGCTCCTATCTATGTATCTAACCTCACCCTCTATAATGATCTCAATATTCCTTTTGTCTGGGACCTATCTATATCCAGATACCAGAAATTCCACGACTCCTTTAAATTACCTCAATCTTTTCGTAGAATTCCTTTCTTCTCAATCCGTCCCTGATAACTACCTCACCACCTGAAGAGGCAGTGGCCCAGAGATCTACTAAGTATAGGATTACTTACCGGGCAATTAGACGACCCATTCACTGCGGCCTAGTCCTTGTGCCGTTCCGAGTTTCCCTTGGTACAGTTTTCCCACCACTTGAAAGAGCGTTGCATTTACACGGCCCGACCCAGTTCCATCTAACCACTTTTCTTTAAGCAGACAGGAAAGTATCTGTCGGCTCTCAGAGTAAAGTAGTGGGGGGCCCATAGTTCCCCACTTTTCTACCCTACGTCGGATATGGAGTTTCTATCTCACCGCCTGTTTGTGTCTTGTTTCACCCTAACTCCATCGGATTTTTGCAACAAAAAAAATATGACTATTTTAGAATGTTGCTTGTAATTACATTGCTCTGATATATATATATATATATATATATATATATATATATATATATATATATATATATATATATATATATATATATATATATATATATATATATATATATGTAAAAGAAATTTTAAAAAATGAACTAGGAAAGATGGCCTCAAAATGATATGGAATGAATAACAAGTTTTTTTTCTGGGTTTCTTTTAAATGTTGGAAAGAGTTGAAAAGGTAGGCTTCAGATTTTTATCGAAAAGAAAATGAATGTAGGGGCTGGTCCAGAGGTAACAAAATCGTTTCTAGATCGGACTTGGGAGAATAAAAGAAAAAGAGTTTTTAATATTATATTATGAAAGAAAAAAAAAGTGGAAGTAAAGTCTTAAGATAGAAGACAAGGTGGCCTAGTTCGCAGAGAGAAAGAATAAAAAAAAGGAAACTTTTAACTCTTCTTTTATTTTTTATATATATTTTTTTTTTAAAAAAAAGAAAAGAGGCGGCCAACTCAACTCTTGGCAAAGTGGGCTACGATGTTAAATCACGTTAACTTTTCTGTAGCCCCCCCCCCCCCCCCCCCCCTACAAGCATTGCTTTATTGGAAAAGATCTTTCTTGCTCTTTCCACTTGGACTTTGCCTTTTCTTTCTTTAGAGTTTGAACTTATACTTTGTTATGGAGTATCTCTAGACGGTGATGTATAGAACCAAACTCCCCCCCTAGACACCCAGCCTCTTTACTAAATTTAGTGTGTAACCGTAAATTTCTTGATGAAAGCTTTAGATGGGCACACTACAACTCTTTTTTTTTAAGTGTGTGAATGAATTCTGTTGGTACATTAAAGAAGATTTTTAGATGTAAATTATAAAAAAAATAAATAATGAATGGGTACTAAGACAACAAATGTATTTTTTTTTAAAGACTATATTTTAGTTGAAGACAATTTTTTTGTTATTATTGGGTCTACAAGGCTAATCTATATCGTTTATCACTGCGACTAAAAGTGGTGTATTGTGACAAAAGCCCGTAGTTATAGTGTTTCCCAGTTAATTCTCCGGCTTTAGACGATGTCTGCGGGTATTTCTGGAGGCTGTCTTCCTTATGTCGTGATAGCCTTACCGATTAGTAAGGCAGTTTTTAGCTTAGTTATTCAAATATTACTCCAAATCAAAGAGGTTGCCTCAGTGCCGGATTTATGACTTTTGAGGCCCTAGGCCAAATTTTACTAGCGCCCCCCCCCCCCCCACATTGTATTTCATCCTGATTTTTATGAACTATGGAAGTTCTATAATTGGGTTTTCTTTGATTTTTTTTACAGAACCGTTATGGTAAGTTAATATTCGCAGGCCTAACTTAACTTAACTAATGTCAAAAAACTACAATAAATTGGATGTTTCTTTTTAACTCTTGAAATATTTCTAGTTTGGTTTTATGTACTACATAAAATACCACATATATGGTTAGGTTTTAATAAATAGGCCGATAAAACTTACACTTTTTAATTAATTTGATTTATTTTTAGAACCTTTTTTAAAAAAACTTATAAATATAAAATGTATAGTACAGGAGATAACGTGAAAAAGAGTAATTGACTAGCATCAAGTAATCTTTTGGTGCCTGTAAAAAATATGTGGTCGGCTAAGTTCGTCTGCGGGACATAAGCTCGTCAGCTTGGCTATAGGCATTTGAAAAAAAACGATAGAGAGTGGCCATGTCCCGGCCATTTTGGTGAACAATTACTTATACGATAATCTTAAACAAAACCCGCTGTTGTATTACAGTATTTTGTTCTTATTTAAATTCAAGAAATAATCCTTAGAATATACTGTGTCAAGGCGCTGAGCGGCAAGCCATCAATGTATTGCCCATATTTGCTGCCCCCCAAAGCCTGCGGCCCTAGGCCGTGGCCTAGTCGGCCTAGTGGTAAATCCGGCACTGGGTTGCCTATTAAGTGACAAACTACCTCACCTTGATTTCTGGTCTACTTAATAATTTCGAACACAGGATCATGAAAATCACATTGCCCACCAAAAAGAGCGGGACTGACCACTCTCCACCGTTTTTTTATTTGTTTTTTATTTTCAAATGTCTATTGCCAAGCTTTATGTCCAGTAGACGAACTTAGCCGACCACGCATATTCTTAAAAGGCACCAAAAGATTTACTTCCACACAAAATTCTAGCTTGATGTTAGTCAGACACTTTTTTTCAACGCTATCTCCTCGACTTCTATATATACATAAATATATGTATACTAATAATTTTAAAAGTTAAGCCGGATTAATGGGTTGGAACTTAACTATTAGTAATATTATAGGTTCTTTAGATTGTTACTCCCCTATGATTTTTTATAACGTAAATGACTTTGACTAAATAGCCATTAAGACAAAGGAATGTTTAATCCAATGTACTTTGGGACAAAGGAATATCACACTTCTGTTTTTATAAGGGGAGTAACAGTCTAAAGAACAACATTCTGTGCACCTTATTTAGATTGTTACTCCCCTCTTTTTTATTTATAAAGGGAGTAACAATCTAAAAAAGTGCCATATTATGTGCAGGTCAGGTCGGTCAACCAGTACATATGTTAAAACAAATAGGGTTCCGCATAGGAATTAAAACAAAACAAAAATTAAACCGTACAATTTACAGTTAAAATAATTCTTGGTGTGGTAGCACCTTCAAATGTGTTTGAGTGTAATAAAGGAAGGGTTTTAGGGGCATTTCTCACATCATTATATGTAAGGAATGATGTTATTAGGGTGGATACAGTATCCGCAATGCGCCGCCGGAAATCTTGAAGGTAAACATTTACAAAGGGCCATACTATCTCCATAAACGCCATCTTACCTACTTAACTAGGTTTAGCCAACATGGGTTTTCATCCTTATTCTAAATTCTTAAGCAAAAATATCGCGTTTCCTTGCTCTTATTAGTTCGACTAAAACTCCTGATAAATGATGTTTTGCGGTAATATTTTTATTGTGGAGCTAATAATAATAATTAGGGTCCGTAGGCAAAAGCAAGGACCCTTATATTTTCCTGCGTGTGTCAGCCTGTCCGTCTGTCGCCTGCTCTCACGGCTACACCTTTCGTCCGATCACTTTTAAATTTGGCATGCATGTGTATAGTACCTACCCACACATTCTAAAAATATAGCTACTTAAACAAATTATTCTTAAAAAAAAAAATAAGGGTAAGAAAACTTAAGGGTTAAAAATAATTGTTTTTTCAGGAGACCGTGTGGGGTATCATATGAAAGGGAACGTCGAGCTGATTACAAAAATATATAATTTTTTGGTTATAACTTTGATAGGGCGAGCATTGGCGAGTTTAAAGTTGGTGTTAAAAGTGTCCCCCCTTCTATCTCGCTTATGTAAAGTGCAAAAAGTCTAAAAAAATTACTGAACATTCTTCAACCAAAAGTAAAGATACCAATTTTTGGAAATTTCGATTTTTTTTGTTTTTACTGACAAAATATATATATATATATATATATATATATATATATATATATATATATATATATATATATATATATATATTTTAATAATTATGCTCTTTTGGATAGTTCAAAGTAGGCTTTTTAGGATTTTAAAAAGCTACATCAATAGATACTACTTAAACAATACTGTGTTGCCTACGTACCCTCGCTGTGAGCTGACTAGCACACA
Organism: Gerris lacustris; assembly: GCA_951217055.1. Classification (NCBI taxonomy): domain Eukaryota; kingdom Metazoa; phylum Arthropoda; class Insecta; order Hemiptera; family Gerridae; genus Gerris; species Gerris lacustris. The sequence continues at coordinate 64,708,948 of OX578283.1, forward strand.
CTTAACCTTTTTATTCAATTAGTAAATTTGGACCTCCTTGTAATGAACTTCTTTACAACAAAAATCTCTATATAACGAATATTTTTTATGTCCCTACACATTTTCCATATAAAAGTATTTCTATAGAATAGAAATAATTTCTGAAGAACAAAAATCATACAAATTAGGATTAAGATCTGACTGAAAAATTTTCTATAAATTAATATTGGAGTTGTTTTTGGTATTTTTATTTTCTTCAAACAATTTTTAGGAGTTTATTCTTGCTCTAGCTCTCTAATCATTTTGCTTATTCTCCCTCTATTGCTTTAAGCGGAGTCAGAATTATCTTTGTACAGGTACAGTACAGAAAAATCTCTTATTCTCAGTTTGGAATTCGTTTTGGAAGTTAATAAAGCTCAATAGCTTAACACACACACACACACACACACACAAAAAAAGATCTTTTTAAAAAAAGATCTAGGGATTGCTAGTAAAAAGACGTAGATGAAGCAGTTCTGCAATGGGTGAAAATGGTACGGAATATGAATATTCCTCTTTCAGGTCCACTCATTTTTTCTCTTAAAAAAAATCTAAATAAATTTCTTTATGGCGATTTTTTTTCTGGAACGATCAATTTCGATGTATGGAGGTCCAACTGTATATATAATAGTGGTTCAGAGCACATTTTAATGGTTTAATTTATAATTAAGGTTCACCATTTAATTTTAGGGGTGAAAGAAATAAAGAGTTTTTTTCATTATGACAAGCTGTCAATGATTGAGTTCAATGTTAAATAATAATAGGTACATTTATATACGATATGGTTTTACCTATTATCTGTGTTTGTAATTAGTAACTAGTACCTTAAAACTGGCCCCACGTTGGGCGCCAGTGTTAGGCGTCAGTGTGTAAAATGTGACAAGCTGTCAATGATTAAGTTCAATGTTAAATAATAATAGGTACATTTAAATACTTATGGTTTTACCTATTACTATCTGTGTTAGTTATTAGTAACTAGTACCTTAACACTGGCACCCAACGTGGGGCCAGTTAAGGTACTTGTTACTGATAACTAACTCAGATAATATGTAAAAACATATCGTATATAAATGTATTATTTAACATTGAACTCAATCATTGACAGGTTGTCAACACATAGTGCTACAAAATTTGTTTTCCTTTTTGATCTTAGTACATAGTTAGTGACATCGATAAGGCTATTATTGTTCTTAGACCGTCCTAGTGGCTTGTATTTAAAATAGCCAATAAACAAGTGAGTGATTGAGAAGGCTTGAAATTTGAACACCAAATACTCGAAATTACTAATATGTATATTATGTATTATTTCTTCTTCTATGCATCATGCATCCCTTTTAATTGATATAATCACTTTTAAATTACCTTATTGCATCGAATATATGACGCATCTCGATTTTCGAACCAAAAATTTGGACAAAACATTAATGCATCGAATATGCGACGCCCTTGTTTCAAAGGGAAAATCTTCCGTTCTCTTTTAACTTCTTCATGAGAAAGTATTGTGATGGCGCGAAAATTCGATTTTGATGAATTTAAACGTTTTGAGATCCCCTGAGTCCAAAAAAGTGGCTTTTAAAAATGTCTGTCTGTGCAGATGCCTGGAGCCTAAACTGCTGGGCTGATTTTGACGAAATTTGGCATACATGTTCAGAAAAATCCTGGGAAAGATCTAGTTCCTGAGAAAATAGCTTAAAAGGTGGACAGAGAGTTATGTTAAATTTTAATGAAATGTTCAATAATAATAAAATGTATATACGAAAACTAATAAATGGGAAACACTGGGTTAAAAATTAAGAACTCGTATATGAGAAAGTTGTTCTATGTTGTCTCGGACCGATTTTTTCACAACTTGTTCGGACGTCAAATTTAGGCAGTCTACCATGGACATTGAATCTTTATTTAGATGTAAAATCGACGCCATGCTAAGTATAGCATGGTTAGATTTTGAAAGTAAAATTTTAAACTAACAAGAAATAAATTGGTACAATGGAACCCCTTTCTCTCAACATCTCATCAGAAATTGAACATGTTAAAATTCCTGAATATTTATGAAATAGGAGGGCCCGACAATAATATCTCAGAAAAATTTTGAGAATTTGGAAATAAAAAGTAAAAAACAAGATCTCAGCAGTACTCTTGAAAGAGAAGTTAGTAGAAAATAGGTTGTTAGATATGTTACACTTGAATACATCGAATATAAGACGCACCTCCAATATTAGACGTATCCCGATTTTTGCGATGCAAAACGGGGAAAAAATTGCGTCTTATATTCTAAGCAATACTGTAATATCTTCTTTATTATCTTAAATATATTTTGCACTCTTTCTAAAATTATTAAAAAAAAATATAAATATAAAATATTATTATATTGTAATAAAAAATATTCATTTCAAAATTCAGGGAATAAAATAGTTTAAATACATGGCGTTTATGGAGAAATATTACATTATTAGTTCCGAATTATTTTTCAACCTTGATAATGTAGCATTTTATTAAAATTATTATATTTATTAGTGATTTGTATATTATTATAAAAAAATATTTGTATATATAACAAATATTTAACAGGTAATTGTTTTAATTTCGTTTTCTATTTTCCTCAATATCTCGGAAATTAGAGTTTTTTCTGAGAAAATTACCTATTATAAAATTCATATATCCTTTATTCTCCCTTGGTAATATTTTAAAATTTGATTTGCTCTTTACCGAATATAAATATAGCGTTAAAAAATCATTAAGTCACACTTTAACTTCCATTTTCGTTTTATGATTGATAGTTGACGGTTATAAAAAAGGACGATGTTTGAAACGCTTTAAAAGTTCAAATGCCAGTTGAATATCTTCGACATAATAAAAAAAATTGAGTTAAAGTAGAGGATTTTTATTCTGGGATGGTCCGCTGGAAGGAAGTGTGACTCCCAAGAGACGCTTTTCTCTGACTATCCTTACATTCTTTTCTCTTCTTGCTCGGCATGCTTCAATTTTCCAGACAGGCAAGCTCGTTTTCTAACCAGATGTCTCCCCCCTTCCCTCTCCCTTAGGGAATTCACCGCTTCAAATAATATCGAGATGGCAAGACATATCAATCTGGCTGCCAAAAGGGAGAACGGAACAGAGTAAAAAAACTGCAACATTATTGAGAAACTTTTCAGACCATCTATCATTCACTTTACCTTGTTTTGTTGAGTTATCATCTCTGCGTTTCAAACGAGATAGATATAGAATAAATACCCTCATATATACTCTTAGGGTTCTTTTCTTTCGGAAAAAATGTTAAAAGAAGGGAGCTATTGTTCAGAATATGAAATTGATTCACATATATATATATATACATGTTTGTGTTCTCAAATTTATAATTGCTAACAGTAAATTTAATATTTAAATAATATCAATAGTTTTATAAAGCAAATTTGCAGACATACAAACACCCATGGGGCTACAGCTCTCGAAGGACCAGGCCTGCAACACATTCTGTATCCTGAGGTCTCTTTTCTGGGCTAATGTCCTCCATCTTCTGATTCCTAAACGTCTGAGGTTGCCCTCCACCTGGTCTTTCCATCTCAGTCTTAAGCCAGGAGCACGCAGGAGTCTTTTTTCCCGCAGAGAATTTTGTCACTACCTCAAGGGCTTTTACTGTATATGGGAGTGCACACGCTGGAGACAAAGACAGGTGCAAGACAAATGATTCCTCCAGCCTAGAAGATGTACTGACACATTTCTTTCTGCAGACTTTAATGCACAAATCACAGCAATTTCGCTGGGTACAAGATATGCGAATGTCTTGCCTCCAGTGAGCAAGGCTGTAGCAACACAAGTGTGACATGGCAGACACAACGAAGAAAGTTCGGAAACAGTCTGCAGACTGATATGCACGTTCGTCTCCAGTGTGCACCTGGCCTTAGGTGTCCTCTTTGACGTTTTCCCTTAGGATTTCCTGTTTATACAATTTCCAATACTCTTTCTTCTTGCAGCCTTTTTCTTGGCCAATCCTTCTCAATCTTCCTTTACGGATTTCACTGACAAAATCTGGTGTACTAAACATCTCATATAGTAATAAATCGCACTGTCTTCTCCATAATAATAGACCATGAATAAGGTTCTATACCTTTCTTTCCTAGCGGCATAACAATTCCTTATCTCCACTGGTCAGTGTCCATGTCTACGACCGGTATAGGGCTAATGTAGGAATAATGGTGATGTAAACCCGTACTTTGGTATCTTGGCTAATGATACTGCTTTCACTAAGGAGTGAAAAATAGCTTCTGTTCCTAACCGCTAACCTATTTTGCACCTCCTGGGTGACTTTCTTGTTGCTAGTTCATTGTGAGCCAAGATACCTGAAATGCCATTGAACTTGTGGCAAATTATAGTATCAATTTCGCATCCGAGCTAACCGTACTAGAACGATTTTAATGAAATTAAAATTGTAGACCATAATTTTCCCTTTGTACGTCCCATATAAGAGTCAACCCTCTGCGCGTATTTAATTCTCTTCCACATGCGCACATATATTTATTTACAGGTATATCTTCAAAAGTACTCCTCCGATTTTTTAAACTTGGATGGATTGTCGAAAGTAGCCCGCAGATAGCACCAGGTTAATTTCAACCGTCTGCGCTATTTAAATTTTGCTGAAGTGATACTTTAATTCATGTAAAATATGAAAGCAACTTTGACCGATTTAAAAAACGGAGGAGGGAAATTTAATTTGACTATAATAGGTTGTCAAAGCATAAAATCATTAAGTTATACGAAATAGGACACGAGGAAGCTATGTGCCACACTAATTAGCCGACTATTTTTTTAATAATAGTTAAATACTTAATTGATGCCATAGGCTTGAATACCTGCAAAACGTTATGATACAAAAAATGATCAATATACTTAAATTCGCAGAAATTATCCAACATTCTTCAATTATTGTTAACAATCGTTAAATAAATTTTTCAAAAGTGTTTTATATTTAACATGTAAATAATTTTAAATGTTTGAACTAACCCAATGTTGTCTTACAATGCTAACAAACAACATGAAAATGTTGCAATTAGGTCTATCTGGTAGACGTAGCTTTTCCATCGAAACAATGGTATTTTTGTTTGGGAAACGTATTAGTGTGATTGTAAATGTTTGTGCGAAAGGACTCAGAACTGAGGGCAAATCGGACGAGTAAATAAGGGCTAATTTGATTACTGAGTTTATGAAAGAGCTATAATTCAATTTGAATTGGCCTTTACTGGCAATTAGCTTTCAAATATTTTTTAAAACATTACTTTTTTTACTATTGATGTACCTAACCGTGAATAAGGACCAAGTTCCTGCCCCCTGCCAAAAAAGTTAACCATAAAAGTGGCCAAGTCTGCTCTTTCTTTAGTCCATAACCTAATTTCACTACTGCTTTCATGAGCAAGACTTATCTTTCTTTAGTCCATAACCTAATTTCACTACTACTTTCATGAGCAAGACTGGTCTTTCTTTAGTCCATAACCAAATTTCACTACTACTTTCATGAGCAAGACTGCTCTTTCTTTAGTCCATAACCTAATTTCACTACTACTTTATGAGCAAGACTGGTCTTTCTTTAGTCCATAACCAAATTTCACTACTACTTTCATGAGCAAGACTGGTCTTTCTTTAGTCCACAACCTAATTTCACTCCTACTTTCATGAGCAAAGCTGCTCTTTCTTTAGTCCATAACCTAATTTCACTCCTACTTTTCCTAAAGCAATAATTTTGAACTATGAATTATAATTTTAGGCCTGAATGAAGAATAATTGTAAATAATACTAAATGAAGAATTTAGGCCCAGAATGGGTGAAAGCTAGCCACTGTTAAATAGTTATAAAAAACCAGTCATATTTTTTTTAATTCATCCCTGAAGACTGAGAAGATTAAAAAATAGAATAATAAGGGATCAACAGAAGAATAAATTCATAATAATTTGTTTAATAATTGGATCATAAATAAATTAAAAAAAAAAGTTTGGCTCTTAGCTTACCTCTTTATAAGTCTCTAATTATTTAGAAATAATCACAAATAAAAAAAAACTTTTTATATTCTACGTTTTTTAATTTTTATTTTTGTTAATAATATAATTGTCATTGTTATAATATAATGTTAGTGAAAAAAAAAGTTCCGAATTTATTTACTTCACATAAATTACAACCATCTAGAGAGGGACAAATCTTTGTACAACGGATCTCGCCAACACCGAATCTAAACCGTGCCATTGATATGCCTCCGTGTAGGGACAGTAAAAGATGAAAAAGAAAAATGTATACAAATAAAGAAGTAAAGAAGTACAGATGCAGAAAAATTAAACCGATACCTAGGACACAAGTGTAAACTAACCTGGTTGTTGCACGTTAATTAATTTATCTCTTTGTTTACGTTTCCTTTTTCGCTGTCATTCAATGTTAATCTCTATAATTAATAAAAAATCACAAATTTGAAACCCGTCAAAATAAAGATTGTAAATATGGGACATGTCAAAACAAATAAAATAACATTTCCGAACTAATTTTCCTTACAGAAAAATTTGCTGAAAACGAATTAAATTTTGCTCAAAGAAGGCTAAAAGTATTACAATATTGCATTGTCATCGTGTCCTGAGCTATTCTAAAAGTTTGAAATGTCTAACTACTTGGGAAGTTAGTTAAAAATCGATTGCAAGATTTGTACTGGACAAATAAACAAACAAGAAAGCAAGCTAATAGAAACGTAGAAAAACAAAATCAAAACTACCCTTAAATGTTGGTTTTGAAATGTCAAGGCAAATATCAATGGTATATAATATTTGTGTTTGCAATGGCTTTTATAAAAAAAATAATAGCTTTAAATTTAAATGGAATAATAATAGCATTGTGTCACTACTACGACTACTTTCCTACTTGTTTACTATTGTCAACAATACACTATTGAATTATTTATTAAATGGTTTTATCGTCGTTTAAATAAACATTTGTTTGAAAAGACGCGACATGCAAGTTTCTTATTAGAAGTGGCGACAGGACTATAGAACCCGTTGCAGATAATAACGCTTTGAAGCTATAAATGCACGAGAAAGGAGCTTTGTACTTGATTAGTGTTTTTCTGCGGTGTTCAGAAAAGCTATAATAATAGGTTGACTGCCTTTTGTTGTGCAGTTAGTTATTTATTTAAATCGTTGTTTTATATTTCTCCTTGTTTTTTTCCTATGTTACTTCTTTTTAGTAAAAACATTGAAACAATTGCGGGCACTGTCTCTTTTGTGGCTTTTTATTTTATTTTTTTTTTTTAAAGTAGAAATTGAGTGGAGTAAAAAAAAAAAAAGAAATAAAATATTGTTTAAACCACTGAATAGAAAGTGAATTTCTCGTTTAAATGGCTAGTCTGTAAGCAAGACATATCCAATTGTACTTGATACTTAGAAAAGGGAAACGTTTTCAATAAAACTCTCCACTATAGAAACGTTTCTCTAATGTAAATCAAGTTTGTTTACATAAACGATCGGATAATAGGGAAAAGGAGAGAAAGAGGGAGGAAATATTAAAATGAAAGGTTTAAGCTTAATGGAAGGAAGTATGAAACATAACCTCAAGAGGATAACCTAGGCCGAGTTATATTATAATGTGCGCTGGAGGCGGAGAGTTAGCGGTACGGTGGCTCCTCCTGGGAGCGGCAAGGTGAATTAAACCTTGCTATACTGGCTACCATGGGGGCCCTCCTCTCTACTACCCTATGAATTAATAAAAGCCAAAGTGCCCCCTACCACCCTTTTGAACCTAAACAATAAGCGCTTTTAAGGTGAAAGCGCTTATTAACTCTCTGCCAACAGAACGGAAAAGCTTTCTCCCTTTTTTTCCCAAGCAAAAGAAAACTTTTTCGCTTCTGCCTTTTTTTAAGAAAACTTCCTTTTCTGATATTCCGGTTACATATTTTTTATATTAAAAAGCCAGAGATACATTTTTAGAGTTTTAAAATACTTTTGAGTAATTAACCGAGTATGATGTTTTAATGCAGTCTTTATTCTCTGTTAATAAAATAAAACTTTGTTTCTTTCTTAGTAATAAAAATATTAATATAAAAAAGATTTTATGTTTAGCTACATCATATAATTTGTTTCCTCTATATAGCGCTTATTATATGTTTTTATCTCTTGTTGGGTTTTGGCATCACTGTCACATCATACAGTGACAGTCTTCCCAACCTGAGAATATTTAGCAGGTAAATAATCTTATACAGTTAAAGAGATCCCTCGTCGGTGATCCCCACCTATATATCTGGCTACATATCTCATTAGGCACTCTTTTACTTTGTTACCCACCATTTTTATTTTGAAATTATGTATTCAAAAGTGCTATATTCCTTTGTCCCTAAGTATATTGGATTAAATATTCCTTTGTCTTAATTGTTATTAACTTTCTTACCCATCCTACTTTTCAATATTTTATGGATATTAAGATACAAGGTGGGTAACAAAGTAAAATATGTGAGCGGGGGCGCCTCTTTACTTCGTTACCACCCACTTTCTTTTCAGTTATAATAGGTTATCAGCGTAAACTTAAAGTACCTCTCGCTATATTATATATATCTTGTTTTATTGGACTTTTATTGGAAAAAAAAAAAAAAAAAAAAAAAAAAAAAAAAAAAAAAAAAAAAAAAAAAAAAAAAATTATAGTCAATATCATTTTTCGAAACTTAGAATATAATTTTATCTACGATTGATACGAAATAGAATCATTAACATCTCTGATTAGACGCGTAGAAAGTGATTCTTTTCGTATTTGTTCGTACTTTCTACGTAAATCCAAGTCCGTTTACACAGACTGAACGTAAACTGACTGCGTTCAAGGACAATAAATAGTAATGGAACATGTAAATTGATACAAAAATATATATAGCTGTATAAATATAAATATAACAATAGCTACGTTTATATGGTGAATTGAAAATTATCTCAATACGGTCACGGTTTTCAACTAATTTTTTGACTTAAAATAAGTCACGTGGAAATTTTTTCCCCAAATTAATTTAATTATTCCGTACTTCTTTACTTAGGTACCCCCCTATATCCCTTTGTCTTAATAGTTATTTAGACAAAGGAGAATGTACAGAGTAGTATATATTCCCTAGTCTAATTAACTATTAAGATAAAGGGATATTTAGTCCAAGGTACCTTGGGAAAAAGTGAAAATATCCTTCAGTCTAATTAACTATTAAGATAAAGGTATATTTAGTCCAAGGTACCTTGGGTAAAAGTGAAAATATCCTTCAGTCTAATTAACTATTAAGATAAAGGGATATTTAGTCCAAGGTACCTTGGGAAAAAGTGAAAATATCCTTCAGTCTAATTAACTATTAAGATAAAGGGATATTTAGTCCAAGGTACCTTGGGTAAAAGTGAAAATATCCTTCAGTCTAATTAACTATTAAGATAAAGGGATATTTAGTCCAAGATACCTTGGGAAAAAGTGAAAATATCCTTCAGTCTAATTAACTATTAAGATAAAGGGATATTTAGTCCAAGGTACCTTGGGTAAAAGTGAAAATATCCTTCAGTCTAATTAACTATTAAGATAAAGGGATATTTAGTCCAAGGTACCTTGGGAAAAAGTGAAAATATCCTTCAGTCTAATTAACTATTAAGATAAAGGGATATTTAGTCCAAGGTACCTTGGGAAAAAGTGAAAATATCCTTCAGTCTAATTAACTATTAAGATAAAGGGATATTTAGTCCAAGGTACCTTGGGTAAAAGTGAAAATATCCTTCAGTCTAATTAACTATTAAGATAAAGGGATATTTAGTCCAAGGTACCTTGGGAAAAAGTGAAAATATCCTTCAGTCTAATTAACTATTAAGATAAAGGGATATTTAGTCCAAGGTACCTTGGGAAAAAGTGAAAATATCCTTCAGTCTAATTAACTATTAAGATAAAGGGATATTTAGTCCAAGGTACCTTGGGTAAAAGTGAAAATATCCTTCAGTCTAATTAACTATTAAGATAAAGGGATATTTAGTCCAAGGTACCTTGGGAAAAAGTGAAAATATCCTTCAGTCTAATTAACTATTAAGATAAAGGGATATTTAGTCCAAGGTACCTTGGGACAAAGGAATGTCACAAAGAAATACACACACACTTGTTTACATAAATGTGGTAATATCTTTAAATCTAATTAACTATTAAGACAAAGGAATATTACATATACGCAAAGAAAACTGTAGAACTTATATTCCTACAGTTTCTTGTATAAGATTTGATCTTACACAATCTTATAAAATAGCGTAATAAAGCTGCTCCCAGGAGTCTCAATGCCTTTGGGAGACAAACACACAAAACTTCGAAACTTTGTTAGGGCAGACTATAGTTTAGAACCATGGGCGTCCAAGGAGGTGCTAAAGTACGAAGTATTCTTCGTCTTGAGCAGTTTTTAACAAATAAGACATTCTCTGGGAAAATCTTTTTGAGGGAAAAACACGAAGACTGATTCTGAATAAGTTTCAAATATGAGAGTGCGGCTGTATTAAAGGGATGTTGGCTGCTTTAGTATCTAAAAGTAGTATCTGCTTTAGTAAGATAAAATATATTAAGATTAATACGCTTTACATACTATCTCTTAGAAGTCGAATCTCACAGAAAACATTAATAAAATAGCCACCTCCTAGACAATATTTCAATATATATTAGTGCGGCTGAAGTGAACTGTAATAATTATTGTCCTGACGTTTTTTATGGTCTTGCCAATATAGGAGTTTCATGTTGTTAAAGTCACCACGTTTGGAGTGTAGCCAACTCTTGCGCCGTCATGGGTTTTCACGCCTTCTTGCCCAATTAATCGATGCATCTTTTATCTTCAGTTTAATCATTCCGTACTTCTACGGAAAGTACGGAAGTACGGGGTTGCTTTAAACAGTTTCAATAAACGTCGTGTGAATTCATCAAAACAGTTAAAAATAGTCTGCCAATTAGTATGGCAAATAGCTTCCTCGCATCCTATCATGTATTTTATTGTTATATTAACATTAACGTTATATTACTTTATTGTTATATTGTTAATTGTGTAAAAACAATTAATAGTTTTTAGTGATCTTTAACACTTCATATCGATGTCGCTGTTGGTTTTATTAAAAAATTGTATTTGAAGAAAAAAAAAAAATTTTTGTCACTTTGAATAGATGAAGTTTGATTTTTTCCCGACCTAAAATTCAATTTTAACTTTGAAGTTCACGTTTACGCGAGCGTTGCGCGTGATCACTTGATCGAATAACGTTTTCCAACGAACTCGTCCTGGGCATTGGTAAATTGAACATGTCTACCGAATTTCATCAAAATCGGTCAACATTTACTCAAGTTATCGTCGCACGTTTCAGGATTCGCAGACAGACACGGAACCAAAAATGTTCCCTGATGTCTGAAACGGATTTCTGTCTTAGAATTTTAAAAAATCGGAGACATAAATTTTTTTCGTTCTTAAAAGTGAACACAATGCTTCCGTTACCTTCGGAAAGCTCGGAAGCAATAAACATATTTTGCTACTAGAAAATACCATTATCTCGATTTTGATAAAAGTGGACTTGGTCCACTTTAACTCTGACCCCTTCATATACATTACTTGTTCTAGTTGACAATCTCAACGCGGAAGAAAATACGTATTTTTGTATCACTTAATTGACCTACTGTATGCGTTCCTGATTATTTGATTGCTTAGGTGAGTTTTATAGGATAACATCCGAGTTTAGCAGTTTTGTCAAGTCTATAACTAACTTCATTTTAGTACTTAACTATACTTAGTCAAGTTTTAGAAACGACTAATTAGGTACTCTCTTATACCTTTATTTATTAGACCTCCTTTACTGGTTTTAGAGGTTAGTTGTCAGTAAATCTGATTTCTCTCTCTAATTTTTTAATCTACTTACTTCAAAGTATAATCTACATCTCTATGATTACATCACATTAAATCTCTTTCTCCAGTTGGATTGTTTAAGAATATAAAGTATGAGTAATTAATAAACAGCTTGGTTTTCCGGTGGAATCCGCGTCATGACGGGTTTCGCTTCCACTATTGGAAGCATCTTCAGAGGTGTGGTGCATCGTGATGTTTATTCGATGCAATAACAAGACATACTGACGACTAGAGTGAAGCACGGCGTAGTTATAGTTGCTTTATGGAACGTAGATTATACCTGGATTCCCCGGGGGTTCCTTGAGTCGGGTTAATCCTTTGTCGGGTTGACGCAATCGGGCAGGGCTGCCTTAGTCGGAGTTCCTCTGTCGAACGGTTGATGTAATAAGTCGGGAAGTGAACGCGGCGCCGCTCCTTGCTTTCGTCTTGGCACCAGTATTAACCAGAGGTTTCCAGGTCCAGGAAAGAGTGAATTCATCCTTTCTGTTGAAGTTATCTGGTTGTTTCTCGACCTCAATAGCCTTCCATTACGAGTAATAAGTTAAGAATGGCACAGTAAATCTTAAGTACCTCTTCAATAATTATAGCTTCTGATTGAGCAGTTTTTTTTTATGTTTAAAACTAATTTATCAATGTTATTTGATCATGTATAGGTAAGGGCAATATTAATAGCTATCTTAATCACTGTATACGTCTATCGATATATTAATTAATACTAGACACCGCGTGGCTCTATCATTGAAGCGAGCTTATTGCAATAAAATACTGAATATTAAGGAATTAATTAATCATTATGAATGTCATAGTTGAAGATAAGTGGAAGAGGGTAGTGTGGGGTAGAGTGGGGGTACTTGGTACAAAGCTCACCTTCTTAGATAAACCTATATAACTACACGCCTATAAGAATCTTAACCACTCACAGTAGCTTTTAAACTATAATTATAAATGTATCACTTCACTACTCAAAAACCTCTGCTTGTATCAGGTTTTCTCTACTTTAGACGTTTAGGTCCGCTTTAATAGTTTTAATTTTAACGATCATTATTAATTCATGGCGGTGTCGCTGTTGGTTTTTCTAAAAAAAATTTATTTAAAAAAATATTAATCTCATCGAATAGGTGTTGATAGAATCTTTTCCCGTCCTGAAATTCCAATTTTACATTTGAAACTCACGTTTACGCGAGCGTTGTGCGAGACCTCTTGGACAGATAACGCTGTCCAACGAATTTAGCTTGAGCATTAGAAAAAGGAACATTTATACCAAATTTCAACTAAATCAGCCAACTTTTAATTTAAGTTATCGTGGGGAACGTAAACGTTACTGACAGACAGGATGCTTAGTTTGTTGAATGTAAGAAGCTCACTTACGCTCGCTTCAATAATACCTTCCTCTTGAAATCGAGCACAGAATGACAGAATGTGCTAACCTTTTGACTTCGGTTCCTGGAAGAGTGCATAAATGAACACTTATTTAGTTTAGCTCCACCTTGGTTCTAAACAGAGTCTGGCCAATAAAAGTCTCTAAGGTTTGTGTGTTTGTCTTCCCAAGATATTGCAACTCCTCGGGCAGTTTTATTACGCTATTTTATAAGATCGAGTCATCGTGTGTAAGGCTAAGGCCGTTCCCTGAATTGTCGGTACGATATCGGTGCGGTATCAGTAGAGAGTTGTTAGAGAGTTACCGAGAGTCGGTAAGAACATCTTACCGACTCTCGGTATACCGATTCTTTACCGCGCGGTAAAGAATCTGTACCGAATCGGTAAGATATAGGCGCTCGGTGGTAAAGAATCTTACCGCATCGGCATACTAGCTTACCGATACCGTACCGACAAGTCAGGGAGCGGCCTAAATCTTATTCAGAAAACTGTAGGACAGTGAGTTCTACAGTTTTCTTAGCGTATATTTTAATATTCCTTTATATTAATAGTTAAAAGGGATATTGTCACATTTATATACGCAATTGGACTAAATATCCCTTTGTATTAATAGTCATATAGACTAAGGATTATACTAGGCATCGCGTGGCTCTATCATTGAAGCGAGCGTATTGCAATAAAATACTAAATATTGAAATTTGTTAATCATGATGAATGTCATAGTTGAAGATACGTGGAAGAGGGTACTGTGGAGTAGAGTGAGGGTACTCGGTACAAAGCTTTACTTCCTAAACAAACCTACACGCAACACGACTATAAGAATCTTAACCGCCCGCAATAGCTTTTAAACTATTATTATAAATGTATCACTTCATTACTCAAATACTGCTGCTTGTATCAAGTTGAAATTTTACATACTTGTTTCAATTGTACTTGAGACGATGTATATGAAGTTTTATTAAAATCGTTATGTTAGAACGTAAGATATCGGTAAAAAAGTTGTTTTCTCAATTTTAAACGTTTAGGTCCGCTTTAATAGTTTTAGCGATATTTATTAATTCATAGCTGTGTCGTTGTTGGTTTTACTAAAAAATTATATTTTAAAAAAATGTTCGTCTCATTGAAAAGGTGATTATAAAATTTTTTCCCGTCCTGAAATTCCAATTTTAAATTTAAAGCTCACGTTTACGCGAGCATTGCGCGTGAACTCTTGGACGGATCACGTTGTCCAACGAACTTAGCCTGAGTATTAGTAAAAGGAAGATGTATACCATTTTTAAGTTTTTGGTAGTTTTCATACTACGGAAAGTTAAATTTTAATTTAAATCAAATTATAATTATTATTAACTACGGGAAACAGACAGTGAAAAATACACTCCAGCGCTGGGATTTGAACCACGGGCCTCTATATTTCCAGTATAGATGTATACCAAATTTAAACTAGTAGTAGTAGTAGTCTAGTACTTTCTACTAGAACGGGTAGGACGAACCACTTGTTCGAACCTTGCAATTAGGCCATCACTTAGGCCCTTCTTTACGCCCCGCGGTAGAGAGTTCCAGCCACTTCACACATCATACATATGTACATTGCACCGCCGAAGCGAGTATGATGTGATCAATAGTGAGCCATATAAATCAGAGTGTCACGGCGAGGAATCGAACCCCATCTCGTTCTACTCAAGATTCAGTGATGGCCGAGCAGACGTGGTTTAACCCACGCTGATTCTATAAATTTCAACTAAATCGATCAACTTTTACTCAAGTTATCGTCGGACACCTAAACGTTACACACAGACAGACAGATAGACTGACAGACAAGATGCATATTTCGTTGAATGTAAGAAGCTCGCTTACTCTCGCTTCAATTACTTCTCTGTAAATGTTCCTTTTTCTAAATAGCTTTTTCTTTAAGACAAAGGGATAAAGTGGGTTGCTTAAAAATAAAAAAGTACCCATAAATGTAAGCCTCTGTAGAAAATAAATCCCGATATAATAACAGATAAATTAGCTTACATCGTATTAATCTTCTTATCTGTACACTATAATATCCAGTACAACATAATAACAATTGGTAGATTAAACGGGAAAAAATTAAATTGAGAAATCTCAAGTAAAGTTTTTTTAAATGCACGAATAGTTCTTGTTTTAATTTTCTCGCATATCGGTTAATTTCGTATAAAATTAAAGTTAAATAAAAGGAACTTGAAGGTTTTAAAATCTACCTCATAGTTTCTTAGCCAACAAGTTAGCAAAACTAAGTTGGAACTTAGTTTTGCTTACAGATTAGTTTAAACTACTTGGGCTTTTAATGGTGCCGCATGCAGTTATGTATTCACTTTCTCGTTCTCCACCTAATCTTGTTATTGTCCTATTTCAGTATGAACTGAGCTTAAAATGGATTTAATCTAAGCCCAGCGAAGCTGTCTAGTTATGTTATTACTTGATTTTAATATTCCCTTTTTATAGTATTAGGTGAGATATTTCAAGTTGCGGTTCAGAGAATGCTGTCAAGTTTAATTGAACCTGTACTCTATATAATTCAAATAGACTTTTTTTAAAAGTGGGAGAGGAAAAAAAAAAATTCTTGAAATTTAATAAAAGTTTGCGGAAAAATGCGCTAGTTTAGAAACTTTTTATAAAATAAATTGAGTTTAATATAACTTGTGCGGTTTAATTTATTTTCAACTTTTTTATTTATTTTTATACACTTTTGTTTTTATTTTATCAAGTTTGTTGAAAAAGAGAAAATTGCTTAGGATTTTGTTGTTTTTTCGGTATAAAGAAGCAGGAAAAATCAAGTTCAAATTATTTTTTTCATAAGAAATTTAATATTTTTTCTGTTGAATAAAATTATAATTTAAATTCAAGGAATAAGTTTAGGTATAAAAAATATTAGAAAGAATAGTTTAAGTGGCCAGCGAGAATAGTTTATCTGGCCAACGAGAATAGTTTAAGTGGCCAGCGATAATTGTTTAAGTGGCCAGCGAGAATAGTTTAAGTGGCCAGCGATAAATGCTTAACTGCCCAACGAGAATAGTTTAAGTTGCCAGTGATAACTGTTTATGCGGCCAGCGAGAATAGTTTAAGAGTACATAATTACTTGGCCTGGTCTTTTCCACTTATTAGTTGTTTCGGGTTTTTGTTGTGACATTTAATTATTATTATTAAACATTTCATCAAAATTTACTATCAGAGCGCACGGCAGTGTGCGTCCAAGTTCCAGCAAGCATGCATTGTATCTTTACTCGAACCAATTTTCCAGGTTTTTTTCACCTTCATTTCCTCTGCTTTCTCTTAACCCTAGAATACTAGCCATACTTTGCTGGCGATTAACACTAACCTTCGTAATTTTTACGAGGATTCTAGTAGGACGTTTTGTAATTACTTTTTAACTGTCTTATGTTGTAATTTTTTTCTATTAATGATAGCATAGCATTATGCCATAAAAATAGTATCACATAATATGAACAATTTAAAATCAACTTGTATAGTTTGAGTGTAAATGAAATGTAAGAATTTAAAAACAACATTCGCGTATTGTTAGATTTATTAATTTAAGTAATATATTTAAAATTGTAATTATTATTTTTATACAGTATAACATTAATATTGAAAGAAATGTTAGTTAACAATTTAAACAATTTCTTTAGATTGTTCTCCACAAATGGGGACGTCGCAAACAGAGCAGTAGGTTGTAGCTCAAAGTAAAAACGGCGTAAAAATAACACTAAGAATTTTCATGTGTAACTAAAGAAAACTTGTAGGCATGAAAAGAATGTAGATATAGCACTGGTAAAGAGTGGGGAGTCTGTGATTTACAGAACCATGATAGCTCACTTTTATTTGACGATCGTCGTAATTTTTACGAATGGTTAGTACTCTAAGGTTAAGATAGTCTTTTGAAAATTTTCCTTATCATAGTGTCAAAAATAGGTCATAAAATAAATTGGCTCAGATTGAACCAATTAGTCCCTCTCTCTGTAAAATTTCGGTAAATAATTTAGTGTTTCACATATTTTCAGTATATTTATTTATATATATATATATATATATATATATATATATATATATATATATATATATATATATATATATATATATATATATATATATATATATATATATATATATATATATACATATATTAGACAACAATTCTAATATGAATTGTTACAGTTGTTTTTGAATACGAATATTTTATCGGAAAAGATAAAAAAAAAGAAAAATAAACAGGTCAAGTGTGTGCTAGTCAGTACACAGCGAGGTTCCGTAGGCCACACTATATAGTGTTTAAATGTAAAGTGTATAAACAGTGTTTTTTTAAAATGCTAAAAAGCTTACTTTGAACCATTCTAAGGGTCTAATATTCTCAAAACACACTGATAAAGTATTTTTTTGCCACTGAACCGGACTACAACCATATAAATACATCGAAAAGACCATAATTATAAAAAAACGTATTTTGTCAATAAAAAATAAAATAATATTTTTTTCGAAATTTCCAAAAAGTGGTATCTTTATTTTTGGTCGAAGAATGTTCAGGAATTTTTTTCAGATTTTTTGCACTTCACATAAGCGAGATAGAGGGCGGGGGGGGGGGGGGGGGCACGTTTCAAACTCGCCTACGCTCGCCCGTTCAAAGTTATAACCAAAGAATTATATATTTTTGTAATCAGCTCGACATACCCTTTCATATGATACCCCTCACGGTGTCGAAAAAAAATAAAAAAAACATAACCTTTCAGTTTTTTTACCCTAATTTTTTTGAAAAATATTTTTTTTAAGTCGCTATATTTTTAAAATATGTGGGCAGGTACAAGACACATACATGCCAAATTTCAAAGTGATCAGACGATAGGTGTAGCCGTGAGAGCACGCGAGAGGACGGACGGACAGACACACGCAGGGAAATATAAGGGTCCTTGGTTTTGCCTACGGACCCTAAAAAGAAGAAATATAGCAGGATGTAAAAAAGTTTTATTAATATAAAATTTTACTGTCATAATGGCTGAAACTATAAAAAAAAAAAAAAAAAAAAAAAAAAAAAAAAAAAAAAAAAAAAAAAAAAAAAAAAAAAAAAAAAAAAAATCTGGAAATGGTTCCAGAATTTCGGGGAGAAACTTCTCTTCTCCCACGATTTATAGAAATTTCAGAAAAACTCATAAATACTTTGATGTAACAAACGAATCATCATTTTAAAACGATTATTAATTATAGTCTTCGAGCAAAGGTCACTGGCCCAGCGGAAATAGTTGACAACTCCAAAGTAAATTCGTGGGATGATTTAAAGGCCGCATTGTTAAATGCTTATAGTGACAAACAAGACGGATATACACTGTCAATCGAAATGTCAGCACTTCGTCAAAGCCCCACTGAAACACCTTTTGAATATTACAGGAAAATACAAAAACTCCTCAATTTGCAAATAGCTTACTGGCCTAATCACACAACAAACAATGAATCCAATATATTAAGCGAACATTCACGTAAACTCGCATTAAGAGTACGCACTACGAGGTTTACGAGGACCTATAGGATTACTTATGAGAACAAAAAATCCCTCAGATCTAAATGAAGCACTAAACATGCTTGACACAGCTATGACACAACAAAATATTCCTAGAAAAAATATACAAACACCTCAACAAAGTTCATTTAACATTTTAACTTAACCCCTTTACATTTTAAACCCCAAAATCAGATAACTTATATATATGTGTGTGTCCTGATATGTATGACGTAATAATTTATAAAAATAAATTATTATAAAAAAAAAAAAATTATTTGTTCTGCTTTTTGCCTAAGAAAATCACAATTACCACTAAACTGAAAACGAGGTGTATTCAATATTTAAAAGAGTCAACATAATTAACATAATTATATTTTACTATATATACAAATATAATTATATAGCAGTTGCTGATTTAGTTGAGTAAACACAATTAGAAACAATTTGGTGCAGGGTAAACATAAATCAACAAATAAAATGATTGGTTGAATTATTCATGAATGCAAATGAACGCGGGCGTTTTAATGAGCGGCGACGGTTTCGGAGCGAGTTCGACATTTGCTTTCGGAGTCAACAAGAGAAGAAATAAAGTTATCACGAGTGCCCACTTCTTTTTTCAAGTACTGAAAGCATTTTACTGCACACGAGTTGGACGAAGCCTCTTGTAAATTCTGCTTGAACAAGACTTGTCTCATGTACTGAGTGGATTTGCATTTGTTTGGGGTTTGGAGTCAACGACATGATCAACAAATATATCAAAATTGAACAAGATTTTTGACACAGAATTAAAGTTAATAATTGGCACATGTGTTAAATAAACGTGGTAATCTCAAACTGATAACAATATTGATGTTGAAGCGATTATAATCATTGATAACTTAACTTATGCATGACCCTAATCAAGCTTTAAACACGTGAAAAGAATGATTTTATCTACTTTGCAGCAAAACGTGACAATATTGAACTGATTTCGGGCAGAAAAATGTATTTTTTACTGCCTAGGCAGTAACATCAGAAAACTTTGTCATTTTTATTATGTTGGTAATAATAGTTTATATTATTATTTGTATCTTATAAAATTATATATTTTTGTTTAGTAAGTAATCTTTAATCCCAACAAAAATACATCGCTTATAAATATAAAGTACCCATTTAGTACCTGTACCTTGTACAATCAATTAGAAATTTCATTTTTAAGTTTTAGATAGTATTCATACTACGGAAAGTTTAAATTTTAATTAAAATCAAATTATAATTCTTATTAAATAGACTCCAGCGCCGGGACTTGGTAGAACGCTATACTGTAAATATAGAGGCCCGTGGTTCAAATCCCGGCGCTGGAGTCTATTTTTTATCTATCTGTCTCCCTTTGTTAATAATAAAATTATAATTTGATTTAAATTAAAATTTAAACTTTCCGTAGTATGAATACTACCTAAAACTTAAAAATGAAATTTTTAATTTGAGTGTCACAGCACGAGGATAGAAAATTGTATAAGAAACTGCATCTAATTTTAGCCTCTTTTTGCTCCTTTATTATTTCAAATATAATAGCTCTTCATTAGCCTGCCAAATAAATGGTTAAAACCTTGTTTGTTTCCATTAATCTGAGTGTGATATTCTCTACTCCATACCAGATTTCTGTTATCTCTTAACAAAATTATTGTCTCTTTTGATAGGCATATCATAACACTAGGCAATTACACCGGATTGGTCTGGCTGAAAGCCGAGAGTGTTCAATCTAAGAGGAATTGTATGAGCAACTGTTTGCATTCGCATTAATTCAGCCGAGATGGGAAACACTTGGCTTAGCTGTTCAGCTCACTGAAGAGGTGAAGTTAATTTCTTTGATCAAGTTGACTCTATGTGGGTCAGTGAGACCCACATAGAGTGGGGGTGGTGGTTGCCCCCCCAGTGAGTGTGGGGTGGTTGCTTAGTGGTTAGAGCAAATAAAAAGATTTGTAAAACCACGTTTAAACAATGAAACCATGTGGGTCCATGAGTGAGTACTTCCGACTTTTTTTGTTTTATTTAAGCCCTCTCAATTTTGAAGTGACTCCACTTCTCGTCACTCATCAATGAACAAGAGAGGTATTCCTTTCCACCCCAATTTCATATTAGTTTTATATACTTCCCTGTTCTGGGTAAAAAAATTAAAATATAATAATTTAAGTGTATTGGAAGCCCAGGAGGGTGATAAAATGTTAAAGGACCATTATAATCTGTGTATTCAAGATAGTGAAACGATGTTTTAGACAATTTTAAACTGAAACAACCTGTCACTACTCGTTAATTCAACCTCTCGGAAAATAATATTCTGTTTATAAGAGCTAGAAAACGAAATTTTCTGCTGAAGGAAATTCTGAAAGACTGAATCCTCAACACTTCAGGGTAATGAATGTGAAATATTATATGAAAGTTTTTCCTACATTATACAAAAGAACCTCATCTACTCTTCATCATCCTTTCCGTCGCCACAAGACCTATTTACCTTCTTAGAATTTTCTCAGCAGAAAAAATTGTATGTCTCTGAATTCAAAAATTCCAAGACAGAAATACGTTTCAACATGAGGCAACAGGGTTTCAGAAGCTCAATTTTTCCCAACCAACATATCTTATAATCTACTTGTCCAATTATAATTAAATTTTCATGATAGGTCATAATTATCCCATATGATCCCCTTATAACTCTAACCTTCCGGACATATTTTCTTCTCTTCGACATGCACAGAACATTAATTTACACCTATATAGCTTCAAAAATAGGCACTCTTTTACTTTGTTAAAAATTTACTAAATAAATTATTTATTTATTTTTTATGTATTATTAAATCCAAGTAAACTATTCTTTTGTTCAAAATGTATTGTATTAAAGGTTACTTTGCCTTACTAGATAGTTAGAATAAAAAAAAAAATCACACATTAATGTAAACAAACGGTGGGTAACCAAGTAAAATCTTGCCACATCTGACTTAATTTAATTTACTTTGTTACCCACCTTAAGCGGACCTCACACGGTCAATATAATTTCATTCAATATATTGAAGGAAATTATATTGACCGTGTGAGGTCCGCTTAAAGGTTTGTTTTGGAAAAAGTTTTCACGAGTTGCCACTGACAACGCTACAATACGACCAAATATTGACGGAGCTTCAATAAAAATCAAATAAGTTTGATTTTTATTGAAGGTCCGTCAATATATTGACAACGACAAATATTTCTTCAATAAACCCCTCACACGGTCAATATATTGACAGAAATCAAATATTGAGTCAATATATTGACCGTGTGAGGTCCGCTTTAGGGTGGGTTACAAAGTAAAAAATGTACCCAAAAGTATACTCATCCGATTTGTATAAAATGTGGGTGGTCTGTCGGAAGTAGCCCGCAGATAGCCCTAGATTAACTTCAACATTCTTGTGCTCTTTAAATTTTGACAAAACAATTTTTGACAGATTAAAAAAACAAGGGGAAAATTATATAATTGGCAATAATATGTGGTAAAAGTATAAAATCATTAATGTACACAAAATTAGAGGCGAAGAAGCTATGTGTCATATTAATTGGCAGATTACCTTCATCATATCTTTATTCTTTATGTATCGGAAAATGTTTAATTCAAATTTTATTAATAATATTTTCCGCTAAATTCCAATATTATATTATTTTGATTCCGTTTGTAAATGTTTCCCAGGTAATAGTAATTTCCATTTTTAATCAATACAGATAAGTTGAGGATTTTTTAATTTAGCTCGGCATATACTCTTTGTAATTCAAGAAGCCACACACATTCTTATAGAGGAAAAAAAATGCTATGAGAATGCATTATCAATAACTTAATACAGACCCTCTCGTTGGGGGCTTGAGAAGAAGCATAAACAATATATTTTTACATTTTTACTTACATTTTTTGTTACACCTGTTACGCTCCAGACATAAAAACCTTGTACTAACCGAATCTTGTACCTTGAGGTGGTACCTGTCATTTTATATTTCACACTAGTTTGTTGAAGTAGGTTTCCTAAACTTGTGTCTTCAATGCTGTGTGTAACCCTTCTGGTATGCAAAGTTCTGTGCTACGTTATAAACCCAAGAAGGTTAATTGGTAGAATTTCTTTAGAGTTGTATCTTTTTAAGGGCGTTGTTTATATTTTTCATTACTGTAGTAAGCCCTTGTTAGAGATTGACTCGGATTGTTCTAATGATCCGTTGTAAAGTAATCCTTCAAGGTTCTTTCGAATGCACTTCAAAACGGGAAATCCAACACTTAAAGAAAGCTCTCCCTGAAGTCGTTGCTTCAGACGTTTTATAAGGGTATATATGCTATGTGAGTGTTTATAATGTTTAAAAAATTGGTTGTGCGTGAAGTCTCACGTAAAAAGGGTTTCGTTGGTATTGTGAACATAAAATTGGAATAACGGGGGGGGGGGGGGGACGCAAAAGTTTGAAGTTTTTTGACAAAATTGCATGAAAAATTTAACACGTTCCACTAGTGTTATATATTTTCGTAATCTAATTTCAAGTAACTTTCTTTGTTCTTGTTTTTTTGATCATTTGATACCCCCTCATAATTTTTTAAATTTTTTTTTTTTTCGCGTGGCGTGAATTATCCACCATTTTGGATTTGAACAGCTGATAATGTAGAGTTCGCTAGATTTTTCCTGTGTGCGCATCAAAACGATCTTTAACACTGCAAAGTTTCATATTTTTATCTCTTTTGATTCAAGAAAAAAGTTATTGGAACTTTACAGAGTGACAGACAGACACAGAAACGAAACTATAAGGGTTTCTTTATTTTGGTTTTACCAACAAACCCTAAAAATTATAAAACGATTTATTCTGTATTATATGCTAAAACAAAAATAGCTTCATGTACGTAATAACTTTTGTGCACTAAATGTGCACAAAATGTTCTTAGTTGTATGTGGTAAATTGTTTTAAATTTATAATACCTGAGACAAGATTTTATCAAAATAATGAATCCGATTTAAATATGTATTGAAAATCTGTTATCTCCTTTTCAAAATGTAATAGCAATACATTAACTTATGATTAGGTTATCTTTTAAAAGATGAGGGGGAGGGGGCAAAACTTTGCTCAGTCCTGGGATTTTTTCTATTAGAATTGCAAATTTGATGTTGGAAGAGTTGAGGGTTAGGAGGGTGATGGAAGCTATAAATTAAAAATGCAAATGGCTGAAAACAGCGCCCCCCCCCCCTGATCTCCGTGCACTAGAGGCCCTCTAGAGCTCCTCTTGGAAAATTAGTTAATTCTCAGGGTGTCAAAAGCATGGGACCTTTAATCGCACCCCCGACACCCTCTAAATGTTTTAATCAATATCTTCTAGATCGGCGAAAGCTTTTAGTTATCAGCCCTGATGTTTCCTTAAATTCGACTAAATATAACTCCCTGAACTCTCCCACTTTGCATTCGGACTGCTAAAAGGTGATTTGAAAAAGAAGCAATTTAGAATTTTCCATTAGAGATATTATTATCTGATATTGCTTAAAATTATAGTTGATAATTAAGCTGTATGAATTTTAGGTAGAAGTAAAAATCTTTCTTAAAAATTCTTGGCGAATAATTTCCTTCATTTTTTTCATCTAATTTTTAGTAAAAAAAAGATAATTAAGATTACCCTAGTTATGGACCGTTAGGTTGGAATATTAAATTTTTTTTAATCTACTTTTTCTTATCTAAAATCAGAACCTTTAAATAATACTCCTTCGTAACAGTATTTTGCTTCGAAAAAATCTAATCTATCGATAACAAAGAAAGAGATAAACCATTAAAAATTTTAATTAGTAATTAATTAATGAATATATCAGTAGCGATGTGATTTGAGATTCTTTTTACTCATTAAGAAGTGTGTATTGCTTAATAAATAAGTTAGTAGAATGTGTTCCTTGTGGTTTTCAAATCTTTAGAAGTCGAATCAATTAAGGAAATAAAAGGTTCACTTTTGCAATATTTCGATCCTTTCTTGGATCATCTTCAAGCTGACTGTCTAGGTGATTACATCGTGATGATTATTATTATAAATTCTTTTGAACATTAAAATTTTGATTGAATCATTGTGATTCTCGTCATTTACCTGAATACAGGTTCTGATTATTGCACTATTCTGTTTATTTAGCTTGAATGAAGGAGGGATCGAAATATTGCAAAAGTGAGCCATTTATTTCCTTAATTGACCCAACTTCTAAAGAATTAAATAATAATGTTACTGGGTGACATAAAATCTCGATACAAAACCACTAATATTTATGCGTAAGATGGACCCTTTTAGGTTCGAAGAATAAAATTTGTAAATAATTTAAATCGAAACGTTTCGACCCTTTCTTTTAAGGCCATTCTCAGTCAATCTTTATTTCTGTAGTAAGAACCACAATAATTTACCTTAATATCTTTATCAAGAAGCAAGAAATAATTTAAGTAGAGAAATAATTACAAATATTAATTAAAATGTCTAAATTTACATTAAGTGTGCTTTAATACGCAAAGTAATTTCATCTCTATAAGAGAAAGTAATTATTTTTGATATTTTCGTGTCTTGGCTTTGCTACATAAAATCTAAAAGCGTTACTAAAAATCTAAGCTAAAAACGTTACACGTGTGTAACAGGGAGTTAGAAAGATAAAGAAGGTGTGCAATCCATTCTCCAGCTGTAGGTACTTCCCCTACCGCGCTTCGTAGGGCCGAAGGAAGTCGTAAAGAGTTCCACTGCTACCAGGAAATTAAACAGTTGCAGGAGGTAGTTCGTAGTCACATAGTATAGTCTTTTCTAGTATAGAGGGTTGTAGAGAGAGCCTTCAGCCTTCCCCCGCGGGCTCGCCAACTTAGGGGCTACATCTTCATCCTGTGCGGTAAATAGCTCTACGCCCCGACTTCTTCTCTCTCCCAGCGGCGTTTATTATAAAAATATGGGTGAAGAAGCTAAAATATTACTTCTTAATATACTGGAGAAGAAGACAAGTACTTTCTTTCTTCGTGCACTACATATGTATGATTTAATTCCTAATATATAAACGCAAAAATCTGCACGCTCAAATTTTTTGACATTTGCATGTCTTTACTTAGGCACATAAACTCGAAAAGCGTTACCAAAAATCGACACCAAAAAGCGTTACATGAAAATGTCTCCCTGTCTTGTAGACTCGTATGCAAGCAATTTTTTTTTTAATTAAAACTATTCATTCAAATTTAAAAACTATCAAATAAATTAGGATAAATAATTTAAAAAAAATTAAATTAATATCACCAAATTAACAATTGTTAATTTGATATGTGTATTACATAGTTAAGTTTTAAGAAAATGTGGTTGTTATTAATTAAAAAAAAAATTAATTGTTATTATTTATTTGTGTTACATTTTTTAATAATTATGTATCCTAATTTATTTGATAGTTTTTTAAATATACATTTTTTATTTGACTGAATAGATTCATTCATTTTATTTAAAAAATAATGACTTTCTTTTGTGGATATGAGATAGGTAACTCTGCGTAGTAATATTCAATGTTTAAGGTTCCATAGTAAATAAATGTACATACGAACACTAATAAATAGAGAACATTGGTCTAAGTAATTATGAACTCGTATATGAAAAAGTTTGTTTCAGTTGTCTCGGACCGATTTTTAATAGAGAGGGTATAAAATTAAGCTGAATAATTAAAAATATTTATACTGCACCAATAAATTATGCGTGGAGCGTTACTTGTTTGGTGGAGTATCAACAATAACAATGATGTTTGATTTAATAAAACCTGTTGTAGAGTGGGCTTCTCACTCGGACCATACTTAGCATTCACGCGACTAATGGACCGACAAATTAATTTGACACACACATCTATTAAATCAGTAATGTATCTGTCACTTCCGTGGTAATCCAACCTTTACATATTAATGCTTCCACATTTGAACTAATAGCTGGAAAATCTTAACTTCATCACAGCCATCATTTTAAACACCTATCAAAAATGAATTCATTTATTGAAACAATAGGTTTGTTCCAACCACCTCTAACCACCTCTAACCACCTCTAACCACCTCTAACCACCTCTAACCACCTCTAACCACCTCTAACCACCTCTAACCACCTCTAACCATCTCTAACCACCTCTAACCACCTCTAACCACCTCTAAACAAAGGCCAAACTCAAACTCTGACTGTTAGTCGGTTGTTCCAATTAGGCTCTGATTGAATCACGGATTGGTTTGGAACCAGTCAGAGCAGTCAGCGATCGGCGGCAGGGACTAGTAGTTTGGAGCGGAATTTGGACCTTGCGTGAACAGAAACGTAACCTTCCGCTTCATTGTTTTGGTTTTGCTCGCCTACTATTCTATTCCTTTCTCTTAACATATATACCTTCACGATTCAACTCTTCTTACTTACTAAAAATGTTTAGTACGAATTCGATGATGAATTTTTGTACATATAATGACATTTTCTAGATCTTTCTGAAAAAAAAAATAAATAAATAAATAAATATAGGACCAATTTTCCGCAAGATGGACTTTTGATAATTATTCCATTTTCAAACAAATATCGAAACAATCCGATTTATTTCCGCAATATTTCTTTCTTTAACTGGACTAAGATTAATATTTGTTCTTTAAAACATAAGAGCATTTAGGATTATATCAATAAAAATACGTGTGTGCCGTGAGTCTACTAAAACTGGCTCGCCACAACCACAGTATGCCCGAAAGTTGTGAATTGCGTAAATCGAAATGAAATCGTGAATTCATATATATAAAATAAACATTTTTAAAATGAGTGCATGTGTTTTCGTCATATCCTCTATGAGTATGTAGCTTTTACTTACAACTTTCGAGGTTAATTAGCATTAGAAAATGAAATGTTTGGGTGTGGCCTCCCCTTGTTGTGTGAGCCCTTAGGCGGCCGCCTTGGCCTAAATCAGGCTCTGATTTAAGCGACTGGTACTTATCTTCAACAACTGTTGACTCCTCCATATCATTATTATTAATAAGTTCAGGTATTTTTGATAGCACAGGAACGCGAAATCACATAAACATCAACACATCAAGTTGTTCTGATAACAGTGCTAAAACCTACCACATCAAAGAATATGGTTCGAGTTCAGGAATGTTCCAACGAAACGAAATCACCAATCAATTCCCAACTGAGCAATGATCTCGCATGCGTATTACGTCGATCTCGGACTAATTCGAAACTGATTCGGAACTGGTGGTTGGAACAAACCTCATGTTTTGATTTCTCAAAACGTTCCTACAGACACTGTAGCTCGTAATCTCTCTGATTTCTAGTGGACTCTTCTTGATTTAATCAGAAAATCACTTGAGGAAAATTATAGTTGGATATTTAAGTATTTATGGTTTTTAAGGGAAAAGCAGTGGTATCAAATATAGCTTTTCACCTGACGACAAGCTACACTATTGCTTGTTTGGGCAAACTAAATATTACTTATGCTTATATGTTTTCTCATATAATAGTCCAGGAGATAGCGTACATTAAAGTAACTACCATCAAGCTAGAATTTTTTTGCTTTCTCATATGTATAAAGAAAAAGTATTGTAATGGTGCGAAATCAACACAACGTTTAGCATTTGTCTCAGATGAAATGTAGATTTACCATAATTAATTAAAATAACAAATCTAATTCTGGTACATTCTTATAGTGGCCTTACAGTTGTTCTAAAAGCTTTTTGCTTTCCATAATCTCTGGCATAATACAGAATTAATAATATTGTTATTTAAGGATATTACTTGCTCCTTACTCTACACTGATAATAGCCATAAAGCTAGTACTTAATTAATAAAATAAACAGGTCAAGTGTGTTCTAGTCAGCACACAGCGAGGGTCCGTAGGCCACACTGTATAGTTTAAGTAGTACCATATTGATGGTGTTTTTTAAAATGCTAAAAAGCTTTCTTTGAACTATTCTATGTCTGTTATTCTCAAAACACCTAAACAAACTTTTGATAAAGTATTTTTTGCCATTAAACCGGACTACAAACATATAAATACATCGAAAAGACCGTTGTTATAAAAAAAATCGTATTTTGTCAATAAAAAGTAAAATATAATTTTTTTCGAAATTTCCAAACAGTGATATCATCTTTACTTTTGGCCGAAGAATGTTCAGGATTTTTTTCAGATTTTTTGCACATCAAATAAGCGAGATAGAAGGGGAGGACACTTTTCCCACCCACTTCAAACTGGTCTAAGCTAGCCCTATCAAAGTTATAACCAAAGAATGATATAATTTTGTAATCAGCTCGACGTACCCTTTCATATGATATCCCACACGGTGTCAAAAAAAATTAACTCTTAAGTTTTTTTAATACCCCCTCTCACCACTAAATGTTTTGAAACATTTTTTTTTTAAGTCGCTATATTTTTAAAATATGTGGGTAGGTGCAAGACACATACATGCCAAATTTCAAAGTGATCGGACGAAAGGTGTAGCTGTGAGAGCAGGCGACAGACGGACGGACAGACAGACACACGCAGGAAAATATAAGGGTCCTTGGTTTTGCCTACGGACCCTAAAAATGAAACTCTTCTAAGCCTAGGTTTGTAGACTAAAGTAGGGTCTTTCCAGCTTGGCATCTCCCAGGCCATTCTGTTAAAACCAGCTGGATAACATTAGGTGTCATAAAACCAAGTTAGATTTGCCTCTATTGCCGTACCCTTGCTATGGGAACTAGATATTAGACCATTTCGACCACATGGTTCCTCTATTTCAAATGTTTTCTAGTTCTCCGCATGGAACATGACACATTCTAAGACCATTCCGTTCACATTACTGTTTTTAATATGAGATGAGGTTTTTTCTTTATTTTATCATGAATCACGGAGTCCCTTGAAGATGATCTAGAACAGCTATTCTCAAAGGGGTCCATGTGGACCCCCTGGGGGTCTATGGGACTTCATGGGGGGTCTATGATCACCAAGGGGTCTATTGGGGGTCTATGGATGTCTCTTTAGTAAAAAATAAATTTATAAATAAAAAATAAAAATAAATTAATAAATAAAATTAACATAATAATATTATTAATAATAAATAAAATAATATTTATAAATGAATATTAAGGTATTCGTATTGTAATAAAAATAATAAGTAAATATAAACTAGATTTGGGGAGGAAGTGAGCATGAGTAATGAAAAAGTATGTTTTGATAACTTATAAAATATGTCCAATGATTTGATATGAGAGTTTAATCCCGAAATTAAAACCCCCCACCATACCACCTACCCCTTCACCGGCAAAAACATGTTACTAGCTTGTTTTTAAATGTAATCTGAGTGTTATTCACTGTACAATTTTTATTTTTGAACAGTAACTTATGTTAACCCTCGAGTGGTCGCACTCATGTTCATTACACAATTGGTCGTGGGGGAGCGCGGCGCTCCCCTGCTAAGAATATATTATTTTATTTGTTTTATCGTGTTTTTACTGAACTATAAAGCTATATTATAATTAAAAATAATGTGAATAAGGTATATCGTCAATATTTTGCCAAAACAACGAATCGGAAAATGTTCATACTTCCGAATTTTCACCCTCAACATCGGAAAATAGAGCATTTTTCCAGATGTCATATACATTTCAGATTAGTATATTTGTGGTTTTGGTAAATTACCCACGATATTTAAACATATTTATGCTGTTTTCAGTATTTAAAACACACAAGTTTCACACACACACACAATTAGATGTGTATATATATATTCCTTAGGTAGGGGGTCTATGAAAAAAATAAAATTCCTACAGGGGGTCTATGGAAGAAAAAGTTTGAGAACCCCTGATCTAGAACCTTCTCATATATAAGGTCCTGTCTATCATACAAGGAAACCATGAGGAAAACGCAACGTCAAAATTTTCTTTTTTAAATTATTTTAAAATATTATTTTTAGACAATGCAATTTATAAATTATTGTTCCACGTAATAACCAATCTTTTAACCTATTATCTTGTTAAACGAAATATGTATAAGTAAAGGGTAGAGTAAATGGGGTTAAAAGAGTGCGTGTTTAAAGTTGTAGAGGAGCAATGGTAAAGGCGACTTTTTTAGTGTCCCGAACGTCTAGTTTGGATACGATAGGAGTTGGAACGCTCTTTAGGGTTTTGTAGATTCTTCTCAAAACATGCCGAGGGTGATGTGTTCGTCTGACCGTCGCTCTTTGGTTCATAGGGCCCGAACCGTTTAAGCTAAGAACTGAAATCTGAAATACTGGTGTAACTTTTTGACCCAAAAAAAAAAATAAATAAATAAAAATATACAAAGTAAAAAAATCAAAATATACCCAAAAAAAAAATCCCCCCCCCCCCAACCACTATACTTCGGCTGGTCCTAAAATTTCTAAATAATTCATGCTAATGCCTTATTGTGGGGCGATGAAAATTCCGGGAGTTCATCCCAAATTTTAAAAAATTGCCAATTTTGGGCGCGAAAATTTGAAGTGTGCCAAAAATTCTATTTTTTTTAAATTTCGAGTGGGGTATCAAATGAAAGCTGCTGAAGAGTAGGTCGCAAAGATATATATACATTTTCAAATTTTGCATTCCTTATTGGGTAAAAAAATCAAAATATACCCCAAAAAAATTCCCCCCCCAACCACTATACTTCAGCTGGTCCTAAAATTTCGAAATAATTCATGCTAATGCCTTATTGTAGGGCGATGAAAATTCCGGGAGTTCATCCCAAATTTTAAAAAATTGCCAATTTTGGGCGCGAAAATTTGAAGTGCGCCAAAAATTTTATTTTTTTTAAATTTTGAGTTGGGTATCAAATGAAAGCTGGTGAAGAGTAGGATTCAAATATATATTTTCTTTTTTAAATTTTTCATTCTTTATTAATTTTATAAGTAAAAATATACCCCCAAAAATTTCCCCCCTCCCCAACCACTATATAACGGGTGGTCCTAAAATTTCGAAATAATTCATGGTTATACCTTATGGTGAAGCGATGGAAATGGTATGAAAAAATGAATTTTTCTAGTCGTTATTACCGATGAAAAACATTGTGACCCCCCGGGGGATCGAACCCGGACCCTTGAGATCGAAGAATAAAATCATAATTACATAACGGGCATGCTTAATCTTCTACAAAACCCTAAAAAGTACTTGGACGCAAGTACTTCCCTGTGATTTTTTAAAAATAATTCAAGTTAAATATTGGTAGAAGGAGAGAGAGTCGAAAAAGCTAAGATTTTAAATTTTTACTCCAGACATATTATTGCTGCAAGGTTTCATGGCCAAAGAAAACGTATAATGTTTTAGCATTTTCAAAGGCACAAATTTCCATTACTATATTTAAGGTTATAAATGCTTCCTAAGATTCCTTCGGTCTAACCACACATTCCTAAGAAACCATTGTGGTAATAAAATATCAAACCAAAGTCTCACATTCTTCTTCTTGGGGTAATTAAGATCTGTTCCGAGTGAACAGGACTTAATTATGCTAATTATTAAACTACCATATCAGTCAGGTAGACTCAGATCTATATTATCTGTCACAGCCAGGTGTTGATATATGGACCAGCACAGTCCAAGAGAAATAAAGTGGACCCAAAGACCGCTTCAATAATCACCTCACAAATTATTTAAGTTCTGATTTATTGCGTTTTATTTAACTTTATAAGTCATTCATCTTATAAATCCAAAATGATGACCGGATTTTTGTTAGAATCCGATATATTTAAATTGTGGTGAAGAAGAATCAAGATATAAAGAGACTGAGTTCATCTAAAAATAGATGTATTTCTCTGCTCAGCATCTTCATTAATAACGTAATAGTTTTAAGTCCAAGAGATAGCGCGCATAAAAGTGTCTGACTAACATGAAGCTAGAATTTTGTATACAAGTTAATCTTTCGGTGCCCTTTAAGAGTATGTGCTCGGGCGTAGAACATAGCTTGGGCATAGGCTTAAAAAAAATAAGTGTGGTGTCGCGGGACACCCGGTAGGAACGAAGTTCCTTTCATTTTTCATTAAATATAAATTATAATATTACACTGTTAAGTACGTATACATTGCTAACTACTTATACTTGGTAGAGTTAAAAAGAGGCAAAATTAAAAGTAACGAACTGTTTGTACCAAGCAAGAGTTGAGGAAAAATTAAAAGAAAAGCATTATTTGCATCATTAAAGCAAGCGTCTTACAATTAATATATATTGAATATAAGAAAAAAGTTGATCATGATGAGTTTATAGTTAAAGATTATGTTTGTTCAAGGATGTTGGATTGAAATAGGACTGTTTTCTACCTACCCGGCCTACTAATTTAAAATATTATAAAATATACCTCTTCCCTACTCTAAAGCTTCTGCTTGTATCAGGTTGAAATTTTTTATGCCTGTTTCAATTGTACTTTAGACAATGTTTAAGAAGTTTTAATAAAAATCGTTATACGTTAGAACGGAAGATATCGGTAAAAACGTTGTTTTCTTTATTTTAAACGTTTGGGTCCACTTTAATTTATATTAAAGTTTAAAGTTAATTAAAGTTTTTGATAAATTTAGTGATCTTTATCACTTCTTAAAAGTGTCAGTATTCGTTTTACTAAAAAGAAAAATATTCAAAAAAATTGTTTGTCTCATTAAATAGATGAAGTTAGGTTTTTTTCTTGGATTAAGTACGCTGTATTATAATAATATACCTAATATATTGAAATAAGCGTCAGCACAGATCGATTTTACTTTTAACAAGACCGTGATAATGTTTTATTATATATACAAAACCAAGCGGCATTTTGACATATAAACAAAACAAGCCAAGTAATAGGCTTCCTTAATAACACTTTTTCCCGTCTTAAGATTTTTGAAGCTTACGTTTACGTGAACGCTTGGGCGGATAACGTTGTCCAACGAACTTAGCCTGGGCATTGGTAGAATGAACATGTGTACCAAATTTCAACTAACTCGGTGATCTTTTACTCAAGTTATTGTCAACGGTAGATTTCGTGACGGATTTTGCGTGACGGTGATTTTGTGACTGTTATTTTGTGACGGTGATTTTGGTCGTTTTATTTCGGATTTACTCCCGCGCTCCAGAATTTCGAATGTCCCAGAATGTCCCATCCATTTTGGTGGAAAATGTGATTTTTAAAATCTTGAGTACAAAATTAGTTAGACCCAAAATCAAGTTGACGTTAGATTTTCATTTGATAGATAAATTATCAAATATCTATTTCTTCAAATCAAAGTAGTCACATAGCAAGTGACAAACTAACATCATCTTGTTTTTTGGTCTATACTAACTAATTTTGTACTGAGGATCACGAAAATGACAATAGATGGGACATGGCCGCTCTCAATAGTCACATTGTGGAAGAAATGAACAAGTTTAATTATTTGGGTGTGTGTTTCTCAAGAAAAGGAGTGTTTGAGCAAGCGTCGCAGCAAGCTATAAGTCGTTCTCGTTCCGCTTCCGGTGCACTCAAATCAACCTTGGCAGCGGCCAAAAATAGTTCATTTGACGCAGTGTTACAAACATTCAAATCTTGTGTAATTCCTACTTTGACTTACGGTGCCTCAGTATGGGCTTTACGGTACCTATCGGATCTTGAAGCGGCTCAAACCTTTTTCTTTAAAAAATATTTCTCCCTACAGAGTAATGTCCCCCACTACATCGTAAGAGCTGAATTTAATCTAACACATGTTTCATCTTTTGTATTAAAACAAGCCTTGAACTACGTCAGTCACATCCAATATCTAGACCCAGATAAACTAGTAAAAGTTTGCTTTGAAAGGCTTAAATATCTAGACTCGACTCCCAATAATAGTTTGAAGCTAAATTGGTTCACTCAGCTAAAAGCTATTATAAATAATATCGACGGTTTGGATTTTGACAGTATGTTGACTAGAGCCATAGACAAACCAATGATAAACGATATCATAGAGAAATATGAAATGATACTACAAGAGGAAAATCTGAAAAGAATCAACGAGTCTTCTTACAGCCTTTTCTACAAATCGATTAACTGCTCTAACAGTAACTACCTATTTTCAAACCTACCTTTTAATTTCCAGAAAGTCTTAGCACAAGTTCGTACCTCAGGGTTTAACTCGATAAGAATTTGTTTCAATGGTATCGTATATAAGATCCACACTGACACTACTTGCAACGTATGTAATAATCAACAAGTTGAGGACCTAGGTCATATAATGTTTCACTGCCCCGTATACGAACCTATCAGAAAACAATACTTACCAATGAACCTTACAGATCCCAATAGTAGTACCTCGACCAACATTGCCTCCATCTTAAGTTCCTTTGATAAAAGAACCAGTAAAAATATCTTTTTTTATTTTAAAAATATTGCTACTATAAGAAGCTTTCTCCTTTATGATTAATATATAAATATATTAAGTAATACTATTATATAAATTTTCCCCCCTTTATATATAATTTTAAATGTTTAATTTACCAATCTACCTTACACTTACGAATCAACCCATGTCAACGAAAAGACTTGGCTTAATTCGTCTACATACATGTCTATGGACATTATTCTACTTTGCCAGCCACTTATATAATTTTAATCATTGTTTTTGTGAAGATATTAAATTAATTTTTATTTAACTAATTTTTAAATTTAATTTGTCTTATTTTTGGTCAATTTTATAAAGTGTTAAAATATTACGTTATCATTATTATATGTCTAAAATTTAAACTAGTTTTTGATTAGTCGAGCATAAAGTCAGATTATAATTTAATGTTTAATGTTTATTGTTTGAAGCCAGACTCGGCATGACTTACATAGAGTTAAATGTACATAATTATTTATTTATTGGTTTCTTTCTTTCTTTTGTCTGCCTCCTTATCAGTGCATTACCTCCGGTGTTAGAGGTCATCATTATATTTCATGAATGTACAGTTTAATTTATTTTATTATAATTGTTATTATCGTATTGTTTAAGCCAACATATGTACATTTTAATTTCAACATATTTCATATTTTCATTAAAATAATACAGGATCATAAGTGATCAATTATAAAATTTAATTTTCATTTTCATTTATAAACTTACGTTCTGTTTTGTAAAAAAAACGATTTCTTTTTACTTTGATTGAAATGTATAATATATATCAAAAGCAACTCTATTTGTAACAAGTATCCTATATGTACTTAAACAAATAAAATCTATTCTATTCTATTCTATTCTATGGCCGCTCTCAATATATGAATATATTGTCATCTATAGCTGTGACAGTGGACCCACCTTTAGGAACTTTCCTATAGAAACTTCCAAGTGAAGTGAGAGTCCCACTTGGTACTTCCGTTAACTCCAATCATCCTTTTAAACTAAAATTTTGAGTTCGCTATATTTTTCCTGTGTGCGCGTCAAAACGATCTTTAATATTAGAATGTTTCATGTTTTTTATCTCTTTTTATTCAAAAGTTATTGGAACGGTACATAGTGACAGACAGACACATGAACGAAACTATAAGGGTTTCTTTT
This sequence comes from Gerris lacustris, assembly GCA_951217055.1. NCBI lineage: Eukaryota > Metazoa > Arthropoda > Insecta > Hemiptera > Gerridae > Gerris > Gerris lacustris. The sequence goes on from OX578283.1 coordinate 64,745,190, forward strand.
TTTGGTTTTACCAACGAAACCCTAATAAACCCATCATGGTTAACTATTAATTTGATATTAAATATTTATTACATTAAGCTCGCTTCAATGATAAAGCCACCAGATGCCATGTTAATATATTATTTAAAATATGTTCAACAGGTGGTTGTGTAATTTTTGTTTTTGATTTTTAATCGAATTTCAAGAATTTTTAATAAAAATTCAAATTTTGAGAATTTTTTTTTTTCGGAGTTTTTTTTAGATCCGGGGGACAGAAAATATTTCCGTCACCCTAAAGCGACATGTAAAATGAGACTCTTTTAATTATCGTTACAGAAAGTTAGGATTTAAAAGGAAGTCGATAGGTTTTTTATTTATAGTACACTATTTTGACGATAAATGACATTCAAAATGTGACGCTCTTAAATATCGCGCCAGGAGGTTAGAATATAATAGGAGGTAGATTGTTTTTCACTTTTAGTACTATATTTTCGCAGATAGAGGTTCTAAATTTTATATAAAATGATATCAGAGCTCCTAGCGGACCAAATGATAACCAATATGGATTAATGTTTCATAATTTCACACCTTTAAGATCCATCTACTATATCAATTAGACAAATGTATACGGATTTTCTCTGTTTATGGAAAATATTGAAATTTCGGTGTGTCGATTCAATGCCCAAAAAAATATCCATGACTCAATGTTTTTAAGGTTTCAAAGTCATCCTAGAAACCCTTATGCTATTGGTAGTTCGTCCGTCTGTTCGTCGCATCTTGGAGTATATCTCCCGACCTGCTATAGCTAGAGATTTGAAATTTGGTATGTGTACGTGTACAAGATTAACTTTTTTGCCCCAAAACAGGAAAAATATTACAAACTTGAACACTCAAAATGAAAAAAACTCACATCTCTGTGATCTAATGTTCCGGGAGTTAATATAAGAAAAAAAAAATAGGTAGCCGTTACTATGCAGACTCAAAATGTATATTTTGTGAAAATTTTAAGTTGGGTATCATTTTAGAGGTATTGAAATTTAGATCACAAATATATATATCGCGTTTCCAAAATGGTGGCCATTTATTACCCCTAAAAGAACCAAATAAGTGCACACTGCACACCTATTATGCTAGAGGATAATATAAGCACATCTTGCTTCTCCAAAGTGCAACTTTGTATACATATTTTAGTTTAAATAATAATAATAATAATAATAATAATAATAATAAAACATAATGTTCGATTTATGAAGTTTTATGGCCGAAGAAACTCTTTTAGTAGCTTGCTGGCAAGTATACTTGACAGGATTTTTTCATTAACTGGAGAAAATGATTATTTTTGTGTTTAAAGCTGCTCCGGAAGAAAATATATGCTGCACTACATTTGAAAAAAAAAAATCTTAATTCAATAGAAACAAATCATCACAGAATAATCATCTTTCATTAAATTTATATTATTTTTGTTCCGTAATTATTAATTATTATATTAAATTGTATAACTTTTTAGTAGTAATTATTATAAATCTACATTTCAATTAATTTAATTGATTGGAAACAAGACTTAATTGTTTTAGAAAGTCTGAAAGTGGGTTTTAATTAATATTTGATTTAATAAAGGGATAAGGACGAACTGATTGAAACGTTAGCATAATTTAGAGCGAGTTGTCGGGTAGTTGGGAGCGGTAGTTGCACTAATTATAGAAGTGTTAATAAGGTAAATTGTTGATAGAGATGAGGAAGGGACAAGGAGAGGCTGGCGCTAGTCAGGCCTTGTGTACACGAGTTGTGCTTACAGTAACCTCACCCCCCTAGGGGATACTCCTGTTAAATTACTCTATCATTATCAGTCCTAGGTAGGCCCCCCTTCTCGTAACCTCTTCCTTCTGACTCTATTATCAACACTTCTTTCAATTATTCAACATTTCTTTCAATTAATCAACATTTCTTTCAATTAATCAACATTTCTTTCAATTATTCAACATTTCTTTCAATTATTCAACATTTCTTTCAAATATTCGAAATTTCTTTCAATTATTCAACATTTCTTCACATGTGACAACTCTAACCGCATCTGTCAACATTATCAAGCTTTTGATAAACTAAAGAAAACTTAACATAGAACAATTAAAATAATATATAATCTCAAGAAAAAAAAGAACTTTTTATATACTACGTTTTTAAATTTTCTGTCATAAAGCATAAATTTGAAACCCGTCAAAATGAAGATTGTATATATGGTTATGTCAAAACAAATAAAATAACTTGCGGATTTTTTCCGAACTAACTTTCCATACATCAAAATTTGCTGATAACAAATTAAATTCTGCTGAAATATGGCTAAAAGTATTAAAATAATACATTTTCATCGTGTTCAGAGCTACATCATAATGAGTTTAATTACAAAAATAGTACATTACGCGTCTAGTGCGGAAAGTAGCATTTTGCATTCGAGTGTGGAGTTTTCACCCGAGCGACAGCGAGAGTAGTAAAACCACACGAGCAAAAAAATATATAATAAGCGAGAGTCAAAAGATTTTACAAACCAAAATTACTTATTTCGTCCATATTTCGAATGACTGGTCAATCAACATACCTGTAACAAAAAATTGAAACATTTATAAATCCATCTATAAATAATATTTTATATAGTAATTAATAATAACGTAGTATAAATTTCTACTGATAAACATAATAAACAAACACAAAAAATAATAATTAAACACAAAACAATAAAAATAAATAAATAATAACAAAATAATAATAACAAAATCAAAATGAAATTATAATAATACAAATAATAAAAATTAGATTAATACATAAAAGTTTGGGCTTGTTACATTTCAATAAAAATGTAATTAATTAATAAATAAACACCTAACAAATATAAATAATAAATAAAAATATAAATTTTTGCAAAATAGTAACTTAGATTCGGGATTAGTACTGAGTGTATGTAAAAAATACGTAGATTAGCGTTAAGCGCCGAAAAAATAAGGTTAGAGTAGCAGGGTTAATATCCTATATCGGAGTTTTGTATTAGAAAATCTCCAATACTTATGTAGTGTACTCTCTACATTATCATGCTAAAAAGCAAAACTTGTTACAATATTAATTCTTTGTTAATTTTACTTAAATATTTTCTGAGGTCGCTCCAATTTCCTGATTAAAACCTTTGAAAAAATTAATCTTAATATCTTTAAATGGGTTATTGATAAAATATAATTAATTTCCAACCTAACTTCCACAATATTTTTGATCGAAAAACTCACTAATATTCTATTGAATTTAATAATTGTTTTAATTTAAATTTACTTTTGAATTTTATCCATTTTGTCTTGATTTGTTACGTGATATGATTGCCTTTGATAAACATAATAAAAAATAAAATAAGATTCATTCAACACCTTAGAATGAATATAAAGATATATATTAGTAGTATAGTTTATATTATTTTTGTTGTTGTTTCGCCTTTTTCTTATATTTTTTCTCTGTGTTACAGGTAAGAAATTCAATTTTGGAGGAGGATGAGAAATTATTGTGGCTTGTGGTAAGATTTAAACTTGAATTTTTAAAAATATAATTTATACACGTATTTAAATATTATAATACAAAATATAGATAGCATGCGAATTTTAGCCAAAAACAGAATAACAAGTTTTTTTTCTGGGTTTCTTTAAATGTTAGAAAGAGTTGAAAAGGTAGGCTTCAGATTTAAATCTAAAGAAAATGAATGTAGGGGCTGGTCCAGAGGTAACAAAATCGTTTCTAGATCGGACTCGGGAGAATAAAAGAAAAACAGTTTTGAATATTATATTTTCAAACAAATTGGAAGAAAAATCAAGAGACAACGAGGTGGACAGTTACATAATATATATTAGTACATTACGCGTCTAGTGCGGAAAGTAGCATTTTGCATGTGAGTGTGGAGTTTACACCCGAATGATAGCGAGGGTAGTTAAACCACACGAGCAAAGCAAAATGCCGTTTTCGCACGAGTTGCTTACCGTACTTTATCTACGATTGTTGGATTTTAATAATAAATAGAGAAAAAAAACAAAAAAACTTCCTGTATGTAAGTTCGTATTTCTCTTTTGATTAAGATGGCATTAATTCATTAGTAGTATTTTTTGTCGAATTAGTTACTTCGGGAGGCGTATTATTCTACTCATTTTCGTCTTATCACTTAAATCACTCATTGTTTATCACTAAAAACTCGATATAAACAGTTACTTTAATTAAACAAACAGCAAATTAGTTTTGTTAGGTGTAAACCAACTCGCTAATCGTGCGAAAAGGTGAAGAATTCTTATTTTTTACCGCCCTAGGACGAAAAATAATAAAACGCGGAATATAAAAAAACGCATGGGCAATGAATACAAGTACGTAAAGAATCGCCCTATCAAAGCTTATATAACCATCAGCTTGACGTACCTTTCATATGATAACCCACACGGTCTCCAAAAAAAGTAATTTTTTGACCCTTAAGTGTTTTAACCTTATTTTTTTAATTTTTTTTTTAAATCGCTACATTTTTAAATTGTGTGGGTAGGTACTATACACATATATGCCAATTTTCAAAGTGATCGGACAAAAGGTATAGCCGTGAGTGCAAGCAACAGACGGACGAACAGACTGACAGACACGCAGGAAAATATACGGTTCCTTGATTTTGCCTACGGACCCTAAGAACACATTAAAATAGGTATACAAAGAGGATGGAATAAATACAAATAATACATCAGACATTTATGTGATAACTTATATTAACCAGCCATATTTAATAGAAATCGGTCAAGTAGTTTGATAGGCAGGCACGAGAACAAATAATATTTCCTCAAAGGTCTGAAACTATTGATGTGTAATTTTAAATTTGGAGGCGTAAAATAATGTTGTATTTACCTTCAGTGACTATTAATTTAATATGCAGGCACACAACCAAATAAAATATTCTTGAAGGTTTGGAACTATTGAAATATAATTGTAAATTTGGAGGCGTAAAATAATGCTGTATTTACCTTGAGTAAGTTCAGAAGCCATTATAAATTCGTATAAAATATTCATATTATTTAACGTCTTTACCTAACTGATTGTAATACAAAGACAATACTGTTTAAATTATTCCAAAAAAAAAAATGACAAACTTTTCTAATTTTTCCTTTCAGGAAGTGCGAAATAAAAATATTATTACATTTCAATAAAATTGAAAAAGAACCATCAAAGTAAAAGTGTTACAAATTTAATCACTTTTTTACCTCTCTATGTAACTGATTGTGCTGTCCTTAAAAAAATAAATAAAGAAGAACTGTTAAAACGGCCAAAGAAAACGACAAATTTTCCTAATTCTTAACAATATTTTATTTCTTATCCTCCTCCTATATATATATATATATATATATATATATATATATATATATATATATATATATATATATATATATATATATATATATATATATATATATAAATATATATGAATGTTAAAAAATAATATTTTTGTGAGTACTGCTCAATTTGTTATATCTTCCTGAAAGAAAATTATTTTCTTTGTGTAGTTTTCTTTTCTATAGAAAAAAAAATAAAAAAAATTACCAACTACGAAATAATCATGGCGACGATACGTCTAAGCCGTAATTTATCTTCCTCGGTGTTTTTTTGTTCTGTTATTGATTTTTTTCTTATCTCTTTCTTATTATTCTTTCTTTTTTTTTTTTCTTTCTCTGCCGTGTTTCAGTGATAAGAAATCTGTATTCAAGATGGATTGTCGCCTCGAGTTGTAACGGATTTTTGTATTCTTTTGTTTACCTCCTTTTCTTTTTCCCCGTCCTTTTTTTTCTGTCTTCGAGTTTGCTAGCACACAAGAATCAAAATGAATTCTGTCCCTGAGGCACTAAGAAAAAAAAACGACTGATTTCTTCTCTAACTTAGCAATACATTTCTCTCTTGTATTTTACTATTTTTCTTCTTTTTTTTTGATGTCGATAAAGATGAAAAAGGGAGAGATTTTCGACTCATTATCAATCGAATCACGTATACAAAAAGATAAGACTATAGAATACAGTACAAAAGAATGTACGTTTAAAAAAGAACAATACGACTTATTTTAGATAGATAATAGAAAATGTAAGCGTAATCCATTCGACATACTTTCTTTATTTATATTTTAATAAATTCTAAGGGGATCAGGTCCCTTTACGCAACACTCGCCTAGGCTCCGCGCCTCCTTGCGAATTTACTGCTGTGGTGATATGCGCCCCCCCTTTTTGGTGTCGATTTTTTAACGCTTTTCGAGTTTATGTGTTAAAGTTAAGACATGAAAATGTCAAAAAATTCGAGCATGCAGATTCTTGCGTTTGTAAATTAGGATTTAAATCGAACATATGTTGTGCAGGAAGAAAGAAAGTATGAAAATCTATAAATATAAAAATAATAAAGTAAAAAATAAATTTTATGTATGTAAGTTTATTAGGAATAACATTTTAAGGGTTGTGGCGTTTGTCCGCTGCAAATCGGAGCAGTAGAACAAAAGTTATAGTTGGGGGGGGGGGGCGCCGCTGGGAAGCGCGAGCGACTGCTGGATCAGTAGTATGCGAGAAGCGAAGAGTGTGAGAATTGGGGCATGTACCGAACGGGATGGGAGGGGTGGGTAGTCACTACCGAGCGTGGTAGGGGAGACCCTTATACCGAATGCGGGCAGACTTGATACTTGATTGCCTACCTCCTATATCTTCCTAACTCCCGATTACACGTAACGCTCTTTGGTCTAGATTTTTAGTAACGCTTTTCGAGTTTATGTAGCACAGCCAAGAAATGAAAATGTCAATATTCCGTGTGGTGTTGTGGGACACCCGGCATAAGAACGAACATCCTTACGCTTTTCTTTAAATATAACTTTTAAAATCACACTGCTATTTGTACGATGCTAACTACTTAAACATGGCTGAATTAGAAAAGAGACAAAAAAAGAACGTTAAATGTAACTACCTATTTGTACTTAAAAGGCAAAATTAAAAGAAAATAATTTTTACCTCCAGAAGGGAGAAAAAGTGAACTTTCCTCCCTAGTTTAGAGGGAGGGAAGTTAGTCATTGCTCCCTGTCGGGTTTAACACGGAGTAATGAAAAATAAGGGAATCATGAACTTTCATGATTCCCTCCAGTGTTGCCCTAGATAAAGCACAAGTAAATAAGGTTGGCGTTAATACACATTTCGTTTATTAACTTTTGTTTAATGTCGAAATCTATAATGTCATCTTCACACATGTCATGTAACCTCCAGAACAGTTGTCACAGTGATTCATCAGTAAAACAAATAAACAAGTAAAAAGTGAAATCATGATTTCTAAATGTAGATAATTTAATCCCTATGTAAATACATCAGTTGTCAATACCATTCAATACACGACTCAGCTTCCAGCTGATTCTCCCATTTAATTTTAGCATTGAAATCCGAATAATTACTATTTATAATTTAATTTTAACGTGATTAAACTTATTTACAGAATTATTAATATTATATCTAATTATTACTTCCGAGCTTACCGAAGGTAACGGAAGCATTGTGTTCACTTTTGAGAACGAGAAAATGTTATGTGTCCGATTTGAATAATTCTAAGGCAGAAATCCGTTTCAGACATCAGGGAACATTTTTGGTCTCGTGTCTGTCTGTCTGTCGGTCTGTGTGTCTGCGAACCGTGAAAAGTAGACTGATATTTATGAAATTTGGTAGATATGTTCATTTTACCAATGCCCAGGACGAGTTCGTTGGACAACGTTATCCGCTTAAGCGTTCGCGCGCAACGCTCGCGTGAACGCGAACTTCATATTTAAAATTCGAATTTTAGGTCGGGGAAAAAAATGTAACTTCATCTATTTAATAAACAAACATTTTTTTTCCAAATAAATTTTTTTTATGAAACCAACAGCGACACCGTTATGAATTGTTAAAGCTCGATAAAATTAAATAGTTTTTATTATGGAGAGAACTCGGGGAGGGAGATAGACGAGGGGAATATAAGGTGGTTTGGTTCCCCCACCTTTCTATATTTAACCTATCTATTCAATAGTACAGCGAGCCTAGGGACCTCGAGACCAGGTGACAAGGCTTCATTCGGGGAGAAATTAAATAAATTAGAAATTAATGGATTTTAAAAGCCTAAAATCATTAAAGTATACGCTATAGGTGCGAGGAAGCTATGTGCCACTCTAATTGGCAGTGTATTTTTTTTTTAAATAAATATAAAAATATGTATTTTTTTTTTAATAAAATAATTTAAAATTATAATCTTTCCACATTTTTTTCTCGCTTCTGGAGGTAAAATCTTGTACTTACCTCGGGAGTAAAAATCACTTGGACACTCGCGATAATTAATTCCCTCGTCTCCACTTCGGGAGTGAACTTCATCGCTCAGGGTGCAATCACTTGCTTTACTCCCTTGGTGCGTAAGTAACAATTTTCCTTCAATAATTATTTCAATTTTTAAGTTTTTGGTAGTTTTCATACTACGGAAAGTTAAATTTTAATTTAAATCAAATTATAATTATTATTAACTACGGGAAACAGACAGTGAAAAATACACTCCTGTGCCGGGATTTGAACCACGGGCCTCTATATTCGAGGAATTTCGAATTGATAGTACAAGGTACAGGTACTAATTGAGTACTTTATAATTATAAGCGTTAATTCTTGGTTTAGTTCTAATGTCATAAATATTGACTGTCTAAATGTATATGAATATTGAAAGCTTGGATTCGGGACTAGTTATCGATTACGGTAGTGAAAAATCATTCTCCTGCGTAGCTTAGATGGAAGAGCGCTATACTGGAAATATAGAGGCCCGTGGTTCAAATCCCGGCACAGGAGTGTATTTTTTACTGTCTGTTTCCCGTAGTTAATAATAATTATAATTTGATTTAAATTCAATAATTATTGAAGCGAGCGTCTTGCAATTAATGTGTATTGAATATTGAGAAAATAGTTAATCATAATGAGTAGATAGTTAAAGAGGATGATTTTAGTAAAGAGCAGAGTAGTGAGGGAACAGTACTATTCCTAATACTCACGCCCCGGCCTACTCCATTTAAAATATTATAAAATATCGACGGCTTGGAAGAAGACTGTCACAAAACCGTGTTTTCAAATTTTACAGGAGAAGCAAAAGAAAAAAGTGACTATTTTTGATGTCGAATTTATTGACCTTATGGTTGTTGGATTTGCTTTATATTATAATAACTTCTTCTATATACTTCAGAAAACCTAGCCATACTACTACTTTTTACATATTAAGCTCAGTGCTTAATTTTTAGGCAATTTTTCAATTAAAATCAGTACTTGTGACGATATTCCATAAAAAAGAGTAAGCAAATTGCATATTAGTACATAAGGGTTTATAATAATTTGGTAAAACATTTTACAAATTAACATCATTTATATACTAAAATTAAAGGTACAAAAATCAAAATCATACATAAACTATATAATATGTCTAATAAAACGAGATCAGGCACAATTCTATTCAGTCTTTGTCTTTAGTTAGTAAATTCAGTGTTGAAAGAAATAGGAACTGTAAGTGACAAGGCTATTGCATTTAGACAAGTAACTTATTTTTAAATGTTCTTTTGTTTCATATAATTCTTCTTAAATAAATAAAGACAAAAATAATAATACTGAAAATCAATTGACTTAGGTTCTTAGTCTATACTAGTGCCCATAAAAATAATATCACTTTTCCATATTTATATATTAATGACATTTAGATTTTCCAAATTACCTTGGACTCTATGGCACACAATCTTTTAAGTTGTTACACATTAAAAATAAAGATAGAAATAGGTAAATATAAATACTGATTTCTATAATTTATTCAAATTGAATATTGATTGAATAAAATAAAATGAGATCATAAAATGTCATGACAATGAAAAGTAAAAACAGTCAAATTGAAATAAGTTGAGGCACAAATAAAACATTTAAAAAAATAAAAACAGTTTTGAGTCTTTATTAAGGAATCGATAAATAATTATACAATCATTGCTGCAATAAACGTTCAAATGCATAAGCAGTTTATCATGCATAGGTATTGTACGCTATGCTTGTATTTTTCTTACTTATTAAAAAAATAGATATAGTATAAAACATAATATCAGGTAGGTATAAAAAGTTAAAAAAAGTTGCTGCTAAACTTTTGTCTTCCAAACAACTTAAATTGATAATAACATCACCTTCACAAGGCCTGGAGTCCAGGTCCCACGGAACAATCTACTGCCTCCAATTAATAGACTAGATTAGAGGGTGCTCAACTCCACCCCAATGCTGATAAGAAAGTTATAATCAAAATAACATACACATGATTGACAATAGTCACTAGTCCCACGCGACCACTGCAGGGTTAAAACTCCGATTGGTAAATAAATATAGGGAATACGACGGAGAACACATAGATAAGAAGTAGTAGGGTTAACGATTTCGTGAATGACGAAAGGTTACTAATCTACGGTTGAAAATTCTAAAAAATAATTGTTATAAAAATATATTTATTAATTTAAATAAAGCTTTATTTTAGTGGAAAACTGTTATAAAATAATAATATTGTTACAAAATGATATAAATGTAAATAACATTGTATGCAAGAGGGTCACTTTTTTAAAAAATAATTGTTTTAAAAACATAAAAAAATAATTGTTTTGATCAAAATTGTCATAATATCGCACATATGACGTTTTGATCAATTCATTTAATAAATATTTTATGGGTTAAATAGTCATAAAAGCATTTGTGTCGTTATTGAACAAAAATGAGATATAAATGTCTTCTTACCTTATTATGAAGACTGCAAGAAACACTTTTGTGACAGTTTATTAAAAAAAATGCGACATTTTCACTTAGATGCCAAGTTGAACACTGATTTGTTACAGTTTAGACCATAATACTAATACAATCCTCTCTAATGTCAGACCGGCATTTCACTCATTCTGGCGTTCTGTGTTTGTACTAGAAATATGACAATATTCTACATAAAAGTTCTACTCCTTAGGAGTGTTTTGGTACAAAAAAAGGTTTTCTCAAAAAATCGGTTTTGTGACGGTCTTCTTCCAAACAGTCGATATATCACTTCACTACACAAAAACTTCTTCTTGAATGAGTTTGAAATTTTACATGCCTTTTTCAATTGTCTTTTAGACTCTTATGAATTTTGCTTCCGAGCTCACCGAAGGTAACGGAAGTTATGTGATCGTTTCGAAGAACCAAAATATTTTAGGTCTCCGATTTCAAAAATTCCAAGACAGAAATTCGTTTCATCAGGGAACATTTTTGGTTCCGTGTCTGTCTGTCGGTCTGCCGTTCGATTTTTGCGAACCAACATATCTTAAAAACTACGCGTCCGATTTTAATGAAATTTAGATGGTAGGTCATAATTAGCCCATTGTTGGTTCCATATAAGTTACTCTTCCTCATGTACACAAACATACATCTATTTACACCTATAGCTTCAAAAGTACTTATCTGATTTGTATGAAACTTTTACAGTTTATCGAAAGTAACCCGCAGATATCCCAAGATTAATTTGAACCATCTACGCTTTTTAATTTTTGCTAAATTGATACTTTAATTCATGTAAAAAATTAAATCAATTCTGACAGATTAATAAACGGGGAAACAATTAATCAAATTAGACAATAATGGCTTGTAAAAAAAGCATAAATCCAATATAGTGCGTGGATAGGATGCGAGGAAGCTATGTGCCACACCAATTGGTAGTCTATTTTCTCTTGAATTTATCAAACATTATAAATTTAAATGATTGAATCTCAAATATAGATTTTTAAATTTAAAAGAATTAAAAAAAAAAAAAATATCGGCAAAAAGTTATCTTTTGTCTTGTTCTGTCGGTGATAAGTGCTGTTGAGAGAACAATAAGCCAGACTCTTGTAGCGAGAAGTAAGTGTGAAGAAGCCCCGACTAGGGATAAGAAAAGGGGGCAATAAAAGCTGTTGAACTCGCCCGATACAGTCTGCCGATGTTTTTAGGGTGCTGGTAAAATACAGCACCCTTAGACTTCACTGCCAAATAAATTCAGACTCTACCTCGCATGCTATTTTCTCAATTTACTTTGACTCAACCATAGTTACATTTTTTTTTTTTCATTTTATTTTATCTTTATCAATTTAATTTAAATAAAATAATAATAACAAATTTATCTATATCATATTTTTTCTTTTATATCTTGTACTTTTCTAAAATTGTCATTACTACATGAATAATCGATTAATACAAGAATATACAAACTAAAGTAACCGAAATTTCCCCAATAATTTGAATAATATAATAATTAAACCTGTTACAGAAAAAAATATTCTGCCAATTAGTGTGGCACATAGCTTCCTCGTGTCCTATTTCGTATATTTTAATAATTTTATGCTTTTACTACCTATTTTTGTCAGATTTATTTACTTTTCTCCCGTTTATGAGTATCGATTTTGCAAAATTTAAAGAGCGCGGACTGATGAAGCTAATGGTGAAAATAAATATATGTTTGAGCGCATGTGGAAGAGAAACAAATGAGCGCAGAAGATAGAAATTTATATGGGACCAACCATCCAAATTTTTAAAAATTGGATGAGTGGATTTTAAGATATGTTGGTTCGCAAAAATTGAGCGTCACACTGACAGACAGATATGGAACCAAAAATGTTGATTTACAACTCCCCCCCCCCCATGGCCACTCCTAATGTTCTCCAACTTTGCCTTCTGCATTCATTTTGATCCTGCTTTCAGAACAAGCTCGTTTTCCTATACTGTTTAAGGACATTCCTCTTTCTCTGTAGTTTCCATTTGGTGTTCTCTTTGATCCCATCTTTCGTGTTTCGTCTTAAAATGTATCCTGCCCAATTCCATTCAATCTCCGGATTTTCTCCTTTATATCTTTCCCTTACATTCCTTTCCCAATCTCTCCACTTTTCACTCTCTTTTACGTCTTTCATTTTTGCCCCTTTGATGCTTGCTTCCCTCTGTACCACCCTCAGTTGGTTAGTTAATTCAGTAGTAGCCAGTCCCACATAGGTTGAGACTAGTCATCACACAAGATTTCATTTCTGTTCTCTTCTTTTGACATTTTCATGTTTAGGCTGTGCTACATAACTCGAAAAGCGTTACTAAAAAACGTTACCTGGTATATCAAGAAGTTAGAAAGGTATAGGAGGTGTGCACAGTCTGTCTCCGGCTGTTTGGTCTCCCTGCACTGCACGTCATAGGGCCGAGAAAGTCAAAAAGATGTATACGTGTGACAGGGAGTTAGGAAAGTACAGGAGGGTGCCATCAACTCTCAGCCCTCTCAGCCTACCTAGTATGATGGCATATTAACAATTCCGGCGCCTTTGAATTCAGTCGTTTGTAATCAAGCCGCGGCAGTGCCGATGTGGAGACACAATAAAAATTGTCTTCCTTAAAAATTGACTTCAATAAAAATTGTCTTCCTTGTCTTACTTTTATCAATTACTTGAATAAATTACCGATTTTATTTCATTCTATGTTGTTAGTTTACGCAGAGCGAAAACATGAAAATGTCTCACTGTCATGCGGACTCGTATACAAGAAGTATTGGGAGATAAGAATGAATAAGGGAGATAAAACCAACAAAGAGTTTTAATCAGGGTGAGAATGTTAGAAGTTTTTTTTTAACGCTGATTTTCAACATTTTTCAAAAACAGGTTTTAATGACAAGTAGTTTTTCTATGACAAATAAATTTTTCTTTTAACCTGCTTCTTTCCCGTTCTGTTTTAGCGAATTTTCGAAGAAAATTAAGCTATTGCAAAGGCTTCAAAATTTGTGTAATGCAAATTTTTAAAAATTTTCTCCATAGAAAATCGTTTTAGACCATTCTTAATTGATTTCTGAAATTTAACACTTTTTCATGTATGTATGTATGTATGTATATATGTATGTGTCACTCCAGACGATATTTCACCCTAGCACATAAAAATCCGAACAAATTTTAAAATGTCTACAATATCAAAAGAAAGGATGAGTTCGTTGACCAGCATTTTTGGAGTCCATTAAGGGGACAAATTTTAACAATTTAGGGTCAAAAATAGCATAAAAACGTGTTTTTCCCATTTACCCCCTAATAATATATATCTTCAAAATTAAAATAACATAATTTTCTTAATAATATATATCTTACTAAGATAAGAAGAAAATAAGACAACAAAAATTAACTTGTAAAAATGTTTCCAAGTTAATCTGAACTGATTTATTATTTTTATTTTATAAACATGATGTCAGGTTTAATCCTCTTTCCAATTAGTTTGTTGTGCAATGTTCTTTTGAACAAGTTGAAATCCTTATCACAAGTTGTGTTCGGTGCGAAGACTACTAAGCTAAGCATTGATTCTCTTCAATGCTTTAACTGCTATAAATGGAGCAAATGATGTTGGCTGGTTCCTTGGGGTAAATCCTCCATTGAGAGACAGAAACGAGCATTTCAAAGCTAAATCCCTCTCGAGATAACATGAAAAAACACGAGCAAAGTACCTTCTCAACAATTAGTAAAACCCAGAATTATTTGTCATTAATACGGATTTACGCCCGCCTGTATTTTCACCATTAAGGCCAATTAGCTCTCCCTAATATGGCCTCCCTCCCTCTATTCCCTTTATTTTTTTTATAACGAATCACATGTGCGTCACGGATGGGGTGAATAAAAGCAGCTTTTCCTATTTATTTAATTTTTCTCTTGTACAATTAAAAATCCGGTAAATTGTTACAGAGAAAGAAGTGTTAAAAAGCCGCAGGGAATTACTTGCGTCCAAGTACTTTTTAGGATAGATGTTAAGCATACCCGTTATATCATTATGATTTTTTTCTTCGATCTCAAAGGTCCCGGGTTCGATCCCCCGGGAGGTCAAAATGTTTTTTATCGGTACGACTCGATAAACTAGGCATCGCGTGGCTCTATCATTGAAGCGAGCGTATTGCAAGGAAATACTGAATATTAAAATTTAATAATCATGATGAATGTCATAGTTGAAGATAAGTGGAAGAGGACAGTGTGGGGTAGAGTGGGGGTACTCGGTAAAAAGCTTTACTTCCTAAACAAACCTATTCAATACAAGACTATAAGAATCTTAACCATCTAATATAGCTTTTAAACTATTATTATAAATGTATCACTTCATTACTCAAATTCTACTGCTTGTATCAAGTTGAAATTTTACATTCATGTTTAATTGTACTTTAGACGATGTATATGAAGTTTTATTAAAATCGTTACGTTAGAACGTAAGATATCGGTAAAAAGGATGTTTTCTCTATTTTAAACGTTTAGGTATCTTTTTAAATAGTTTTAGCGATCTTTATTAATTCATAGCGGTGTCGTTGTTGGTTATACTAAAAATGTTATTTGTAAATAATGTTTGTCTAATCGAATAGGTGATGATAGAATTTTTTCCCGTCGTGAAATTCCAATTTTTAATTTGAAGCTCACGTTTACGCGAGCATTGCACGTGAACTCTTGGACGGATCACGCTGTCCAATGAACTTAGCCTGAGTATAAGTAAAAGGAATATGTACACAAAATTTTAACTAAATCGGTTTTACTTACACACAGACGTTACACACACACAGACAGACAAGATGCGTATTTCGTTGAATGTAAAAAGCTCGCTTCCGCTCGCTTCAATTACATTTTTTTTAGGAAATTTTCATCGTCCCACCATAAGGTATAACCATGCATTATTTCGAAATTTTAGGACCAGCCGTTATATAGTGGTTAGGGAGAGAGGGACATTTTTTTGAGGAATATTTTAACTAATTTAAACAATAGGGAATGAAAAATTTAAAAAAGCATTATATATATTTGTAAACCACTATTCAGCAGCTTTCATTCGATACCCCACTCGAAAATTAAAAAAAATATATAAACTTTCGAGTTTACCACATTTTTGCAAATGGCGCATGCGCATATTTAATTTTTGACGGTATATTTTTCCTGTGGTTAGGTAAAAAAGTTGCACCAGTGTTTCAAATTCCAGCACTTTAGCTTAAACGGTTCAGGCCCTATGAACGACAAAGAGCGAAGGACGGACACATCACACTCTGGATTAGGGTTTTGGAGAAGTATCTACAAAACCCTAAAAAGTATTTGAACATTTTTTTCCTCCTATACTTTTTCCGCCAAGCTTACCGCAGGTAACGGAAGCATTATTCTGAAGAATGATTTGTTTTTAGATCTCCGAATTCAAAATATTCCTAGAAAAAAATCCTTTTTAGGGTCCGTAGGCAAAACCAAGGACCCTTATATTTTCCTGCGTGTGTCTGTCCGTCCGTCCACTCGCGTGCTCTCACGGCTACACTTTTCGTCCGATCACTTTGAAATTTGGTATGTATGTGTCTTGTACCTACCCACATATTTTAAAAATATCAGAGTGTGTTTTGAGAATATCCGACCCTTAGAATGGTTCAAAGTAAGATTTTTATAGCATTTTAAAAAAACACTGTTTATACACTTTACAGTTAAACACTATATCGTATGGCCTACGGACCCTCGCTGTGTGCTGACTAGCACACACTTGACCTGTTTATTTCATATTATTTTTTTGTCTGTCTGTCCGTTCACATTTTTGAGAACTACCATAATTTCAACCTTGACCTACGCCCATTTTTCTCTATTTCCGCATACGCACTAACCTATTTTTATTGACATCTATGTCTTTGAAAGTGCGGTTTTAATATAAAATACAAACTTATGTGACCTCACTGGGAAGTGAACAGGTACAAACAGCTCCAGTATTAATTCCCATTTGGATCAAATTCTTTTATACTCACATAAGATTTTTACAAATAACAGACTTAAAAACAAACAGTACAATAACAACAATATAACAAAAATTCGAACTTAAGCACCTCTAACCTAGTCTCCTGGTGTTGAAAGAATTTAGAATATAAGTATTATAAAAACTATAAAGTAAAAATTCGGTCCGAGACAACTTAGACAAACTTCTCCTCGGCGGGGAATCGAACCCACCCTCTCTCCATCCGCCTTTAAAGCTATTTTCTCAGGAACTAGATTTTTCCCGGGAAAACGACTTTTATCGTTATAGTCCCCAGGCCAACCATAAGAAGTGAGTCGCTGATTGATAAAGTTTTCTTACCTTATGGAATCGCTTATTTATGCCGTGTCCACCGATGAATTGGGTATATGGCAACTGGGCGCTGGGAGATTTATTTTTTGTTGACATGCCAAACTTGCCCTTCTGAACATTGAAAAGAGATAGATAAAGTTTTGATTTTTCACAGGATCGTTTAATTAAATTATTTAAAAAACAGTGGTAAAGGTGGCCACCGATACGAGTGGGCCGTTTTCTTTTCAACGTCCCCGCCGAGCGATATGTTTGGGGCGGTGGCCACCCCAAACGGCCCACTCTTGTCAGTGGCCACGTGTACCACTGTTTTTTAAATAATTTAATAAAACGATCCTATGAAAATCAAAACTTTATCTAACTCTTTTCATTGTTCCCGCAGAAGGGCAAGTTTAGCATGTCAACAAAAAAGAAATGGCCCAGCGCCCAGTTGCCATATACCCAATTCATCGGTGGACACGGCATAAATAAGCGATTCCATAAGGTAAGAAAACTTTATCAATCAGCGACTCACTTCTTATGGTGGCCTGTGGACTTTTAGATTTTTATTTAAATGGACTACATTTTATTTTTTTTTTTTTTTATTAATAACATCGGAACTGTTTTAGAGATTTTTTTTTTTTTTTTTCACGTTTTTCCCTGAGTCTTTAGGGTTTAGAGCCTCGAAATTTTAAGCTAAAATTCATTGCTCGATTTCACCTTAGGGTATGATTTTTCTGAACATATATGCCAAAATTTCGTCAAAATCTGCCAAGTAGTTTAGGCTCGAGGCATCTACACAAACAGAATACAGACGACAAACAGACATTTTTTAAAAACTTTTTTTTTAAGGTTTCTAAGGAACCTCAAAACGTGTAAATCCATCAAAATCTCAAAATCAAATTTTCTCGCTAACACAATACTTTTTCTTTATATGATAAAGTTGAAATACTATATAATAAAAATTTAACGAGTATAATTGGTCATACATATAAAGTAGAAACTATAATTTATGAAGCATCCCCAATTTAAAAAACAAATGAAATAGTATGCATTGTTCTAGCTGTAGTTATAATAGTAGAAATATAAGTAGATTTATTATCTGTGGTCAGATGAAGTATGGAGTTTGCCTGCTGGGTCAATGATTCAGGTCGGGCTGCAGTAAACTAAAAATCAATTTATAATTTTCAAGTTTTGGAGATACCTGTAGAAGTTTTCAAATTTATCGAGGTGGACCTAACTCCTTCTCCAAAATTTTGTTTGATTTTGCTTTGTTGTTCGTAGTTTTCTGTTTGTTTTATTCATTAATTTTCTTCGAGTCACAGCTTTGAAAATTAATTTTACTTGTTTTGATTTAGGGCTTTGAAGTAAAACAGTATATTCAAAACACACTTTGTCAATTTTGTATTAATGTTTAATTTTATATGTGAGTATTGGTTGGTGGCAAATATTGACATGTATTTAAAAGGCATCAGTTTTATAAGCACTGTTTTTGTAAATACTCATCTTTTAATAGTAAAACTCAAACAAAATGTTATTTTTAACTCAAATCATCGACTTTACATAATATGCAAATAAAACAATTGGCCACTAACCTAAAAACTTTAATTTAAATCAAATTATAATTATCATTAACAACGGGAGACATACAGAGAAACTTTCAGCCTTCATAAAGCCCCCCCCCCCCCCCCCCCCGTTTGTGCAATGAACAAACACTAAGCGTTAAAACTTATTAACATATTATAAATATAACTAATAAGTAATTAGTAACCGTATAAAAGCTTGTATCAAAAAATCTAAAAAAATAACAAACAATAATTCAAATGGAAAAACTTGAAATAAATAAATAATTAGCCAAAGACATCACGAACATTTTTGATTCCGTGTCTGTCTGTCCGTCTGTCGGTCGACCAGTCGGTCTGTCGCTAAATTTTTGCGAACTCACATACCTTAAAAACTACACGTCTGTTTTTAATGAAATTTGTATGTCATAATTCAATGGTCATAATTAGCTCATTATTGGTCCCATATAAGTTAAAACCTTCTGAACTCATTTGTTTCTCTTCCACATGCGCATAATAGTACAATACGCGTCGAGTGCGGAAAGTAGAATTTTGCATGCGAGTGTGGAGTTTGCACCCGAGCGATAGCGAGGGTGGTAAAACCACACAAGCAATGAAAAATGCCGTTTTCGCACGAGTTGCGTACCGTACTTTATCTACGATTGTTAGATTTAAATAATAAATACAGAAACAAATAAACTTGCTGTATGTAAGTTCGTATCTCTCTCTTGATAAAGATAGCATTAATTCATTAGTTGTATTTTTTGCCGAATTAATTATTTCTGGAGGATTATTATTCTCCACATTTTCGTCAAAGTCACTTGATTCACTCATTGTTTTTCACTAAAAACTCGATATAAACAGTTACTTTAATAAAAGAACACTAAATTAGTTTTGTTAAATGTAAACAAACTCACTAATCGTGCGTAAAGCTGAAGAATTCCTCTTCTTTACCGCACTAGTGTGGTAAAGAAGAGGAATTATTCAGAACTATGAGACGCGCATGCGCAATGAATACAAGTACGTAAATAATCACTTTCTACGCATCTAAACAAAGATATAATGTTTATATTTCGTATCGATCGTAGATAAACATACATTTATTTACACCTATAGCTTCAAATGTACTTTTATCTGCTTTGTATGAAACTTCTATATATTATCGAAAGTAACCCGGAGATTAATTTGAACCGTCTGCGCTCTTCAATGTTGCTAAATTTATTCATTCATGTAAAAAATCAAAAACAATTTTGACAGATTCAATTGGAAGAAACAATTATACAAATTAGACAATAATGGCTTGTAAAATCATAAAATCAATAAAGTGCGTGATAGGATGCGAGGAATTGGCTGTCCATTTTAATTTTTGTAGATTTGTTTTATAGCTTTTATTCTTTTACGTGTTATTTATTTATGGTCCAGATGTAAGTGGCAGGGTATCGGAGTGTGTCACTTCAAGGATACTCCCAAGAGTAATGAATACCTCTGTGAAAGGAAAATTCTCTCTGGTTCCGAGTGGACCAACTCAATCAAGCTAAATACCAACTATGCTCCTTTACGGGGTGCGCCAGGTCACAATACAAGAGATGTTGGGAACCTCTGCCATAAATGCGGAAGAGAGCCTGAAACTCCAGCACATGTGCTCGGATATTGTCCTAACAACATGCTCCTTGTAACGCGCCGACACCACAACGTAAAGCACAAACTTATCGAGCCTCTCGGAGAAGGATTTTACCTGCTACGAGGAGGTTCACTGCAGAAGACGATGACGGCTCTTCGATATTCTGTGACATCGTGGCCTTCCCGAAAAATTCAAAGAAAGCTTTAATAATAGACCATACTTTCAGGTATGAAACCAACGACCTCACCCAAGGTGAGAAAGTCCATAAGGAGAAGGAAGGCATTTATAAAAAGTGCATCACATTCCTCAAAGAAAAATACCACGAGAGCCACGGTGCCAGAGAATACGAAGTTCCTCATACGAGGTTCATGGTTCGGCTCTAGAGAATCCATACCTAGTTTAACATCTTCATTCTTTGACGAGGTCGGTATCGACAGAAAATATTTGACAACCCTGTCGGAGTCGATTATTTTAGACTCACTGGGAATTATTAACTACCATAAATATTTACTAAACTTATTACTTACTTTAATTGTATCGTATTTTACTTTAAATCGACTTGTTTTGACAGTGTGATCCTTTCTTTGTTTAATGGTAACTTAATTGCTAATATATTATAATTGTTTTGACCATGTCATTTAATTAATTGTACAGAATATTATTTTAATTATTTAATTAATGTCTTACGATAGATCAGTACGCTGTGTGTTTAGCAACCCATTCTATTTGGGCAGCATCACTGTTATTTTTGTAAATAAAGTGTTTCTCTCTAATAAGCCTTATAGCTTAGTTGTTTTGCACAGATGATGGCTTTGTAAAAGCCGAAAACTGCTTTCATAAATATATAAGTATTATTTTACGTGTGGAGTTTTCATTAATATACTATTGTATCAATATGAGTTACAGTATAGTCTCTATTATCGATAGTTTAATATAATCGTGTCAGTAAAATCTGTGTTTGATTCCCAAGAAGTAGGGTTGATTAGAGTGGTTCTTTTTGTTTTTTTGGAGGGGGAATTCTATTATTATTATTATTATTATTTATTTATTTATTTTTTTTTGGGGGGGGGGTCTATTCTACTCGTGGTTTCTATTCTTATTTTTCACCATGCTAACTATTTAGAGAATATTATCTACACCATATATAGTTTATAGGTAAACAATTCAGTCTAAAGGTTATAACCAGAGACGGGAAAAAGTCATAAACGTCATAGTCATATGATTTTGTCATAAAATAGCCATTTTTCGAATAAACGTCATAAAATGGGGTTTTCTTGGGATAAACGTCATAGAATGGCCTTTTTTGTCAAATGTTTAGCAAAAAGTTTTTTTTTTTTTGTTAAAGCAAATTTTTACATTGAACATTCGTGTGTTCCAAGTAAGAGTGCAGTTCAAACAAAAAACCCTTACACCAGCTTAGTGAAAGGCCTGGGCTCTTAATTCCCTGATCACTTTCGGACTTAACTAATGCGCTTATGCATACCTGCTGCAACTAGAGAGGCTCCGAGGGTCATCCCTAATTCCACTAGGGCTCCTGATCGGCTCCTTCTTGGAACAAATCTTCCAATTAGAATCCAGGAAGGTTACTTACTCATGTTACTTGTTTTGTTTTTTTTACTTGGGTTTCGTTGGTAAAACCAAAAAAGGAAACCCTTATAGTTTCGTTCATGTGTCTGTCTATCTGTCAGTCGGTACAGTTCCAATAACTTTTGAATCAAAAGAGATAGAAACATGAAACATTCCAATATTAAAGATCGTTTTGACGCACACACAGGAAAAATATTGTGAACTCAAAATAATCAGCTGTTCGAATTCAAAATGGTGGATAACTCACGTCACGCGATTTTATTTTTTTTTTAAATTTGAGTGGGGTATCAAATGAAAGGTCTTGAAGAGTAGATACAAAACTATATAACACTTGTGGATAGCGTTTATTTTTCAACGCCAATTTGTCAAAAAACAACAAAATTTTGCGTGCCCCCCCCCCCCCCCCCCCCCCCCCCTGTCATGCATGAAATTTGCTCCCAGCTCATCTGCCGACGTCGAAAGGTCTTTTTCCAAGTTTAAAATTCTACTGACGGACAAAAGAGCCAATTTAACGCTGGATAATATAGAACAACATATGATTATTTTTTACAACGTTGAAGCATTCTGCTAATTATTATTATTTATTATATATTGTAAATATAATTCTGTATTTATGAAATATTGAAATCTTTCTTTTGAACTATTACTCTCCAAAATAACGCTAAATTTTCGCTAAAAAAGGCTAAATTTTCACAGTGAAAATAAACGTCATACTTTTTGCTAAAACGTCATAAAACAACAGATTTTCTAAAATAGAGGTCATAAAACAGGATAATAAAAGTCATAAAAGTCATAGAATAAAGGTCATGAAATGGAAAAATAAAAGTCATAAACGTCCCGTCTCTGGTTATAACTCTATATTACTTGTTGAGTTTATATCATTTGTATTTTTCTTTACGTACTTTGTAAAGAAAAATACATGGTTGGAGAGACAAAAAAATATTCCAAATAAAGAAAAATATATTTTAAGATAATCTATATATCCTGCTGGAGTTTGATAAACTACGTGTTACCTTAAATTTAGATAAATAAGACTGTATTACGTAGGTAGCAATACTTTCTATGTATAATAATGTTTTGTAGACAAGTAATAATACTTTCTCGTTTTCAGAGGAATAAAGAAAAACAGAAATAACCTTAAAAAATATCTTTTCCCTCCTATTGTGACAATTTTTTCTTATTATCTGAGATAAAGTAAAGTTCTCGTTGGAACAGAAAAATAGGGTAAAGAAAAGAGAAAAAGTAGAGAGAGGAAAGTGGAGGAAGGAAAAAAAATGGGTAGGGTCGTATTTTATCTGCCCCCTTGAGTTGTCAATTCCCCCCTTTTTTTAGAACAGAGTAAAATTGCACATGTCGTCTTTTTTTTCCTGAGAATGTATTGAATCTTTCCCTTGAGAACCAAGTGGGGCTGTCAATTAGTCACATTACTGTATCCGGTGTTTGGTGGTAGGGTTTGAGCAGAGGCAGACGGTCGTGGTTTTTGGACTGATTAGGAAGGTAGTGTAGCTAAAGGCTGCCCCCGGTTTCCATAGTAACCGATAGAGCGGCAGTAGTTCATCGTTATTCCGCCTCCTCTGGTGGCCTCCAGAGCTGACCGTGGGATCCCCAGGAATAGCTGAAAAAAGGCGGCAAATCATCGATTGCTGGGCACCCTAGCTGGTGGCAGGACCGGGCACCCTAGCTGGTGGCAGGACCGGGCAACCCATATCCTTAACAAACAGATCCTTATACTGACAGCGCGCCCTTTACAGCTTTTAACACTGATTAACGCCTACACCTTATTATAAACCTGTCAATTTTATTCTGCTTATTTGTCTCAACTCTATATCAATTCGCAGAACCGAAACATTTTATAATAGTCTATAGGATGATGAAAACATCATCCAAAAAAACATGAATTATTCATGAAAACATGAATTATTTTTTGGTAAAATGCCAGTCTCTCATACTCCATACGGTCGCGGACAAGCGTGACTCTAGAGGAAAAAACAAAATGAAGAATTATTCTGCCAAAATAGACTCGTGGCTTAATATGCTTCAGTAGAGAACTGCATGTTAACTTCTAGATCCGAGATGATTCAGTATTTCTTTATATCTTCCAAGATAATTTCTTAAAAAAATGTATCTTTATAAAATATAATCCTAACAAAAACCTAACCGTGAAAAATAGTTCCAAGTTTCAGACCCCCACCCCAGAATGGAAGCCCATCAAAGTAGTGATATCTACATTGTAGCCAATTCTGCTCTTTCTTTAGTCTATAACCTCAATTCACTCCTACCTTTCATGTGCAACACTGCTCTTTTATTTTTACTGCCTAAAATTTAGCCAGTTTCTTAATCTATATATTATAAAAGTCACCGTACGTGTGTCTATGTTCCTTATAAAAATCTACAGTTTTAGTCCGACCACGATGAAAATTTGCACACTTGACTTTCAAAGCAAGGGGACAATCACTGTCTACCTGAATTTTCGAATTTTAAATTTTGGTACACAGGGGTACGGGGTACAAGTAATAAATGCGGGATCAAATTAATGAATACCCTTCATGATGCATATAATTGAAAAGCTCTTTGAGAGTAACTGTTGTTATGTAGAGTTTTGTCATAATTTCATTTAGGAGGGGGGGGGGGGGGGAATTGGGATATTTGATATTATCTTATAAAAGAGGAGGGGGTATAGAAATAAGTGGGAGTGATATAGATTTTGATAATGAGTGAGTCAGTGACAAAATTGTCAACTTTGAAACCCTCCTGTTTTTAAAAAGTTTAAATATATAAAATTGAATAAAATCTATATTTTGAATGGTGCCACGGCGAAAGGCCGATTTGAAAATGTGTAGAATAAATTGTTATGCATATATGTTAGTATAAAATTGTATATTTTCAATAAATGGCAATTATTATTATTATTATTATTATTTTGAATTTCAAAGCCGCATCTTAAGATGAAGCCGAGGTATGAAGGTTAGAAAAACCAATCGAATTAATTTACTCTGCATTACTTGGTCATGCGCACTCAGATATAAATAACTACAATGCCTTTTATAGGGATATTTATGTCTCGTTCGATCCCATGTCAGTAATAAAACCCACAATGGAACTGAAAATTCTCGTAAAAATCAGTTTGAACTTTAAGAAAGGGCGATCATACACCCACATATTCTCTTTAACAACAGATCAATGAAGCGTAGCAAACAAATTTAGGATTTAGAATAAAAAAAATAAATTGTAATAACTCCCACACGAGTTAGAATTCTTTTTTAAAACCATTTTCCTGGAAAACTTAGGAATTTAAAAATATTTATTTTTTAAAATATACGCATTAATTAATTGTACCGATTTGTTAAAATAATAGATTTCATTGGAGAATGAAAAAAGAATCATAAAATAAAATATGAATTAAATTATTATGTTAAGAATACCTACAGTTTTTCATTTATACATTATTCGGGAGAATATATATGTATTACTGATACACACTATCATATATATGTGTTTAAATTTGTGAGTGTGTTATTATATTTATTTTTATGTTACTGAAGCACCAATTAAAACATTTGTAAGTTTAAACTTCAAAACAAGTTAAGCGAATGAATATTTTCACTTGAATTGCCAACCAAAATAACTTTTTTTATTTAATAATAATTCGTGAAAAACAAATGTTAAATCTATATTTTGTTATGTATTTTATTTCTGAGCTTACCGAAGGTAAAGGAAACTATGTGATCGTTTTGAAAGAAACGAAAATTATTTATGTCTCCGATTTCAAAAATTCCAAGACAGAAATCCGTTTCAGACATCAGGGAACAGTTCCGTGTCTGTCAGTCGGTCTGTCACTTAATTTTTGCAAATCAACATACCTTAGAAACAACTCGTCCGATTTTAATGAAATTTGGATAGTAGGTCAGTATTAGCCTATTGTTGGTCCCATATAAGTTTAACCTTCTGCACCCATTTCTTATGTTTCCACATGCGCACAAGCATACATATATTTACGCCTATATCTTCAAACGGACCTATCTGATTTTTATGAAATTTGGATAGTTGGTATCCAAAATTGAAGTGAGTATTTATTAATTATGGTTGTAGCATTAAAACTAGGTGTGCAATGCAGTTGTCTGCTTGCAATATTGAGCTGAGCGTGCATTCTAATTTTAAACAATAAACATTTTTATTTACAAACAACTTAAATCGGATCAAATATAGTAATATTTCTAATTTTTTTCCTGTTTTTCTATTTACTCCGTACCCCGTATCGCTGTACCAATTTGGGCCATTTTAGATTTATGCCTTTCTGTGGTTGGTTACTATGAGTGTACGGTACTCGCCTAAAATTCCCCCTGCTATATATTTTCCCTTCCTTCTTTTTCGTCATACCTGCGCGATCTAACGAGTAAATGGACCAAGCTCCCGTGTGGCCGTCCCACCCACCGATGTCATATCTACCACCGTGGCCGGACACCTGCGAGAGGAGAACGAGTGGTCAGTCTCCGGCTAGACTCGACTGAGACCAGCGTCAGTATTTCATCAAACGTGAATGCCATTTGGCTTAATGCTATTTCCCCTTCTAATTTCATTCTCCCTCTAAGATACAGTTCAAAACTTCCCAGAGGAATGTACAATGACCGTGACAAATTTTTTGGGGATCGGTTCAGCCGTCCAGGAGGAAACTTTTGTATCCCATACCCCTGTGTACCAATTTGGACCATTTCAGATTTATACCTTCCTGTGGTTGGTCACATTGACCGTGCCGAATTTTGTGTGGATCGGTTCAGCCGTTCAGGAGGAGTATGCGTCTAATCAAATGCAAAGTGAAATATAAGAGCTTCGCTTCGCTCAGCTCAATTATATCATTTTTATTGCCAATATGAGTAATAATCAATTCAGTTATATATCACTCGTACTTTTAATAAATAATATTGAATTATATCTAATATAGAGAAACTCTCATGTAATTTATTTTGATTACTATTGAGAAAAATAATTACATTAGGATTTAAATATGAGGAAAATTAAATAATGATAAAGCTTTTACTTGGGAATATGGATTATGAATAAGTTTATCCTTTGTGTTGAAGGTATTTTTAGAGCTTCATATGACTAGCAAAAAAGAATGTCATCATGTTATTTAATAAAACTAAATTGAATTTTTATATATAAAAAACGAGTGGTTTTATATAATCATAATATTTAATTAAATGAGTGATTTGATATAAAATACATTTAACTATGTGCTACTATATTTAAAATTTACTCTAAATACAAAATGCTTTCGGATGACAAGGCAATTCTCTCTGTACATAAGAATCCTGTAGTTGCATCGGCACATATTCAAAGTCATCTCCTCCTTCTTGAACTTTGGCTGGGCAAATGGAGAATAATAAGAAACGAGCAGAAGAATGTGGCAGTCCCGTTTTGATCTTCGCCATAGCACTTGTCTTCCAGTCATCCTTAACCCTTAAGTGCTAATGGTAATTGGATGGCTAGAATTACTAAACCTTCGTCTATTTGACAAACATATGCAGAAAATACATGCTTTGGGTTGAAACTACACTTTTATAAAGAGAAAACTATTAAGACCTCATTATTAAATCTTTTAGTGAGATATTCAAACTTTTGATGACAAATAACTTAGTAGGAACATCAGTAGAATCTGAAATTGAGTGAACATTAATGCACCAGGTCCCATGCCCCAGGCCAAAAGCCCTAGGCACTTGATAAGTGCTCCAGGCTCCAGATTATCGGCCATTGGTCTCTGGCCCAAGGCCAATTACCCTAGGCCCATTGCCCCTTACCCCTAGGCCTATTGCCCCTTACCCCAGGCCCATTTTCCCAGGCTATAGGCTCATTTGACGACCAATTAATTCCCTACGTCGAATACTAAACGTTAGTCAAATCGACGAAGTAGCTTTGACGGGAATTTGCCAGAAAACCAGTGTATGCTCAAAAGAACTATTACCAATACACTAGCAGGTGTGTTACTAACCAGTGGAAGCACTGCAGAAGGATGGGGTACCCATCACCATCACATACGAGCGTAAAGGGTTAAGGTTCAAACTGTGCTCGTCGATTTGATTAACATTAGCATTTAAGGGTTACCTACGTTCTGATTCCTTAATACGATACAGTCCGCTTACCTAGGTCTTAAGCGCTGTTCACATATAACAACACGTAACGTCTCAAAGTCTACAGCACGTAACATGGCAGACATAAGTTTTCACACTGTACCGATAACTTTCTTACAGATCCCCGACAGACAAAGTAGAAAATGCAAACGTACCTACATACTTAAGCATGTTTAAAAACTTTTAATTTTACTATACTTTATTTATTATTATCTATTTTGAAAAATTTGAGAAAAAGTAGGGAAAACTAAATATATTAGACATTAATGTGTCGTAAGAGCCAATACATAAGTGAAGTACCTGATGGGGACCGAGGAAGCTATGTGCCTCACAAATTGGCAGACGAATATTCCTTTATAGTGATAGTTAAAGTACAAAGGACAATTATTTAAAAGTTTCCGGAAAACTAGTTATCTATAATTCTTCAAAATGAAGTAAAACAAATGGTTGTGTATAAAGTCTCACGTAAAAAGGATTTCGTTGGTACTGTAAACATGAAATTATTTAGTAATAAGGGGGGGGGGGACGCAAAATGTTGATGTGTTTTGACAAAATGGCATGGAAAATTAACCACTTTCTACAATTGTTATATATTTTGTGTAATCTACTCTTCAATACCTTTCATTTGATACTCCATCCAAAATTTAAATATATATATATATATATATATATATATATATATATATATATATATATATATATATATATATATATATATATATATATATATATATATATATATATATATATATATATATATATATATATAATCGTATTACGCGATATATATATATATATATATATATATATATATATATATATATATATATATAATCGTATTACGCGATATATATATATATATATATATATATATATATATATATATATATATATATATATATATATATATATATATATATATCGCGTAATACGATTATCCCCGCCATTTTGGATTTGAACAGCTAAAAATTTTGAGATTGTTTAGTTTATTTTTCCTGTGTGCGCGTCAAAACGATCTTTAATACTGCAAAGTTTCATGTTTGTATCTCTATTGATTCAAAAGTTATTGGAACCGTACAGAGTGACAGACAGACACAGGAACGAAACTATAAGGGTTTCTTTATTTGGTTTTAACCTACGAAACCCTAGAAATGCTTAAAACATAATTTTTGGACGCTTTTAAGAACAAAATATTTGAGAAGCTTAAAGAACAATATGATTTAAGTATGTATAATATATTTAATTCCATAAATTTATTTTGGGGTTAAATATTTACACAAAAGATCATTCTTTCAATCGAATTCAACTCGGAGAGCGTATAAACATTTTAATTAGGTTTATTTATTCCTTTGAGTTGTTAGCCTTTATAATGTTTTGTATGATTAAATTTAATATAAGCCGCTTAAATGAAATTTAATAATAATTTGTTAAACATTTGTGAACTTAGCATTTCTCTTCAGGCTCTGTATTTTCATTATTGTAAAGAGATACAGTACTATCAGTAATATTCATGATTTAAAACAATAAGTAGGAAAGCCGCACAGACGCAGAAAATAGGCGGGGAAATGTCTGGAGCGCTTTCCGCCTTGTTTACTGACCCTTCCGTGGGACAAATGGTCGAATGATTTTCCCAGTTACCATAGTGGAAAAAGCACATTTTGAAACGCGTGTTTTTGCGTTAGAATATGTTTTTCCAGGAGGGGTATTGTATAAAGGGGGATATGCTAGAAGGGGCTATGAACGTGCAGAGATAGGCTAGTAACAATAGCCGGCTACAATGTATACAGATGTATAGAGGAGAGAAGGGGTTGGCTATGACATTGATATATGTATCTATGTTGCAATGGTATGGGAAAGACAGAACAGGACCATGCTCTCTCTATGGTAGATGAGAGGTATGTTTGCATTCTATTGTTATGCTACCTATGTAACACTGCTGGGGATCAAAGCACATACCTCTACATCACCTGTCAGCCTGTCACAATACTCCTGTCACACGTTTCCACATTAATATCAACCTCTATCCCTTCCTAATAACATTTACTTATTACTTTCCTAACAAATTTGCCCACTATTCATTATTTATTCCATATTAAAGAACAAACTGATTACAATAAACTAGTTATATTGAGATATGCTGCTGATAACGTAACTAAAACTTATACTCATAGTGTGTACAGATTCTCGTATTTATCTTTCTCTGCTTTTATTTATCTAATCATTACATGCTTTTTTTAGTGTTTTGTAGATCCTTCTCTAAACGTATGTCGAGGGTGATGTGTCTGTCCGTCTGTCACTTGCTTTTTTTTAGGGTTTTGTAGATCCTTCTCGAAACACGTATGTCGAGGTTGATTTTTCTGTCTGTCTGTCACTTGCTTCTTGTAGGGTTTTGTAGATCCTTCTTGAAACATTTATGTCGATTGTGATGTTTCTGTCCGTCTGTCACTTGCTTCTTGTAGGGTTTTGTAGATCCTTCTTGAAACATTTATGTCGATTGTGATGTTTCTGTCCGTCTGTCACTTGCTTCTTGTAGGGTTTTGTAGATCCTTCTTGAAACATTTATGTCGATTGTGATGTTTCTGTCCGTCTGTCACTTGCTTCTTGTAGGGTTTTGTAGATCCTTCTTGAAACATTTATGTCGATTGCGATGTTTCTGTCCGTCTGTCACTTGCTTCTTGTAGGGTTTTGTAGATCCTTCTTGAAACATTTATGTCGATTGTGATGTTTCTGTCCGTCTGTCACTTGCTTCTTGTAGGGTTTTGTAGATCCTTCTTGAAACATTTATGTCGATTGTGATGTTTCTGTCCGTCTGTCACTTGCTTCTTGTAGGGTTTTGTAGATCCTTCTCGATACATTTTTGTCGAGGGTGATGTGTCTGTCCGTCGGTCACTTGCTTCTTGTAGGGTTTTGTAGATCCTTCTCGAAACATTTATGTCGAGGGTGATGTGACTGACATTGGGTTCATATCTCCCAAACGGTTTAAGGTAAAAAATTGAAATATATAACACTGGCGCAACTTTTTTATTCACACATAGGAATAATATAGGTGTCGAAAATTTAATAAGTTCTTACGCAGTTTGCAAAAATGTGGTAATCTCAAACTTTTTATTATTTTTTTTAAATTTTGAGTGGGGTATCATATGAAAGCTGACGATGAATAGGTTACAAATATATATATGCTTTTTTAAATTTTGCATTTTTATTGATTTGATGAGTTAAAATATGCCTTTAAAAAATTCCTTCTCCCCAACTACCCCGAAATGGCAAGTACTCCAAACGTTAGTGTATTAAGAATGACTAGCGAGTAGCGTAGCCTTGTAGGTTATAAACAAATAAAGTTTTTCCAGGTAATAGGCGCTAACAACAAATAGTTTTAATAAATGTTCTTAAATAAATTAACTTTATATTAACATTTATTTAGATTAAATTTTAAAAAAGAGAGATCGTGTTTATCAATTAATTAACTATTTAAAATTTTAAACAAATTAAAAATTTAACCATATATAAAACCAAATTGTTTTTTTTTTATCTTTTCAATGTTAACAATTGTAAAGGAAAACATCGAATTAATAATGTTGAAGGTATAAAAAAGTAAATAAATGGCTCCTCTCAATTAATAATTCTTTTTGAGTTTTAAAAATGATAAAAAATAAAACAAATGCACGCTAAAAGTTATTAAATTTATCGCAGAGAGTAATACGTGATGTTGAGAATTAAAAAAAAGAAATGTACAATTTCTCTCGGTATATTCGAAATATTCTACCCAATTTAGGAGAGCTGTGGAATATTTGGAGCGCAGTAGAATGACCTCCCTCCCCATGCATCACAACCCCCCCTTTAACCCCTCCCCTTCCTAACTAGGGGAGGCATTTGAAAAATCCGAAAAATGAATGAAAAGAACATTTTGTTTTAAAATCATTCATTTTCAATTCATAAGCAACCGATATTTTTACAGAAGTGGGAAACAATTAATATTTGATTTTATTAGGAAATTTCAAATTCTCTTTGAATATTTTAACAATATTAAAAATTAATTTTATTTTTACAATGTATTAATTTAATAATTTTTTTTTCCTATGAGTTTCAATTAAAACTTGTTTCTAAAACTAGATTGGAGTTAGATATTGTTCTCTAAAAACAATATCTGAAATATCTTGAATTATTTGACAGTGTAATTAAAATATGCTCTCCCTATATACTATTTGGTTCAAATAAATGTTGAATTTATAATGATATTTATAAAATACAATGATATTAAATTAATAACAATTATTTTTACCTAACTTAAGCACACAACACTAAACACACATTAGACACAGATAAATATAATATTCTACACACTGAAAAACACCACCAAAAACGACTTACACTGGAAATGTTATACATAAAATCAAATACTAACAACATAAACTTGAAACAAGACACCAATAAATTAAGCAACATTTACACAATTATTATATTTAATACAAATAAAAATAAATAATTCAAAACATTTTTGATTAGGTATGTCAGTTAAAAAAATAAAATTAATTCTTTTAAAAAAAAAAACATAAAAACAATCAAAATTAACTTGGTAAGACTTTCATTTCCAAAATTCGTTTTCATTTTGACCATTTGTTTCTCTAAATTTACAGTATTTCCAAAACCTGAAGAAGTCCAGGTTCCCTGGACGAAAGCTTGCTTGAATCAAATATAATAAAGGACTTTCATTCCAAAAAACAACTAACCACTTATATAACTTAACTACCTTACATATTTATAAAACTCGTGCAGATTGCTTTTAATATTTGAAGTGGTATTTGATTGTGGAGAACTTATAACTTGACATTGCTTAGATTTCTTTGGTTTACTTCTTTCGTGGCGTGGCGGACTGAATGAACTTTTCTCC
Organism: Gerris lacustris; assembly: GCA_951217055.1. Classification (NCBI taxonomy): domain Eukaryota; kingdom Metazoa; phylum Arthropoda; class Insecta; order Hemiptera; family Gerridae; genus Gerris; species Gerris lacustris. Next base: position 64,778,063 of record OX578283.1, read on the forward strand.
CCCGTAACCGACCGTAATGAACTTTTCTGGCCGGATCCCGCGGGCCGTAGTTTGGACACCATTGGATTAAACAAAAAACAATAAGGGAATAATTAAAATCAATAATTTTATTTGAAGATGTCAAAATGATTGGCAAGAGAACACAATAGATTAAACAGTACTTCTTTAGATTGTTACTCCCCTATGTGTTGTTAGAATATATAAATGACTTTGACCAAATAACTATTAAGACAAAGCTATGTTTAGTCCAATGTACTTTGGGACAAGGAATATCACACTTCTGTTTTTATAAGGGGAGTAAAGCCGCGTCTACACGATCCAAGTTGACTTGGACCAAATCAGTTTGGACACTATTTTGACGCTACTTGGATCGTGTAAACAGGTTATCAAAGTCAACTTGGACATCCAAGTTGAGTTGGACGTTATTTGATCTTAGTAGACTATGATGGCATCAACCATATTGTGACAAGAAAGCTGTCAAAAATGAGAAAAGTTATGACGTATTTGTTTATAAGAAGGGTATTGACAGCTTTTATTTCTTTTAAATTTTTGTTTTTATTCCTTTGCTTCAAAATGGTTTTTTTGACAAGTTCCCCTACTTAAACCAAGTATACTTGGATCGTGTAAATACTGCATCAAAATTTCATTTCACTTTGACCAAGTAGATTTGATCAAAATTACTTGGTCCAAGTCTACTTGGATCGTGTAAACCCGCCTTAATAGTCTAAAGAAGAACATTCTGTGCACCTTCTTTAGTTTGTTACCCCCTATATTTTTTTATAAGGGGAGTAACAATCTAAAGAAGTGCCGATTAAACCAATACGGAATTAATAATTGTATTACAGGTATCAAAATAATTGACAAGAGAATAATAAACCTTATAACTTTTAAACTAATTAGCGGAATTTCATTGGTTTATATATTTATATATATATATATATATATATATATATATATATATATATATATATATATATATATATATATATATATATATATATATATATATATATATATATATATATATATATATATATATATATATATTTGTTCCTCATTTTTTACTGGTTCCAACGATATGTTGTATGTCAAAAACGTATTTATATTTTCGGTATTATTAACCTTCAAAGTTTCAAAATTAAACAAATCGATAACATCAAAATGGTGGCCAATACCAAAATTTAAATTTGGTGGATTTTTTTGTCATACAGAGAGGTACATTCGTGCCAAATTTCAACTCGATCGGACCATTTTTTTTTTTTAATTTTCTTAGTTGATTTTACGAGCGGCACAACTAAAAGTAACGATTGATTTTTCTGCCAAGTTTCAACTACCTAGGTTAAATACCTTGAGCGCTACAATGTACACATAAAGATGTCATGCTTAAGATAACTTACCCAAAACAATTGAAATCTCAAATAAAAATTTGGGTGAAATCATAACTTTTCCTATAATAAGCGAGGAAAAGTAAGTAGGTTCCTCACTTATGATAGGAAAAGTAAAAATCTAAAATTATTACAAAAAGCAACACAGTTTTCACATACTTATAGTTGTAAATCACAGGGAAAACTTTTCATAAAGGTAAAAAAGTGTCGTGTAGTTATTAATTATATATGAATGATGAGGAGTACGAGTGATAAATCCATACTAATTATGAAAGTGGAGTTAAGGTGAGGTTTTATCTGGTAGAACCTAGTAGCCCTTTCCCTACAGTGTCACGCTAACAAATTAGCAGCAACTTCCCTTGCCCGGGCTATTCATTAGTAGTTGCCATCTTCTAACTAATGATACGTCCAGTCTCTCTGATAAATCATTCTTGTATCGTCAATTATCAAACTAATATGTTCGATAAAAATAAATCTTTTGGAGTCTCTCTTATCTCTGTTCTATGTAAACTATTAATAAAATCTCGTTCACTTTGATCTATATGTAATTTTATTTAGCTTTCAGAAAAAGTATAAAGTGTTTTAAATCAGTTGTCACCAGTTTGCTTACCGTTTCCACATTCCTTTTGAGTTCGGTTAGTCATTCCTTAGTATCATAAATCATAAGGTATACAACGCATAGACTCGAAGAAACGCATAGAACTCGAAAGAAGTGGCGACCGTCAGTCTCATTAAGGTTCTCTGGTGCGTTACTTCCCAGCGTTACTTAACGCTCGACGTGATTTTTATTTGAAGCCGGTCTGAACGCACGGCTATTTAGAGGTTGGGGTGTCACTTTTCCTACGTCTACAGTTCCAACGTCCACTATTACTTTTATTGATGCTTCGGCATTGATTCTGGATATTAATGTGTGTAATTTTTAATGATTTTATTAATTAAGGCGAAGATACACATGCCTGTAGCTTGAAAAAAAACATGTCAGCTACTTGCACGTGCAAGCTACTTGCATGCGTTTATGTTAAATGGCATGCCTGTAGCTGGCAAGCAATCAGATAAAACCTAAATAAAAATCCTTGGCATGACAGTTACTGGCAAATACTCTCGTTTGGCATGCAAGCTACTTGCCCAATTTGATGGCATGTATCTCCACCTTAGGCTATAATCTGAAATATGCACTCACTTTCATTTAATTTTATTCTTTGGTAAAATGATTAGACATAAAATAAATATATCTTCAAAAAATTAAGAAATGGTACAACTTTTGAAAGGGTAGTAAGTGATTTTTAAGACACAATAACCGAGAGCTATCTTTTCAGGACAAGGATTTAACCTTAATATTTTTATTTTATTTAGAGACAAAAATTAATTTTTATTATTAATAATTTAATAAATTAATAATAAAATTATTAATTAATAAAAGGGGAAGCGTAGAAAAGATAACAACTATAGGTATAAAGAGATGAAAAAATTAGCATGGCACATTCTATTGTGTTAAAAAATAAATCAGATGAAGAGGAGATAGGCGAAAAAGAATTAGAAGGGAAAGAAAGAAAGAGAAATGCATAATGCAGCAAGACAATCGATAGAGAATCAAGTATGTCTAGTTAAGTTAGGAACAGACTTGTTATCTAGTGCAGCTAAAACCAGATTAGATAAGATAAACATTTTGTTGCAATAAAAACTTCGATCGTCCTAGATTTTACATTATTATTTCTCCACAAATAAAAAGACGAACAAATAGTTTCAACTGCTTTTTGAAATTGTAAATAAATTCTTTATCATTTAAAGAGATACATTTTTTTCAGCTGCTCAGAGGCGAGTAGAGTGGCCAATTTTGAAAATAAATCATTAATTATTTGATTTGTCATTACTTTTTTAGAATGAAGATTGATGTCAGTAATATTAGTAGGTATTTAGTCAGTATTTTCACATAATTAGTCAGTAGTCAGTAAATTTGACCTTACAACCAGTTTGCAGGCCTGATATCGATATTAGATGTGGGTTTAATATTGATTATTAGAACATATCTGTTCCTACGTTTCAATTTATTATGAGTAATAATAATAATAATAATAATAATAATGTTTATTAGAGAAAAATAATTCAAAAATGCATTACATAAAAATATTTCAGTAAACATCTTATGGCAAGGCTTAAGCCGTCTGCCAGAAGTTGGATTTTTTTTTTTTTTTTTTTTTTAAATATAATATGTATAAAAATTACATTGTATAATAAATTAATAAATCGTATTAGCATATACGGATAATATTTATATATATATACATACATATATATATATATATATATATATATATATATATATATATATATATATATATATATATATATATATATATACATATATATATACACATATATACATATATATACATATATATACATACACACACATACATACATATACATACATATATATACACACACATACATACACACACACATATATATATATATATATATATATACACACACACACATCTACATACACATACATATATATATATATCTACTTTTAGAGCTTTAACAATAAATAAATAAATCAAAAAGTTTTGTACTAATAACAACTATCTGATAAATAGCTATAGTAATCTGGAAATACCGATATCACAGACAAGATCTAACACATTAAAATCGTACATCATACATGCTATATAAATAATGACTATAAATAACACACCTAATTTTTTTAACAATATATATCTAAACAAAATAATAAAAACCATAAACAAACATGCAGAATTAGAACAGCCTTACAAAGACACTGGCAAAACCAATGGACAAATAGTTTAAATGATAAGTTAAAATATGTAAAACCGCTAGTATCAGATTGGCAAACAAGTTACAGAAAGGTTAGACACGAAGAAATTGTACTTGCAAGACTAAGGATTGGACACACTAGACTCACTCACGGATATTTAATAACAAAACAAGACAGACCCATATGTACCCTCTGTGGCCAGAGACTGACTGTATTCCACATTTTATGTGAATGTCAACAATTAGAACCTCTACGAAATCAAAATTCACTCCCCCAAAATATGCCTGACATTTTAAAAGACGACGAGACGAACATACAAAAGCTACTCCAATATCTACATCATGCTGGGCTTATGGAAGAAATATAACTTTTTTCAGATTTTTACCCATTACAATACAAATTATAATTAATCACCCTACTACACGCACATCTATAACAACACACACAAAAACTACTTAATACTAGTACATTCATCCGTTCATTAATACCAATATCCATTTATTTTTATGTATTTATTTGCTCTCTATTTATTTTTATAAATATTTCTAAATATTCTCGGAGGAAAATAACCTCAGCAGTTAAACCTCCAAAAAACAAAAAAAAAAAAAAAAAAAAAAAAAAAAAAAAAAAAAAACATGCAGATAACAATTTAAAACAATTTTTAACAAATAACAATTTTAGAAAAAAAGTAATTCTAATGCTATATTATTATTATTATGCGGTAAAATTTAATATCTTAAAATTTATTACGTTAATATTATTATCATTTACATTTAAATTCTTTAAATATTATTGTCTACCAAAATTCAGTACCCTGTATCAAGATTCCTCTAAATGAGAAAGCTGCTTTGAGAAACTTGGCCACAGATAGCCAGCCGATACTACCAGTTAATATATAGAGCACTTCTTCATTATTTAAGTACTCCTTTCCTAGATGACTTTTCCTGATTGATCTTAGTGCTTTACAGCTACCGACGAAATGAACAACATCCTCCATGACATGCATATCACATATATCACAATTGTTATTGTTATTCCGGATCCATCTCTTACAGTTCAGATTAATCATTTCACTCCTAGCTAGTAGGATAAATCTCTGAGAAGCATAGTCTAGGTCGGAATAGAGGTAATTAGCCTGAAAATTCGTTTGTACCTGTTTATATATTATGTGGAACTGGGCCTGACTGATCCGGTCATCACACTGCTTATAAAAATTACTCTCCGCTATGTTCATCCATTTCCACATTAGACTTATCCACTGATGTCTTCCCTCAAATCCTCCCTCGAAACCAGCCTCCATCTCATTTCCTCTATCTGACCATATCTTGAACCAAGATAACTTCCTGCTCGATGTTATTTTCGCCAGTTGGAAAGGCAGTCTGTCTTCCCCCATATGGAAAACTCTGCTTAGATATTTAATGCTCTGTCTAAGGGTGTAAAAGAAAATAGGAAGCAACCCTGTTTCCTTATGGATCACATAGTTCGGTGTGTTATGTGGTAATCTGAGACTTTTCTTAACAAAAAACCTGAGCAACTTTTCGACGATTTCGAACTGTTCAAGTCCCCAGATTTCGGCAGCATAGCACATTACAGACCTAGCAACACTATTAAAAATATTTATTTTAGTTTGGAATGTAATGTCTGTATGACTCAGAACTTTTCTCCATACTGTATTAATTACATTTTTTGATAAAAGTAGTTTATCCTGTAGATGCTTGCAAAGACTGAGATTAGGTGTGAGCGTCACGCCCAGGTACTTGTAGCTCTTTACGATCTCGATATCGTTATCCCCGAATTTCCAGTGCTCTGAGAGTTTCGGTTTGCCTGAATGTTTAAAAATCAAAATCTTCGATTTATCTAAGTTGACTTGTAGATTCCATCTCTTGCAATACGCCTCGAGCCTGTCAATCATATCTTGTAGCTTTTGAATGTCATCATTTAGGATAGCGATATCGTCGGCGTAGAGTAACATTCTTACATTAAGGTTTTCTACCGTCACACCTTCTCCGATTTCTTCGTCCAGATCGTTGATGAAAAGATTGAACAAAATCGGGCTTAAGATACATCCCTGTCTGTCCCATTCTCGTTTCGAAGTTATTCGATAGGCGATCTTTACACCATACACTCGTAGTTGTCCCGTCATACATATTCTCTAAAAGATCCAGAATTTTTTGCGACAGTCCTACTCGGCTAAGTTTGTAGTAAAGGCAACGACGATCTATTGAATCAAACGCGGCTCTGAAGTCTACAAAAAAGCAGTATAGTCGTTTTTTTTCCTTCTTAAGTATCTGAGCTATACTAGTAAGGCTGAAGAGGTTATCAGATGTCGAGTAACCTTGTCTAAATCCTGCTTGATATTCTGTGATGATTTTAGATTCGTCAACCCATCTAATTAGTCTGTAGTATAACAGTGACGCAAATATCTTAGCGGTGGCATTGATAAAAGATATCCCCCTGTAGTTTTGGGATTGATCAATATCTCCCTTCTTAAAAATTGGGAATATTATTGACGATTTAAAATCGACGGGTACCTTAGAAGAACTAAGAATATTATTGTACAGTTTCAAGAGCCGATTCCGGAATAAAGGCGTAGCATTCTTAAAAAATTCTGCCGGAATCCTATCGCAGCCAGGAGCTTTATTGTTTTTCGCCTTGGTTAAAACATACTCAAGTTCTTCTTCCTTGAATGGGCTTTCAAGCATTTGGTTCTGGTGGAGGGGTGGAGCGTAATGTACGGGTAAACTCACACTTAAAGGATTCAATAAACTCCTGAAGTGTTCTTCCCACTCTTCCGGTTTTATTACATCCGACATAGGAAACTTAGATTTCTTAAGAATATTAACATTTTGCCAGAAAGATTTCGTATCGGTTATAACAGATAAATTAATCGCTATTGAGTTGTAGTACTGCTTTTCTGTGTTCTTACATAACACTTTATAATTCTTTGTACTGTCAAGATACAATTTCCTTGTATAGTAATTATCATTTCTTCTGTACATTTTAAGAAGAGCAAACATTCTTTTTCTTTTATCATAACACTTTCTATTAAACCAGGGTTGTTTGTACGTTTTCTGTTTCGTGAATTTTTTCTCGATCGCGCTTTCCTTTATAGAAGTAATAATATTTAGTAAATCTGTGTCTGCATTCCCTTGCAACTCCCATTTCAGTAAAATTTCATCTAACTTTTCTAGGTAAATCGGTATAGCTTGATCGGTCCAATTCAATTTCGGCAGTAAGGGTAAATACTCAGTATTGGGTCTGCTACTCGGTAAAATATTCATAGTGACAACTAGGGGCATGTGATCTGAAAATGCTTGCGTATCTACTATTAAGTCATGCACTATGTGAACTAAATCGCTACTTATACATGCAATATCATTCACCGAGCTTCCTTGACCCCCTATGAATGTGTACTCCCCTAGCTCATCACCCGCAGTTCTGCCATTTAAAATAACTAAGTCATTATCAGCGCAGAATTCAAGAAAATCTTTTCCTTTTCTATCAAGACATTTATCTTTTGAGTTTCTAGGATTTTTTAAACGCCCCTCTATATTAAAATTCTCAGTAAACTCATTCAGACTTTGCTCTTCTCCGATTCTCACATTCATATCTCCTACAATTAAGTAGTTATGTAGCTCATGTTCAATGAAAGTATTAGCTAACTTTTCAAAATCGCTGTGCCAGTGATTACAGTTTATGTATACAGGACTTAATTTTACATACAAATTATTCGCCGTGTCTTTTATGTATACTACAATTAAGTGATCCACAAAATGAATTTTACAATTTTGGTAAAAACCCGATTTCTTATTTAACCCTACGGCAATACCTCCGCTGGCTCGACCGAACCTATTTAATTTAATTGCCGGTATCCATGTTATCTTAAAATGACTAAGCAGCATTCCTCCGTAGTTTTTACAATCCTCTTCCATGAAGTGTGTCTCAACAAGCAATATTATATCAAATTTAATCAAATAATTTATAAATTCAACATTTTTCATTTTAGATCTAAATCCACTTATATTATAAGATACAATTTTAATTTTGTCGTATGATTCTGTTTCAATATTTGATACTACATTCGTAGTTTCAGATGGTAAAGATAAAATATTTGCTTGAGTATTCGTGGTCGACTTGTTAGGACTGCCTACTTCAGAGCTCCTCCAACTTCCGGTCAACTCCTTATGTCATTCTGATGTCCCTGGCTTTTCCATTTCCTCTCCTGTAGCTGAATTATTAAGATAGGATGTTATGTCCTGTATTCCTATACCAGATAATTCACTTAATTTTCTCTTTCCATCTGCTCTTCTCCATAATAAGTCACCGCTTTGTGACAGTTTAAATTTTTCTTCTTCTACAAGCAAGAAATCGTGACGTACGTTTGTTTTAAGACTACTATTCTCTTTAAGTATAGCTTTACGTAGAGTAAATAGTTTTTTCCTCTTCATTTGGGTGTTGCTAGTATAATCTCGGTGAACTACAAATCCCGTGCCTTTTAGTTTAACACAATTTTTTAAAATATTCGATAAGTCAGAGCTATCTTTAAACTTAGCAAGTATTGGGCGGCACCCTTTAGAATGCCCTGGCTTTCCTATCGGGTACACCTTGCTAAGATTGACTTCTCTGCAGTCTAAAACATTTGCACAAAATTCTCTTATTACTTCTATCAAATTATCTGATGCATTATATTGAAGCCCACGAAATATCAAATTATTTCCTCCCAATGTATTATCAAACTCTTCCATTCTTCGATTCATATCTAAAACTTGCTGTCGTAGAATTTCCGTCTCATTTTTTAGTGCCGTGTTCTCCTGTTTCAGGCTATCTATTTCATTCTTCACCTCCATTTTAAATTGATTTAGATCCTCTTTCGATGCCAATTTCAGTTCATTTACAGCTGATTTGATTATGTCACACAAGTCTGAAGCAACCATGTCGCTTACTTTTGCCATGTTAGTTCTAGCAATCTTTTTCCCGGGTGAAATACCGTCCTGACTACTAGAATCCAGAGGCCTTTTACTTCTAGAGTTGTCAAAAAGCTCCTTGATTGATTGAGACATTTCAAAACAACTTTATTATAATTGAGTTGCAGTATTTATAATAATTTTACTTTAGCTGACCTGTTGTTTATATTTTAATCTCCTTGTTTACAGTAACATTGATTTAAAAAGGATATCAGAAGTAAGATAGCAGTTTATAAACAATAACAGTGTAAAACCAATGCGACTTGTATGAGTGGGGATTCTAAGATACTATGCACTCTAGAGGGGGATCCCCCTCTCAATCCACTCGTTTAGCCAATGAGTCATTCACCACTACACAGAACCGTAGCCCACATCTACACAAGAATCTTACTCACACAAAGAAATGATTGACATTCTTCAGCTGCATTCTTCAAATTCGTTGCTCCTTTTTCAGGCTGCAAGGGAAACTGTTCGGTGTATATTCTCAATATTAGATTCAAATTGTAGGTAATAAAATCCTTTACACTCACAATAAATCAGTCCTTGAAAAAGAGAATTAAATTTAGAGATATTTAAGAAAAACTCACAGTTAGCAGAGAAATGGTGCTGTGTGTTTGCTGAATAGCTGTTTATGACCAACAATTAATTTTTTAAGAATGTACGAAAATTCGCCAAAAAATAATTTAAAGAACCTAATAAAACTTAAAGAAATAAGAGAGCAAAAAGAAACGCGTGCAGCCCGGTCTAGGTTAATAAGCCAACTTATTATGAGTATAATATGAGTTAAACTTAATTATTTTAAAAATAAAAACAGTTTAAATTAGCATAATCTTGTATATATTTTAAGTATTATTTAAATGAATATATTATAAAGAGTGGGTAGATTAAATTGTAATTTCCTTTAATCTACTTAAGGACTATTAAAAGAGATAAGTAGTTTAATAAATTAAACAGAATTTAGGTATCCAGGATTAAAACTTTTTGGGTCGGTTACTGGAAGCGCGCTCTTTATTTTAAGCCTTGGATTTCGATGAACTTGAGTTTTCAGGATTTCCCGAAAATACCGAAATCGTATTTATTTTGACTTTGAACTAAATTAGTCTTAGCAATTACTCTACGTAGACTTTTACTTTTTATCTTTAAATACTCTGTTTGAGGTTTAGAATTAATTTAATAATTACCTTCCAGTTGGATGAACGAAATGAAAGTTTTATTGTAAATATTATTTAAAGTCGGTTTTATATTTGTCCGGATTTGATTTTAATGGATGGTCACTAATTGATACCAAAGGGCATTATATTGAGTCTAATTAATTTTAAGTGAAGTTTCCAGTAAGCTAATCTACTTATTATTGAGAATCATATAAACTTTCTCTATTTTTAATTGTTGGCATTTAACACAAAGAATATCCCATGGGAAAAAATTGAGTTATAACAACTAAAAATAGACTGCCAATTAGTGTGGCACATAGCTTCCTCGCATCCTATCATGTACTTTATTGTTATATTATCATTATTGTCATATTGTTTATTGTGAAAAACTATTAAAAGTTTTAGCGATCTTTAACACATCATAGCGGCGTCGCTGTTGGTTTTACTAAATTGTATTTTTTTACAAATTGTATTTGTAAGAAATGTTTGTCTCATTGAATAGATGAAGTTTTTTCCCGAAATTCCAATTTTAAATTTGAAGTTCACGTATACGCGAGCGTTACGCGTGAATGCTTGGACGGATAACGTTGTCCAACGAACTCGTCCTGGACATTGCTAAAATGAACATGTCTAACGAATTTCATGAAAATCGGTCGACATTTGCTCAAGTTATTGTCACACGTTTCAGGATTTGCGGACACACATTCCGACGGACAGACAGACAGACACGAGACTAAAAATGTTCCCTGATGTCTAAAACTGATTTCTGTCTTGACATTTTTAAAATCGGAGACATAAAAGTTTTTCGTTCTCAAAAGTGAACACAATGCTTCCGTACCTTCGGTGAGGTCGGAAGCAAAATAAATAGAACAAGTGTAAGCTAGTCATCTACTGTGAGGGTCCGTAGTCAACATAGTATTGTTTAAGTAGTACCTATTGATGATGATTTTATTACATATTAGTTCAGTATTAGTAGAAGTTTAATTGGCTATCTTTCATGCGCGCGTTCCACCTACAGCGCGTTATTAAATACCAAAAAACTTGCTTTGAACTATCCTACGGGTCTGATATTCTCAAAACACATAACAAACTTCTGGTAAAGTATTTTTTGCCAGTGAACCGGATTATAAAAAAATGAATACACAAATATCGCATAGTTAAAAAAAAGTTATTTTGTCAATTAAAAAAATCCAAATTTCCAAAAAATGGTATCTTCACTTTTGGTCGAAGAATGTTCAGGAATCAAAGCTTATAACTAAAAAAATATATATTTTTGTAATCAGCTCGACGTACCCTTTCATGTGATACCCACAAGGTCTCCAAAAAGAATTTCTTTTTCCAAAAATAATTTTATTTTAAGTCGGTACATTTTTAAAATTTGTGATAGGTAAAATTTGTGGTAGGACAAAAGGTGTAGCCGTTAGAGGAGGCGACAGACAGACACACGCAGGAAAATTTAAGGGTCCTTGGTTTTTCCCACGGACCCTAAACATGGCAACAGGTCCTCCTGGGTTCTTTGTAAAGGGAAATCAAGAAGAAAGAAAGAAAGCAGAAGTGATTATATAGTTATATTAACTATAAAAGTAAAACGTTTCTCGCATTTCTTAAAATCTTGGAATGTAATATTGATGGTCTTTGAAATTAAGTTTAAAAAGAGCTCTATTAAACATTGGGGAGACCTGGAAATACTAAACCGGAATATTACTATCTTAACGCAATGACAGGTATTGCATGTTTAGTATCCCGAGTGAAGTTTCAAAAATTTGATTTTCTAACGTCATAATGTAGAAAAAAATATATTTTAATAATAACCTCGTTCTATTTTATAGTTTATTTATAAAGTTTGTTAACTATAAATGTAATAGACAAAATTGATTTATATATATTTTTTTTATAGATATTTCTTGACACAATCGATATTCACATAGTTATCTTCGGTCAATATTCACATGGTTATCTTCAGTCGATATTCACATTGTATGTTCAGTCGATATTCACATAATTATGTTCAGTCGATATTCACATAATTATGGTCAGTTGATATTCATGTAGTTATCTCCAGTCGATATTCATATAGTTATTTTCGGTCGATATTCACATAGTTATCTTCAGTCGATATTCACATAGTCATGTATGATAATTTAATTTTAAAGTATGTCCATTGAAATGACAATAAAACCCTCTTCCCAATAAATTATTTTTTTTTATGCATACAGGATAAATGAAAAAAAAAAATAATAATAATAATAATAATAACTAACATTTAATCTCAGACTAGTGTTTTTTTTTTTTTTTTTTTTTTTTTTTCCCAATAATTATGAAGAAAGAGTTGTGTGTTAAATTTATCTCTACAAATTTCAAGAAAAATGGCGATAAAAACAAAATTATGATTTGAAATCAAGAATTTGAGACTTCAGCAACTATGCTCAAATAACGTCCTTGTAACAAGTTTATTTCTGTTTAGAATAAAACAAAAAAATCTATTAACTGGAAATATTGACTACTTTTCCGGGGAGAGGAATAATAAAAGTTATTGATAACCTTTAAAGTTTCTTTTAAACTCTTAAATACAATATACATTATTCTAGTTGTCGGAAAAAGAAGTAGATTTATTTTAATTGCTAAAAACAGTGAATCAAATTCATCGTGACAAGGTTATAATTATAATTTTAATATTCTACATTTCTGAGAACAAATAACTTCTGGTAATATGTATTTTAAATTTAAATATAATATAATTATAAGGAATAGCAGTGGAAAATGGTTGAACAAATCATTTAAGAGAACAGTAAATTATGCATTCGGTGCAATGTTCTAAAACTGCATAAAATGAAATAATCATATTTTACAATTATATTAAAGGATTAATAGATGAAAGAATTGTGGTAGAGACAGCAAATTATTCATTCAGAGACAGTAAGTTATGCATTTAGTACATTGTTCTAAAACTGTACGGAATAAAATGCTGATCTTTTACGATTTCATTAACGAATTAACAGATGAAGGAAATGTGGCAGAGACAGTAAATTATGAATGGGTTTATTGTTACATAACTGTTTGATAATAAATACTCATATTTTACAATTTCATTGAGGGATTAATAGATGAAGGAAGTTTGGCTTAATCAATACCGACATGAATTCATTCAATAGAACTATTTAGAAGTGATCCCTATAAATTATGTAAACTCTAAATTAAATTTAAATATGTAGACAATTTAAGGCTTCCCATAATAATGTTTGAGTTCATTGATACTTACTAATGCAAGGCAAGTATTATTTGTTGTTTTATTTATATCGGACGGCGACACCATTTAAATTGATTTCTTGCTAACAACTGAGTAAGATCGGATGCGATAAAAATCTGATTCGATAGAAAAATGAAAGTTGGTATCAGATGCTTTATCGGGCTGTGTTGAGACGGATCGAATGTAAAATAAAAAAAAGTCTAGTCATGCACCACGACTTAATGAGAGAATTTTGAAAGGAATAATATCAGAAAATTTTGGTTTAGAATTTGGAAGGGTGAAAAAAAAAAATTGGTACACAGGGGTACAGGGTACAAAAGTTAAAATAGTATTTACCCTTCAATATGCATGTCGTTGGAAAGCTCTTTAAGAATACAGTAATTGTTGATTCGTACCTACACTTTTGTCATATTTTAATATCAGAGGGGGTAAAATGGAAAAAACACGTTTTTATACTATTTTTGACCCTAAAGTGTCAAAATTTGACCCCTAAATGAACTCCATAAATTCTGGCCAACGAACTCATCCTTTCTTTTAATATTATTGACATTTTAAAATTTGTTTGGATTTTTTAGGTGCATTCTAGCGTGAGATATCGTCTGGAGTGACACATACATATATACATAATATATAATGTTTGGGCTCATTGATAGTAATGCAAAGGAAGTATTATTTGTGTGCTGTTTTATTTATATCGGATCCGAAATCCTTTAAATTGATTTCTTGCTAACGTAGATCGGATGCGATAAAAATCAGATTCGATAGAAAAATGTAAGCTAGTATCAGATGCTATATCGGGCCGAGTTGAGACGAATCGAATGAAAGAGAATAGCATTATGTTAATGATGCTTAACGTAGACAACTACTTTCTGTCTAAGAAGCAAAGACTTCTTAGACTTATTACTTCTTTTAAGATCTGATTTAAGTCCAAATACAATATCCTCCCAGAAACAGACTTTAGGTACATACTCTTTAACTTAAGTTTTATAAAACATAAGATTTAAAACTTATGTACACAACAATGACCTTTTCTTATGAATTGAGGATTGTGTCACAATAATCACATGACTAGTTAGAAGTAGTATTAATTCACAGATTCTTACCAAAGCATCTCTCTTGCCACTTCAACATACGAGTCGTAGGTTTTACTGGAGATTTCGAAGAAAGAAATTTGACAAACCAAAGGAATAAGATGGTATGGAAAGTTCAAACTAAAAGGGATAATAATAAGAGCACACAGAACCGCCAACAAAGGAGACATTGAGCTTAGACTGAATGGAAAAGTTGGAGACATACCAAGTGCCATCAAGTATTTGTCTTAGGACTTTTTTATTGTACGTTTTAGAGAAGGCTTTTGTGTGGAACCCTATACACTTAAGCCATCGAAAAGACCATATAGATTGTCTCCTTTTCACAGTTTTTTGTAAACCGGCCAACTCTGTTTTGCATTTCGATCTAATTATGACTATAAGACAGTGACTATTGGCCCAGTTAAGTAGTAGAATTTTAACACTGTTCAATAGCTTTAGGCGGCTTTCACAGTGCGTGCGAGACCGAGCGAGGCTTGTTCCGCTTGAGAAACAAATATATGTATTAGTATGGGTCCGCTCAATGTTCACCCAGCTTTGTTTAAATAAATGGGTAGCTGCTCAAAAGAGTAGCGCCACCAGGTTTCGGTCTGGAAACCATGGAATACACTCTCAGTTCGATTCACATCGAAAGAGGGTCATGGTTAACGACCAGACACTTCACTCTAATGTGAAGAAGGTTAGGTTTCTAGGGTTTAGGTTTCTAACCCGGGTTTGTTCAATGGGTCCACCTAAGTGGCCTATGTCTTCGGGCGTAAAAGCCCCCCGGAATAAAAAGAAAAAAAAAAAAAAAAAAATGGGTCTATTCACTATAAACGCTGAGCGAGACCGGGCTGAGCAAGACCGAGTGAGACTAAGCCGACACGGGCGTTTTTGTTAGCTAAGCGTTTTCGGCCGCCGAAAAGCGTTTTTGGTCGCTGAAAACGTTAAGCTAACACAACGCTCGAAAAAAACGCCCGAGTCGGCTCGGTCTCACTTGGCCCGGTCACGCTCGGCGTTTAATGTGAATAGCTTCATGCTAATATATGCATTTGCGTCTCAAGCGGAATCGGCCTCGCTCGGTCTCGCACGCAGTGTGAAAGCCGCGTTATACGGTGACACTAGTTTTTAATCCGAGCGGTATTCTTTAGTGTCGAGAAAATGGAGTCAAGTCTATCTAATGCTAGAAATACGACTAGTTTTGTAATTGATTTTTTATTTTTTGCTTCTGAGCTTACCGAAGGTAACGGAAGAAATGTGATCGTTCTGAAGAAGAAACACATTTCATGTCCTAGATTTCAAAAATTTCAAGACAGAAATCTGTTTCAGACATCAGGGAAAATTTTAGGTTCCGTGTCTGTCTGTCGGTCTGTCGCTCAATTTTTGCGCACCAACATCTTAAATACTACACTCCCAATTTTAATGAAATTTGTTGGTTGGTCATAATTAGCTCATTGTTGGTCCCACGTAAGTTTCAACTTACAGTGGTTATTTGTTTCTCTTCCACATGTGCTCAAACATACATTTATTTACACCAATATCATCAAAAGCACTCATCTGATGTTTATAATATATTTTAGATTGTTTGTCCGAAAGTAGCCCGCAGATAGCCCCAGATTAATTTCAATCGTTTGTGCTCTATAAATTTTCTAAATTGATACTTTAATTCATGTAAAGGCGGGGGATACTAGAGCATTCGCCCCCGAATGAGCATGCGTTTTCCTCCGAATGAGCATTTGTTCGCCTTGTTTTGCATATGGAACGGAAAAGCATGCTCATTCGGGGCGAATGCTCAAGTTTATCCCTTCCTTAAAATAATCAAAACAATTTTGACACATGAAAAAACGGGAGGAAAATAAATGAATTTGACAAAAGTCGGTTGTAAAAACATAAAATCATTAAAGTATACGCTGTAGGACGAAAGAAAGCTATGTGCCGCACAAATTGGCTCACTATATTATTTAATTTTTATCTTTTCTTCTGTTTCTCTTTTCTTAGTATTCAGGTACTTACTTACTAGATTCTATTTTGTTTATTGCGCTTGAATTTTACTTTAGGTATATATAGCCAATATTATGTAGTAGTAAAGAAAAAAAAATTTTTGGTACTTTTTTACTTTAGCACCCTCCTTGGTTCTAAACAATAGTCTAGCCAATAAAAGTCACAAAGGTCTGTGTGTTTGTCTCCCCAAGACATTGAGACTCCTGGGAAAGTTTTATATTTAATATTCCTTTATCTTAATAGTTGATTAGACTAAGGGATATGATCACAATTATATACCCAAGTGTGATATTCCTTTGTCCCAGGGTACATTGGAATAAATATCCCTTCGTCTTAATAGTAATTTAGACTAAGGTATATAATGCTACTCTCTATAATGTTCCTTTGTCTAAAAAACAATTAACACAAAGGGATATAGGGGGGGTGCTAAAGTAAAAAAGTACCAAAAAATATATTTTCCTTATCCTCTTGAAGTTTTTTTCGTTTTAAACTAAGTATATTAGATTGTGGATACTAAAGGTTAAATTTCGGGTTATAAAATAAAGGTCTTTTTATTCCATGGTAAAGAAGGAATAGTAGTGTAGAGTGAAACAATCCTCTACAAAGGAGAAGCAAAATGGTTTGTAGTAAAAAACTTGACTTTTCTAGGATTTTCTTTAGTAGGCAGGTTCTGGAGGCTGGTGTAACATACAACGCCTCACCTAATGTAGAGGGGAATCCCCAACTGTATCCAGATCAGGTTGCAAGGGCAAAAGAAGGTCGCGAAACTGGATTACAAGCTCTGTGAGACTTTTTGCCTCCATTTCTCTTTCCCAAAGCTCGCAGGTAAGGGTTGGAAAGCATAAATCCGGGCCACCAATAAAAACACTTCACCCTCACCCCACATTTTGACCCTAGAAGGTTTTTTTTTAGTGTCGTTCCTCTCCAGGCATCAGGGTAGAGAGCCTACCCCTGAAAAAAAAACCTCAATTTCTAAAATTAATCACGAACAGACCGGAGCGTTAGAGGGGGCTTCGCGATAAACTCTACGCCCGGGGTGGGGCCTCGACTCCCCGTCATCCTTTATTCCCCATCCCCGCTGTATTCCCTGCCTCAGTTCCTTCTCTGTTTCACCCTGGTATGATACTCATTTCCTCTGTCTCTTCACCGTTCTCTAATGGCTCTTATACATCAAATCTTTTCCCCCGGTTTGCGTTCCCAGTCTCGCCCTACTAAACAAAATAGCTTTCCTTTCTACCGAATCTAACACTTTCAGACACACAAAAATGAACAACCGAAAAAACAAATAACTTCTCTTTTCTATATTATGTACTACTTACACAAAAAATGTAACAAATGTACAAAATATAAGTAATGCAAAGTGAATGAGATTTTAATAGTCCACCCTCAACCATTCGAAAAAAAAAAAATGTTTTGTATTCAACATTTTTCCTTTTCCCTTTTTTTCAAAATATGTTAAGATGAACATTCAGAGAGAACACATGTAGCGCATTTTCTTGCCTCTAGTTTTCCGATAATGACCTGGGAATCAAACTAACGCCCATATATTTTCCTTGTCTCCCTCTCTCGCTAACTTTCTTTCTTCATCTCTATTTCTGAATACGAATATATCATCGGAAAAGATAAAAAAAAAACAAAAAAACTATACAAAATGTTGTTTAGAAGCAAATAGGGGGAATATTTTCTTCTGAAATATACAAGATTTTATTTTGATAGTTTTTATTATAATTTATTCCTTGTCATTTCTATATCTGAATTTCAGATTTTCCGCTATACTAATATATATATATATATATATATATATATATATATATATATATATATATATATATATATATATATATATATATATATATATATATATATATATATATATATAATATATGTGTGTGTGAGTGTCTTTTTGTGTGTTATGAACTCATTATCATTATTGTCTTGTCGTTGACTATACATTATAAATAAATGTTGTCAATATTTTTCAATTCAGTTTTAAAAAAGCCTGAAAACCCTATGCTGACGAAAAATGTTATTTTACAAAATTTATATTATAATCGAGTAGAGTCCCGACGACGGCAAGGGCGACGGCGACGCACCTCGAAATGATTAATAACGATAAAAATTGATGAGCTAAAACCTAGAATTGATCCAGTGACCTCCAACAATGAAGCAAGTGCTCTACCACTGAGTTATCCGTTCGTAATGAATCTCACGGCCTAAAACTTTCTATTTAAACAGTATATATATATATATTTATCTATATAAAGTACGACTGGACAGCGCGAGACTCATTCATTTTAAATATAATTAATTATCTCTCAGCTCTTTTTCTTTGAATGCAATTAATAAGTAATAACTAGACGTCACGTGGCTCTTTTTGTTTAAGAATAACTGGACAGCGCTAGACTCATTCATTTTAAATATAACAAATTATCTCTCAGCTCTTTTTTTTCAACCATATTTATTCTGCCCCTTGCCACGGGCTTAACGGCTATTATAGATATAAAACAAATAAAAGGTTTCTCTACTGTTTAAAGTATAATTTGTTTATTCGTATCTTTTTCGATTATAAACTGTGTTTTAAATTAAATTGATTTTAAATTCATCCGCTACCTGGGGCTACACTTAGATCATCGTCTAACATGGGCACATCACACTAAACATATAAGTCAAACATGCAATACACGCTACAAACTCCTTCACAGACTCTTACACAACACATCTAAACTCAACATGCAGAACAAAGTACATACTTATGTACGGGCAAGAGGGAGTACCTGCCTTGCCTTCGTACCAAGGGGGGGGGGGGGGGAGAAGTTGCCGGAATGTTGCACGGGGTGAAAGTAAAACAGTAAAATATTGAATAATGAAAAATAATTGGGTGAAATTAGGAGCCAAGGAATTAAGGGCGAGGATGAGAAAAAGAGGTAATATAGGGTGATGAAGGCAGAGTGTGAAGGCTTACGGTTTTGATGACTTG
Source organism: Gerris lacustris (assembly GCA_951217055.1). Lineage (NCBI taxonomy): Eukaryota > Metazoa > Arthropoda > Insecta > Hemiptera > Gerridae > Gerris > Gerris lacustris. The sequence continues at coordinate 64,797,634 of OX578283.1, forward strand.
AATGGCGTAGAAAAGCGACAGGCGCGGGTGGAAGTGAGTCCCTGCTCCCACACTGTTACAGAGAGACTGGTTCTCCTACTTCCGGAGGCGTAAGGGCTCTCCCGCTACTTCCTCGCACCACCGAGTAGCAGCACCGTCGGTCCTTATCTTCGTAAATTAATTATTCTTATAGGGAGGGAAGATAAGGAAGGTTTTATAAGGAAAATAAATAACTAGAAAGTGGCGCGAACACTTATTTATAACACAATAATTAAGCCCATATGGTCATATGGCATAGAACTCTGGGGTTGCACCAAGCCTTCTAACTCCTATCGCATCCAATTTCTCTAATTCAAGATCCTAAGTTCAATAGCTGACGCTCCCTTCTTTGTATACAATTTCATCCTTCATAACGACCTTAATCTCCCTTTGTCCGAGAATTAGCCATTTTCAGATACAAATCCTTCCACGATTCCCTTTCCAACCACTGTAATCCACTAGTCTACAGTCTGTTTTCCAGGTCTATTTCTGACAATCCTACTAAACGTCTGAAGAGGCAGTGGCCGCAAGATCTCTTAAACAACTAAAATATATTTTATCTACTCACGGCAGCAAAATTAAGCATTTTTGAACTGTTTTCAATCCGCAAAATGTCATTTTTCTTGATTCTATTGTAACATGTCAAAAAAAAAAAAAAAAAAACACGCTGCGAAATAATAAAGTATCAGCAAAATATCAAAGTGTCAGCAAAAGTTCAATGTGTCAGCAAAATAACAAATAGGCTGTAACATTTTATGAAAATTTTACTACAAAAAGGTTAATACATGACAGGTTATAAACTCTTCTACATTGTGCATTTTTATATATTTAAACGTAATATTCTGCTAAATTTATATCTCTTTCGAAAATAACATAAATAATTTTAGTAATAAAACAAATTTTATTATTTTACAGTGATTATTTAAAAAATCTAAATAATAATTTGTTTAGTCTATCCTCGCCTTCGGCTTGGAACTAAAACTTAAGAACTTGTCAGCAAAATTCCATTTTGTACATTTTTATATATTTAAACGTAATATTCTGCTAAATTTATATCTGTTTCGAAAATAACATTTTGCAATTCCATTTTGCTGCCTGTTAACATAAATTACTATTTTTATACCATATATATAATATATATTATACATTTTATATAATTAAAATTATATTAAATTTTGCTTCCGAGCTTACCGAAGGTAACGGAAGCTATGTGATCGTTCTGAAGAAAGAAAAATATTTAGGTCTCCGATTTCAAAAATTCCATGACAGAAATCCGTTTCAGACATCACGGAACATTTTTGAATCCGTGTCTGTCTGTCGGTATGTCTGTCGGTCTGTCTGCCGATCTGTCGGTCGGTCTGTCGTTCATATTTTGCGAACCTATATATCATAAAAACTACACGTCCAATTTTAATGCATTTTAGGTGGTAGGTCATAATTAGCTCATTGTTGGTCCCATATAAGTTTCAACTTTCTGCGCCTATTTTTTTTTCATCCACATGCGCACAAACATATATTTATTTACACCTATAGGTTCAAAAGTACTTATCTGATTAGAATGAAACTTTTATACTCTATCGAACGTAACTCGCAGATATCCCAAGATTAATTTGAACCATCTGCGCTCTTTAACATTTGCTAAATTGATACTTTAATTCGTGTAATAAATCAAAACAATTTTGACAGATTAAAAAAAACAGGGGAAACAATTAAACCAATTTAAATAATAATGGCTTGTAAAAGCATAAATTCAATAAAGTACGTGGATAGGATGCAAGGAAGCTATGTGCCACACCAATTGGCAGTCAATTTTTATACATGAGTATGATAAATTCTGTCTCATTCAGTAAGTGCTGTCACTGGATAATTTCTCACATCATGTCACAAATTCTTTATTTCTTCATTGCTTATAACAATTATTGTTTATTGTAGTTTTCTAAAAGAATTCTAGAGAGGTGAAACAAGTTACACTCTGAAGATGACGCGAGTAGATTTATAAACCGATCTTTATGTTCGGTACTGGTGTTGGTAATCCACCGTCGAGATCGGACAGATTAAATAAATAATAATAAAAGATAAAAAAATTACATCACTGATAACTCCTTGAATATTGTAACAAATACTTTTAACCATTTTCAATATTATGTATTTAACATAAAACTTAAAATAATAATAATAATAATAAAATCTGCTAAGCAGTGTGGCACATAGTTTCACCGACCGCGATAAATGGGTAATAATTTAATTTTTCCTTTTTCTTAAAAAAAAGTCACAATTGTTGGTTTTTAGGATCCGTAGGCAAAACCAAGGACCCTTATATTTTCCTGCGTGTGTCTGTCCGTCCGTCCTGTCGCCTGCTCTCACGGCTACACCTTTCGTCTGATCACTTTGAAATTTGGCACTTTACAGTTAAACACTATACAGTGTGGCCTAGGGACCCTCGCTGTGTGCTGACTAGCACACACTTGACCTGTTTATTTAAAAAAAAAAGTTGTCACAATTATGGTTTTTTATATTAAGCAATATTATAATTTTGAAGGCAGTTGAAATTAATTTGGTTGACATTTGAGCAACATTCTACACACGCACACATATTGTATATAGTACATATATATATATAACATTTTGTTAATTCTCGTAATTGTAATAAGATTTTCAAATTATTTTTCAGTGTATAATAATTGTTTTAATGAGATAATTATCATTATTTAATTAAAACCAAATTCATTAATTTCTAAGTTAATTTAACTTGGAATTGTTAATCACGATTTAAAATTGCGATTTATTTTTTAATTAAATATTATGATAATTAAACTCAAATTCAATTAAGTGCATGCGTGGCTGGATTAAATCAAAGAGCATTAAATAATTTTAACTAACAGAGATTTTGAGGTAACAAATCCCTTATGTCCTTAACAATAAATCATTAATATTAATTTTAATTTTACTAAATTTTGAACAGAATAATAATAAATAAATGTATATATAATATTCAGTTTTGCGAACCTTCCAATATGATTGTCCGAATGTTTCGGGTAAAAATTATCTGTATTAAGATTAATTAAATTATATTAATTTATTGTAGTTTAAGTGGAATTTATAGTTTTACTACGTTTTTATTAGCTTGCTTTCTTGTTTATTTGTTTGTGCAGTTCAAATCTTGCAATCGATTTATACCTAACATTCCGACTAGCTAGACATTTGAAACTATAAGAATAGCTAGGAACACGATGACAATGCATTATTTTATAATTTTAGCCATCTTTCAGCAGAATTTAATTCGTTCTCAGCAAATTTTGCTGTTATGGAAAGTTAGTTCGGAAAAAATCCGCAAGTTATTTTCTTTGTTTAGACATATCCCATATTTAAGATCTTCATTTTGACGGGTTTCAAATTTATTTAAAGTTCTTTTTATCTTGTAATTATTATATCCTTAATATTATTTTCGTTTTTGTGGAAGGTTGTTTGTCGACGAAATCTTTGGAGGGCTTAATTAACCCTCGCCCGATCATCCAATAGAGCTGAAACTTGCCACATAGACTGTACTAATAAGAAAAAAATATATAATTTAGGGTCACTCACCCTAACATTATGATTTATAACGATGCTTGTAAAAAACCGATAACCGTGGTTGTTATGAAAATTTACAATCCGTGTTTGTATAAAATATAATTTATATAAAAAACAATTTTTTAAAACTGGTCTTATTTTCAACATTTTATTGTAACGGAAGCTATGTGATCGTTTCGAAGAAAGAAAATATTTTAGGTCTACGATCTTGCTTCCTCCTGCTGCGAAGCAGCAGGAGGAAGCAACATTGGACGTGGTCAGTACTTGGATGGGTGACCGTTATGAACTAACTGCTTTATTATCATTCTTCAAAAATAACCTTATTTTTAATAGCTATATTTTATTTAATTATTTGAAGTTTTGCGGTATTTTGACAGATGTAAACAAACTTTGAAGTCATCAAAATTATCGCACTAATAAATAATTATATTCACTTATAACTTTTAAACTAATTAATAGAATTTCATCGGTTTTTTTTTATATTTGTTCCTTAACTTTTTTCGTTTCCAACGATATGCTATAAGTCAAAAACCTATATGTAATTTCAGTATTATTAACCGTCAAAGTTTAAAAATTCAAAAATCGATAACTTCAAAATGGAGGCCAAAATTAAAATGAAATTTACTGGGCTTGTTTGTCATACAGAGAGGTACATTTGAGCTAAATTTCAACTCGATAAGGACCATTTTTGATTTATTACGATTTTTTTTTAAATTTTTGCTGACTCAGCAAACTGGGTTCAAGATGGCGGAAAAAGTTGATTTTCCGGGCGGCACAACTACAGGTTAGGATTGATTTTTCTGCCAAGTTTCAACTCTCTAGGTTAAATTCCTTGGGCGCTACGATGATAACACACATACATACGTCATGTTTAAAACAGCAGGACACACCGGAGGTCTTAAAAACACCTAAAACAGATAATTCCGTTGAAATCTCGAAAAACATTTTTGGTGAAAACAATACTTTTCCTACTATTAGTAGTGAGGAAAAGTAAAAAGGGGGAAACAATGAAACAAATTAGACAATAATGGCTTGTAAAAGCATAAACTCAATAAAGTACGTGATAGGATGAGAGGAAGCTACGTGCCACACCAATTTACAGTCAATTCTTTTAGGTAAGGAAAAGAAATAATTTGAACTATGTGTTCCCAGGCTTAGTTTACTAAAACGAAATGTGGGAAGGCTGTAGGAACTAAATTTCTACTACCTTCGCCCATTATTAAATTGCAAATGTTGGTGCCTGTTGGGATTTCACCGTTTTAATATGTAATGCAGGTAGACACGAAGCTTCGCAACAAAGTGTCACTCACGTTCACCATTCTCTTGTTCTTCACTAGATTCGAGGAAATATTCATGTAAAACATAAAATAACAGAATAAAGTAAAAGTAGAGACAAGGATTGATTTCATCTGTCTTCTATTGTATCTCAGTTTCTTGATTAAAGTGTAATCCACGGTGACGTTTTTTAGATTTTAAATATTTTATTTAAGTTGTATCTCTTCTTCTTATTTGAAATTAGGTTTGACATAGGACACATGTGTTCTTTTTATTTCTCAAGAAGAAAGAAGAACTAAAACACTGTCTTTAATAAACTAGCTGTATCCAGCAAAAGACTTCTATGTATCTATAATTCTGTTTAGACATCTGGAATTCTTATCAGTATAAATTCTTTAACAAGGATTAGGATTGTTATCTGATAACTGAAACCGGAATTTGTCTTAAGGCACACACACACACACACACACACACACACACACACACACACACACACACACACACACACACACATATATATATATATATATATATATATATATATATATATATATATATATATATATATATATATATATAATAGGAGTAATTATTATATTAAAGTGCATATTTACGTTTTCTATACGTTTTAAGACACCGAAGAAAATTTAATTTTAAAGGGTAATGATCTCTTAGGAAACAGCTGGGTATAAGCTTTACCTACTTTTGAACTAATATTAATTAGGCTGGAGTCGTTATTTAAACAGGTCATTGCGTGAAAATCAAAAGTTTAAAGTAGAAAAGGGGTTTAATCACGATAAAGTGGGGTTTAAGAAAGTGGATGTTCTGTAGGGAGTTCATTTATCAGAGAAGTGATAACAGAAAGGCACCTTGTTGTCAATTCGGATGAGTGAAAATGTCCGGGGTGTGTGCGGCCTCGGCTAAATTCAATAAGGCATTAACTGCTTGGGGCCTAGGAGAGGAGCAAGCAGAGGTAAGCCTTGGGGGCGTGATTGATGAGTCCTACCCCCTCTACCTTTCCAGTTGTTTATGTAATGAATTAGAGTTTGATCAATCAGAAATCCATTATATACGTCCGGGCTCTACTCCGACCTTTATAAATGTTCCGTCCGAAAGCCGGTAAGGTTTTGATATTCGTTGGAGAAAACTCGGTACCAAAAGGCATTACGCAGTGCGCAGGCTCCGGGTCATTTCATTGTTACGCCTTTGTCGGGCGTCTCTTGTGGTCGTCAGTGCTTTGAAGGCGCTATACAAAGAGACGGGGCCTGTTTACGGGGCCGGACGTTGCGGCTCTGTTGACACGGAAAGATACGGGAGGCGCAGGCGTGGTTTGATTTGAAAAGCTTTTACTGCTTGTGTATAGCGACAGTGCGGTAGATTTTGCCAGAGGTTTCGCCTCGGGGTTGAAAGCTGCCAAGCTTAGTAGCTACCCTGCCAATTACCCGTCCTTTCCCTTGGCACCCCTAACCACTAATTATCAGTCGGGTCCTTTGACATTATCAAATAACCTCCCTCACCTAAACATTAGATTACTCCCCGCAGCTCTAGCCCTAAACATCTTACTTAACCTTCTTTTAATTTCACACCCTTTTCTTATTCACTTATTTAATTTATCTCTAGTATGAAGTTGCCTAGTATAATACATCCACTAGTATTTTTCTCTTATTATCACACATAATTTTATGATTATTACCAAATAAATTTTTTCCGTTTTAGCGAATTTTCGAAGAAAATTAAGCTATTGCAATGGCTTCAAAAATTTTGTAAAACGAATTTTTGAAAATGTTCTCGATGGAAATCCGTTTTAGACCATTCTTAATCGATTCTTGAAATTTAACACTTTTTTATGTATGTATGTATATATGTATGTGTCACTCCAGACGATATCTCACGCAGGGATGCACTTAAAAAATCCAAAAAAATTGTAAAATGTAAATAATATAAAATAAAAAGGTCAAGTGTTTCCTAGTGAGCACACAGCGAGGGTCCGTAGGCAACCCTGTATAGTTTAATTAGTACCCTATTGATGGTGTTTTTTAAAATGCTAAAAAGCTTACTTTGAACTATCCTATGGGTCTGATATTTTCAAAACACATAAACACACTTCTGATAAAGTATTTGTTTGCCACTGAACCGGACTACAACCATTAAATACATCGAAAAGACCATAGTTATAAAAAAACGTATTTTGTCAATACAAAATAAAATAATATTTTTTTTTTCAAAATTTCCAAAAAGTGGTATCTTTACTTTTGGTCGAAGAATGTTCAGGAATTTTTTCAGATTTTTTGCACTTCACATAAGCGAGATAGAAGGGGGGGGGGAGGGGGGGACACGTTTCACACCCACTTCAAACTTGCCTACGCTCGCCCTATCAAAGTTATAACCAAAGAATTATATATTTTTGTAATCAGCTCGACGTACCCTTTCTTATGATACCCCTCACGGTGTCGAAAAAAAAAAAAATTAACCCTTAAGTTTTATTACCCTAATTTTTTTGAAAAATATTTTTTTTTAAGTCGCTATATTTTTAAAATATGTGGGTAGGTACAAGACACATACATGCCAAATTTCAGAGTAATCGGACGAAAGGTGTAGCCGTGAGAGCAGGCGAGAGGATGGACGGACAGACACATGCAGGAAAATATAAGGGTCCTTGGTTTTGCCTACGGACCCTAAAAAAAGGATGAGTTTGTTGGCCAGAATTTTTGGAGTTAATTTTGGGGTCACATTTTGACAATTTAGGGTCAAAAATAGCAAAAAAAACTTGATTTTTCCATTTCAGCCCCCTCGTTTATGAAAATATGTCAAAAGTGTACATAACAACAATTACTGTACTCTTAAAGAGCTTTCCAACGACATGCATCTTGAAGGGTTTATACTATTTTGACTTTTGTACCCCGTTTCCCTATACCCCATCCAAATTCTAATTCAAAATTTTCCTATTTTATCATAAGCCACTAAAATGCAGATTTCTTTGCATATTCGCTCATTAAGTCATGGTGCATGACTGGACTTTTTTGATAAAGAGTAATAATAATAATAAAATATTTTCACAAAATCAATTATATTAAACCAGAAATAACTAATTAATTTCTGATTTAACTGAAGCAATTATATACATGCAACTGATTATATCCAAGAACAATTATTTATTTTTTTACGCTGTTAATTATTTTTCATCGGACGTATATCCTAACTTTGTACTTAATTTTTTGTAAAACGACCAGAGTGTAAAAAAAAGTAACATAATTCCATGTTAATGTATGCACGATATATTAACGATTGTAGTTAAGGTTTTGAATAATTCTTTTGAATTTGAATAATAAGAATAAATCTTAAGTATTATTATTATATGAACACTAAAAATTCTTATTTATCTACATATCAGTATACAGCAGTGAATAATTTATTATACACACTCACAAAGACACTTAATTTGTTATTATTTATTTTTAAACATGTTTTCAGAAGTCAAAATGGGTTATATATAATTATAATTATATAAACTGACTTAAATTCCACATAACCATTTCTCAATCCTGAAATAATAAAATCGTCAACAAATGCAAAGAGAGCAATGCCTAGAATCAACTGTTTCTAGAACTTAAGTTTCACTTCTAATGCGTGAGACTCTCATACATAATGTTTTATTATTAATTTGTATATCATCTTTTGTATTTTCTTAGTAAGACTAATACGTATTGCTAAAATATAGTTGATATATTTGTTGACTTAGGTACAACTAAAATACAGTAATCTAAGCTCCATGTTTGCTCTGTTTTATAAATTTGTACGAAAGTTCATATTATGCTAGAGGTGGTTAGTTGAGGCAGTGAGATAGTTGGGACATACTTTGCCTTGTAAAGTTGTGGCTCGCAACTGCTCGACATTCTTCCACCTCTTTTAGACTTCTGTCCACATCCTAACTTCTGCAGCTTGCCTTGAAACCCTGCATTTTCACTGTTTAAATTAATTTATATCTTGTCGAGTCCACATTACAAGAATAAACATTTTTGAAACAAAAAGGATGTATAATAAGAATTCAGAAGTAGTTCTTCCGATGGTGACCGGTGACTTCGGATGTATGACAGTAGGAACCTTAGTGGCGTGAACCCTAATATTTTTACTTTTTCATATAAAGAGGAAGTATTGTGACAGCACGAAAATTTTATTTGGGGATTTTGATGGATTTTCACGTTTCGAGTCCAAAAAAAAGTCTGTCTGTCATCTGTGGAGCCTAAACTACTGGGCCGATTTTGACGAAATTTGGCTTACATGTTCAAAAATATCATACCCCGAGGCGAAATTGAGAAATATATTTTACCCAAAAAACTAAAAAAATATATATTTTTTTTTTTATTGAAAAGTGTTCCGACGATTTTGATTAAAAAATTATCAAATGTAGTCCGTTTAAATACGGATCAAATAATATAAGCAGTTTTCCAGGGAAGAATCTAGTTCCTGAGATAATAGCTTTAAACAGGATGGAGAGAGGCTAGGTTCGATTCCCCAGCGAGGAGAAGTTATTTTTTATGAAATGTTTATTTACTAAAACTAATAAATGGAAAACACTGGGCTAAGTAATCATGAACTCATATGTGAGAAAGTTTGTATGAGTTGTCTCGGACCGATGTTTTACAACAAAATGGAAACAAATTATCGTGGAACATTTCTTATCCCTTTGTGAGTCTTTGTCTTTTTGTTTCATTGCGACCCCCTGGGGGATCGAACCAGGTACCCCTTATTCCACTCGTATTTTTTAAATATTTTTTTGGACCATCTAACTTTAATTAAACTTTTAATTTGTTAGTAGAAAGCACATTTGATATTAAAAATGTGTACCGTGATTATTTGTCAATCGATATCACTATCAACTTTGACGGATATCGTCGAGAGACCCTTTTTCGGTTATAACCTACTGCGCATGTAAGGAAAAATAACTACATGCTATTGCATTAGCCGTTTGGTAGGTATAATCGCCCACGGAGTATTATATTTTTTTTACATAAAAATAAATATTACTTTTAAAAAATAATTTTACTTAACAAAATGTTATATTTAAGAAGAAAATAATATTTATTTTATATAGATTTTCATGAACTAGAATGATTTTCAATTCTGACAAGTCCTCTAGTGGAAGGTTTATATCTGAAAAGCGGAAATGAGAAATATAAGGGGTAGGAAATACGGAGCCGTGAGCATTGGAGAATAGAGCCAACATCCTGACATTTCAAATGACAACATGTTTCCCTTGTAATATTGCATCCTTCACAAACCTATTGTCCACTCCCTTACCTACTATACCATCTAAACCTGAAATATTTAGTAAATTCTACAAAGACTAATATAATACTTGACTAGTCAAATATTTATTCTCTTCCTTTTTAAAATATAATGCCTGGTCTACAACTAACGTTTTGTCTTCAGTCTTGATTGATCCTGCCAGATTCGTCAAATAAAACATGTGGACGTCAATTTTGATGACAGCTTTGCGTTAACTGAATGAAGTTTGGCAAACTCTTAAAAGTCTGAAGGGCTGGAGCTTTGTATACATGCAAGGCTGCCGAAAAGTCTGTGTATGTAGAAGCAAGTCAAACTTCGCTCCGCTACCATTGTACTCTCGAAGACGCTCTAGGTTGCAGCTATTATTTTGCGTCGGTCTTATCAGTCAAACTTCGCTCCACTACCATAGTACTCTCGACGACGCTCTAGGTTGCAACTATTATTTTGCGTCAGTCTTATCGGTCAAACTTCGCTCCGCTACCATAGTACTCTCGACGACGCTCTAGGCTGCAACTATTATTTTGCGTCAGTCTTATCGGTCAAACTTCGCTCCGTTACCATAGTACTCTCGACGACGCTCTAGGTTGCAACTATTATTTTGCGTCAGTCTTATCGGTCAAACTTCGCTCCGCTACCATAGTACTCTCGACGACGCTCTAGGTTGCAACTATTATTTTGCGTCAGTCTTATCGGTCAAACTTCGCTCCGCTACCATAGTACTCTCGACGACGCTCTAGGTTGCAACTATTATTTTGCGTCAGTCATATCGGTCAAACTTCACTCCGCTACCATAGTACTCTCGACGACGCTCTAGGCTGCAACTATTATTTTGCGTGAGTCTTATCGGTCAAACTTCGCTCCGCTACCATAGTACTCTCGACGACGCTCTAGGTAGCAACTGTTATTATTCTGGTGACAGAAAATGGCAGACCTATGTCAGTGGACCCACGTTTGTAGTTACTTTTTCCAGCTGTACTAAAATTTTCCTTGCCTCTGGCAATTAAATCAGTATGACAAGAAAATCAGGCATATGTCGCTTTGGTTAATAAGTAAAAGAAAGGTGATAGTGAAACAACAAATTATTTGTTCACAACTTATTTTCATCATCATTATCAAAAAGATTGAGAAAATAAAAGTGTCAAAGCGTTCTGGAGCTGAAATATACAGATCTTACCGATTGTCAACAGTATAAGAAGTAGGTTTATAAACCTCTCTTTGATATAGTTGTGCAGACTTTGATTAATTTTTCCATTTAAGGGTACATAGTGCAGTTATCTTAACTAACAGTTCTTTCTCCATGACTATTTTGGAACGACTTCGCGAATGTTTCAGTTGTGTAATTGCGACATTTGTGTTAGTCTTGTTAGTAGCAATCTTACAATGATCATGTAAGACTGACGAAAAAAACGTTACGCGTAGACTAGGCTTAAGAAAGAGCTTAGTTGAACGTTGATTTATAAATACGAAAGCCATCTCTTCCTAATTGCAAACCTTTATTATCGAGAAATGATCATTTAAAATAACGACGTTGTGAAGGAATAATTTTATCTTTTAGGATAGAATAATAATTTTAGCCAGCTTTTGGCCTCTTGGTTATTATCAGAGCATACAATGAACTAAAATCTTAAATGAAAGAAGTGAAATAACAAAGAGTTACCTCAAACTAAGGATATCTACATGATTATTTCTACGAGATTTGCAACAGCTTTTTAGAAACCGGATGCAATATTCGTTCTTTCTTGGCTTCGCTTTTACATTAACGATCAAGTCGCTAAGTAAAAATTTCTAACGAAAAAAATTAAGTTGGAAAGAGAAAGAGGTAAATTTAAAGAGGCGTAAGCAGGAAGCGCGGCAATAATGTGAAAACCAAAATGTAGAAATTAAATTAAAATTGTTGTTCAAAAGGATACAGGATTGAGATCGCTCGTGCAGATATGTAGAAGCTTCTCAAGGTGCGGAGGTGTAATTACCCTCTTGGCAACCTGAGAACCCTAGAATTTCCCGTTTAAGGATCTGATAAGAATCAGATCTCCCCGAAACCCAAACGACCTCTAAACTAGAGTTAAAGGCCAAGGTAATGGATTGGCATTGAAATTTGTGAGAGTAGTTAACGTTTTGGTACAAGAAACTGCTTTCTTTTTAACATTTATTCTTGATTAATGCTGGGTAAATGGTATATAAAGCTAGATTTACCGCAGGAGACTAGTGTGTCAGCGATTTAGTGAATAATAGAGATTTAGTGAAATTTAGCGAATGATTCACTAAATGATTTACTCTGAAGCGGTCTCCTTTGGAAGATCTAGATTGATTAGACTCTGGCCGGGGAAACGTACGATCTAGTATATGGTATATACCTACAAGTTATGATGCAAAATATGATAACTTCGTGTTCTAGAAGTTCAGGAACACCTCTTACTTTTAGAAATTTGGTTCGAGAAGTGGAGAATCAAAATTGATAAATCAAATTTGAGACATGGGCATAAGTGAACAAGTAACCCTAAACCAAATTCCTATCCCTCACTCTAGTTCCGTCCACTACCTTGATTTACACCTGGACCGTCGTTTGACCTGGGTACAACACAAAACTTAAACGACAACACTGCATTAGACACTACAGAATTTTACACAGACTTCTACACCATACATCTAAACGCAACACTCATAACAAATTACTAATTTATAACACGATAATTAAGCCCATTTGGTCATTTGGTATTGAACTCTGGGGTTGCACCACGTGTTCCAACTCCTACCGTATCTAGTCCCTATAGTCCAAAATCCTGATATGAATATTCCACGCTTTTACCTATGTTTCTAACTTCACCTACGACCTTTAAGTCCCCTTCGTCCACGACCTAGCCATACCCCGATACAAATCCTCCCATGACTCCATATCCCAACACCCAAATCCTAAACACAACCTAAACATTACCATTCGGCGTCTAAAGAGGCAGTGATCACGTGATTTATTGAGTGATGCTTGACTTATAAATAAATATATGTAATAATTGAAGCTAGTATCTATGACTACTGAAAATGATGAACAGTTCCTCACTTCAAGTCAATCAGTCGTTATTAAAAAAATATCAAGATCAATTTTGCTGATAACATGAAATTATGTAGTTGCAATTTTCACACCTTGTTGTATGGTCCGGGAATTGGTTTCTGGCAAATGCTATTGTTTGATCATTACTAAAATTGGAGTATAGTTTAGGGGAATCTAAAAATTCTTCATTTTAGGAGGGAAATATGTCCAATAAGTAAGAGTTGCATCTATAGAAATATCTATCTATATTATTAAAAAAAAGTTTTGTAAACAAACGTATGACAAATTATAAAAAAGTTTAAATAAATAGAGATGTTGCGATGGTTCGAGGCAGCGGCCGCTTTTCGGGGGTTGACAAGCGAGTAGGGGGCAGAGCCCCCTAGTAATTTAAAAAAAAAAAAATCTAAATCTAAATGAGAGTTAAAAGATTTTACAAACCAAAATAAATTATTTCGTCCATATTTCGAATGACTGGTTAAGCAACATACCTGTAACAAAAAAAATTAAATCATTTATAAAACCATCTATTACTAATATTTTATAGAGTAATTAATAAACAATATTTAATATCAACAATAGTATGTTTTTACTCGTACTTTTTAAATAAATTTACAATGATATCACAACCTATTGCATAAAAGCTTAGAGCTTTTATAGGACTACTCTCAAATTCAGTGTAACATAATAGTTTGTGAAGTAATATTGTTTTATTAAAACCAACTCTATTAATATTGTGATTAAAAAACATAAAATACGAATAATTTAATTATGAGATATTATAAGAAATATTTGTATTTTTCTCAGCAATTTTTATATTAAATTTTATATAGGAGATTGTCATGTTTATCTTAAAACTGCTATTCCTGTGGATCTTACAACTCCTATCCTTGTGGATAGTATAACTCCTACCTCTGTGGATCTTATTATTCCTACCCCTGTGGATCTTATAACTGCTACCCCTGTGGATCGTATAACTCCTATCCCTTGGATCTTATAACTCCTATCCCTTGGATCTTATAACTCCTATCCCTGTGGATCTTATATCTCCTACCTCTGTGGATCTTATTATTCCTACCCCTGTGGATCTTATAACTGCTACCCCTGTGGATCGTATAACCTGTGGATCTTATAACTCCTACCCCTGTGGATCTTATAACTCCTACCTCTGTGGATCTAATTCTTCCTACCCCTGTGGATCTTATAACTCCTATCCCTGTGGATCTTATAACTCCTATCCCTGTAGATCTTATAACTCCTATCCCTGTGGATCTTATAACTCCTACCCCTGTGGATCTTAATACTCCTGCCCCTGTAGATCTTATAACTCCTACCCCTGTGGATCTTATAACTCCTACCCCTGTGGATCTTATATCCTCTTTATAGCTTCCGCAATAAGAATAGTCTTGAATAATAATTTAACGGTGTATGCATTAATTCAATAAATATATTGCGCGTGACCCTACCACATAGACTTGTCACTTTTATTTATAATCATTTTAAAATAGAACCAGTTTTATAACTGCAAATATATGTAAACAATGAAGTTGTGCTATGTACTCCCGCAATTTCGCTAATGGGCAAGTCCGGTTGGATTGGTTATTTGAGAGAATAATCGAGGCGAGAAGTTAGAGGGTGGTTTCTAGGCTAGAGAGGGATCTGAAACATAGTCTGGTTTAGCCAACTGTAAAAAGGATAGTGGGGCAACTTCATTGACCAACTCCCTCTTGGCTTGGGGGGATATTCGATTCCAAGTCTACATCCCGGGGATTTGCAGAGTTGCTTCTCTGACCCGCAGTCTGAAACTAAGCAATTAAACAGTTCTTCTCTTAGTTCTATACCCCCCCCCCCCCCTCCCCCTCTGTAAGGGCTTTAGCATTCTGTTTCAACTTTAAACCCACTTCTTCTTCTGTTCGTCATCATTCCTTATTTAGATTCATCTGATATTTACAAAAAAGAAAAAAACAACAAATTTTCTCGGTCTTGAATAGTTTCATTATAACTAACTAATCGAACTAAAAAAGATAATCAGCTATTTAAACTAAGAAAATAAATAGTTAATATTATTTTAATACCTTAAAAACAAACAAATCAACCTTTCCTTAATAAATTAAGGAAAATAAATATAAATATGTGTGTATGTCATTTGCATATGCAGTGTACTATACAGGGAGTCCCCGGATCGGGTTGCCAATATGTGTGATAACAAAAAATTAATTTTTTAAAGAAAACTCACTCATTATTAATTCTCCTGCTTGTTCTTAAATGAAGATAGTATAATATTGTATTACTTCTTCACCAAAATGTTTCCCTGTATCAAAAAAGTTCAATTATTTGAAATCATAAGAGAGGAGTATTCTGAATACATTTTTGTAGGTAGGTACTACTATTTTATTTTTTCGTTTTTTTTCTTAGCACAAAAATGTCAAAAAAAAGTTAACGTATATTATTAGCTGTAATAATGTGCACCATAATTTTTAATATAAACGCTTAAGTATTTGATATTAAACTGATACTTTCAATAAATGTGTAAGGTTCACAAAGTGAAATTGTTTTCTTTAACATTTAGATCAAATTATGTAGAAACCAAATTGTTGGAAATTAACGCATATTATTAGCTCTAAAGACGTTCCCTAAAATGTTTAATATAAAGCCTACTCTGATCTTAAACTGTTTATTTATATAAATGTGTTGTTAAAGGTTCACAAGATGAAATTGTTATGTCTTTAACAATTAGATCAAATTGTGTAGAAACCGAATTGTTTGACATTAGTAAAATATTTAGAAACAAATTATAATTTTTTACGTATTCTCGTTTTCAAAAGGGTGGTGGGATCAATTTTACTGTTACGATAGACTGAAAGACGACGGGAGGTTAAGTCGTAAAAATGTTTTACTTTGGATCAGATCCAAGTAAGTTCTAACTTGTGAATTTCTTTCAGTGTCTCTTTTGTCCCTCGTTCTTTCTATCGTTTTTGTTACTTATAAATTTATAAATTCATTTTTTTTGTCAGAGTTATCTGTTTATTTTTCTCTTATTCAGACTCCGAGTGAAAAAGTAATGATTGTAGAATTTAGGTTATGGATTACTTTGTTGAAATGTTGGGCGTTGGGGGCTCGAATAATAAGAAAACAAACAGGGAGCTATAGCTAGTGCAAAAAAACATTGCCATGAATAAACCACCTGTCAAGTAAAAAGGGCCATTTATCAGTAGAGAGGAATCTGCTGGAATATCTAGAATCGGATACGTTTATATTAGGTTTTTATGGACTGTAATCATTCAAATCATACAATTTAGGAAAAATAAATGTTATTTTACTCATACCTATTATATAATAAAAGTAATAAAATAATAAAAAAATAAAAAAATACAAAAAAAATAAGAAAAAATACAAAAAGAAAAAACAATACTATTGCTATAACAATAAATTATAATACGAAAGAGTCAATGGTTTTAAAATAAATTTTATTTTATTTATATTGTTTGCAGTTGAAACAAAAGAAATAATAAATAAACTGGTGAAAAGAAAAACCATATTGTATATTTTTAAAGTCAAAATAAACAGTAAATATAAATAAATAAAATCGTAGTACAAATAATAAAACAGTTATATTATTTAAATAGATACAAAAGTTAAAAAAAAACATGTTGTACAAAATGTTGCCAACATACACACTCAAAATATATTCATAATCACACACCATTTTATAATAAACAGGTCAAGTGTGTGCTAGTCAGCACACAGCGAGGGTCCGTAGGCCACACTATATAGTGTAAAGTGTATAAACAGTGTTTTTTTAAAATGCTAAAAAGCTTACTTTGAACCATTCTGAGGGTCTGATATTCTCAAAACACACTCAGATAAAGTATTTTTTTTGCCACTGAACCGCACTACAACCATATAAATACATCGAAAAGACCATAATTATAAAAAAAAAAACGTATTTTGTCAATAAAAAATAAAATAATATTTTTTTTCGAAATTTCCAAAAAGTGATATCATTACTTTTGGTCGAAGAATGTTCAGGAATTTTTTCAGATTTTTAGTACTTCACATAAGCGAGATAGAGGGGGGGGGGGGGGGGGACACGTTTCAAACCCGCTTCAAACTCGCCTACGCTCGCCCTATCAAAGTTATAACCAAAGAATTATATATTTTTGCAATCAGCTCAACGTACCCTTTCATATGATACCCCTCACGGTGTCGAAAAAAAATAAAAAAAATGTAACCCTTAAGTTTTTTTACCCTAATTTTTTTGAATAATATTTCTTTTAAGGAGCTATATTTTTAAAATATGTGGGCAGGTACAAGACACATACATGCCAAATTTCAAAGTGATCGGACGAAAGGTGTAGCCGTGAGAGCACGCGAGAGGACGGACGGACAGACACACGCAGGAAAATATAAGGGTCCTTGGTTTTGCCTACGGACCCTAAAAGTGATCGGTTTAGTGCTGCCAGCTTTTCGCTTATGAGGACCGATAAACTAATGACACATCCTTTAAGTAAAACTTTAAGCCTTTCAAATGATAATATACAAATCAATAATAAACTTTTAAAAAAGTGATCTCGTGAAAAAGTTAACTCTCATGTTCTCAGCAAATAGGATCAATTTATAAAATAATATATACTGGATTTAAAGAGCATTATATTTAAGAGCATATTATCGAGAGATTAGAGTTCTCCAATCAGAAATAAAATCATCTGTCAATAATTGCGAACGCTATGAGAGCTGAAAGTCAAAAATTAAAAATCTTATTCAAATGCAGCTCTAACTACAACCGAGGTACGAAAAAAGTCAAAGAATCAGTATCAGTTTTTCGATACGATTTACTGTTAATTCTTAAAAAGTTTAACATTGCTTCAGCCATTTTTTTTTTGGTGGGGGAAGAATAATTGTTCATTATTACACCTAATCCAGCCATCAACATAAATAATTAAAAATAGACATCTTTTTTTCATATTTTTTTAAAATATATAATCTTGTTCTTTTTAATTATTTAACTATTATTAATTAATTGAAGAGTGAATTAATAAATAAAATAGACTGCCAATTAGTGTGGCACATAGCTTCCTCGCATCCTATCATGTACTTTATTGTTGTATTAACATTAACGTTATATTACTTTATTGTTATATTGTTTATTGTGTAAAAACTATTAATAGTTTTTTAGTGATCATTAACACTCTTTTTCATAGCGGTGTCGCTGTTGGTTTTAATAAAAAATTGTATTTGAAAAAAATGTTGGTCTCATTGAATAGATGAAGTTTGATTTTTTTTTCCTGATCTAAAATTCCAATTTTAAATTTGAAGTTCACGTTTACGCGAACGTTGCGCGTGAACGCTTGAACGGATAACGTTTTCCAACGAACTCGTCCTGGGCATTGGTAAAATGAACATGTCTACCAAATTTTATCAAAATCAGTCGACATTTACTCAAGTTATAGTCGCACGTTTCAGGATTCACGGACACACAGACCGACAGACAGACAGACACGGAACCAAAAATGTTCCCTGATATCTGAAACGGATATCTGTCTTGGAATTTTTAAAATTGGAGACATAAAACTTTTTCGTTCTCAAAAGTGAACACAATGCTTCCGTTACCTTCGGTAAGCTTGGAAGCAAAAAGAATAAATAAAATAATGAATTAATTAATTTTTTGTTGATTATGTCAATTATAAAAAAAAAATCTTTAAAAAATGTTGTAATAACGTGCTAAAACGAGTCAAAATGACTGTACACCTTATTTGGTAAGACTATTTGTACTATATTATTAAATTTATTATTATTATTATAATTTTCAATTTTATCATTTTTCGATTTCTTATATTGTAGATCACTGATGAAGCTCAGGCTCCCTGAGCGAATTATGATGAAGCTTTGACAATAAATATGTAAACCATACACACCACGGACTTTTATTCCAACCAATCTTCTTCATTCTTATCATTAATTAAGTTTAAAATCAAACGAAATAGTTTTGGGGCCATTATAATTAGTCTTGTAGTTAAAAACATATATTTCTCACAGAATGTAATGGTAAAGTTGATCATTAGGGAGAACTATAATGCACTGATTACAGCTGGCTAATGATATTACGCTACTGACCATTCAGTTACAGATGAGTAGCTAAACCAAGCTTTAGAGACAATTCAATAAACCCTTGCTGAGCTTCTCTATATAGATCTATCTAAGCGCACAGCAGTGTGTCTAAGTGTCAAGCTAAATTCAACCAATGTAAAGCTAACAATAAAGTGTATCTTCACTTTCAGCGATTCACCCGGATTTTCTCACCCTCATATCTCTGCATTCTCTTATGATGGGCTATTGAAATTTGAAACATAGATTAAGCATAAGTAGCTTAGGACACTGTACAAAATTGAGCCCTTCATTTTTAACCCTTTTCAAAATGGGAGAGTACCAAATTTGACATTTTTGTCACTGAATCACTGAATAACTCATTATCAAAATTATAAGTCATTTCCAGAATTGCGCATTAAATTTGGTACACTTGTAGCTATAGTCATTAAATTACAGAAACGGAACCAAAAATGTTCTGGTGGTGTCTGAAACGAATTTCTGTCTTGGAGGTTTTGAATCAGAGACATAATATATATTTCCTCCAGAAGGGAGAAAACATTAACTTTATCTACAACTTGCATTGTAAGTGGACATTACATTGCTAATAACAGGGCAGGAAGTGTTACTTCCCTCCCATGGAAGTAAAAAAAACCAATCATACCAACGTAAAAGGTATTTTTGTTAGATATTTTTTAATTATTATGTTGGTAGTAAAGTTTTTCCGCTGTTTATAGCTAATTTTTCAGAAAGGTTACTTTAGGTTATCATACAAAGTCTTTAAATTAAAAACAAACTATTAAAAGTGTTTGTTGTAAAACGTGTATATTTAGTATAAAAATTGGTTTTTTTTAATAAATCAAGTAACTAAATATCAGTTTAAGGTGTTTAAATTACGTGAATTTGTAGGTAAAACTTTTATACCTACAAACTTAATAGCTATTAGCCTTGATGCACTAGTCGTAGATAAAATTTAATACGCGACACGGATCGAAGTATTTCTGCTCTCGGGATTATCTCCCTCGGCTATGCCTCGGGAGCTAATACTACAGTTATCTCCCTCGGCCATAAGACCTCGAGAGCTAAGGATTTCTCCTTCGGCGGTGCCTCAGGAGAAAACTTAACCTCGAGCAGGAAAACATACTTCTCTTCCTTTTTGCGTAAATAACTATTATCTACGATTGATGCGAAATATAAACATTATATCTCTGTTTAGATGTGTAGAAAGTGATTATTTACGTACTTGTATTCTATGCGCATGCGTGTCTCATAGTTCTGACGAATTCCTCTTCTTTACCACGCTAGCGCGGTAAAGAAGAGGAATTCTTCAGCTTTACGCACGATTAGCGAGTTTGTTTACATTTAAAAAGACTAATTTGCTGTTTGTTTAATAAAAGTAACTTTTACATCGAGTTTTTTGTGAAAAGCAATGAGTGATTTAAATCATTATGACGAATATGAGGAGAATAATACGCCTCCCGAAATAATTCGGCGCAAAATACAACTAATGAGTTAATGTTATCTTTATCAAAAGAGAAATACGAACTTGTATACTGGAAGTATATTTTTTTCTGTATTTAATATTTAAATCTAACAATCGTAGATAAAGTACGGTACGCAACTCGTGCGAAAACGGCATTTTGCATTGCTCGTGTGGTTTTACCACCCTCGCTGTCGCTCGGGTGCTACGAATAAGGTGATACGACAACAGTGACAGATTAAAGTATCACGTCTTTTCACAATACGGCAATTTTATACATACGCATGAGCAGTAGGTTTGACCTCGGCAAGTCGTAAACATTAATTGCACTTTACTTCTTATTTAAACTCTCTATTCTTTTAATTTATTTTGTTTCCGTTTTTAGACTTGAAAAATGTTATTATTCAGTTATTCATTTTGTAGTATTAATAAACATTTTAATTATTATTATAGTTACATGGTTATAGAAAGTTATTATGGAAATCAAAGAAAACAGTAGGAATTTTTTAATTGCACTTTTAATTTGCATTGCTTTTTTTTTACTATAAGATGTTATAAAACTTTTCTTTTTGTTTTTAAAAGCTTTTGTTAAAATTAAGGGTTATTAATACCTAAATAAATTGATAAATCAAAATCTCAGGTTTTATTTGTGTTGTTTTTCTCCCTTCTAGAGGAAAAATTTTGTAAGTACCACGGGAACAGTACCCTCGCTATAATTAACTCCCTCGGCTAAGCCTCGGGATTTAGACAGTATGGTTCCCTCGGCTACGCCTCAGGAACAAACAAAAACGCTCAGGGTGAAATGACTTTGTTTCCTCCCTTGGTGCGTAAATAACTATATAATATATTCTTCAGAACGATCACATAGCTTCCGTTACCTTGAGTAAGCTCGGAAGCAATAGAATACTCGAAGATTGTATGATTCTCTAGTATTCTTAACAACTTCATTCAAAATCTAACATTGTTTCATTTTTATTTTAAACATTTTTAGAGTTTACTTCTTTTATTATATCCTTAAATAAAAGTAGAAATAATAAAAAAAAAAGTTTACACCTTCTACATTATAGTTTACAAATATTATGTAATTCTATTTCTTTGTTAAGAACATTACAAAGTAAGAATTTCTTTCTCACACATTTTTTAAAATTCTAAAGTACCATAATGAAAAAGTTAATTTTGTTAAAAAAAAAAGTTGTTTAAGAAAGGTTAGGGAATTTTTTTTTTTTGTTATTATACTTCAGGCCTCTGGTTTTTCTGTTGGTGTGTTAAAATCAAATATAGTTTAAATGTGTTGTCACGTAGAGGTTAGCTTGTCGACTCATAGTAATGAAGTGATTACATTAACGTAGCTCCCTTTACTCCGTCTTTACTAAAGCCAGAGTAATATTATGGTGGAAAGGGTTTGTTTCTAAGTTAATGCTAAAGCCTGTTTCTAAAAGGAAGACACAAGTTTAGTAGTGTTTACTAATGAGGTGTAACTGGTTTTTAGGCTACTAGAGTTGTGGCGCTGTGTGTAAAGGGCGTCACCGACTCTGTCATGCCAAACCCTTATTCTGTAATCTCTAACTATCCAACATGGCTTCCTTCTCCCATTACCATTTCCTCCTTCTTTGAAATCTTACTGTTTGTGTTTTTTGGAGGATTTAAACAAAACCAACTAAGAACCGGATAATAGTTATTCCATTTCGTCTAATGTTTCTCGACAGGATATTTTTACCCCTTTGAATATTACCTTTATGATCTCATTTTTTTGAAGAGAGTAGTAATTTTATAGTGTGTAGTTGGTTCAATTAATTATTACCTTCCTCAATTATGACATAAGTTTCAACCTTCTGCTCCCATTTGTTTCTCTACCAACACAAACCAACTGCTTTTACTTCAAAAAAGGATCATTCGAATCATTCTAGGGTTAAAACATGACGAAACTTGTATACCACACTTTAAAAAATTACAGATTATGACAGTCATTAACCTTTTTATTTATCATTCACTACTACACATAAAGACTAATATTAATTTATATGACAAGAACAGTTTGACCCACAGCTATAATACAAAAAATAGAGACAGACTGGTCATTCCCCCTCACAGATTAACTAAATCACAGGTTGGTCACAGCATTCTTGGCATCAAGTATTTCAATTCTCTAGAAAAAAGTGTTCAGGAGCTACCCGAGAAAGCATTTAAAAAGTATATTAAGGGTTTTCTTTCTGAGAACCCTTACTATACTCACCAAGAGTTTCTCAATAGAGCAAATTGACATTGTTTTGAGTATTGATTACGATGCAATGGACTTAAAGTAGGATTAGTTTTATTTTAATTATTTATTTAATATTTTAATAGACTATTATTTTGTCTATTCATATTGTTATTATTTATTATTTTAGTTTTATTATTAATTAATATTTTATAATTTATGTATTCCCAAGTGATATTTTTAAGCATTGTTTTTATAAAAAGTGTTGACAATATTCTAAAGTTTTATGGCTTGTAAAACATTATGAAAATAAAGATATTATTATTATTATTATTACCACATGCACACAAACATACATTTATATACCCCTATATCTTCAAAAGTAGTCATCTGTTTTTCATGGTTTTAAATTAAATTTATATGATTTTGTCAAACGCAGCCCGCAGATAGCCCCAGATTAATTTGAACCATCTGCGCTCTTCAAATCTTGCTAAATTGATACTTTTAATTCAGGTAAATAATCTAAATAATTTTTTAAAGATTTGAAAAACAGGGAAAAATCAAATAAATTTGACAATAATAGACTGTAAAAGCATAAAATCAATAAAGTACGTGATACGATACGAGGTAGCTATGTGCCACACTAATTGACAGAGTATTTTACATTAAGTATCGATTTAGCAACATTTAAAGAGTTTAGGCTGTTGAATTAACCTGGGGCTATTTTTAGGCTACTTTTGACATACCATTCAAATTTCATACAAATCAGATAAGTACTTTTGAAGCTATAGGTGTAGATAGATGTATGTTTGTTTATAAATGTATTTTATACTTGACACTGGACAAATCATACTGTACTGGGCACATAGTGTCCATTCCATTGATTTTTCATAACCAATTTTTGAAACAAAAAAACATTGCAACTTCAGTAAGAACAAAAACCTATCGTTAGATAAATTTTTGACTTATCGATGAAAGATAAATTTGGTTTATACGGTTCGGTAACGAAAACGGGACAAACGCGACACGGGTCTCATTCTAACGGCACCGGCGCCGGCTCAGTGTATAGACAGTGCCATTTAATTTTCAAGAAAACTTATTTTTTGTGACTGATACTTCTCGGAACTGAAGGGAACGGAGACGTGCCGTGACTGATACTTCTCAGAACTGACGGAACGGAGACGTGCCGTGACTGATACTTCTCAGAATTGACGGAACGGAGACGTGCCGTGACTCATAATTCTTGGAACGGAGAGGTGCCATGACTCATACTTCTCGGAACTTACGGAACGGATAGGTGCCGTGACTCATACTTCTCGGAACTGACTAACGGAGATGTGCCGTGACTCATACTTCTTGGAACGGAGAGGTGCCGTGACTCATACTTCTCGGAACTGACGGATCAGAGACGAGCCGTGACTCATACTTCTCGGAACCGACGGAACGGAGACGAGCTGTGACTCATACTTCTCGGAACTGACGCAGCGGAGACGTCCCGTGACTCATGTGTGTAAGTGTTAATAGACCTTTATATTCTAGCTTCGATACTTTACCATAATCAACAAAAAAACTAATCCTGGGTTATCCTAGAATTGTTTAATGTAGTCTTTGTCTTAAATTTACTCCATATTTGTTCCTTCTCTATAATATAACGTTGTTAAATTGACAATTTTATCTTAAGTGTTCTTTTGTTTAAATTTTCATTTGAATATATCTTTTACACATCTGGAAATACCTCTGCAACTTATGTTTTCTTGTTTCACTGCTTTGTTTAACTGCATATAAACTTCAAAACCAACTTATTATTCGTTTGAGACAATAAAGGGTGACCAGTTAAATTTTAGTCTACGAGACAGAAATACCAAGTGTAAGTCGTATATCTGTAAGAAGTTGTAGAACCAAGCCTTGGTACTTTGCACAGAGTCAGTTTCTAAGGGGGGAGCCTAAAGTTCACCAATATTGAGTTTGGCCCCCCCTCGCCTCGCCCCTTACAAACCCTTTTCTCCTCGTCGTTATTATTTATGTGCTACATAACAGCCGACTCCTTTGTTTCAAGTTACAGAGAACTCACTTTAACTTTGCTTCTTCAAAGTTTCATGAAATCCCTTTGCGGAAGCGAGCTCTGTTATAAAAGCGTCATATTTTTCTTTTTTTCTAACGCAGCATCAAAGGAAGGAGAATCTGTAATAATTTATTATCTACAGTAGAATTTAAAATTACAAATGTTATTCTTTTTTCTTCCATTATTCTTCGATAAATAGGATTTTGAACTTGGTTGTTCTTGCACTATAAAGAGGCCACCGCCATCGCACTCTGTCATTGCAACCCTATCTTCAAACATTTTACTTCAAATTATATTGTCGATATTTTATAATAATTGTTATTATTTGGATACCGTTTTCACCCTTCCTACTAATTCTTCATATTTTCTTATTAATATATTTTATTTTTTATTTTTAATTTGATAACATATTAATGGAAATCATAGTTATAAAATAAATACGTATTTTGAAGAAATCTAACTCATTTACAGGTCAGTGAGAATATTTACCTTGGAGGATGTTCTCCTCGGCCTAGGCCGATTAACCAACAGTTATATCAATGCATTTATAATAGTTATTTATGCACCTAGGGAGTAAAGTAAGCCATTATTCCCTGAGCTAAAAAGTTGGTTCTTGAGGCGAAGCCGAAGGAACCATGGTCCCTAAATCCCGAGGCGAAGCCAAGGGAATTAGACTCTTTAATGCCCGAGGCGCAGCCGAGGGAATAACTCTAATTAGCTCCCGAGGCGCAGCCGAGGGAGATAATTATCGCGAGGGCAATAATAGCACTTTACTCACGATGTACATACAATATTTTATCTCCAGTAGGAAGAAAATACACATTTTCGTCCATTGCACAGTTTTTATTTACTATTTTAATAAATAACAATAATTATTAGCACTTTTAATAGCAGATATAAGAGATTCAATATTAAAAACAAATTAGAATTGGTATTAAACTCAAAAAGAAGGTTATTTAGATGCAGGTTATAAACAAAGATAAACATGATCGAAAAAGCAGTGTCGCCAACCTGATTTCAACAACTTCATTACATTTGCCATTCATTTTCTACTATTTATAAAATAATTAAGTTGCAATCTTTACTTTTTTGCCCTACTTTACTTTTTCGCCCTACTTTTACTTTTTAAGGGGGGGGGGGGGGGGCTAATAAGATAATATGTAGCCGGCTGGTATGTTTCCCCGTGCCGGACGTTACATCCCCATCCGCACATGTATCCATTATTAAAGGTTTTTCTCTGAAATGGATAAAGTAAGTATTTCATCTATACGATTGATACGAAATATAAACATTTTATCTCTATTTAGATGCGTAAAAAGTGATACTCTTCGTAGTTGCTGTTTGTTTAATTAAATTAACTTTTTTTCCTTTATTTATTTATTTTTTCCTTAATTATGCTTGTGTGGTTTTACTACACTCGCATGGATGCAAAATGCTACTTTCCGCACTAGGTACACGTAATGTACTAATTCGTTATTTAAATGGTAATGCACATAATTTTAATGGTCAATAATAAACATTATTAAATAAAATGAACTGATAATAGATAATAATGTCTTATGTTAAGTTCGATTTGTTAAAAACAACGAACTCTATAATAGCAGTCAAGATAATGTCACAGATTGGAAATGGTAATGATTTGAACATTAGCAATAGTTATTAAATTAAGCTAATCATATGGAGTGTTAGTATAGTTTCTCTTAAAGTTAGAGTTTAGTTTAATGTTGTTTTAGGGTGTTGGTTTGAGGGTCACGTCAGAGCAGATTAGCTTAAACCGTACAGATTTGCCTTGCTTTAACTAAATCCCTAACCTCTGAAACATCTCTAGCATATAACCTTTGACCTTTAGCCCTCAAGTAAAGCACAGGTTCATTTGCATCTTTCACTATTTTCAAAACATGCATCATTGAACACGTTTAGAATTCATAAACTTCTCAAAAATAAATCTTTTTATTCTCAAATTTTTAATTATCGATTTTAATTATGGAATAGTTTTTTTTTTTTTTTTTTTTTTTTGTATGGTTTGTTTGGTCTTTTTGTATTAAATTTCTTTTTAATGAGTTTGGTCAGAAATATAAAAAAAGGATCCTTTCATTGAATGGACCCCCCGGTACGATATAAAGGATAATTGATTTTCTTCCTAAACAATCGCCTTTATGAACAATGAAAAGTTATTTTGTACAAAAGAACCAACCATAAAAGAAAAGTAGAAAAGGGAAAAAAAGAAGTAAAGAAAAGCTTTTTTTATGACTTTATATATATATATATATATTATCCCATTATAATTTACTCCGTTTTTAATTCATTAGAGTTTTCTTGGCGACAAACAAGATGGTGGGAAATTTAGGAGAAAAGCTGTTATAATTGTGAATGGATTATTAGGGATTATACTTAAGAAATCGTTTTTCCGTTCAATAAGAATTATCAATGAGAATTTTCTACAATGGTCTTTTATACAATATCAAAATTAATAAAGAATTTTAATTGATCATTGGTGCTTAATTATTCCTAAAGGGGTTTTCTCGTCTAAGATGAAATCTTAATCTCGTCGTCTAAATCTTCATGAACATAATATTATATAGATGATTCCTCTTTTGGGTAGGAAATTCAAATTCTTACTCTGGTGAAGCAGATTCTAATACATTATTATGACAATGTTGGCGGAAAATTTGAATTAGAACTAGAATGGTAGAATCCACGATAATATTTCTTAAGAGATCTGGAATGGGTTTTTATGTTTACTGTTTTATCTAGTTTAATAGCTACATTAAGAGATTTAAGCATTTCCTTTCGTTATTTTTATTTTCTCTGGCTACAATATTAGTTTTTCTCGAAATTAAACGAATGTTTAGTAGCTAATGCATGACCAGCTAAAGCTGTATTAGAATTTCCATTTCGTTGATCTTACTTGTATTGTTCTATCCTATTTGTTTATCATTTGGCCATATTCCCCTATATAACTTTTATGCAAATTGTTGCATGAAATTTCGTATATTGTACCGATGGCGTTTTCAAACAGAATTTTATCTTTAACCCGTAACTGGTTAGGTTGGGTGTCAGATACCCATGCAATACTTTGTTTATAAATTATCACTAGAGGGTTAGGGTGGGGCCTGTGTCATCTCATGTACCTTCAAATCAGTTTATTGTCTGTTGGTTTGAAGATCTTAGGTTGCGCTAAACGTGAGTTGTTTTGTTTTTTGGACTATTTCCAGAAATTCAGAGTATTCCTAACCCAACCTCACCAGTTAAGTTACTCTTTTTTTACTGTGTAATTTGTATAGTAAAAACTGTTTTTATAAAATAATTTAATTTTTAATTTGTTTACTAGTATTAACATTAAATTTCATAAATCTAATAATATTTCCTCAAAAGTTTAATTGAAATATTCAAATTATTTAAATTAAACAACACACAAAATTTGTATCGTACTTTTACTATTATTTTTTAACTTTTCTTATTTCTTGGCACCTCTTAGATTTTATGTGCTAAGAATTGTTTTATATTATAAATAAAAGTTACTTTTAATACTATATGCAGCTATTTGTTATTTATCCCAACTAGTAAATTTGCTGAGAGAGGGGAAAAGTTCTGGGTATCTGTAACCCAACCTCACCAGTTAAGTAACATAAAAAGCACCTCACCAGTTACGGGTTAAGATTATGATAGATTTTGTTGGTTTTATTAACTGGCTTGGAACCAAATTTAATTCCATTTGAAAAATTGATTTTGGTAACTGATCTGATAATCTCTAATATAGGCTAAGCTGGTATATTTAGTCATTTTCGTTGGTTTTATATTAAGGTGTTCTGCATTCTAGCTATTTATGATATTTGGATTTACCCTTAAGAGGATCCGTCTATAATACCTATATGTTCATTAAAGATGTAAGTGATCTACCACCGACCATTGAAAATCCTAATTTGAAAAAAAAAGACTAAAAAATTCCACCACAGTTCTGTACTTGATAATTTGATAAGATGTACGTATTTAATCTAAGATTACCATTTCTTCCTTTTAAGGGAAAAAGTTGGTACATTTTATTGATGTAAAAGGTTTACTTATAAAACTTGCAAGAAGACTGCTTTAATTTTTTTTTTTTGCTTTTATTCGTTGAAAAGAATTTAGTTTTTATCACCTCTATGCTTTGCGCCGTTTACGACCCGATGAAGTAAATCGAAATATATAGTTTCCATTTTATTTAACAGCTAAACCTTATTCTGGCAATCTTTACAGTAACGATAAAAATAGGTATTTACTAGTTATTACATGGACTTTTTGGTGATGATATATATTATTGAAGGTTTTAATGGTCGTAGGTCGTATATCGTTACACATTTATTGTTTTAATAGTCGTAGGTCGTATATCGTATTCAATTTATTTTGAATCAATGTTACATTCCTGAGGTCTAATATGCTGAAATTCGTTTACGATAAAATAACCCTATCCTATTTCAATTTTACGGCATCTGTATTTATAATATTAATAAAAGTGAGCGGGCAGAAAATATTCTGCAAATGAAATAATATATATTAACACATTTGAGTCTCTGTAGTCCACAATTGGACAGTCCGGCACGTCCAGTAATCCGGCACTGAGGCTGAGGCCCCCCTCCCCTCTTGCCACGTGTGAGATAAGATAACTCAATGAGGGGAAACTGGGAAACACAGGGTTTTACTTTCCTCCCTTATATTCACGTTCGCTCTCTATCGGCCAATAAGTTGCATGCTCTGTACCACGATCGAACTTTGTCGACCTCATATTCTTGAAGGACACCAAAAAATTATCTCGTACAAAAAATTGTTGACTGGAGGAGACTGCTATTGATGGCAAATCCAAATAAGGAGAGTCGTTAGATATTTATTTACACGTATTGTGTGATAAGAGACACCAAGGGATGTATCACGCAAGTGTGGCACAAAGGAACTGTTCCAACATCAGACATTACGTGGTTAAGATCTTGGCTCGGCATTGCGCCATGTCCTGCAGAATTTCGTAGTGTCCGACTCATCAGGGACACGAGGATGCCCACCCAACTCTGGACCTAAACTAGATTAAGAAGATCAGATATAGCGCTTATCAGAGACGAGCGTGCTCTCATACCGCCATATGCCATTGCTTGGCTGGCAAAACAAATCAGCAATATGATACCGCTGTTGCACGCTGCAATGTGCCACATATCTTGTGTGAATGAGAGACACTAAGGGAGATGTATATTTCTTTATTTTAAGATGATTTCTATGTCATCCTAAGATGTGGGTATTATAAGCAAATACCCCATTATTTGCTATACTAGTAAGACTGATAATTAGTTTTATTATTCACTCTAAAGTTGTGACCGACATCCACTCCTCTTTCCCCAGTTTAATTATTTAATGTTTACTGGTTACTAAATTGTTTAAACGTCAGATTATAATATAAGAAAGTTGTCTAGACTGTCTAGTTTAATGTTTCTAATAATGACGTTACAAACTAGATTACTTGTTTGTATTAATGTCTGACGTTGAGTGCGGTCACCTATCAAGTAATCAGACCAGATGAGCTTGATTTAGGTACACCACATCAAATCTAAACTTGAACTGCATTAGTTCCATTGGGAGTTCTCTATAGTTGTGTTTTTAATCAAATACTCTACTTGCTTAATTATTTTAAACAATATTATACTAACTACTCTTACAGTATATGGTCTTCAAACAATTATATATTGTATAGGTTATTCATTTCCTTTGATGATTATACTGTTTGAAATTTAAAGATATTTCACTTATTTTCTCAATTTACCTGTATTCAGTTAAATTAAAATAAAACAGTCACTCCACGAAAAAAAAAAAACTTGTTTATTTATCAAATAAGTTTTTTCCATTATGGAGTTTCTTTTATAGTCCAGAAGATAGCGTGCAAAATGTGTCTGACTAGACTGACTAACAACTTTGTTTACAAGTTAATCTTATATTGCCATTTAAGAATATCCGGTCGGGTAAGTTCGTATGTGGGACATAGCTTGGCAATAGGCATTTGAAAAAAAAAAAAAAAAAAAAAAAAAACCGGTGGAGATCGGTCATGTCTTCAATTATGGTGGACAATGTGATTTTCATGATCCTAAGTATGAAATTAGTTAGTTTACCGAAAATCAAGTTGATGTTAGTTTTTCCCTTGATAGGTGGTGCGGCTTTATTGATTTGGAGTAATATTTGAATAACTAACCTATCAAGGGAAGATATATTATATATAAAATAAAAGCCAAATACCACTTACTGACTACCTCATCTATCACAGTATTACTAGAACGGCAATAGCTGCAGTGTTCAAATGTTGCATGAAGATTATAGTCTTACCGTCTAAGTGCTAGCTAAGACATATTTTCTCTGCGCCATCTAGAATCAAGATGGCGGTCATTCATGTGCGGAATTCAATGATATCTCTAGAAGCAAATGGACCAGATCCTTGTAATTTGGAAGTTAGCTTTCTTTTATGACGTAAACCACTTTTGTAAAAGGATGTTCCGATTAGGTATTTTGATTCAAGATGATGGCTTATTAGCATTAATCAATATTAATGTTTGCCAATAATGATTTTTCAAATTTTCTCCCTAAGGGGTATTAGAGGTAAAGTAAAAATTAGACAAGGAATCCAACTCGCTGACGACCTTCTAAAATTTGGAAGTTAATACTTGGGAAAAGTCTAGAAAATTCTTAGGATGTAAGCATTAATCAAGTTTTACTTAAGTTATAGTCGGACATGTAAACGTTACTGACAGACAGACAGACAAACTGGATGGATATTCTGTTTAATGTAAGATCTCGTTTCAATTATATTTGTAAATTGAATTCTTTTGAAGGTTATTTGTCAGGCGGAAGGGTGAAATTATATCCATAAAGTGCTAAAGGTGTGAAGAACCCATATTTTTATAATATCAATTTTTACTAATTTGTAAGCATCTGTTTATATTTATTAATTTAGCAAAGTTATTTCACTTTATAAAATTAGCTGTCTAGAGTTGAAAGCGCATTGGCTTATGAGACACTATTTTTATACCGAATGTAAACTTCTTCTTTTTTTTTTAGCGACAAGTTAAATTATAAATGACTTGGAAGGAAGTTGTACGGAAGAAGACCTCGGCTCGGTGGAGAGGAAAGAAGACCTAGTTTAATATGAAATGGGTTCCGAAGGAACGCCAGTGTGACCTTACAGTGATAAATATCCGTGTAAAACCCAATGAAAGTATAATGAGAGCTTGGAATTCCCTATTAGAGACCCTTTGCTTTCCAACCTACAGAATACCCAAACTATTACTACTACAAGTAACCCTGAGAACTTAAAGATAACAATTACTGGCAGCCTTTTCCTCGTTCTTATACAACGCTTTACTTTTCATCTAAGCTTGCATCGTAAAGTCTCTTTGTCCGCTTTCCGAACCGGAACAAACCTTTTCCTAAAGAAATGTTATACAATTAATTAGAAAGCCTTTCGTTCAAATCAACGCCAAGTATTTGAACCACTTTAATCACCCTGTAAAATCCTTTATTTTCGAAAATTTCTTCTTAAGAACTTAAATAAAAAACAAAATAATTGAAGCGAGCGTAAAATGCCTTGAGTCGGTCGAGTGCTCGGCTTGTATATACATATTACCGAGCGCTTGTTCTAGTAGGATAGCGAGATAGTCACTAAGGTCCTTTTCTATTTACTAGACCGAGTACCAACCCCCACCCTACCGGCACTGACTCGCTAGCCCTCTCGGCATGTTTAAACACACACTCGGTACTCGACACTCGTTTCAACATTCGCGCGCATCAACTTATTACTTTATTAGTACCTCGAGTTGCATCATCTCATTGTGTTTTTGTTAAAAAAAAAAAAAAAAAAAAAAAAAAAAAAAAAAAAAAACTAGTAATAAATGGGACTGTGATACGACTGTGAAATTTATTCTCAGAAGCGCTTAAATTAATCAGGGTCTTCTAACTCTAATTCACAATGTTGCACCACCTTCTGGTCTCCTTAAAATCCACTGTCTTGTCCATAGTCGTTTATCTTCTTCGCGCACTAATCATTTAATTCTTCTATCAGGAGTGGTATGACCAGCTTAGTATATTTTTTAATGTATGTTTCACGATCCATGATTCGGTACACAAAACTAGCCTGCTTTATGATCGAAAGGCAACTGACTCGCCGCAGAAGTCGAAAAGATAAAAATTAGTATAAACTCTCACTCGCCAACACCACTGTCATTCTAGTGACATTTTGCTGTCTCGCCGATGTACTCGTTACGTGTAATCAAGGCATAAGCGAGCTTCTTATATTCAACAAAATATACATCCTGTTTGTCTGTCTGTCTGTCTGTGTGTAACGTTTACGTGTCCGACGATAACTTGAGTAAAAGTTGACCGATTTAGTTGAAATTTAGTATACATGTTCCTTTTACTAATGCTCAGGCTAAGCTAGTTGGACAGAGTTATCCGTACAAGAGTTCACGCTAAACACTCGCGTAACCGTGAGCTTCAAATGTAAAATTGGAATTTCAGAACGGGAAAATATTCTACAATCACCTATTCGATGAGGCATTTTTTTCAAATACATTGTTTTATTAAAACCAACAGCGACACCGCTATGAAGTGATAAACGTTAAAACAATGTTTTTACCGATATCCTACGTTCTAACGTAACGATTTTAATAAAACTGCATATACATCGTCTAAAGTACAATTGAAACAGAAATATAAATTTTCAATTTGATACAAGCAGGAGTTTTTGTGTAGTGAAGTGATACATTTTATAATAATTGAAAAGGAGATGAGAGGTTAGTGGAATAGTAAGAATGCAGGGTGGCTCCCTCACTACAATCATACTCTTTAACTATCAACACATCATGATGCATTTTCTCAATATTTAATACATATTTATTACTTATTACTATACGCTCGCTTCAATTATAGAGCCACGATATGTCTAGTCTTATTGTAGTGTTGAATAATTTTATTTGGAAGAAGTTGCCTATATATAAATTTAAATAACGTTCTGTAAATCACCAAGAGTTGTAATTTTAAAATGCTCTTAGACAAGTAAATATTTATACATTTACTTTAACCTTTGTTATTCCGAATTTAAATTTATATATTTAGTTCTTACCTGTGTAAAGCATTATGTTGCTGTAAAATTACAATAATATAATGAATAATGGAATTATTAATATTTTGGCTCCCAAGCTTACCAAAGGTAAAATAGAAGCATTGTGATTATTTCGAAGAACACAATGATTTCGTCTCTAAATTCAAAACGTCTTCAACAGAAATGCATTTCAAACAACAGGGATAATTTTAGTTGTGTATTTACAACAATATATTTAGAGAACGATCTTGTTTTGAAAACGTTATTGTTCAATTTTGATAGAACTTTGTTAATATGTAATAGTTCACAGAAAATCTCATATTAAAATATTCTTCTTCTATTATAGCATTTTCTCGCACATGCTCCCTTTTTTCTGTAAAACACATATTTTCAAAACTGGTCGTTTGATTTTGATCAAATTCATACAATTAATGCGAGTTAGACTACAGATGGTGCCAAAATTTCAATCATCTACGTCCATTTTTTTATCTTTTGCATATGCACGACCTAATTTTTATTTAAATTCATACTTTAAAATCTTTCTAGTTATAATTAATTCCATTGTTATGAGACCATTCGTCCAGTTATTGAAAGTGAGTAAGCTATGGACCACTGATTTAGCAGACGTTTTTCATTCCTACCAGCTTCTTAGTCCCGTTTATACGGTGATAGTTGACGCGATAGTTGTGGACATGGTAGCAACTATCGCATGTACTATCACCGTGAAGACTAGGTGAGAGATTCTGTCACGATAGAACTATCAACCATCACACCATCTCGTCGGACGAGATAGTTGAATGTTCTATCATTGCAGTCAGAGTACTCACGCGGCAGATTCAAGAACTACCACGCTAAATACTAGATGTTGATTGGTTTATTGTTAGTTTGTACTTTGATATCACGTGACAACAGATCAATGAAGCAACAAATATAATAGCTTACATCATATTTGATATCAGATTTTTTTTTTTCGACAACATGAATATTCTGTATGTATATATGAATTATATTATAAACTATTTATGTATTATATAATAAGCTCTATTTGTGTATCCAAGTCAGATATATTGGATATGGATATCACTTTAAAGACAAGACAACAAGTATTGACGTATGTTTACTCTCTTTTTTTTTTAAAAAAAATAACTATTTACTCACTATCAATTTAGTAGAAAGAACTTATTTCTTATCATCAAAGTTTTAAAAAAGCAAAATGTTTTTTTTCTCTACTAACTACCTCCTATACATTAAATTTTGGTTTAATAATGACTTGAGAAGAAATAAAATTTTAAAAACCTCATTAAAATATTTTTAAAACCTTTCTTGGAAAAAAGAAACTTTATATAAAAAAAAAACTTTTTATTTATTAAGATGACCTCCACCAACGCTCTTTTTTCTCAATTATATAAAAAAGGTCATAATGTAAATAAGATATAATGCACGACTATGCTTGAATAGAACTTAAGTTTAATATTTTATTTCAACCTTGTTCCCTATTTATTTTGTAGTCCATTTAAATATAAAATTGTAGGTCATTTTCCTGAAAGAAATCTGCTTTCTGATTTATTGATGAAATAAAATGTAAATAACATGTAATAGTACATTACGCGTCTAGTGCGGAAAGTAGCATTTTGTATTTTGGGATTATGGAGTTTGATCCCGAGCGAAAGCGAGGGTAGTAATACTACACGAGCAAAGCAAAATGCAGTTTTAGCACGAGTTGCGTACCGCACTTTATTTACGATTGTTGGATTTTAATAAAAAATGCAGAAAAAAAAAAATTAATAATATTTCTGTATGTTAGTTCATATTTCTCTTACGATAAAGATGGCATTAATTCATTAGTTGTATTTTGTGCCGAATTAATTATCTCTTAAAGAGTATTATTCTCATTCTCCTCATTTCTGTCATAATGACATAAATCACATTGTTTTTCACTAAAAACTTGATATAAACAGTTACTTTAATTAAACAAACAGCAAATTAGTTTTGTAAAATGTAAACAACGCTGATCGTGCGTTAAGGTGAAGAATTATGAAACGCACATGTGCAATACAACTACGAAAAGAATCACTTTCTACGCATCCAAACAGAGATAAAATGTTGAACACAATAAGAATCATATGTTGAACACTTTGAAAATATGATTAATATTAAATTTGATATTAAGGTATTTAAATTCTGTATTAGTGTGTATGTATATGAGAAAGTTTTGTTCGTATTTGTAGAACCAATTTTTGCTTCCGAGCTAACCGAAGGTATAACGGGAGCTATGTGATCGTCCCGAAGAACGAAACATTTTTTATGTCTTTGATTTCAAAAATTCCAAGACAGAAATCCGTTTCAGACACCAGGGAACATGTTTGGTTCCGTGTCGGCCTGTCACTCAATTTTTGCTAACAAAGGTATCTTAAACACTACTTGTCCGATTTTAAATGAAATTTGGATAGTAGGTCATTATTTTCCGATTGTTGGTCCCATATAAGTTTCATCAGTTTAATATTTTTGCCCATTTGTTCCTTTTTTACATGCGCGCAAACATACATTTATTTACACATATATCTTCAAAATTATACAGCTTTTTTAAATGAAATTTCGACACATTAAAATAACGGGGGGAAAATGAAATAAATTGGATAATAATATTATGTAACATGTGTGGCCTCCCTTCAGTGGCACCCTATATGTGTGGCCCGGCCTTATCTCGTGTAAATAGACAAGAAACTCCCATCCAGACGCTGGGGCAAAATAAGTCGTCTGATTTTAATGAAATTTATATGGTAGGTCATAATTAGTCCATTGTTAGTCCCATACAGTTTTCTGTGCCCGTTTATTTCTTTTCCACATGCGCACAAACATACATTCTTTACACCTTTATCTTCAAAAGTATCTGATTTGTATGAAAGTTTTATAGTTTATCGAAAGTAACCCGCAGATAACCCCATATAAATTTGAACCGTCTACGCTCTTAACCTTTTGCTAAATTGATACTTAATATCAAGTAAATAATCAAAAAAAATGTGACATTGAAAAAACGGGGACGAAATGAAGCAAATTAGACAAAAGTTGATTGTAAAAGCATAAAATCTTGAATGTATAATAATTTAATAGTGTCTCACTAATTTGCAGTCTATTTTGTTTAACTATTAGCTTCATTTACAGTTTATAATTATTTGGAAACTAAAAAGTTTTATGTTCTACTAGTTCAACTTAGTTAGATATTATAGTTTGGTTATGATTTTGCTGAAGTTAAATGTTTTCAAGCTGAAGTGTTTTTAAAACATAAGAGAAATTAGTTGAAGAGTTGATTCGATTACATTTGCGGCAAGATCGTAACACAAGTCGGATATTACTTTCTGTCTCCTCCTCTCTTCTAAGCTCCCTATATAAAGTTATAAGCCTGATAATACCCTCTGCAGCTTATCAGTTTTCCCTCGCAAGGCTCTTACCAGACAACAAACTTTTTCATATTTTCCCCCAAAAACTTTAATATAAACTTATACTCCTCTACTATGGCTATCTTTTGGAGAGGACGCCATTACGAAACTAAACTAAAGTATTAAAGTTGAAATTTGTAAAATTAAATTCTTTTTAGAAACAAGGAAAATGATGTACAAATTTAAGGATATTTAAGAAGATCGGAAACTCATGTTTAATATTTCATGAGAGTTGTACTGATCATTGTCTTATTACAATAAGATTTTGCTGCTTGGATAAGGTGGCACTCTCAATTAATGTCAAAAAAATTTTAGATAGTGAACAGCCTGGTTTTCCAATTGCGTCATCCCGATAAAGAATTAACCCGATTTAAGGAACCCCCGGAGAATCGGGGTATAATCTACATTCCAGAAAGCAACTATAAATACGCCGTCCTTCATTCCAGTCGTCAGTATGTCTTCTTGTTGCTTCAAGTAAACATCACGATGGAACATTATGTGGAAGCGAAACGTCGGATTTCATCCCCTTCGTGACGCG
Organism: Gerris lacustris; assembly: GCA_951217055.1. Classification (NCBI taxonomy): domain Eukaryota; kingdom Metazoa; phylum Arthropoda; class Insecta; order Hemiptera; family Gerridae; genus Gerris; species Gerris lacustris. The sequence continues at coordinate 64,835,727 of OX578283.1, forward strand.
GATTACACCGGAAAACCAAGCTGTTCATTACGAGTCTACCTGCAGGAGCCTACGCACAAATTTAAATTTTAGACAAGACTACATTTTGATTTTTCTTCTTCTTTAAGAGCTAACAACACGTTTCCACCATGTGGTATTAAATTTTAGAAGATAATTTTAAATAATCTGCCAAGTAGTGTGGCAATATAGCTTCCCCGCGTCCTATCACGTATACATTAATGATGATTTGCCAAACCATGATATATTTACGACGATATGTTTTTGGGCTGAGGAACGTTCCGTCACACGAAAAACGACATGAAAAATGTTATGCTCTTAAGCTGCTATCAGGAAGTTGAAATATAACAGGAGCTCTTTTACCTATATTCTACAAGTCAGCTCATCTTTAAAAGCATGCGATATTGCACTTGTCTTGATCAGATTTTCATGTTGTATTCTACTTGAAATGTCTTTTTGGGGGTTTCGAGGTCATCCTAGAAACCCTTACGCTTTTTAGGAGATACCTCCTGCATCCCCAATAGTTTCTGCTTCCTTTCATCCTTGTTAAGGAACTGACCTGGATTACCAATCATAGGAATTAGCCCTTTAGCTATATATTTCCACCTTTCATCCTCCGAATTCGAAACTTCTATTACGGCTTCAACCGTAATTTGGTTTTGGAGTTTGAGTAGCTTTATAATTATTGTTGTTATACGCTACGATGGGCTCTGACGCGTTATCACAAAAGAGCTCTTTGTTAGTCATGATTATATTCAGTCGTTCCTTATAAGATTTGTAAAAAAAAATAAAAATAACCAAATGGTGAGGGATTTATCAAATTTTTGCTTATAATTCGTTTAAGCTATTATTTTAAATGATCATCTATTGGTTCTGAACGATCTGCTGTCTTGAAAATGGTCCCCATTAGGAGGTGGAAACTTTTGAATTTATTCAATATTAGACGCGATTGGGTTGTACGGACGAAGTTTCTAGAACTTGTTGGAATCAACCCCTGTCTTGTGAACCAGAGAAGTATTTGAAGAAGTGGCTTTTGGATATCAAGAAAAGCACTTATATACTTTAACAATTTCCCCGTTAAGGGAGTGTTAAAAACGCTTTAGACTTCGTTCTATAACCGTTTAAACTTTTATTCTCTGAGGTTCTCAATCTTGTAAGTCTGTAGTCGAAGAGTTGGCCGATTCTTCAGCGAGTCCGCCCAGTTTTATATTTGTGGTAAGTATGACGAGGTTCCGAAATCATTGGTGGATTCGTGAGAGCCAGTCGGTCGGAATTAAGCTGTCACTGTTGTTGGAAAGTTTCTGTCTTGCGGTTTAATGTCCTCAAAGGTAAAGTACTAAGCTCTCAAGTCCTGCGACTACTCGAGACTTGGAACTAACTTAACCACCAGATAAGGGGAAGTCAAACTCGACGAAACTTTGGACCAATTTCACAACAACTCCCCAGTTTTCTATCAGTAACTTGGCATAGCCGGCTAACGACTCCCAACTAAAAACTTGATTTCTACTAATTAATAAATTTTCTTGGACGAAGGGATTGGTTCTTAGACGAACGAAACTTGATTTCTTTCTTGTTTCTTGAAAAACTTCGACCTCAGAAGTAGAAATTAATCGATGGGCCAACACAAGTAAAACCTGTTATATTGAACTTGCTATAATAGCTGTTTTTCGGCACGAAAAACGTGTATACGACATATTAAGGAATGCAAAGAAATTAAAAGGAACTTTATTCGTTATCCATCAAGATTTTTCGAAAAAATCCCACAACGGTTGAGCGAGCCGCGAGGTGAGCCGAATGTATAAACGACTCACTCGTCATTCGCCTCGTTACTCGTGGCGCTCATGTCTTGCACGAGTTTTAAATGGTTGCAACGCGAGGGGAGCTCAGTGTTTACACAGTCGCTGTTCAGTTTGCAACGAGCCCTTATCTTAATCACGTGTTTTTTTGCTCTCTTTACTTGTTGAAGGAATGGACAAGTTTTTGGAAATGTACCATGGTGAACCAGTTATTTGGGACCCAAAACATTCTACTTCATAAAAACAAGAAAAATGTCACCGATTTATGGGTTCGAATATCGTCCCGCTTTTAATTTTTTAATATACCGATTAAAGAGTTAGTAAAAGAAAAGAGATCTCCAGAATTCATTCAAAAACCATTTTTACTAACATTGGTGAATTTAAGAACATTATTTTTTTATTTTTTGCTTAAACATATATCTCTCTTTATATATATATACTCGCCGGGTCGTCGTTCGGCCTACGGCCGAACTCCGCCCGACGAGTGGCCAGGTACTTGTATAGGTCTGGTACTTATAAGAGTTGGTACTTGTATAGGGTTTGGTTTTTGTATAGGAGCTGGTACAAGTGCACTCTTACAGAGAACTTGAATAATTCCTATAGATTTGAACAGGGGGGGGGGGGGGGGGTTACATAGTGTCTAGGAATATGCTCTGAGGTTTTTAAGAATATGATATAATATATGATATGATATAATATAATATGATATGATATAATATAATATGATATGATATAATATGATATGATATAATATAATAAGTGCACTCTTACAAAGAACTTGAATAATTCATATTGATTAGAAGGGGGGGGGGGGGTACATAGCTTTAGCTTCTAGAAATATGCTGTGAGATGTGGTATACGGGAAAGCTAAGAAGATCTAAGGCTGAGTAGCATTTAGCAAGTAAAAATATGTATTATATCTGTATTTTTGCTAGGGAGAAAATTTAATGATCTTAAGTAAAGGTTCTACGACATTCTAAGATGTTACAGATTGCTTTAAAAAAAAAGTAAAATATTTTCTATTGCGGATGGAGAAAGGCCGGGTTCGATTCCCCGCCGAGGAGATGTCAATTTTATGATATATTTTAATCAAATGATCAATAGTAATTGAATGTATCCACCAAAAGTAGTAAATGGAAAACACTAGGCTTAGTAATCATGAAATTATGGAAATTTCAACAACGGAGTTCAAAAGAAATAGGGAGTACAAAGGGGTTTCCTAGTGATGGTGTAATAAGAAATTATAGGAGGGGGGGGGGAATAGAGCTAACAATATGTTACTACTTATAAGTAAGAAATAGGGAGTACAAAGGGGTTTCCTAGTGATGGTGTAATAAGAAATTATAGGAGAGGGGGGGGGGGGGGGATAGAGCTAACAATATGTTACATCTTATATGTAAGAAATAGGGAGTACAAAAGGGGCTTCCTAGTGATGGTGTAATAAGAAATAATAAAACAGGGGGGGGGGAAGAATTAAGCTAACAATATGTTACTACTTATAATTGTTGGTAGAGGGTTAAAGAAAATCATAAAAGATATGGGAGTTTACTAATTCCAATGAAGCGGGGGGGGGGGGGGGAGTGTGTCTAGGAATATAAGCAGAATTATATTTTGCGAATATCTCGCTTCCTCTGGTTCGGAGAACAATTGAGGATCAAATAAAAATTAAAGATTATAAAATTTCACACACGAAACATTATGTTAATTTTTTACGTACAATAAACAGTTTGGATAATAAATTGCTCCGACGTTTCTCCGACGGTTCAGAGCTAGAGAGGGGGTGTTCAGAGGGGGGGGGGGTGTTCATCCATTTAAACCATAACCTAATCAAAGAAATCTGAAAAAAACACTAAAGAAAACAGTTTTTTCAATTTATCTCAAGAAAAAAGAACTAACACAATTCAGTACATAACAATATTTACTACACTTTTCAAGAGCTTTTCTACGATATACATCATTATTTAAAATATTAATTTTGGCATTTGTACCATTGTACCCGGGGGTACCAAAATTATATTTCAATAAACAAACAATTCAAAAAGGCTTTAAATAACCAAATTAAGAATAATAAACCACTTTTAAAATTTAAAAAATATTATATAACAACAAACATACAAATCGGTACAAAAGTACGTGCACCAATTTTTTTAAAAATAAATAAATAATATAGTTTAAATGTACAAATCAAGGGCTTTCAAATTATATACGAACCAATATTTAAATCGGATAAAAGTGGTCACTTGGTATAGGGTTTAAGAAAATTATAAATGATATGTGAGTTCACGATTCCAATGAAGGGGGGAGAGCATCTAAGTATATGAGCAGGATTGCTAGAGAGGGGTTGTGCAGGGGGGGGGGGGGGGGGGGTCATTCATTTGAAACCATAAACTAACAGAAAGAAAACCATAAACCCTAAAGAAAACAGTTTTTTCAATTTATTTCAAGAAAAAATATTAATAAAACAATTGAGTACACACCAAGATGTTCAGGGGGGGGGGGGAGGGTTGTTAATCCATTTAAACCATAAACTAATCTAGCAAATCCAATAAATAACTAAAAAATAATTATTTTCAATTTATATCGATAAAAAATAAAAATGACACAATTGACAATTATACAAATCGGTACAAAAGTACGTGTACCAATTTTTTTAAAAATAAACAAATAAAAGAGCTTTAATGTACAAGTCAAGAGCTTTCAAATGATATGCGAACGAATATTTTAATCGAAAAAAAGTTGCCTCGTGACGTCACGTAACCACGGCACAGTCGGGAAAAAGTTTACTCTCAATTTCTCAGCAAATAGGACGAATTATAAACATATCAAGGTCTTGTTTTAAAGGGCATTAGTGTTAGATTTGAACCTAAAAATCAGAATTTAAATCGGCCAATTATTACCAAAGATATGAGCGTTCAAAGACAAAAATGGAAAATTAAAAAACCAAAATAGCCCCATTTAGACTACAAACAATAAAGGTACGACAAAATGACCTATGGACAAAATTGTAGATCTTGCAAAATCAGTACATGTTTGTTCAATCAGTTTTTCGCTACAAATAACCGTTAATTTTTAAAAAATTCCAACACAGCTACGACGGTTTTTCTCATCTTAGGGGGGGAAGACGAAGGAAAAGTAAACTTTTGGCAATTTTTCGGGTTCACAATGCGGACATTGCGCATCGAATGGCGAAAACCCCAACTCTCTAGCTATAGCGGAAGTGGGTAAACATTTGTATACATGAGTGAGTCAGTCAGTGAGTCAGTGAGTTTCACAGGGGGTTGTATATATGTTAGATATATATATATATATATATATATATATATATATATATATATATATATATATATATATATATATATATATATATATATATATATATATATACACACGTAATTATATACATTATAACCTTCATTTATTCTATATATATATATATATATATCTATGTATTATAACCTTATCACGACAACAAAACCTCCCCTGCCTTCTGATTGGTCGACTAGAGCTCACCCCATCAAGATGGCGTTACCCCCCCCATGACTCCGACCTACGCCACATCGCCATCGTTTGAAAAATTTCTTCTCGACCCAACTCTTGAAGCGAGACGTCGCGTCGTCCAGCTGCAGCTGACGTTCGACTCGTCCTAAGCCGGCCGGCTTAGTCCATTTTTATTACATCATGTTTTCCCGCAGTTAATTCAATTTTATTTAATTTTGAGCGCGATTGCGTCTTTTCCTTTTTGGCTCTATTTAAAAATAAATTTTAAAGACCGGTAACATCGAAATCGCCATGGCATCCTCACCGACTCTTCTCTGCTAGCCTCCAAACGCCAAGCAGCCACCATCTGAAGCCTTACAACCAACAGGTGATACAGTTGCAAGCTATCTTTTATCTAACTTATATATGTATTTTTTACTACACCAAATATCATTTTATTTCATGCTGAGTTCACCATATGTTCCCCGCCTATTTGTATAGCGTGCTCTATTGGCAGGCAAAATTCTAACTATTAGGATTGCCCCAATTTACCAAACATATTTTCCCTACTTCATCTGAAAATAAAACCAAAGCTTAATTTTTTTATAATTGAAGCGAGCGTAAGCGAGCTTCTTACATTCAACAAACTATGCATCTTGTCTGTCAGTAACGTTTACGTGTCCGACGATAACTTGAGTCAAAGTTGACCGATTTAGTTGAAATTTGGTATACATGTTCCTCTTACTAATACTCAGGCTAAGTTCGTTGGACAGCTAGATGTGTCCAAGAGTTCGTTCGCAACGCTCGCGTAAACGAAAGGTTCAAAAATTAAATTGGAATTTCAGGACGGGAAAAGATTCTATCATCATCTATTCCATGAGACGAACATTTTTTTTGAAATAACATTTTTAAACGATTAAAATAGAGAAAACAACCATTTTACCGATATCTTACATTCTAACGTAACGATTTTAATAAAACTTCATATACATCGTCTAAAGTACAATTGAAACAAGTATGTAAAATATCAACTTGATACAAGCAGTATTATTTGAGTAATGAAGTGATACATTTATAATAATAGTTTAAAATCTATATCAGGTGGTTAAAATTCTTATAGTCATGTTGTCTGTAGGTTTATTTAGGAAGTAAAGCTTTGTACCGAGTACCCCCACTCTACCCCACACTACCCTCTTCCACTTATCTTCAACTATGACATTCATAATGATTAACAAATTTCAATATTCAGTATTTTATTGCAATACGCTCGCTTCAATGATAGAGCCAGTTGATGCCTAGTTATATAGAGCTTGACACACTATTCTCACTACTGAAAATTAGTCAATTAAAACATGCTAGGTGTATTAACTATTCCGAAAGTAGAGTTAGTCCCATTAGATAATTTAATACTGCAAGACCAGTCAAGTACCAGTAATAGCTTAATGATAAGTATGGAGTTAAATCAAACCTATTTGAATTCCCATCGGAAAAAATGTCTTAACTAAAAAGAAAGTCTCTATAAATTTCGAAATAAGAGAGGCATGAAAATGATAAATAAGGTAATACAAATAAAAATGTGTTTTCAATGAAACGAAAATTTTAAAGGGAATAAATTTGAAATAAAAGCATAGTAAGGGAATGGGAGGACTTGTTTCATTTGTAGAGAAAGCATTTTCCTCTTCTGTTTGTGTTAATTCCCCAGCCGAATCTCAGGAAATAAATTATATGAATTGCCGTCACGTATTCCCTAGCCGTTTGTTTTTACGCAGAATATAAAATAATATTTAGAGTAATCACGTTGCTCATTTTATTTTTACTTTTTTTAATTTGTTGTTACTTTTACTCGTTTTTTTTTTTTTTTTTTTTTTTTGTTTTTTTTGTTTCTTTTATTGGAATTGAATATTTTCTTTTGTTCTTTCCTGTACGAGAATTCTCGAGTTAATTAAAGATTTTTTTTTTTTTCAATTTGAATTTTTACGTTGTATCAAAAGAATTGTGTTTGAAAACGGTTGCATGATTGAATTAAATTGAAACTTTATTGAGCTCTTTCAGTGGCTATGACTGACGTACCTCTGAGCTAGTATTTAAGTTCTCTTATACTTTTTAGGAAAGAAAGGATTTGACATTACGGAAGAAATTATTAAGAATTTCACCCAAAATGGTAGAACGAACATACGGAACATAATGTCATTTATTCTGATAAGTCATGGGGCTTTTCTAAAGATATCCATTGCAGGAAAAATGCATAACTATTCATATTATTAACTAGCCAACCCAGCGAACTTCGTACCACCTAACAATATGAAATTCACACATTCAGTCAAACGGCGCGAACGCCATCTATCGGAACATAGTTTTACTAACTCAGAAACCTTCCCGGGCATGCGTCCAACCAATCCCCAAAGTCTCAAAAACTTTAAGTACCTTGTTTCAACTCTTTAGCTTAGAAGCAGAGGGAGATCAAGCTTGAAAAACTACAAGTACCAAGTTTCAACTCTCTAGCTTAGAAACTGAGGGAGATCAAGCCAGAAAAACTACAAGTACCAAGTTTCAACTCTCTAGCTTAGAAACTGAGGGAGATCAAGCCAGAAAAACTACAAGTACCAAGTTTCAACTCTCTAGCTTAGAAACTGAGGGAGATCAAGCCAGAAAAATTACAAGTACCAAGTTTCAACTCTCTAGCTTAGAAACTGAGGGAGATCAAGCCAGAAAAACTACAAGTACCAAGTTTCAACTCTCTAGCTTAGAAACTGAGAGAGATCAAGCCAGAAAAACTACAAGTACCAAGTTTCAACTCTCTAGCTTAGAAACTGAGGGAGATCAAGCCAGAAAAACTACAAGTACCAAGTTTCAACTCTCTAGCTTAGAAACTGAGGGAGATCAAGCCAGAAAAACTACAAGTACCAAGTTTCAACTCTCTAGCTTAGAAACTGAGAGAGATCAAGCCAGAAAAACTACAAGTACCAAGTTTCAACTCTCTAGCTTAGAAACTGAGAGAGATCAAGCCAGAAAAACTACAAGTACCGTTTCAACTCTCTAGCTTAGAAACTGAGGGGGATCAAGCCAGAAAAACTACATGTACCAAGTTTCAACTCTCTAGCTTAGAAACTGAGGGAGATCAAGCAAGAAAAACTACAAGTACCAAGTATCAACTCACTAGCTTAGAAACAGATGGAGATCAAGCCACAAAAACTATAAGTACCAATTAATTAAAATATCAAGCTTAAGTTAAATAAGAAGTACCAAGTTTCAACTCTCTAGCTTAAACAGTGGGAGTTATGAGGGACACAGACAAGACAGACAGACATACATACTGACATCTAGCTAAACACCTTTCAAATCGTATTAAAAACAACCAAAACTGTTAATTCCGTTGAAATATCGGTTTTTGGATTTTTTGGGTGAAAATAATACTTTTTCTTTATGTAAGGAAAAGTAAAAATGAATAACTGTTAATATCAATCGTAATACAAAGATCAAGTACACCCTTTCCATAATAATATTTTAGACAATTTTAAAAATAAGGCTTTCTTAGTGCTTTATTAATATATAGCAGGATAATATAATAGCTTTTCGCTAAACATATTTTACTCAGTATTTAATGGGTATATTAGTTTTAAAAAATTAATTGGGCAGTAGCTTATACCTGAACATGAACAATCAAAGAATTGCATTTAAGAATAAACTCAGATTCATGCCCGTACATAAGCGAAGGTGTTGTAATCTCAGTTGTTAGAAACAACCTTCGTTAAATTGTTAGTTTCTAAATATAGATATACATTGTGAGCAGTGTTGTCTAGTGTCCATTTTCAATTTTATTTTATTGTTTTGTGGTTAAGTAATACCAAGCACGGTAAATTATTGCATCAGAACTCTTTCTGTTGTCATTTTCTCTCGCTTTGATTTAAAAACAGCAAAATAGGTAGCTGATTTCCAATGTTATAGAATCAATTTAAAAAGCTGCATTATTGATTGGAAATTGTAAAATAACGATCATTCTTTGCTTTAACGTTAAAAGCAGTCGTTTAAGAAGTTAATAAGAACTGGATTTATAGACTACATAAAAAGAGTTTAATCTAAAAAGAACACAAAAATGTTAACTTTTGAGCTAAAGTTAAAGGGGGTTAAAAAATGACAAAACTTTGTTACCGGTTGTAAATTAACATTGCGGGAATGAATGGTGACAGGGCAGGTGAGGAAAGTTTACAAATTATCTCTTGCAGCAAAGTTTACAAGCTATCTCAACAGTCTGAAATTTCGACAGAACCATGATTTGAATTATGGTAAATATTTTCATGAAGTGAAGCAGTAATATAACAACTACGAACACTGCTTCGCTTCATTTATTCATTTTACTTTGTCCAACATTTTCTATCTGTGTAATAAACAGAATTCGGTTTTCAATAATTCTCTAAATAATGTAGTAACAGTTGATAAACGACTTTGTAGTATTGATATAATAAAGAAAGTTTTCACGTTAATGTGAAGATATATTTGCTACTCAAGGAGTAATAAATATTGCATTGATATATCAATATTTTTATCTACGATTGATACGAAATATAAAAATTATATCTCTGTTTAGATGCGTAGAAAGTGATTATTTACGTACTTGTATTCATTGCGCATGCGCGTCACATAGTTCTGAAGAATTCCTCTTCTTTACCACGCTAGCGCGGTAAAGAAGAGGAATTCTTCAGCTTTACGCACGATTAGCGAGTTTGTTTACATTTAACAAAACTAATTTGCCGTCCTTTAATTAAAGTAACTGTTTATATAGAATTTTAGTGAAAAACAATGAGTGAATCAAGTGACTTAGGCGAAAATGTGGGGAATAATACTCCTCCACAAATAATTAATTTGGCAAAAAATATAACCCAAGATTAATGCCATCTTTATCAAGAGAAGAGATACGAACTTACATGCTGCAAGTGTATTTTTTTCTGTATTTATTATTTAAATCTAATAATCGTAGATAAAGTACGGTACGCAACTCGTGCGAAAACGGCATTTTGCATTGCCCGTGTGGTTTTACTATACCCTCGCTGTCACTCAGGTGCAAACTCCACTCTCGCATGCAAAATGCTACTTTCCGCACTCGACGCGTAATGTACTAATTTATGCACTATAATATTTTTTTTTTATTTAGAGGGTCAGGAGTGGGGATGGTCTCAAGTAGCTCCTTACCTACTACCTACTTATATAGCACATTATAATTATGTAACAACTATCTGTACAACCCATCTAACTATTTTTAAAAGTCTATTTATCGTTAATCGATTTTAGAACTCATTACTGCACTACCAATATTATATTTATAAAAGAAAGTCAAAATAGCGGTAAAGAAAATTAAAAATTTACTCTTTCTCTATCTCTCTCTCGTTTTCTCTCTCTATGTTTAGACTAGGAAACCATGCTATTATCATCTCTTAGTAAAATGGCCAATTACCGTCACGGAATAGCCAGCAGCCCTGGGGATTTAGCTCGATTTAACAATCTCTTTAAATTTAACTCGTGTTAGATTTGTTTCGTGTTTCATTAATACAAATGTGATTCTAGAAAAGAAGTTAAAATAGTTTGATTCGTATAATTGATTCTATTGGATAACTTACATAGAATTTTAAAACTTGTAAATATTAAAGCAGCACAATTATAAAGAACCAAATGCATGGAAATAGAAACTCAGCAGAAACTTGATGGTAAATAATTTCAAGATAAAAAGAACTTTTTATATACTACGTTTTTAAATTTTCTGTTGAGTCGTATGTAATGTTAATAATATAATTGGTATTGTTGTATAATATATAATGTTAGTGAAAAAAAAATAGTTCTGAATTTATTTACTTCACATAAATGACAACCATCTAGAGAGCTGATCTTTAACCTATGAATGGACAAATCGTTGTACAACGGATCTCCCCAACACCAAATCTAAACCGTGCTATGGATGTATTTGAAATAATATAGATAATATAATCGATATATTTCCTGTTTTGCTGTCATTCAATGTTTATCTCTTATTTATAAAAATCACAAATTTGAAACCCGTCAAAATGAAGATTGTAAATATGGGATATGGCAAAACAAATAAAATAACTGGGGGAATTTTTTCCGAACTAACTTTCCATACAGCAAACATTTGCTGAAAACCAATTAAATTCTGCTGAAATATGGCTAAAAGTATTAAAATAATGCATTGTCATCGTGTTCTGAGCTATGCTAAAAGTTTCATATGTCTAGCTATTCGGGAAGTTAGTTAGAAATCGATTGCCAGATTTGTACCGGACAAACAAAAAAAAAAAAAAGAAAGCTAGCTAATGAAAACGTAGTAAAACAGCCATGAATTCAATTAATCCTATATAATTTTGATCATACAAATATGAAATATTTAAAAGAAAATTGATTAAAGAAGAAAGAAGAAGAAACTAAAAAGATGTATAAATATACATCTTGTCACACAAGATCGAACAATGGATCCCTTGTTCGAAATCGAACAATGGATCCCTAGCAAAGTAATCAGTAGTTACTCGTTCAGTTATTTTGGTCATAAATATGGTTCCTGTTTTTTTGCAAATATCTCGCTTCCTACGCCTCGGACACCAATCAAGGTGGTTATAAAAATTAAAGATAACAAAATTTCCCACAAAAAATGGTCTCATTCTTTTTTTCATGAAAAATTCGTGCAACACTGATTTTTTTTAAGAAAGATAAGTTGGCTCTACGGTTTACAAATCTTATTATTTATTTTATTTTATTATTTCATATTAACTTAAGCTAATGGGGTACTTACTTTCTTCCCTTATCAACTAGGCTGTAATGGGATCCATTCGTCCCTATAAACTTGGGTGGAATGCTAATGTTTTCTCCCTTCTGGAGGAAAATTATTTTTCCTATTACGAGTAGGATGTGTGCAAGCTTGACAAAAATGTAGTATTGGATTTTTTCTGATACCGTAACCATTATTATCTTATAAATTTCTAGCGGACATCGAGGAAATGAAACTTCATTTCATTTTGATCGATCCTACGACGTATTATATCCATCGTGTACGCAGCAATACTACTTGAGGTTCTCGTGGGAATGGAGTCTCTGGGGACATCTTGACAGGTTGACATTAGAAGGCCCAATCATCGGTCTACATGGAGCCGATTTCTAAAGATGTGGAACACGTGCTACTCCAGTAACCCCCTCTGATATGTGTTTGAAGTGGTCGATACTTTCAGTTTTCCCGGTTATTCGCTATCAGATGAGTCGCCTCTACCCTATCTACGTTAAGAAAAATATTTATCAACTAATTTGTATTTAATCATTCGTAAATTATTCCCGAACAATGTAGTAATTACGGATGTTAATGAAAATATATTGGTCCTCCTGATGGAAGAAAACATTAACATTCCACCCTAGTTTATAGGGAGGAATGGAATCCCATTACAGCCTAGTTGTGAAAATGAGGGTGGAAAGTAAAAAGTAAGGGAGGAAACTAGAAATAAGGGGGGAAAGTAAGTACCCTATTAGCTTAAGTTAATAATTATGAGTGATATTTATGTTATTTAAAATCTTTTCTTAGCCCGATTTCTCTATTTTATTTAGTTTTTGAGATATTATGCATTTTAAACGAGCAATGGGCATATGCTTAATCGACTTTTTAGGGTTTTGTAGAGACTTCTCAAAACCCTTATGCCGAGGGTGATGTGTCCGTCTGTCCGTCGCTCTTTGGTTCATAAGGCCCTAACCGTTTAAGCTAAAGTGCTGAAATTTGAAACACTAGCGCATGCTTTAAATATACGCATGCGCGATTTGCTAAAATGGGGTTAACTCAAAATATATATCTTTTTAATTTTTGATTAGGGTATCTTATGAAATCTGCTGTAGGTTACAAATATATATGCTTTTTTAAATTTTGTATTCCTTATTGGTTACATAAGTAAAAATATGCCCCACAACCCCCCCCCCCTACCACTATATAACGGCTGGTCCTAAAATTTCGAAATAATTAATGCTAATGTCTTATTGTGGGAAATGAAAATTCCAGGAACGCATCCCCAATTTTCAAAAATTGGCAATTATGTGCGCGAAAATAAGAAGTGCACCCAACATTTCTTATTTTTATATTTTGAGTGGGGTATCAAATGAAAGGTGCTGAAGAGTAGGATACAAATATATATGTGGTTTTCTTAAATCATGGATGCATTTTTTATTGGTTTTATAAGTCAAAATATACCCTAAAAATCCCCACCCCCCCCCCCATACTACTATATAACGTCATGTCCTAAAATTTCGAAGTAATTCATGGCTATACCTTATGGTGGTGCGATGAAAATTTCCTGAAAAAATGTAATCTATCTTGTCGTTATTACCAATAAAAAGCATTGTGACCCCAAGGGGAACGAACCAGGGACCCTTAAGGTCTAAGAAAAAAAAACATGATTACTTAACGGGTATGCTAAATTATCTACGAAACCCTAAAAAGTACTTAGACGGAAGTACTTTTGATTTCTTTTGTTGTATTTGGCCCATAGAATTTACCAGTTTCGTTATGGCAGTTTATCGTGGGTCCCCTTGTATAATGTTGTTTGATATTTAAAATGAACCCTTTTTTCAAATTTTCTTTTAAATTCGGCCATAGGTTTTTTCAACGTCTCTCAGTAAGGCTTTTGAGGTAGGTCTTCAACTTATGCATGTAAATTAGGGTGTACATTGTCATACAATTTGATATTAATAAAAAGGTAGTTTATTCTTGTACAAAAATAATGGTTAATAGACAATTCTACACGAATGTTATATAATTGTTTCGATCCCATATAATAAACAATGCTAAACATAGATTCTTAGATTCGGTTTTGAAATAATAAGGTCTTAAACCTTATGAACGCCAATAATTAATAACAGTTAAATGCAGTTTACTATTTTACATGATGTCTTATTGTATTCTCTGGTTTTAGATATCAATGGGAAAAACAGTTTAATTGATGTCATTAGAATCAACTACATGAATGTTATATCATTTCTTCGATCCCATATAGTAAACAATGCTTAACATAGATTCAGAGATTCAGTTTTGAAATAATGTTGGCAACTCTTAAACCTTATGATCGCTAATAACTAATAATAGTTAAATGCAGTTTACTATTTTATATGATGTCTTAATTTTTAAGTTTTTGGTAGTTTAAATTATAATTATTATTTACTACGGGAAACAGACAATGATGTCTTAATGTGTTCTCTGGCATTAAATATTAATGGGAAAACAATTTAATTGATGTCATTAGAATCAATTGGAAAGACCTGATAGTTGTGTTGAGTATGTTTTATCGGTCTGATTGTGTTTCACAGAACAACTAGCTCGTAATTGAACAACTTAACCATAACCATCAATTATTTGCAGGAGCATCAAAGTGAAGTCTGGTATTGATAACAACACTCGTACAGGAGAACATAACTCGTTCAAAAGCTCGTTTTCAAGAGGTTCGTACTGAGAGTGTCCCCACGTGCAATTTTCAAGTGGTGAAATGGAGAGCAGGGAAGGTATCAAGTGTCAGATAGGGGTCAATAATATATAGCTCAATCATTGGTTGGGAGGTACCTCCGGGCTTCTAGCTTATGTATAGAGAGAGAGGTCATTAAGGTCCCCGTTAAATTATGTATGGGGACCGAATCGAGACACGGTCTCCTATTAGGGACGACTTACACCCCTAACATGATCCCAAACCCACGTGTTCCAATTTAACAACCCTTCCCCCCCCCCCTTATCCTCTCTCGCGAAAAAATCACGCCATATCCTCCATCAAACATTTCTGCTTTTTGATTGCTGACGGAAAACACAGCTTCCATTTGTCATAAATTATTCTAAAACAAAATCTTCCTTTTCGATCAGCTTAAATTAACCTGTTACCTATTCCTGTTCCCAGTCTTAGCGTGTCCTTAATATTAATCATCCAATTTCGGAATAATTCAATTTATTTCCCTGATATATGTCAAATTAGGACTTTCAGGAGTGAGTACATCATTTATATAATCGAGTAGTGTCCCGGCGACGATCAGACCTTGAAATAATTTGTTATTGCTAAGCTAAGGCAACCAATAGTCTTCAAATAGATATGATAACTTATATATATATTAATTTACTTCATGTCACTTTTTTCTAAATATAAAATTTTGCCCGTTGCCTCGACATTAACGGTTCGTTTAATTTAAAGCGTTTACGTAAAGAAATACAAAAAAGAAAAACTTATTTTTGTTAAAAGATTGTTGAGATGTTAGTTCATAATTGACTAAAATAAAGACATAGATTTTTTTAAGGAGTAATTTTATTTTTTGGATTACTTTTTTTATGGAACGAAGTTCCTTATGGCACGTTACAGCGTCTGAAGCCCGGGAATGAATCCGTAAAAAAATGCCGCCATAAAACCTACCGTCACGAAATCGACCGATGACGATAACTTGAGTAAAAGTTGACCGATTTAGTTGAAATTTGGTACACATGTTCATTTTACCAATGCCCAGGACGAGTTCGTTGGACAACGTTATTCCCTCAAGCATTCGCGCGAATGAACGTGAGCTGGTAATGTAAAAATAGAATTTTTGGGACGGAAAAAAATTTAACTTCATCTATTTAATGAGACAAACTGCATCGAATTTTTTATGGAATAATTTTGTTTGTGGATTACTATTAATTTAAAAACTTTCATCGAAAAAAAACCAACATTTTATTACAGTAATAAACTTAATTTAAAATCACCATTAATTGTTCTAATTGTTAAGGCTGCGTATACCCTAAAGCTTGTTGCATACTTTTGCCGCTAGATGTCTCTGACAATCACATTTCACGGAAGGTTAGGTTACCATGTAGGTCTGAGTATTTTTTAAAAATTTATTTCTGTTTTCTAAAACGTCACGATATTTACTTTTTTAACTGACATAATTATATGGATTTTATTTGCGTTATTAATGTCGTACTTTTATTTGTTTTTAGAAAAATAATATTGACTTTTTTATTTTTAGAAAATTATAATTTTACTTTGAAGTATTTAATTCTTTATTTAAACTTTTGAAAATTGAAAATGTTAGAAATAATTTAATTTGTCTGGTCTGGAATATTATATTATATATATATAATAATCTTCAAATATTATGGTTCATAGCTAGTTCTTAGTTATTTAGTTAGCCCTCGAATATAAAAAATTGGTAAAAAATTGACAAACTTTCTCATATACGATCCATTTATTAGTTTTCATAGCTACATTTAATTATTACTGAATATTTCATCAAAATGTATCATAAAAATAACTTCTCTTCGGCGGGGAACTGAACCCGGGCTCTCTCCGTCCGCGTTTTAAGCTATTTTCTTAGAAACTAGATTTTTTCCAGAAAAACGGCTTACATCGCTAGATTCGTATTTAAATGGACTACATTTTAATTTTTTTTCAAAATCGTCGGAACTGTTTTCGAGTAATATATATATCTTTTGTTTCATGATTTTTCAGAGTTTTAGGGGGGTAGCGCCCCCAAATTTGAAGCTAAAATTCATTTTTCGTATTTACCTCGGGGTATGATTTTTCTGAACATGTATGCCAAATTTCGTCAAATCGTTCCAGTAGTTTAGGCTCCAGGCGTCTGCACAGACTGATGGACATTTTTTAAAAACCACTTTTTTGGACACAGGGGACCTCAAAACGTGTAAATCCGTTTAAATCTCAAAATCGAATTTTCGCGTCATTACAATACTTTCTCTTTATATAAGAAAGTAAAAATGGTTAAATTTGCCTCAAACGCAAACGCTACGAAATTATGCTTTACTGTGCTATACCAATCTTTGTATAAACAGCTTACTCATTTTAGACCATTCTCGGTACTAGCGGTCGTCACACCACAACTCCTTCAAAATAAATATATATAATTTTACTAATATATATATATATACATCATATAATATGTACCTACTACAATATAATGCTATAATAGTATCGTATGCAGAGAAATATTTAATGAGTTTCAGCTTGATATACAGGGATACGCACTCTTCTCGAGAACGGATGGAGAAAAAAAGACCGGACCTACACGGTTGGCTAAGGATTTTTAAATTCCTAAAAAAAATGTTGATGAGCACTTCTAGCATTTTAGTGTTTAGCACAAGAAAGAAACTAAAAATATAAAAATAAAACAATTAAAAGCCATATTTTTAAGAGTGGATTTCGATTTTATGGCTTGAAATATGAATTTTTCACTCTTAGAACTTTTTGCTCTTAGCATTATTTCTACCGCTGGCGAGCAGAAAAGTTGCTATCGCGTTAAAGTTGGCAACGCGCTTTTCTCTTTCTAAAATGCCTTAGCAAAAAATAATTCTTATTTTGAGCCACAGTCAGAAGTTCAATTATGCCTATTTTAACAAATAGTAAGTCTTGTTATGTCTTTTAACAATAGTAACCTAACCAATAGTTAATCTTAACTCTTGTCGTTTTTGATTTATGGTAAATTCTACCCTGTCGACTTAGTTTCATAAACGTTTCCCTTTGTCGGGATGTTGCCAACATTACTCCGAACAGTTGGATGTAGCAGAATTAAAACATGTCGAGATTATTATCAGACTGACATTCTAATATAGCTTCTAAAACACCACATAATAATCATTTGTAATAACAATAACAATTATTATTAGAAATATTACTATTATAGAATGATTATTATATGATGTTTATTATTTGAAGACGATATGAAAGAATACAAACAAATGTGTTTTTCCTCTACATACTAAATTTCATCAACTATTTTTGATCGGAATAAAATAATCGGATTATTGGACTCGAGTGCCACAATCTTTGTTTTATATTTTTAAGAGTAATGAATTGTTTTCTAGGGAATTCGCTGAAAAGGTAAATTTTTTTACATAAAATATATGAACGTTAAAAAGGTAATAACTTAGCAGACCGTTAAAATTATAGGTTTCACTTTTAATTATGATGGCATTTTTACTTATTCTTGAGATCTGAAACTGATTCCAAGTAAAAACAAAATATTTAATTTTTGTTATTTGGCTATGGGACAAAGTAGCTGTAAACTATTCACAACTTAAATAAACAGGTCAAGTGTGTGCTAGTCACACACAGCGAGGGTCCGTAGGCAACCCTGTATAGTTTAAGTAGTACCCTATTGATGGTGTTTTTTAAAATGCTAAAAAGCCTACTTTGAACTATCTATGGGTCTGATATGCTCAAAACACATAAACAAACTTCTAATAAAGTATTTTTTACCAGTGAACCGGACTATAAATATATAAATACATACAAAACAAATTTTTTATTTTTTTCAAAATTTCCGAGAAGTTGTATCATTAATTTTGGCCGAAGAATGTTCAGGAATTCTTTCAGATTTTTTGCACTTTACATAAGCAAGATAGAAGGGGGGGGGGCACTTTTCACACCAACTTCAAACTCGGCTACGCTAGCCTTATCAAAGCTTATAACCAAAAAATGATATATTTTTGTAATCAGCTCGACGTACCCTTTTATATGATATCCCACATGGTCTCCAAAAAAAAACAATTATTTTTTAACCCTTAAGTTTTTTTACCCTTATTTTTTTTTTAAATAATTTGTTTAAGTTGCTATATATTTAAAATGTGTTGGTAGGTACTATACACATTTATGCCAAATTTCAAAGTGATCGGACGAAAGGTGCAGCCGTGAGAGTAGTAATTTTTACTTTCTCATATAAAGAGTAAGTATTGTGATGGCGCGAAAATTCGATTTTGAGAGAGGTCCCCTTAGTCCAAAAAAGTGGTTTTTAAAAAATGTCTGTCGTCGGTCGTCTGTCTGTGCAGACGCCTGGAGCCTAAACTACTGGGCCGATTTTGACGAAATTTGGCATACATGTTCAGAAAAATCATGCTCCGAGGTGAAATCGAGAAATGAATTTTAACTCAAAATTTGGGAGCGCTACCCCCCAAAAACTAGTTAAAAAAAATTAGTTCTGGAAAACGGTTTCGACGATTTTGATTAAAAAAATTCTAAAATGTAGTCCATTTAAATACGAATCAAAGATATAAGCCGCTTTCCCGGGAAAAATCTAGTTCCTGAGAAAATAGCTAACGTGGACGGAGAGAGCCGGGTTCGATTCCCCGCCCAGGAGAACTTATTTTTATGATAAATTTTGTTGAAATGTTCAATAATAATTAAATGTACATACGAAAACTAATAAATGGAAAACACTGGGCTAAGTAATTTTGAACTCGTATAGAAGAAAGTTTGTCTTAGTTGTCTTGGACCGATTTTTTACTATACCTACTTACTACTAGCTTACGTGTAAACGCTCCAAAATCAAAATTGGTAGAGTAGGAAGTAGAGTACTCTCTTCTCGCTACTCTACTCTCCTGTTTACTCTACCCGTGTAAACCCGGCTTAAGTTTAGGTAAAACCGATAATTCAGTTGAAATCTCAAAAAACATCATTTTTAAATATGTATAAAAAAAAAAAAAAATTTAGGTAAGTAAATTAACTCTCTTATTTTAACTTAAAACCTAAACTAATACTGCTAAATATTGTGATAAAAGTGCACCATGAGACCCCCTGACCCTGGAGGGCACCCCAGGAGTGGAATTGGACCGGATTCTCAACTACAAGTAGACCATGAAACGGAAACTGTCAAAAGTCAAAATGTAAATAAATCTGAAAAACAAATAAAAGCTGAAAATGTTAAAAACATGCCTAAAAGTAAACGCCAGAGACCAAATACACCTGAGACATTGCAATTATCACCGCCCACTGAAATCGTTAACTTCCTTGTTGTCAAAAAGCTTGATGGAGACGGTTCCATGGCAAAGATATCCCCGTTCATCATCGAACGCTTGCTCTCTCAAGCTTGTGGTGGAGTTAAAAACGCGAAAAAGCTGCGGGACGGCTCTATGCTGATTGAGACCTACACTCATGACCAATCCGTAAAGTTACTGTCTAATCTCCCCAAGAATCAAACGTATAAATTGTCAGTCGAACCTCATAAGACCCTTAACCAAGTCAAAGGAGTAGTTACTTGCCAAGACATAGCAGACATTCCAGTTGAGGAGATTACAGAACATCTAAAAAGCCAAGGAGTTACTGAAATCCGACGATTGAATAAAAAATATAACAATATGCTCGTACCTACGAATAGCTACATAATCACCTTCACTTTGACGTCTCTCCCCCTTAAATTAAAAGTCGGTTATTTATCCGTTCCTGTCCGGCCTTATATTCCACTACCCCGACGTTGTTTTCAGTGCCATCGATTTTCCCACGTTCAACTCGCTTGTAAATCCGGTGCGATGTGTTCAGAGTGCGGTGATCCCGCACACGATAACACATCCTGTGTAAAACCAAAACATTGTATTAACTGTAACGGTCCTCATTCGACATTAGATAGAAACTGTCCTAAGTGGATCCTTGAGAAAAAAATCACCGAGATCAAGGTTTTAGAAAAATTGTCTTACCTCGAAGCAAGGAAAAAGGTCGAAAGCACCTACCAGTTTAACCTTCCCAAATCATTTTCATCAGTTCTATCTACTAGTCACCAATCTTGTAAAACTTGCCTCATCAAAGAGCTCAAAACACAGGATGTAGGCACTCAGTGCAATTTTGAAGAATCAGAACCTAAACCGGTACAAATATTAGAAAGTCCCACAAAATTTTCTCCCAATAAAATGAATGCAAGCCCGGCAACTGTAAATGAAAATTTGATCTCAAAAATACCCCCCTGCGACATCGTCGGTAAGATCGTACAACGCAAGGAAATGCCCATCACTATTAATACACAAACTGAACACGACATGATGTGGGTGAATGACTGGGACTCAAGCAATGATTCAATTAGCAGCAAGGAAACAACCCCGAAACAGGAACCCGTTAAAAACTTTAAAAAAAATAAAAAAGGAACGACAACGGGGAAGAAAAAATTAAAACATAAGTAATATACTATAAAAAAGACATACTGGCAAAATAAGCAATAACTGAAGGACAACTCACAGACACGGAAATTACACCTAATGACGTCGATAACTACGTTAAGTCAAAAATGAAGGAGGAATGGCAACAAATTTGGACTCACACGACTAACAACAAATTAAGACGTTTAAAACCTCTAATTGTAAACTGGATTCTTCATACAGGAAAAACAGACAGGAAGAGACGGTACTCTGTAGACTGAGAATATATATAGGACATACTAGACTAACTCACAACTACTTGTTTACTAGAGATAGGGATTGACCAAGATGTAGACTATGTGACGATACATTTATTGTAGCACATCTTCTGACTGACTGCCAATAACTAGAGCAACTGAGAAGCATACTTGACTTACCCGACAATCTAGCTGAAATTTTATCTGACAACCAGACCACAATAACTAAACTGATACTTTACCTACTTACAAGACGCCTTTACAAAGACATCTGAATTACTCAGTATTTTGAATGTTTATAATAATGTTTTATTATGTAATAATTGTTATGTACTTTAAATATTGTATGGGTGTAATTAACCTCAGTTGTTTAACACCCAAAAATTAATAATAAATAAATAAATAAAAAAATTTAATAAAAAAAATATTTTTAAAAAGTAAAAAAAAATCAATGTTTTTTATATTTCTTTTTTTATTTACGAATTTCAATTTATATAAAGTCAAAATATAGTTGTAAACAAACAAAAATTTTCAGAAAAAAATAGAATGTAACATTGGAATAAAAAATATTTACAATTTTGGCCGAATCTTAGTGTGTGTAAACACAGCGTGTTTATGCTTGAATGTTTCCCTTAGAGACGGACCATCTCTAACCATCTCTTAGTTACCTCCGACAAGAAGGTAATGAGGCGGTTAGTAAAGCCTAGTTCACTAAAAATCCGACAGACTGCACTAGCTCTCGATCCCACTTTTTCCCATTTACCAAATTACTCCTCCTGGCTCTAAAAATTAATATTTTTGCACGAAATTTGGGATTTAGAATATTTAGGTAATTGCCTTTTGCAGCCGCGAGCTACATTTTTTAAAAAATAAATAGAATCGGATTTAAGAATCACTTAAGTGGGAAAAAAGGGGAAAATCAAAAATCAGGCTCGCGGCTGCATTGAAGAATACATTGATGAACCCAGATACGAAATATTGTATTTTTATCTCTAATATTACGGACAAAAACAGAAATTTTGTAAAATCAAACACGTCCGCGCACCCTTAAACTATAATTCAAGCTTTAAGGTTCCTTAATCTATTTTCCGTCTTCACTGTCAGTAAAATTAAAATAACACGTAGAGCTTTTTTTTTCAAAAAACTTACGTTCCCAAAAAAAAAAAACCGCCCGAGACAATAGAGTATAAAGATACAGGAGAATGGGGACGATCGTAACAAAAGTATGAAATATTTTATCAGAGTCGTTCTCGAAACCTAGAACTGCTTTCTTTGTCAGTTTCTCTATTCAGAATAATTTTGAAAGGCATCCACTTCCACTTCTTCTACTCGGTTGTGATGTTGACTCTGCTGCAAGTCAAGAGGTCTGTTTTATTGTTTCAAGTAGGTGAGTTCAAAAACATCAAACAACCAACAAACCTCTTCACTTTTAAACATATGTTTCTTGTCTCCTCTCTTACTCCCACTCATCTTAGGGGGCAAACGCTGAACCTAGTGTTAGGTTGGAGTTAAATAGGTTGGTTTATTGTACAAGAACTACAATAGGTAATATTTTAACGACTTCTTTAGTTCATAAATAGTAAAGTAATTTTGGTTATCCTTATAGAAATGTTGTTGTCTTCTAATTCAAATATTCCTAAATTTGGGTGGCAGGTCATAGTTACTAAGGTTGTCCCATAAATAGGTTGCACACTTCTACGCCTATTGGTTTCTCTTCCACATGCACAAAACTCTTGCATGCTCTACGTATTTTCATTAACTTCTGTATCCTTAAAAGTAATAATTTAATTTTGACATTTTCATGTCTTGGCTGTGCTACATAAGTCGAAAAGCGTTACTAAAAATCTAGACCAAAAACGTTACCCGGTGTATCAAGGAGGTAGAAAGATAGGAGGTGTGTACAGTCTGTCTCAAGCATTAGGGCCTCGCTCTACCGCGCTTCTTAGGGCCGAAGAAAGTCGAAAAGATTTATACATTTATACGTGTATCAGGGAGTTAGGAAAGTATAGGAGGTTTGCTATCAACTCTCTTCTCTGCCCTCTCTCGGCATACCCCTACCGCCAAGGACTACGCACTATCCTTGCCCTACCGCGCTTCTCCACATTCAATTAAAATAATACTCAGAGTATGTTTTCTAGATTTTATAATTTTCTACGCAAATATATTACAGTGATGACTGGGCTGGTAGACAATACTCTAACACCACGAAGCGAACCTGGGGACATAATTTCATGTCGCTAGTTTACGCAGAGCGAAGACATGAAAATGTCTCACTGTCTTGCGGACTCGTATGCAAGAAATATTTAAATAAAAGTAAAGCTCAAAAATGTGTTCTAAAGAAGATGAATGATGAAGATCAATAAAAATATATAAAAAATGAATCAATAAAAGATCGTAATTTAATACTGTTAATGATTTTAATTACATCAAAATGATGATTAAAGCATAGAATTTTTTCTCAGAATAATCATGAACTTCAACGTAAATTTACAGTAGAAATAAATCACTTGTAAAAGTAATTGATATAAAAAATTCAGGTATAAAAATACTCTTTAAAAAACCCTTTTCTGCTTTTTATAATATCATAATTTATTAATCAGAAATAAATATATCCATAGAATTATAATTAACAGTTTAATACAAATTTTCAAAGTATTTATGTTATACGATTTTTCATTTTTCATTTATTTTATAACACGATTTATTTATATATATATATATATATAAAATATATTAAAATACTTTTATATATAGTTTAACATTGAAATATTTAATGTAAGAGTGAAAAAATATATATTACTAAAATCCTGAAAGAGTTCTATTGAACAGATTTTTAAAAGAAAAAAAAAATAAGTAAGAGGATTTTGTACGTTTTAAAAAGGACCATTTGTTGAAAAAGTGAAGATATGAAGAAAATACAGAATCTCGGTATGTGCATATATTTTCTTAGGAATAAAACATGTCCGTAGTTACATGTTAGGAGTTAAAAGCAAGACTCAAAGTTTTTCCTCGAGCTAACTTTCCTACCGACTCAAGACTAAAGTTTTTTCCCTTCAAACAATTTATTAAATTAATATAGGATAGGGGAAATATTATTATTTTCGTCAGATATACGTGTGAAGTAAACCAAGTTATTTAATATTTTCTTCAAACTTGGTGTAGAAGCTTTTTTTAATGTCGGTTATATTAAAAAAAATCATATATATATATATATATATATATATATATATATATATATATATATATATATATATATATATATATATATATATATATATATATATATGATTTTTTTAATAAAATGTAATATTAATAATATGTATAATGTAATAATGTTAATAATGTATATTTAAATAAATATTTTTTTAAAATAAAATATGTATATATATATACATATGTATTACAAATGAGCTATTGTTAGAATATTAATAATATTGCTTTTGTTAAATTATTTGAAATTTTAGCTGTTGCAAAACTCTAATAAATATTCTCCATTCACTACCTCTAACCACCTCTAATAAATATTCTCCATTGACTACCTCTAACCACCTCTAATAAATATTCTCCATTGACTACCTCTAACCACCTCTAATAAATATTCTCCATTGACTACCTCTAACCACCTCTAATAAATATTCTCCATTGACTACCTCTAACCACCTCTAATAAATATTCTCCATTGACTACCTCTAACCACCTCTAATAAATATTCTCCATTGACTACCTCTAACCACCTCTAATAAACATTCTCCATTGACTTCCTCTAACCACCTCTAATAAATATTCTCCATTGACTACCTCTAACCACCTCTAATAAATATTCTCCATTGACTACCTCTAACCACCTCTAATAAATATTCTCCATTGACTACCTCTAACCACCTCTAATAAATATTCTCCATTGACTACCTCTAACCACCTCTAATAAATATTCTCCATTGACTTCCTCTAACCACCTCTAATAAATATTCTCCATTGACTACCTCTAACCACCTCTAATAAATATTCTCCATTGACTACCTCTAACCACCTCTAATAAATATTCTCCATTGACTACCTCTAACCACCTCTAATAAACATTCTCCATTGACTTCCTCTAACCACCTCTAATAAATATTCTCCATTGACTACCTCTAACCACCTCTAATAAATATTCTCCATTGACTACCTCTAACCACCTCTAATAAATATTCTCCATTGACTACCTCTAACCACCGCTAATAAATATTCTCCATTGACTACCTCTAACCACCTCTAATAAATATTCTCTTTGTACTACATGTGGTAAAAATCCGAATAAGTACAATAAAAGTGCTATTAGTGGAAAAACCGCATTTAGCGGCTTATTTTTTAATTATATATTATAACCGTATTTAGCGGCTTTACTATTTTAAATATTAGCTAATGTTAAACTGTATTCAATATTAGTTGTTGTTAAATTATAATAATCGATCCATTAAGGCCGTTGTAACCGGCTTAATTTTATATATATATATATATATATATATATATATATATATATATATATATATATATATATATATATATTTTTTTTTTTTTTTTTTTTTTTTTTTTTTTTTAAAGTAAAATTAAGGAAATTAATTTAGATATTTACTTTGAAAATAAGTTATTATATCTATTTGAAGGCCAACAAATTAAAACAAACATTTAATTTTTACTGGATTAAATGTGTTTTCCTTAGCTTAGCAATTACAAATAATTTCGAGGTGAGTCGTCGCCGTCAGAACACTACTTGATTATATAAATGATATTGGCTGTTGTTAAATTATATTTAATGTTAGTTATATTATTGAACTATAATAAATATTAGATATATATTATATGATAAGCTATTCCTAAAAATTAATAAATACATTTCGCTCTCTGAGTTTCTTTATTAAGTAAGTTCAATAAAATCTCAGTGGGGAAAAACTTAATTTATATTTTTTACGACGATGTTTTGTTCCTTACAGTGATATTGATCTTAATAATGGGGTTATGAAGTTTAAACTTCTCTGAAACAATGGATACCGTCCAAATGAAACCTCCGGGGAGGGGGGGGGGCAAGGTTATGTATTAATCGATGGTCCAGTGTTCACCCATTGTACATATCTCATCCTCCCCCCCCCCCCTTATTTCAGTTTCTATTTTTGTCTGGATGAAATATCAATATTATGTTCTAAGAAGTTTTTTATTCGGTATGAATCACAAGATGAAAAAACTTATTAAATTTAAAATATGTTTTGGAATCATTTTTTTAATTGATTAATTAATGAATATGATGAATCATTTAGGTGATTATGAATATTTGATGGATAATTAGGTGATTAAATGAATTCATTTACATCAAGATGTTTCGACCATTTCTTTTAAGGTCATCTTCAGTCGTTTTATTTAAATGGAGTATTTTCTACTGTGCAGTTTTTCTCATCTTCATGAGACAGAATATTTTTTTTATTTTTTATAATAAAATAACAAATAGAGAATACCAAATATTTAAAGCTAAATTATTTTAAAAATTAATAAAAACAAATTTGTATAACCTACTATATCTAACAACGAATATAACAACAAATATAACAATTAAACTACACAATCGCATTTTTCACAAAAAAGAAGATATATTGACAGGGTTATTGTCCTTTAATTTTTACCAGCCCTTATGATAGCAAAAAGAAAAATCAGAAGCTGGTATTTAAAAATAATACTGTAATTTGACGGGCATTTGTTTTTATAATAGTAAACTCGCCGGCGTCAGCTGGCCTACGGCCAGCTTTTGCCCGTCGAGTGGCCAGGTAGATATATGCCAGGTACTTGTATATAGTAGTTGGTACTTGTAAGATCTGGTAATGTTGTAGGAGGTTGTGGGATATTGTAGCCATCAGGTGGGTTAATTATACTGTTATAATTCCCAGTCTATAAATGACAAAATAAACAAACGATAAAGCAAACAAAGAAACAAAGTATGAAAGCTATTAACGTCTAAAGGAGCTGAGCTAGTATCTGTGAAGTCGTAGAGGGGATTGAGTAAGGTGGGGTGACAGGAGCGACGGGAGAGGATGGGAAGATCGGACATATTCCCGTCTCTGTCTCTTTTTATGGCTCGGCACTATTAAAGTAAATATGTATTTAATAACTTTGGCACTAAAAAACATTTTTCGGAGAAACATTGCATCTAACATGCGCCAAATGTGGTGCACATATAATTAATTTAATAAACAAATAACCCAGCAACCAAATCGTAAAACTGCTATAAAAAACAGTTTTTTTTTTTTCAATTTTACCCCCCTCAAAACTAAAAATAACACAAAATAGAACATAAAAAAAATTAATCTGCTATTCAAGAGCTTTTCAGCGATATAAATAATATTATAAAAGATTAACTTTAACATTTGTATCCCTGTACTCTAAGGTACAAAAAAAAAAAAAAAAAAAAAAAAAATGAAGGGACATTAATTTAACTAATAAATAAATATAAATAAAAAAAACCTAATAAAAAAAAATTATTTAAACCCTTCAACCTGCAAGAAAATTATAAATCGGTACAAAAGTTCGAGTACAACATTTTTAAAAAATAAACAAATATAATAGCTTTAATGTACAAATCAAGGCCTTTCAAATGATATACAATACAATATTAAAAACCAAAAAAGTGGTCACGTGACACGGTACACAGAAAAACGTTTAGTCTCAAGTTCTCAGCAAATTGGATGAACTAATGAAATATAAGAGCACATATAATAAATTTAATAAAATTGAATTTAAAAAAAAAAAAAAAAAAAAAAAAAAAAAAAAAAAAAAAACCGTAAAAATCGCTATAAAACAGTTTTTTAATTTTACCCCCCTAAAAACTAAAACTACCACAAAATAGAACGTAACGAAAATTAATCCACTATTCAAGAGCTTTTTAACGATATACATCACATGATAAAAGATTAACTTTGACATTTGTACCTCTGTACTCTAAGGCCTAAGGTACCAAAATTATATTTTAAAGAAAACAAACAATACAAAAGGGCATTAATTTAACTAATATACAAATATAAATAAAATAACCTAATAACAAAAAATTATTCAAACCCTTTAACCTACAACAAAATTAAAAATCGGTACAAAAGTACGTGTACAACATTTTAAAAAAAATAAATAAATATAATAGCTTTAATGTACAAATCAAGGCCTTTCAAATGATATACGACACAATATTAAAAACCAAAAAAGTGGTCACGTGACACGGCACACAAGAAAAAGTGTACTCTCATGTTCTCAGCAAATAGGATGAACTAATGAAATAAAATATACTCAATTTAAAGAGCATTAGTGTGAGATTCAAGCGCCTCAATCAGAAATAAAATCGGTCAATAATTATAGAAACTATGACCATTCAAAGACAAAAATGGAAAAAAATTAAAATAAAAAAATACCAAAATTATCACCATTTAGGGGTACAACCGACAGAGGTACGACAAAAAGTCATAGAACCAAAGTTGTAGATCTTTTAAAATCAGTTACCGCTGGTGCTATCTGTTTTCCAATACGACTTACCGTTCAGCCGCAACAAGCCCCAAAACAGCTTAAAAATCAAGTCGGCCATTTTTATTTTTTTAGGGGGGGAAGGAGTGGGAAAAGTAAACTTTTTATAATTATTTTGGTTCACAATATGGACATTGCGCGTCGAATGGCGCAAACCTCAAGTCTCTAGCTCTTCTGGAAGTGGGTAAACATTAATGTCAGTGAGTGAGTGAGTCAGTCAGTTAGCCTTGCGGCTTTATAGTATATAGATTTAAATGTAAACAAGTAAGGCGCGCTTCACGTAAGAACGTGAGGCGATAATATCCGGTTTCTGTACGATTAAGTTACATATTGGCCACCATCTTGAAATTATTAAGTGTAAAATTTTAATAGTTGCATATTCTTTTTCTACACTTCAAGACCTTTAAATTGATGTATAACATGTCATGGTGACTAAAAACTTTTTTTAGTCGCCCGCCATATTGGCCGCCATCTTAGAAATATTAAGTGTGAAAACTCCAAAAAGTGTACAGTTGTCACAAATGCCGAGATGCACCTGTGTGCCGAATTGTATGTTCCTAGCTATATTAGTTTATGAATTGAAATATGCCAACGGACAGACAGACAGACAGAGCCGTTATATAATGGTTTCTTTTCGTACTTCGTACAGAAACCTAAAATTACACACATTTTTGAAATGGTTATAGTATTTCATATTGTTTTATATTAATTGTATTTGCTCGTACTTAAAAAATTAAGTTAGTATTATAATTTAAAGTTCATACTGGTTATAACTTTAATAATAACAAGTAAGGCGCGCTTCACGTAAGTACGTGAGGCGATAATCGCCGGTTTCTGTACGATTAAGTTAAAATTATTAAGTGTAAAATTTTAATATTTGCATATTCTTTTTCTACACTTCAAGACCTTTAAATTTATGTATGGTGACTAAAAACTTTTTTTTAGTCACCAGCCATATTGGCCGCCATCTTGAAAATATTAGGTGTGAAAAATCGAAAAATGTCCAGTTATCTCAAATGCCGAGATGTACCTGTGTGCCAAATTTTATGTTCCTAGCTATAATAGTAGTTTATGAATTGAACCAAGCAACGGACACCAATGGACATACAGACAGACAGAGCCGTTATATAAGGTTTCTTTTTGTACATTGTACAGAAACCTAATAATATTGATAAGTCTAGTGGCACTGGCAAACCGTATAGTAATGGATTTTCATTATTGGTTTTTTCCTGTTTCTTTTGCCCCGACGTCTCTGGATGGAAGATTTTTAAACACCTACTTACATGAGAGATGTTATTTTAAGAGTATTGGTATTCATGGAACCTATAGAATTTAAAAGTAATCTTGGACGAAAGGGATACAAAGAAATGTGTTTGTAAAGGGTTTCGTAAGTACCATTAGAGAGTGAAGTGGTGATAGTACTAAGAATTTGGGCATTTGGAAGAGATTGGTGTTGTTATTCGGAGCACTACATGTCAAATGTAAATCTACAAATTTAATTATTGATCCAATAGTACTTTTTGTTAGGTAATTGACGTAATGGTGATTCACTAAACATCATCTGTGGGCACGCATAGCAAAACATCTTTTATCTACGATTGATACGAAATATAATCATTTTATCTCTGTTTAGATGCGTAGAAAGTAATTCTTTTCGTAGTTGTATTCATTGCGCATGGGCCTTTCAAAATTCTTTTTTATTTCCGCACTAGGGAGAAAATAAAGAAAAATTCTTCACCTTATCGCAAGATTACCGTGTTTGTTTACATAACAAAACTAATTTATTGTTGGTTCATTTAACGTAACTGGTGTTTTCTGTATTTATTATTAAAATCCAACAATCGTAGATAAAGTACGGTACGCAACTCGTGCGAACACTGCATTTTGCTTTGCTCGTATGGTTTTATTACCCTCGGTGTCGCTCGGGTGCACACTCCACACTCGCATGCAAAATGCAACTTTTCGCACTAGACGCGTAATGTACTATTACTAAAACCAACTCAAGGCTCTTTGGACCCCCCTCTATTATCTTAAAATATACTTTAATATCGAAAATCAATTTTAAATTATAGTTCATTACAAACTGAACCAGAAATAAAATTGATTCACACCTCTACCCACATTTGTATATTATAAGATATTTGAGCCTAAAGTTTTGTTATTTTTTCACTGATCTATTCACTCATAATTCTAAGGCACTTCACAGCAATACTAGAAACTTGAAAATTTGTATATAGGTAGAGTCCTATGTAAAAGTAAAGGAAAAATTAAAAAAGCCAAAAAAATTTGCCCCTCTCAAGGCATTACAAAAACCGCCAATTCCAAATATTTAAATATATTATAACTTGTGCTACTAGCGCTTTCTAGTAGAGAACTTTTCGTACGAAAGAATGAAAGAAAGAAAATTTTTTGTATAAGACGACCCCCCTCCCCTTATCTTATCTTATAAGATCTTTGTAAGACCCTATCTGATCAAATCTAAAGATCATTGTAAAGACCCTATATTATCTTATCTTATCATTGTAAGACACCCCCCCCCCCCTACCAAAAAAAATCGCAGGCGTTTGTTTCACGTCATTTTAATAAATGATTCAAAAGTTATTAGCTGATAAAACTTTTAATTGCCGGTATCTTGGTACGGCTGTCGATTATGTTGGTTAACGTACTTCGTTGGTTCTATTTGTTAAATTGTTATTTAAAAAGTTATTTATTTTCTTATTATCTTTAAATGAAAGTCTTGAGAAGGTACATAATCTTTATAAAATTTATTTGAAGTAGTGAAAGAAGGATGTGATATCGTCCCAGAATTCGAGTATAGATAAAGAATATCAGTGATGTACGCATTGAAAAGGAAAAGACCAAGGATGCTGCCCTGTGGTACACCAGCCCTTTACAGTACAAACTGAAAGTGATGTTCTGAGGTCAGTTGGAAATGGCAATCATAGTGGATTGAAGGATGAGGAAATTGGTGTGCGATAGGATACCCTTGAGCCTACACTGCAACACGTCATACCCAACCCTGTCGAATACTTGTGATTTATCACTGAAGACAGCTTAATACTGCTTCGGCTTAGATCTAGATTCTATTAACTCCGTATCACCCGTCGATATTGCTGAAACGTAAAATGTGTGAATGGAAAATTGGCAACAAGAGATAGGAGCCTTACAAGAGTAAACTTGTCTCAACAAAATTGCCTCTAACTTGATCTTAAGTTTTCCATTAAAAGTTTTCCATTAAACTTGTTTAAGCCTGTTGTACGATCTGTAGACATGTGAGATTATAGAACTAAGATAAAATTTCAGACTTGTACGTTGAAGGCATACCTGAACACGATTTTGCTATTTTCAGTTTCATGACTGTCACCATATTATTTATTAATACATAATAATATAATTTGTATTGTGATAATTTAATTTTTAATAAAATACAATATATCTCCAGGAGAGAGTAAAAATTAACTTTTCCTCCAGAATAGAGAATACGGTAACATTCCACCCTAGTTTATAGGAAGGAATGGATCCCATTATAGCCTAGTTGTGAAAATAAGGAAGGAAAGTAAAAATAAGGGAGGAAAGTATATAAGTATGTACTCCATTAGATTAAGTTAGTATTACTGACGTTATTTTGAAATAAAAATAAGATATGTAAATTGTAGAGCCAACTTATTTTACTTTAAAATGAACAGGTCAAGTGTGTGCTAGTCAGCACACAGCGAGGGTCCGTAGGGCACACTGTATAGTGTTTAACTGTAAAGGGTATAAACAGTGTTTTTTTAAAATGCTAAAAAGCTTACTTTGAACTATTCTAAGCGTCTGATATTCTCAAAACACACTCTGATAAAGTATTGTTTTGCCACTGAACTGGACTACAACCATATAAATACATCGAAAAGACCATAATTATAAAAAAAAAGTATTTTGTCAATAAAAAATAAAATAATATTTTTTTTCGAAATTTCCAAAAAGTAGTATCTTTACTTTTGGTCGAAGAATGTTCAGGATTTTTTGCACTTCCCATAAGCGAGATAGAGGGGGAGGGGGACACGTTTTACACCCACTTCAAACTTGCCTACGCTCGCCCTATCAAAGTTATATCCAAAGAATTATATATTTTTGTAATCAGCTCGACGTACCCTTTCATATGACACCCCTCACGGTGTCAAAAAAAAGAAAAAAAATTTAACCCTTAAGTTTTTTTACCCTAATATTTTTAAAAAATATCTTTATTAAGTCGCTATATTTTTAAAATACGTGGGTAGGTACAAGACACATACATGCTAAATTTCAAAGTGATCGGACGAAAGGTGTAGCCGTGAGAACACGCGAGAGGACGGACGGACAGACACACGCAGGAAAATATAAGGGTCCTTGGTTTTGCCTACGGACCCTAAAAATCAGTACATTTTAATTGCACATTTAATTTTCATGCACTTTTTTCTTTACTATAAGATCTTATACAACTTTTTTTCTTTGTTTTTATTAAAATTAAAAGGTATAAAAATTTGTAAATTTAGTTATTAATACCTAAAGCAATAGTTAAAATTGAAATCTTAGGTTTTATTTGTGTTATTTTTCTCCCTTCTTGAGAAGAAATCTTGGACGTACCACGGGAGCAAAAGTCATAGTACCCTCGCTATAATTAACTCCCTTTGAAATCTCTTGGGATTAAACTTTATGGTTCCCTCGGCTGTGCCAAACAACCAATAACCTACTAAATAACTCCCTCGGCTACGCCTCAAGAACAAACAAAAACGCTCAGGGTGTAATGACATTGATTACTCCATTGGTGCGTAAGTAACTATTTCTCTCTTGCTTACAGTGAGGTAAGTTAACACAAGGCTAAGGGGGGTGACACACTTCGCCACCCAGATAGCGCCACCTGGGTGGCGCTACCCGGTCGTCTATGAGAATAGACGGAACCTGTCACACGAGGTGGCGCCACCTGCCGGGTGGCACTATACGGTCGACCGTCTGACGGTCTAGCCGCCACCCACAGGTGGCGCCACCCGGTCAACCCATTGTTTTCAATTGAGCGTGTCACACGTCGCCACCCAAGTCAAGCCACTCAGCCCCTACTCCTTCAATCAAATATAGGGGAATCAAATCTCGGGCTGACTGCATCCCTTATATAAGTGGGAGGCGCAAGTCAGGTGGCGGGAGCAAGTGGCAACCAGGTGGGCGCCACCCAGGTGGCGCTACCCGGGTGGCGAAGTGTGTCACTACCCTTAAGTCAGATTTCTTATCTTTATCAAATTTTTGTGACTCCACTACTCATTTACAAATATATATATATATATATATATATATATATATATATATATATATATATATATATATATATATATATATATATATATATATATATATATATATATATATATATATATATATGAATATAATTTGTTTCTATAAAAATAAAAACTACGTATAAATAGTAGATTATTAAAATATCCCCAATTTTAAATATAATAGAATTAATACAAATGGAGTTATTTTAGAATCAAAATACAATAATCTTTTAATGGTACATTTCACTTGTATAGAAAATGTTGATTTTTGTGAGGGGGGGGGGGGGGATTGTTAATTAAATATGGTGATTCTCTATTCAAATTTGTGTACTTTCTGTGCTATTATATTGCAGTATTTTTATTTTTGTTTAGTTGTGGTACAATCAAAGCTTTGTAATAGGTTGAGATTTAAATTGGAGTTGGTGTTGGTAGGGGGGGGGGGGGGGGTGTGTTTGAAACTGTATTTTTATATGTCCTATCCAGTTTTCTGATGCATATCTGTTAAATGTTATAAAACACATAAAGTTAGTTTTTTTGAGAGAGGGGGGGTTTGAGTTTTTTGTGTTCGTAGAACATGGTTTGTGGTTTGAGAGGGCTTTATGTAACGAAAAAGATAGTATTTACGTGTTAGTGTTGTGTTTGTTTCTTTTTTTTTTTTTTCAGTTGGTTGTGTTTTTTGTTTTTTTGCCATTATGAACAGGGAGTAAGCTTGAGGGTTGTCCCCTAGGGTGTTTCTAGTGACCCCCTCTTTTTCCTTCGATCCTCTCCCCCCCCCCCCCCCCTCCCTTTACTAATGTTGTGTACAGACCCCGCAAGGGGGGTTCAAAGCACATAAGGGGGGTTTTTAGAGACACGATTTTATTGCTCTACCCTCCCTCCTCCCTATTTTTACCTAACTCAAAAAACACGATTTATATCAACTTTCTCTCTATGCTATCTACCCTAGCTGTATATATATATATATATATATATATATATATATATATATATATATATATATATATATATATATATATATATATATATATATATATATATATATAGAATGTATGTGTTATTTTGCATCTGTGCAGATAATCTAGACTTTACCCGTTTTAGCTTAAATCTTATTCTTTCTTCTCTTTTCCATGTCACTAACTTCACGTTGGTGGTTCTTCAATTAATTTACTAAATCCATTATAAATAAATTATCTAGGATCTAAATGATCATTACGCTTAGGCGGATAACGTTGTCCAACAATCTCAGCCTGGGCATTGGTAAAATAAGCATGTGTACCAAATTTCAACTCACTTGGTCATCTTTTACTCAAGTTACCGTTATCGGTAGATTTTGTGACGCTTGGTTGCGTGACAGTTATTTTGTGACGGTGATTTTGGTCGATTTTTTCGGATTCACTCCCGGGCTCCACAACGTGCCATAAGGAACTTCGTTCCAAAAAGAAATAACAAATTTCTTAAATATTTAGTTTTCTTTATTTAATTATTTTAGTCCTTAAATTGTTTTTTCGTCGAAAAACCAAAAAGAGAAACCCTAAGGCCGTCCTGAACACGGGTCCTTGTGCAGTCGACTCGAACTTAAAGCGTTGTCCCCCTCCACAAGGCTTCCTATATAAGTGAGTGGGGGTCCGCCAACGTATTATAGTCGAAGCGTCAGCGTCACGATCGTTCCACCTCTCGTCCCACAGCGAACGCGGGAAAATCCCCTTTACGCCTGAGACTCTTTGGATAGTTTTTTTTTAATATTCTCAATGGAAGTGTTTACCGTCAAATTCGTGGGGGAAGTTGAAGAACATCCCGTACTTTACAGCTACACCCTCCGAGAGTATTCAAGAAAGGACTACACAGACAAAGCGTGAAATGAGGTTTCTATAACCTCTATGTACGGATAAACCCATACTCTTTCAGTTCTTTTCTTCCGACGTTACCAGTACAACATAATAGAAGCTTCGAGGTCGAGACGACTGCAAAACGACCCGTGGTCGAGGGCCTAATAGTTTCGTTCCAGTGTCTCTCTCTGTGTCTGGTATCAAATGAAAGGTATTGAAGAGTAGAATACAAAAATATATAAAACTTGTGGACATTTTGTCAAAAACATCAATTTTTATGTTACACACACACACACACACACACACACACACACACACACACACACACACATATATATATATATATATATATATATATATATATATATATATATATATATATATATATATATATATATATATATATATACACAATTAGTGTAGTGAGAGAGACCAAGGGATGTGCCACGCAAGTGTGACACATAGGAATTGTTCCAACATTAGACTATACGTCACAAAGATGTTGGCTCGGCATTACGCCATGTCCTGCATCGTTTCAGTGGCAGTGTGAGAGCACGCTCGTCTCTGATAAAGCCCTATACCTGATCTTATTGAGTTGGTATAGGTCCAGAGTTGGGTGGGCATCGTCGGGCCCCTGATGAGTCGGACGCGACGAAACGATGCAGGACATGGCGTAATGCCGAGCTAACATCTTTGTGACGTATTGTCTAATGTTGGAACAGTTTCTATGTGTCACGCTTGCTTGGCACATCCCTTGGTGTCTCTCACTGCACTAATTGTGTACCTTATTGCAGTGTGCAAAAACACGGTATTACATTGCTGATATATAAATATATATATATATATATATATATATGAAAAAAAACACAATGACAGATAAAAGGTAGTATGAATAAGGTGTATGAGAATAAACGTTGTGAACACACCGAAACACAATTACACTTATTACAACAAATTGCAGGTACACAGAGGAAATATAAAAACGAGGGGGGGGGGGGGTTAGAAAGAGGTTAGGAGATTTAATTTGAGTTGGATGGTGCCGCAAGGTTTTCCTTCCCATCGGAGCTTCCTTCTCTCGCCTTCTTTTATAAGTGTATTGACCTGTAAATAGAAAAGACTACCTTACAAACCTGAGTCTTCCTCTGTACTTTACACAGCTTCTCTATAATATTTTTCACTTCAACCTCTGCGAGGAGAAAAGGGAAAAAACATGGTAGAATAACCGTAAAATTCTCTTTAACTCTTAATAGTTTAAGGGTTTGAAAATGAATAAAAAAAATAAATACAGTCCATTACCGATACTGATAAAAATTGGTTTTTCGTCAGTATAATAGGAAAAGTGTTATTTATTTGTCAGCTGTTAATGTCTTTTGTTTTTTTATTTGTTCATTAATCTTTAAGAATATAGAAGGTTTTAAGTTA
This sequence comes from Gerris lacustris, assembly GCA_951217055.1. Classification (NCBI taxonomy): domain Eukaryota; kingdom Metazoa; phylum Arthropoda; class Insecta; order Hemiptera; family Gerridae; genus Gerris; species Gerris lacustris. Next base: position 64,873,212 of record OX578283.1, read on the forward strand.
TAAAAGAAATCATAAAGATTCTATCTTTATTAAATTTATGTTTTTTTTCTTTAGGTCAGTTAATGGTTCAAAAACATTATGAAATAAATCAGTTATATTTATAGCTATATGTAATAATAAATAGATTTTCAAGGTCTGGTTGAGTCAATGGGTTTTATGATTAAGATTTTGATCCATAAATTTACTCGATAGAACCATATAATTTAATTTAATAGTTTTAAAAATATTTATGATAAATCAAAAACTCTTCTATTATCTAATGCTCCTCTAATTCATTTGCTAGACGTCTTTTTAAGATCCAAAGGCAAATAGAAAAAAAAAAAATGTCTGTGAAATTGCATAATGTCAAATGTGATACTGAAAGAAGTGGATGCCCTGAGTAGAAATGTATATGTATAGGGCCCCGTTAATCCGGACACGTGGTAATCCGGAACCTTCTGTAATCCAGACGGTTCTCCATGGTGACTAAAGGCCCGTAACAATGAAATATATATCGCAAATCGCATCTTATGAATATTCTCACTGATTCTATGCACAATGACAACATGTTAAATTATAAAACTGAAAAAGTTAAATTTAAAATTTGTGTTCCGTCTAGATTACACGTTGAAAACTGATAGGAATGTACATAATATGTATGTTCGACGTACATAAATATGTAATTACATAATTTTAATGCTGTACATTTAATTTATCCATATATATGTCAATCAAAATCTAGTATCTGTTAAAAAATAGGTCCGAGACAACTCAGACAAACTTTCCCATAAACGAGTTCATAATTATTTAGCCCAGTGTTTTACATTTATTAGATTTCGTATGTAAATTTAATTATTATTGAGCATTTCATTAAAATTTATCATAAAAATAACTTCTCCCGGGCGGGGAAACGAACCCAGGCTCTCTCGGTCCGCGTTTTAAGCTTTTTTCTCAGGAACTAGATTTTTACCGGGAAAACAGCTTACATCGTTGGATTCGTATTTAAATGGCCTTTTTTAATCGTATTTAAAAGAATTTTTTAATCGCCTCTAACCACCTCTAACTACCTCTAACCACCTCTAACCACCTATAACCACCTCTAACCGTTTTCGAGAAATATATTTTTTCACGTTTTTCAGAGTTTTCTGATTCTCTGAGTTTCTAAAATTCATTTCTCGAACATGTATGCCAAATTTCTTCAAAATCGGCCCAGTAGATTAGGCTCCAGGCGTCTGCACAGACGACAGACGACTGACAGACATTTTTTAAAAAACACTTTTTTGGACTCAGGGGACCTCAAAACGTGTAAATCCATCAAAATCTCAAAATTGAATTTTCGCGCCATCACAATACTTTCTCTTTATATGAGAAAGTAAACAATGAAAAGTGTTATATTATGTTATTTTTTAAAACCTGGCTAATCCGGAAATCCCGCTAATCCGGTCGACCCTCTGCTGAATTCGTCCGGATTAATGGGGCTCTACTTTTTTCCCTTTTTTAAAAATCATTTTTTGAGCCAAGTGCCCTTAAAAAATTGTGCACTCCATTTAATATTTAGCGAAATAATCATTATGTCTCAGGGTATGACTTGTTGGTTTAATAGTACAGACTTCACTTGTCTGTTAAGAGCCGTGGCAACAGGCTTAATTTTACATAAAGAAAAAAAGTAAAATTGAGTAAATTTATTTGGTTAAATTATTACATCTATTTGAAGACTAACAAATCAAAATAATAATAATAATAATAATAATAATAATAATAATAATAATAATAATAAAGAAATATAATAAAATTGAGAATTATAAAATCAATATTTATTGGTAGACATAAGAGAGATAAGATGTTCTGTTCGTATGCAGTCCGATACGATTCTAACACGGTGTGTTAGATGCTTATTCAGACATACAGAATGTTACTGGTTTAGTATGTACCATTTAGTTTATTAATTTATTTCTTTAGCTATATCTTATTTATTATGCTCAATTGTATAAAGTATATTATTATAATTATTAATTTACTAGCTGCAAGATTATAACACAACTAAATTATAGTAAAAATGAACCTTTAAGCCCGCGGCAAAAATTAAGTAAAATAATTTAGATATCTATTTATATAAGTTATTATATCTATTTGAAGATCAACAAATCAAAACAAACATTTTTATTATGTAATTTGTAGTGACTACTCGTTGTCAATGTTTTGATGTATTTTTATTTATGTCAGTCAGTTGTTGTTTTTGGTATTGAGTTTAGTTTGGATTGGAATTAAAAGGAGTTTTCGTTCACAATTATAAAGATAGTTTTGTCCTTAATTATATCGATAGTTTTACGTATCTTTTGTGGTGACCCCGACGTGATTTACAAATATTTATTTTTTTTAATAGGAAATGTTTATTTATTTTCTTTACGTACATACATAATATATTTTTCTTTGTAAGTTTTGTTAACTTAGGTCTTTATAGTGAAGAAGGTTAAGTAGAAAGTAAAGGTCTTTGTTTAGAATAATGCAGGTTTTGGCTAATTAGATGCTTAGTTAAGTGAAAGTTTTGACCAATTAATTGAAGTTTGGTTGAATTATGGGTAAACAAGTTTTCACCTCCTGTCCGCTGCACTATCCCTTTAATAGCATCTTCTCCCTTCTAACAAATTATCCCCTTTTATGTTTTGCTTTAAATCTACACCGCAACATAAACTAAATTACATTTTAGACACGTCAGGTAATGTCAGTTTTAAACCTTGTTTGTCGAATTTACTGTAATTTTAAGCATTTGCTAGAAGAAAATCTATTTACAATAAAGCCTCGAGATGATTTATATTATTAGTTATAATGTTCATAACTTTTTGGAACGAAGAAAAAAACGAAAAACCATTTAAAAAAAAAAAGTCACAAAAAAAGCAGTCATAAAATCACCGTCACAAAACCAAGTGTCACGAAAACTACCGATGACGATAACTTGAGTAAAAGATGACCGAGTGAGTTGAAATTTGGTACACATGCTAATTTTACCAATGCCCAGGGTGAGTTTGTTGGACACGTTATGCGCCCAAGCGTTCACGCGCATCGCTCGCGTAAACGTAAGCTTCATATTTAAAATTGGAATTTTAGGATTCATATTTAATGAGACAAACAACTTTTTTAATTTTTTCTTTTTAGTAAAATGAACACCGACACTGCTATGAAGTGATAAAGATCGCTAAATTTATTAAAGCGGCCCTAAACGTTTGAAATAAAGAAAACAACGTTTTTACCTATATCTTACTTTCTAACGTAACGATTTTAATAAAACTTCTTACACATCGTCTAAAGTACAATTGAAACAGGCACGTAAAATTTCAATCAGATACAAGCAAACGTTTTTGAGTAGGGAAGAGATATATTTTTTTATATGTTAAATTAGTAGGCCGGGTAGGTAGAAAACAGTTCTTTTTCCTCAGGCTATATACTACAAACATACTCTTTAACTATAAACTCATCATTAACTGTTTCTCAATATTCAATACATATTTATTGTAAGACGCTTGCTGTGATGATACAAATAATGCTTCTTGTTTCTTTTAATTTTGCCTTAACTCCTCTAGGTACAAACAGTTAGTTAATTTTAATTTTGTCTCTTAACTCCGCCATTTATAAGTTGTTAACAACGTATTGGTACGTACTTAGCAGTGTGATTTTATAATTTATATTTAATGAAAAATGTAAGGACTTCGTTCCTACCTGGTGTCCCGCGACACCACACGTATTTTATTTTCTCTTAAGGCCCCCATACACGGTCAAAATGTCTGCGCAAACATTTTGACCGTGTATGGGGCTGTTTGATGTTTGCGACGTGTATGGCCTAAATTTGCTCGACATCAGGTTTGCGCAAACTTGATCATGTATGCGGGCCTTTATAAAGAGAAAGTATTTTGAGGTCCTCTGCTTCACAAATTTTCTGCTTCTAAAAGTGAACACATTGCTTTCGCTTCCTTTGGTAGACCCGGAAGCAAAAACATCGCTTTTTAAATGTAAGAAGAGGACAATTTAAAAAAAAGTAGAATTTTACAGGCAAGCGATGAGGCCGAAATAGCCTCTGAGCCGAAATCAAGGACAGACAGGTAATTTACCTAATCACAATAAAATAAATAATAATAATGTACGCAATCGAGACAGGAAATTTACGTAATTGAATGCCAGTCATTCAGAATGAAAAAGTATCCAACAAATTTTTAATTCTGACCAATGTACAAACAAAATTTTAATTTTATATATAATGATGTTTATCTGCAAGATAATAAGATATTAACTAACATAAATTGTTTATTTAAAAAAATAAATCAAATAAGAACTTTGGAATAAAAACAATTAGTGAAAATACTAAACTAGTAGTAGTAGTAGTTACCTAGTACTTCCTACTAGACGGGTAGGACGAACCACTTGTTCGAACCTCGCAATCAGGCCTACAGTGGACCCATTTTACTTCCCCGTGGTGGAGAGTTCCAGCTACTTCACACATCATACATTTGTACATTGTACCGCCAAGCGAGTATGATGTGGTCATTAGTAAGCTATATGAGCGTGCTTCAAAGTGTGGGGGAAGAGGTCACCTCAGGAGGTCCCCTCGCCCTACTCCGATCTCGAACCATAGATACAGATCACATTTCATGACACGGATCGAACCCACTAGACATCGTGGGGGAAGAGAACCCCTTAGGGGGTGTCCCTCGCCCTACTCCGTCCGCGATTCATAGATGCATTCAGTGTATCACGGCCCGGGATCGAACCCACGACCTCGAGTTGCCTCGACTCAGTGATAGCTGAGCGTTGTCTTTACGACCTCGGCCACCCTGGCTCCCCTAAATACTAAACTAAATCTTAACGACAATTAATCAGCAACAAAATACAAAACACGCATTTATTATTCAGATAAAACTTCTGAATGAATTAATGCATATAACATTTAAAGTATTTATTTATTTCTTTACTAGGAATATATCTTGCAAAAGTTTTAATAAATTAAGGAAATAAGTAATTCGGATATATCAAGAAAAGCAGCTGGTCTAATAAATAATATGAATGCTCACTTGAAGCTGCAGTGTTGCCAGTTACTAAGCAGATGTTTGTCTTTTAAATTGAAGACCTATTCTTTTAACTTATTAAACAGGATTAATAATTACAAATAAATTATTTTATAAATAAAAAGGTTGTAATAAAGTTTACAAAATTAAACTATGATAAATAATATTATTTATATTTTAGGGGATAAAGATAATTTATAAACAGTTATTGCCAACATTATAACAGACAAATGTTTGCTGCATAGGCAGTAAAATTACATTTCCCTGCCCGTAATCTGTTCAGTAATGCCTCATTTTGCTGCCGTATGTAGATAATAGTTATTTATGTAACTAGGCAGCAAAATGGAATTTTACTGATGAGTGATTAGAGTAGCCTCCGAGCCGAAGGCGAGGACAAGCTATGATAATTAACTGCCGAGGCGACGCCGAGGCAGGAAATTTACCTATTTGACTGCCGAGACGAAGCCGAGACAGGCAATGAATAAACGAGGCAGAAATGTTTCCTTTGCTGCCTTGTTGCATACAATATTTTATCTACTTGCTGCAGAAAAATGAAGCTGCTAAAATTTTATCTTTATTAATATAACATAGTTTATAACTATATGTCATATTAATAAAGATAATAACATATGTAGTAACTAAAATTAATGTTCAAATAAGAAACTTGGGAATAATAACAATAAGTGAAAAGCAAACTCAATCTATAACAACAAAATACAAAACACACGTTTATAACACACATAACTTCTGAATGAATAATGCACGCAATATAAAATATTTATTTATATTTTTACTAAATAATTAATAAAAGTGTTAAAGATATCTTCTATTGCTTAAAAGAAAAGAAGTAACTAGGTTACATCAAGAAAAGTAGCTAGTCTAATCTAGAATGACTTCAATAATAAAAATAATATGGATGTTCAATGTTTACATGACGCTACAGTATAGTCAGTGACTCTACTATTTTTTTAAATTAAAGATCTACTAATCATTGAACTTATTTAACAGAATTAATAAATATAAACAAATTAGTTTATTATTAAAACGTTAATTTATTAGATATTACTTATTTAACTATAATATATAATGTTATAAGATAGAGATAATAGTATAAACTGTTCTTGCCAAAATAAGAGGTTATGACTCGCAGTGGTAAACACTGTTACTTTCTCTGCCTAGGCAGGGAAATATTTTCCTGCCTAGGCAGAGAAAGTATTTTCCTGACTGTTTTAACTACTTTCCTGCCTGTTTTAAATATTTTAATGACGAATCAGGGAAATAGTACTTTCCAGCCTAAAAACAGTTAAGTAATGTTTAATTTTGCTGCCGCGAGTTGATAAAAAATATTTTGTAATATATTATTATTTCAAGCCAGTGTTAATTTTTAAATTTTGTTGTCGAATTAGGTATAATTATGCTCTAAATGGATTACTCTTCGGTATTATGCTATAGCACTGGAAGTTAACAGAGTTTTGTTGAAGATGGTTTGCATAATTAAAGCTGTTTAAATACCAAGATGCTTTATACTTGGTTCTAAGCATTAAAGCATTTAACAGCTTTATTTTACCTTCTTGAATCAATTTGGGGACTTGAGTGAGCTTATTACAATAATGTCTAGTCAGGTGTAAAAGTAGCTTTCTTTGTTGTATTCTCACCGGAGATGAAGTAGAAATAATTCACACACACATTTATATATGTATATTACATATTCTATCTTGTTTCTCAAGAATATATATATATATATATATATATATATATATATATATATATATATATATATATATATATATATTATATATATATATATATGTATGTATATGTACAGGGTGTCCCAGCTAATATGGAACAGCGAAACATCTCCGCACCATAATAGATAGAAAGATGTGGTTTTCAGGGTTCGATAATGGCTATAAATGCGCTTCCAGAACATATACTGAACATTTTCTATGTTAAGCAAAAGTGTGTGCAATTTACATAATTAAGAAAAAGTGAATAGGAAGCCAAATTTTTAAGACTAGATTTGGATTCTATGGCTGAAAGTAAGAACTTTTTACTCTTGCAAATTTTTCGCTCCGAGCATTAGTTTGCCCTCTGGAGAGCCCTGGATGTGCTAAAATTGAAACTTTAAGTCCATTTTACAGCTAAACTAATGCATTTAGGAACAAATTTCCAGATTAAAAAAATTCTTATTTTTAGTCATAGAATCTAAATCCAATTTAAAATTCATACCTTTTATGTAACTTTTTTTCCGAGAAAAAGGTGTTAATCAGGGCTCAAAAAGTGACAAAAAAAAGTACTGATAATGCATATTTTTAGGAATGCATTTAGATTTTACGCCAAAAAATAAAAACTTTTTGTATCTCGAATTTTTTTCCTAAATCCATTAGTTTAGCTATAAATGGACTTAATTTTTCAATTTTAGCACGTTCAGGGCTCTCCAGACGGCAAACTAATGCTCTGAGCAAAAAAATTGCAAGAGTAAAAAATTCTTATTTTTAGCCATAAAATCCAAATCCAGTCTTAAATATTTGGCTTCCTATTCACTTTCTTTTAATTATGTAAATTGCACAAACTTTGCTAAACATCCGTTTCAGACATCAGGGAACATTTTGAGTTCCGTGTCTGTCTGCCGCTCGAATGAATGAGCCATGAATGAGGGCCGAGGATTATTTATTTTTATTTTTATTGTAATTATTATTATAATATTTTAAAATGATTCGTTGCCTTAAAGTGGTTCGAAATATGGAGTTCTAAAAAGAATTTTATACATTTTAGATGAAAAATTCTCAAATTTCAATAACACTTTAAAAGAGTGAATATTGCTTACATTATAGTAAAAAAAAGTTTTCGTTACAAAATAAAGTTCTTATTTTAAAAAAATGAACAGGATAACATTTGTAAATAATACGGCATTTCACTAAGAGACGATAGGGCACTCATAGAATTTAAAAAAAAAAATGTTTTTATAAAAACTGACACCCTTTCAAAATTTTAATTTATTAAAAAATTTAAATAGTATCTGTAGAGGTAGAACTGAAGGTAGAAGAAAATTATAACATAAAACCTTTTTTTACATTATTTATCGAATGGAATGACTCAGGTTTTCTTTTCAACTTACCACATCATGAATTTTGTTAGATCTATTTAGTATTTTAAATTATGATATACATTTTAATGGGTTATGAGTAATTTGAATACCTTTATTATTACATGAAGGATTATAAAATACCATCATTAGTATTCATCAAATAATATTCTTAGAATACATTACAAGTTGAAATTACTATATCGGAAATCCGAAAAATGATTTAGAATATAAAAGTATATTTCTAAAAGAATATACTTTAATGTAAATTATATTTTTTAAATATAGAGATTACGAGATAAAATAATATCTGTAAAAGCTTTCTGGGATGTATAAAATCGTTTAATAACTTAACATTGTGTAAATAATAATCCTAATCCTTCTCCCAATATTTCGATAAACATTTCCTTTTTGTTTGCATTTTGATTGATTAAGTTTCGTAGAAAAGCCATTTCTATTTATCCCCTCCTAAATACTCTATTTTATAGCTGGTTATTTCCTGCAAAGTATTAGGTAAAGATATCATTTACATTACATTACATTTTTCTTGTTCTAAAAATTTCTATTATTCCTTACTTAATTGGTAGCCAAAACAAAATTTCATTCTTAGTATTTAATTGACCAAGTGCAGCGAATTCCTGTTTAAACTCGACTATTTGGCATTACCACTATTAACTCGACAATTTGGCATTACCCCTATTAACTCGACTACTTTGCATTACCCCTATTAACTCGACTATTTGGCATTACCCCTATTAACTCGACTATTTGGCATTACCCCTATTAACTCGACTATTTGTCATTAACCCTATTAACTCGACTATTTGGCATTACCCCTATTAACTCGACTATTTGGCATTATCCCTATTAACTCGACAATTTGGCATTACCCCTACTAACTCCACTATTTGGCATACCCCTATTAACTCGACTATTTGGCATTACCCCTATTAACTCGACTATTTGGCATTATCCCTATTAATTCGACTATTTGGCATTACCCGTATTAACTCAACTATTTTGCATTATCCCTATTAATTCGACTATTTATTATTACCCCTACTAACTCGACTATTTGGCATTACCCGTATTAACTCAACTATTTGGCATTATCCCTATTAATTCGACTATTTGTCATTATCCCTATTAATTCGACTATTTGGCATTATCCCTATAAATTCGACTATTTGTCATTACCCCTATTAATTCGACTATTTGTCATTAGCCCTACTAACTCAACTATTTGGCATTATCCCTATTAACTCGACTATTTGGCATTATCCCTATTAATTCGACTATTTGGCATTACCCGTATTAACTCAACTATTTTGCATTATCCCTATTAATTCGACTATTTATTATTACCCCTACTAACTCGACTATTTGGCATTACCCGTATTAACTCAACTATTTGGCATTATCCCTATTAATTCGACTATTTATTATTACCCCTACTAACTCGACTATTTGGCATTACCCCAATTAACTCAACTATTTGGCATTTTTGAACTTTTATTTTTAATTGAAGACCTACTATTCAATGATCTTAATTAACAGGATTAATAAATTTAAACAAATTACTTCACATATGATACTACGAGTATAACATAGGTATTTAATATTTTAAGGTAGAAACAAAATTATTGGGTAATAAAAGATTGTAAAACCCTTAGCTAGTGGATAAAGATAATATAAAAACTGTTATTACTAACATTATAACTGTAAAAATGTTGATGCCTAGGCCCTAGGCGGTAAAATCTTTCTTAGTTTTACTGTCTAGGCAGTAAAATTACATTTCCAGGCCCGAAATCATTTCAGTAATGCCTCATTTTGCTGCCGCAAGTAGATAAAAAAAATTTCACTCCACCATAGTTTTATTTGTTCATTCAGAATTTGGTCAAAAGACTATAAAAATCATAAAAAGACTTACTCAGTTTTTACATTAAAATAATCCATAGTTATGGTAATTCACCTATAGCTATTACAATATTAATAACTAAAATAATAAAAAAGGAAACGCACATTCAATGAAAATTTAAATTATTTTTTTTTCTTTAAGGAAGGATAATTTTTAGTCCTTTATTCGATTATGACCAAAAACTTTAATAATTATAGCCGTAATATTTTCTTCCCTTCATTTAATTTAATAAAGAGCGCAAAATGGCAGGAGTTAGGGTCCCCCCCCCTTCACCCTAAGGCTCCCACGTCTCCCTGGGTGGTAGAGTACCTAACACAGGTTAGAGAGGTAATAATGGAGGAGGTAGGAAGGGGTTATATGGGAGTCAGAGGGCTTGATGGCTGTTTGAATTAAGTCCATTTTCAGCAAGGGTTCTAGGTGGGCTGCTGGAACTTATGGCTCCCCTGCCTGGGATTTAGGGCTTCCTAATTTATCTACGTCATCAGCCCTCCCTACAGACCTTACCCTTTACAAACAAAAAAAAACTCCCCCCCCCCCTCCTCAATTCTAAAACTTAATTGCCCTTTCATTCACAAAAATATAATTCTTCTCTCATTTTTTAATTTAATTCTTTGGATTTCGGATAAAGACATGTCTAGACAACCTTTTCATTTATTTCCAACCAATTTCAATTTTATATTTTCCTTCTAACAAACTTTTTATAAATAAAAAAATATATATTTCTATTGTAAGTTAATGTTTTGAAATTAGTCCTTATACATCATTAAAGTTTTGGTTTCTGTAAGTATTTTATTATGCGTACATGTTGAACAAAACATGTATTACATTTAGTTTATTTATTACTATTATTATCATGTCTTCTTTTGTATTAATGCTGAAATATTCTTTGTTAAGAGAAGTCTTCTTGTTATAATGTTAGTAATAACAGTGTTTTAAAATTATCTTTATCTGGGTTTTTGTAAAATTTTATTACCCAATAATTTTGTTTCTCCCTTATAATATTATATGTTATATTATATGTTATATATATATATATATATATATATATATATATATATATATATATATATATATATATATATATATATATATATATATATGTGTGTGTGTGTGTGTGTGTGTGTGGTTTGTTTTATTTGTCCCTTTTTCATAAAAATCGTAGGATTTTTGTGGGTCGTTGAAGGTTTTTTTTTTCAATAAAATTGTTTCGTTCACACTTTTGTCATTAACATTTGGCTATATTTCGCCCCTCTCCGAGGCATAGACGTGCCTGAAAACATCAATTTATACATTTTTTTTCAAATTGTTTGGTAACATTAAACATTGATTATTTAATGTTACCAAACAATCTGAAAAAAAAATTATAAATTAATGTTTTCAGACACGTCTATGCCTCGGAGAGGGGCGAAATATAGCCAAATGTTAATGACAAAAGTGTGAACGAAACAATTTTATTCAAAAAACCCTTCAACGACCCACAAAAATCCTACGATATATATATGTGTATTAGGGTGGGCCTTCATAATAGGGGTGAAAAAAAAAGTATTGAAATTTTGTTCTCCCAACCCCTAACTTTGTGCGAATACATGAAAAAATGATTTTTGAAAAGTTTCAGGTCAATAGGAAAATTTTAAATGGTGCCGCTTCTTATTTGAAAAGTGGTATATAAAAAAATCAATGAAATAGTGATTCACAGTACAAAATAGTAGAAAAAATTTCTCATTTTATTAAAATATTCATAAAGCAATAACGTGCATTGTATAACATACATAATAAAATAGCAAAAATAGTGGAAATAAAAAAAATTGTAATTATTCCATTTAAATTTGGATGTTAAACATTTTTTCTACTATTTTGTACTGTTACCTTAAATTCATAATCAGCGACCCCCAAAAAAACTTTGGTTAGATGTTTAGTTCTTAATTTATGTATAATTATCACGAATTTCGTATAAAACGGAAGATTTTTCCCGCCATCCTAGGGCCACCATTTTTTTTAATTTTTTATTTTTGACTTCAAATTCGTAATCAGCGACCCCAAAAACCCTTATTCCTTGTTTGCAATCCAAAATAAAAAATAATGCATAAAAGATATTCAAACTCAAAAGACGGTCTTTTTCGTTCAAAATGTGGCTTATGTTATAGCTTCATTGACTCCACTAGTAAGTATGTTACTAGTTAAAAACAAACTATGAGAGGTATGCATTGTTAATACGTATTAATATGAAGCACATAACCTGTAGTACCTTTTAATGTAAGTTAAAACATTAAATATTGTCCATATGATTAAAATAATTACGAAATTCATACGAAAAACAAAATTTTTTCCCAATTTTCACTATTTTCCTATGTATGTATATCTCTAAATATTTTATCTCTTTACTTATTGACTTACTTTTGAGTTATATTAGTTAATAAAAGTATATCATTTATGTTAATAATAAGAAAACACGGATAATATTGCATTATAAACGTGATATTTTGAAATTTTCTCGAAAAAATCGCTATTTTATTGATTTTTTTATATACCAATTTTCAAATAAAAAGCGGCACCATTTAAAATTTTCCTATTGACCTGAAACTTTTCAAAAATAATTTTTTCATGTATTCGCACAAAGTTAGGGGTTGGGAGCTAAAATTAAAAAATGTTCATTATTAAGGCCCACCCTAATGTGTATATAGGTGGATCCTCTTAAGGCGGCTTTCACACCGAAGTAGTAAGTCGCAGGTTGCATGCGTCCTAGTAACGCCGGATTATGTATGGAGTCGAGGTAATGGGACGAGCCTATACACACCGAAGATGCAAGTGCGACGTGCATCCTGAAAGCAAGTGGCATGTGCGACTCGAGAAACAGCCGGCTGGTTTTTTATTCACAGCTATACCTTTAAAAATACTTATCCGATTTTGATAAAAATGTAAATAGTTTGTTGAAAGCAGCCCACAGATTGTCCCTTATCAATTTCTACCACCTCCACATATTTGATACTGACTAAAAATAAATATGAATGGAAACAGGTCCACACAACTCATCTTTTAGTTTCCTAATAATATCACAATATTGGAAATGAATAAAACCATGTTCCATGTTGCCACGCAAGCGTGACACATATTAACTGTTCCAACATCAGACATTACGTCATTAAGATGTTGGCTCGGCATTACGCCATGTCCTGCATCGTTTCGTCGCGTCCAACTCATCAGGGGCCCGACGATGCCCACCCAACTCTGGACCTATACCAGATCAAGATGATTAGATATAGGACTTATCAGAGACGAGCGTGCTCTCATACCGCCATACTTGCTTGGCTGGCAAAACACAACAGCAATAGAATACCGTGTTTGCACACTGCAATAGGCTACACAGTTGTGATATATATATATATATATATATATATATATATATATATATATATATATATATATATGATATTTTTCAAATATGATTCTCTAATGATAGATACAAGAGTCAAGAGTTATTGGCATAAAAAAGTTCTAAGTATTGTAATCAGAAATTCTACATTTTATTCTCGTCAAAAGTGTTTTGTTTTCAAAGTAATTAAATGATGGAAAAATGGTAGTGGAAAGTGGTAAGAATTTGGTTAATTTTGATGAGTATTTTAGTGATTCTAAGTAAGAAATTTGTCAGTGTTCGCAGTGTTCGCACCATGGTGTTTGCTGAGTATTTAAGCTGAAAAGTTGTTTTATTGAAGGTGAGAACCGAGTTTAAACACGTGGTATTAACAGACTGAAGTTTTGAGTAGTATTTCAGCACTGTGTTGATGAAGAAGTATTCATTCCTAAAATTTACTGTTCTGCGCCATGCCTACTCTATTGTGTGCGAGTAGATTTTCTATTAAGTATTTTTATCTACGAGCCTCCTGCTTCAAGGTTTTCCTTCTTGGAGGCTCTTTGATTTTACAAACATATATGTATATTTTAAAAATCTGTAAAATACTATTATTAAATGATGTGTTTTTTATTCTTTTTAATATGTTTTATAATATGTTTTGAATCAAATAAAATAAATTACTTAAACTTAAAATATTAATACTTATTCATTTATTATTCACAAATTTATCTATTCTACAATCCATAATTTACATTTCCTTTCTTCCATGCTTTAATGACCTTTTTCTACTTTTATACCTGCAACTTTGAATGATATCAAAAATAGTCTGCCAATTGGTGTGGCACATAGCTTCCTCGCATCCTATTATGTACTTTATTGATTTTTATGCTTTTACAAGCCATTATTGTCTATTTTGTTCAATTGTTTACCCCCTTTTTTAAATCTGTCAAAATTGTTTTGATTATTTACATGAATTAAAGTATCAATTTAGCAAAATTTAAAGAGTGAAGACGGTTCAAATTAATCTGGGGCTTTGTGTGGGTTAACTATATAAGCTTATTACAAATCAGATAAGTACTTTTAAAGCTATATAGGTGTAACTAAATGTATGTTTGTGCGCATGTGGAAGAGAAACAAATGAGTGCAGAAGGTTGAAACTTATATGGGACCAACAATGGGCTAATTATGACCTACCATCCAAATTTCATTAAAATCGGACGTGTAGTTTTTATGATATGTTTATTCACAAAAATTGAACGACAGACCGATAGACAGCCACGGAACCAAAAATGTTCCCTGATGTCTGAAACGAATTTTTGTCTTGGCATTTTTGAAATCGGAGATATAATATTTTCTCGAAGTATAAAATGATTTTGCGTTAAAAATTAGCTTTTTCATGTAGACAAGCTAACATTATGCTAGTATGTATTATTTTAATAATCATTTTAATAAACAAATATTAACTTACTTTTAATAGTTAGTACATCGCATAAATGAATATTGAATATAGTATATCCTTTGTGTATCTCAGATACACATAGAAAAATAATAACCAATATTGGGTTAAAACCATCATGACCTCCCTTTATACTGAACAAATTCAATAAATATCTAATATCAAATCTTCCTCAATAAATAACTGAATACCCTCTTCCCTGCAAAAGGGATACTACACTTTGAAATTAAATCAGGAAGGCCCTTAGGAAAATAATGATATGAAATCAAAAATTCTATTTGGTATCGATCGGAAACACAATCCAGGAATAGAATCACTTCTCTCTTGTTCTTTTATATTAAATAGGTTTAGCCATATCAATAAGTATTGTGAACAAATAATACTTTGCACAATATACGAAATGTTTCCTATTGTTGCAAACGAAGTTCCTTATGACACGTTACAGCGTCTGTAGCCCGGGAGTGAATCCGAAAAAATCCCGTCAAGTACTTGCCAGCAAGTTACTAAAAGGGTTTCTTCGGTCATAAGAATTCATAAATACATTATTATTATTATTTTTTTTTTTTTATAAAATATTTAGAAAAAGTTTCACTTTTTTTTATGCAAGGTGTGCATAAATATTATCATTTAGTATAATCGGTATGGACTTATTTTGTTATTTTAGGGGTAAAATGGCCGCCATTTTGGAAATACGATATATTTTTGTGAACCAAATTTCAATACCTTTAAAATGATACCCAACTTCGAATTTTCAGAACATAGAAATTTTGGGGCTCCGGAGTTATGGCCCCCTAAAATTTCTAAAATTTGACTTTTTTTTATATCAACTCCCGGAAATATCATTGGAACACAGAGATGCATATTTTTGTACTTTTGCCTTATTTTTAGGATCTGTCCTAATGGGGTAGCGGGGGGGACATTTTATTTTTAGTTTTGTTTTAATTTTTTCGGGGGTATATTGGCCGCCATTTTGGAAATACGATATATTTTTGTGAACCAAATTTCAATACTTTTAAAATGATACCCAACTTCGAATTATCAGATCATAAAAATTTTGGAGCTCCGGAGTTATGGCCCCCTAAAATTTCTAAAATTTGACTTTTTTATATCAACTCCCGGAAATATCTTTGGACTACACAGATGTGCACACATTTTGGGTGTGTTTTAATTTTTGGGGGGATAAAATGGCCCTTATTTCGGAAACGCGATATATATTTGTAATCTACATTTCAATACTTTTGAAATGATACCAAACTTGAAAATTCCAAGAAATATAAAATATTGCGATCTATTCGCAATTAATCGCAGATCATAATAGTTTTTCTGTTTTTGGGCTAAAAATTTTAACCTGTATACCAAATTTCAAGTCTATAGCTTCAGTAGGTCGGGAGATATACGCCAAGATGCGACGGACAGACGGACGAACTACCAAAAGCATAAGTGTTTCTAGGATGACCTACTCTTCAGCAGCTTTCATTTGATACCCCACTCGAAAATTAAAAAAAAATATAAATTTTTGAGTTTACAACATTTTTGCGAATTGCGCATGCGCATATTTAATTTTGAACTCTGTATATTTTTCCTGTGGTTGGGTCAAAAAGCTACACCAGTATTTCAAATTTCAGCTCTATTGCTTAAACGGTTCGGGCCCTATTAACCAAAGAGCGACGGACAGACGGACACATCACCCTTGGCATAAGGGTTTTGAGAAGAATCTACAAAACCCTAAAAAATGATTTTCTTTTAATTTTGCCTCTTTTTTTTTAACTCCACCATGTATTAGTAGTTAGCATCGTATACTTAGCCGTGTTCTTTTACAATTTATATTTTATGAAAAGCGTAAGGCACTTCATACCTATCGGGTGTCCCACGACACTACACGTATTTTTTACTACGTTTTTATTAGCTTGCTTTCTTGTTTGTCTTGTACAAATCTTGAAAACGATTTTTGACTAACTTCCCGATTAGCGAGGCACTTGAAGCTCTTAGAATAGCTCAGAACACGATGACAATGCGTTATTTTAATACTTGTTCGCCATCTTTCAGCAGAATTTAATTCGTTTTTTTATTAAGAGGTAAACATTGAATGACAGCTAAAATGAATAAGTAAACAAAGAAATATATTAATTGACGTATGACAACCAGGTGAGCCCACACTTGTGTACTAGATATCGGTTATTTTTTCTATATCTGTAGTACTTCTTTACTTGTACTTATTTTACTTCTCTTACCCTCCCCTACACGGGGCCATATCGATGGCCACGGTTTAGATTTGGTGTTGGTGAGATCCGTTGTTCAAAGATTTTCCCTTTTATAGGTTTAAGATCACCCTCTAGATGGTTGTCATTTGTGTGAAGTAAATAAATTCGGAACCAGCGATCATAGAATCCTTAAACGGAAAGATTTCCAACTCCCCTCTTTATCTACCTGTGTTAAACTACTAGCGCTCCACGGGAATTTGCCGGTTAATATTGTAACTAAATCTTTTAAACCATTCACAATATTTTGAGTTTCTTAAGTCAAAGAAATAAATTTATAAATTAATTTGTCAGTTTACTAGATTCGAACCCGGGAACTTTCGCATTCGGAGCATTCGCGCATCTCACACAGCCACCGAGGCTGTTTTTTTTTTTTTTTATTTTGTTTATTTACAAAATAGTACAAAAGTCTGAAAACCAGTACTTGTTTATATTTTAGAATTCGAGGAATGTCAAAAGATCATAAGTAGTTTACAATTTTAACCACCATCTGCCCGACCGGCGCTAGCGGTCTTACACCTCTAGAATACTGGAGTTGGATACCCCTGTTCGGAACTATTTATATTTCACTAACATTTTATATAACAATAAAAATTATATTATCAAGATAACATATTATGATTAAAAAGAAAATTAAAAAACGTAGTATATAAAATGTTCTTTTTATCTTGTAATTATTTATTTATTATATATATATATATTTTTTTTTTTTTTTAACATTAGCAATATTTAACATTACACAAATTTAATATCTGTAAAAAAGAAACTTGCGATAATATGTATTGATTATTTGAATATCTATTTTTACATTATTAGAATGATTTTTCATTTTCGTATATAATATATATTTGGATATAAAGAGACGCAGGGTGAGAAAAGTTGTTCAGTTGATAAGAACTGAAGAAGTGAATGGAGTCAGTAGGGAGACGCTAAGAGAGTTGATCGATTCACCATTTAAATGCCTCGCTTGACGGAACCAGTCAATTTACCCGCAATTCATGAACAGTTGGATAGGTTTAGCAAGCTAGCAGAATAAGAGAGAAAGAGGGAGGAAAAAAAAAGAAACGAAACCTCGCTCAAACGAAATCAATATTGCCTTCCCCCCCTCTTTGGTTGCATTAGAACAAAATGTAACCCAGATCTTTTGTTAATATTATTATTAAGCTTTTAACCCCCCCCCCCCTTTTCAAAATAAAGAAAAATGAAATACATGTATAAAGTTAATGGATTTCTCTTACTCTTTTCAATATAAATATTCTTTAAAAATATTCAAGAGAAAATAATATTGCTAAATATTATATTTATTGGAATAACATGGTATCGTTTAAATATATATTTATACGATAAATTAACTGTAAACTATAGATGTTTGGAAATGTTCTAGTTAATTGATAGTTTAAATTCCACACAGAGATATATTTATAATAAAGTTATAATGTAATATCATTTAGGTGAATAAATTAATTACAGACATATTAAAAAATAATAGTGTACCTATTTTTAATTAATTCTCCTCTTTAGCAATGCAAATGCTTACAAAAATGAACCATAGAATTCATCTGATAATCCGAATAATAGCTACAGACTGTATTTTTTAATTGTTCCAGATATTAAATAAAAGAAAAATAAATATATACAGTGTTCCTCCGGATCGGGGTTGCCAATGCGTGTGGCGAGTAATGACAATAGAAATTGCAATTTTTGGAGACATTTTTTCATAAAATTCCCTGCTTGTTCTTAAATAAAGATTTCTAGTATTACTTCTTTTTTAGGGTCCGTAGGCAAAACCAAGGACCCTTATATTTTCCTGCGTGTGTCTGTCCGTCCGTCCTGTCGCCTGCTCTCACGGCTACACCTTTCGTTTGATCACTTTGAAATTTGGCATGTATGTGTCTTGTACCTACCCACATATTTTAAAAATATAGCGACTTAAAAAAAATTAGGGTAAAAAAACTTAAGGGTTAAAATTTTTATATTTTTTTTTTCGACACCGTGAGGGGTATCATATGAAAGGGTACGTCGAGCTGATTACAAAAATATATAATTCTTTGGTTATAACTTTGATAGGGCGAGCGTAGGCAAGTTTGAAGGGGGTGTGAAACATGTCCCCCCCCCCCCCTAGTCTATCTCGCTTATGTGAAGTGCAAAATATCTGAAAAAATTCCTGAACATTCTTCGATCAAAAGTAAAGATACCACACAAAAAAATATTATTTTATTTTTTATTGACAAAATACTTTTTTTTATAATTATGGTATTTTCGATGTATTTATATGGTTGTAGTCGGGTTCCGTGGCAAAAAAATACTTTATCGGAAGTTTGTTTATGTGTTTTGAGAATATCAGACCCATAGGATTGTTCAAAGTAAGCTTTTTAGCATTTTAAAAAACACCATCAATAGGGTACTACTTAAACTATACAGTGTGGTGGCCTACGGACCCTCGCTTTGTGCTGACTAGCACACAGCGTTACTAATGTTATTTATTAGTAATAACAATACTGTGTGGTGGGTGGGCATCGTCGGGTCCCTGATAAGACGCGACGAAACGATGCAGGACATGGCGTAATGCCGAGCCAACATCTTGATGACGTAAGTCTGATGTTGGAACAGTTCCTATGTGCCATTTTTGCGTGGCACATCCCTAGGTGTCTCTCACTCACACAAATTGTGTGTATATATATATATATATATATATATATATATATATATATATATATATATATATATATATATATATATATATATATATATATATATATATATATATATATATGTATATTATTTTTATATAATTATATTATATTAATATGTAGGAGGGAACATTAAATTAACTGTTTCTAGAACTTAAGTTTCACTTCTAATGCGTGAGAGTCTCTCATATATTTTTTTTTTAAGAATCCTGGAGTTGGGATTTATTTTTTATATTTTCAGGCCCTCGCTACCTTTCTATAAGGCCAATGTGGCCTGCAGTAAAAATATTGTCAATCCTTGATCTAAAGTATTCTAATTATCTTTAAATTTGTTTTTGTTACATTTTAAATATGTGTAACTGGTGAATATCACAGGTTAGTAATTAAGTTGAGGAGAGAGATGTTTTTAATGTAAAATGTATGTGTTAAAAAATGTGAATATGCAGTGGGTTAGATACGGCAAGCCATAAATCCCGCTGGGGAGGCTAAGTAGGACTTGAAACTTAGTCGACCTTAAAAATAAAAGAGTGTCGGATGTGGAGAATGTTAAGATAAAAGTCACAGGGGGATTATAAAAGAGTGGGAGAATCAGTTCTGTTCGGCTCGGAGGAAATCTCTAGAGTTACACACGACACAAAGCTCGCAATACTCTGCCGAGGGGCTTTATAATTGAGAAACTTTCCGTCAAATAAATCCTTCACGGGAAGAAGGTCACGAATTCAGGGGCCCGCTCTTAATGAATCGCTCTTCGGAGGCCCTCGGGGCTCTCTCTAGTATACCTTCCTTAACCCTAGTACACTTTAGTTTAGATCCCCCCCCCCCCGAATTTTATACCGAATCTCCCTCCCTCCTGTAACCCCGCGAAAAGTTTAAAATAAAGGCAATCGTCGTGAAGCAGACGTTCGGAAAATTTATCTTCATTTAAATTCCTTCGCGTTCGAGGTCTTTTCTCCCCTTGGAGGTTTTAGGCCTTTTTTTAACCTTTTTCAAGAGAGAGACTTGCTTTAAAAGGGTTAATTTGTAAGTTGGATTTGTTTTTAGAAAAGCTGAGGGGGGGGGGGGGGTTAAATTCAAGATTGGCTTCTAAAGTATCACAACTAATCGCTTTTCTCCTACTTCAAATATTAACCCTTGAAAAAATCCCTAAAGAATCACAGCCATGAAAAAATTAAAGGCAATTTTAATTTTTTTTTTTTTTTTTTTATATATAGCTCCATGCTATATTTGTGTTAAACTGTAATTAGTATAATTCTTCTACACATTTTTCTTCACACACATGAGGTATGTAACCCCAATAAAATAGTTTTTATCTACTCACGGCAGCAAAATTAAGCATTGTTGTACTGTTTTCAATCTGCAATATGTCATTTTTCTTGATTCTTTTGCGACATGTCAAAAAAACACGCAGTAAAATAATCACGTGTCAGTAAAATATTAAACAGGTTGTAAAATTTAAAGAAAATTTTACAACAAAAAGGTTACTACATTCGCAGGTTATAAACACTCCCACATTGTTCATTTTTACGTATCATGCTTAATATATATATTTTTCCGTGGTAGGCTGTGAAATAGTAACTTTAGAGCCTAAAAAACATAGCTAAAATCCATTTTTTCATTAAGTGGACTTAAAAAATCTTTATCTACGACTGATACGAAATATAAACATTATATATCTGTTTAGATGCGTAGAAAGTGATTATTTACGTACTTGTAGTCATTGCGCATGCGCGTCTCATAGTTCTGAAGAATTCCTCTTCTTTACCACGCTAGCGCGGTAAAGAAGAGGAATTCTTCAGTTTTACGCACGATTAGCGAGTTTGTTTACATTTAACAAGACTAATTTGCTGTTTGTTTAATAACAGTAACTTTTATATCGAGTTTTATGTAAAAATCAATGAGTGATTTAAATGATTATGACGAATATGAGGAGAATAATACGCCTCCCGAAATAATTCGGCACAAAATACAACTAATGAATTAATGTTATCTTTATCAAAAGAGAAATACGAACTTGTATGCTGGAATTTTATTTTTTTTCTGTATTTATTATTTAAATCTAACAATCGTAGATAAAGTACGGTACGCAACTCGTGTGAAAACGGCATTTTGCATTGCTCGTGGGGCTTTACCACCCTCGCTGTCGCTCAAAAATGGATTTTAGCAATGTTTTTTAGGCTCTAAAGTTACAATTTCACAGCCTACCACGGAAAAAATGATTTTTCTCACAAAAAACTCACTTTTCTGGAAAAAAAACTCACTTCCCAGCCTAGTAACATAATATACTATACCACTTGATGATAATATACTTTTTTTTGAAAATAACTTAAATAATTATAGTAATAATTTTTTTATTATTATTTTACAGTGGTTATTTAAAAAAAGCTAAAAATTGAGATAAAAAACAGCTGTTAATAAAAAAAATGGCAACTCTGAAATTGTTTTGCCTCTGTTTTCTTGGTGACTCAAACTTTCGTTTTTTTAGAACTTTAATTTCTTTAAATCTTTTATATATTAAAAAGGGAATATAATAATAATTAGTGTAATTTTTCTGCCGTTAGTAGATAAAATATTATTTATGTAACTATGCAGCAAAGGAAACATTCCTGACTCGTTTAAAGATTACCTGCTTCGGTTACACCTTAGCAGGTAATTAACATTTTCCTGCCTCGGCTTCGCCTCATCAGTCAAAATGTAATTTTCCTAACGCGGATTCACCTCGTCAGTAAAATAGTAAATTTCCTGCCTCGGCTTCGCCTCGGTAGTAAATTTGTTTAGCCTATCCTCGTCTTCGGCTCGGAACTAAAACTTAAAAACTTGTCAGCAAAATTCCATTTTGCTGCCTAGTTACATAAATAACTATTGCCGTTACCTTCGGCAAGTTCGGAAGCTATATGATCGTTCTGAAGAACGGTAATATTTTAATTATTAATATTTAAATATTAAATTTTCGTTAGAAAGTAATTCGTTTTGCATAATCTAGTTTTAATTTTAAAAATCTTATTCGAAGTTAAAATAGAGAACGAATTTGCATGTTTTATCTGTTTTTTTATTAAAGCTAAGAAAAAGTTCTTCAAGAAAACTTTATAATATATATATCTTTTAAAAAATATTTGTTTGTTATTTTGCATTTTCATGAACAATAACAATTTAAAAAAAATAGTTTTTGTCGCGCAATATCTTAGTTACTAATTACCAAGGTAGGTAATTAATGTGTAAAAAAATTCTTTTTTTTTATTGTTTCCATTACACAAGAGAGAAAATAAAACAAAACAAGAAGAAGTTTTTTACACACAAAAAAAAAGAAATTAAAAAGAAAAACAAACAAGCATGCTTTAACTCTTTGCAAAGTTGTTTTACCTTCAAAACAATAGACAAAGTTGAAGAAAAACTCACCCCTAGTTTAATAATGCAACAGCCAATTAGAGATTTATACTTTGATGAGTCCCATCTTCTCTTTAGTATGGGGACACTTTTGATTCTTACATGTCTTTGTTTTATTTTGTTTTATTTTTTTCTTTTCAAAGTAATGCTAATAAGCAAGGTAGAATATTTGAATACTACATGATTAATGTATGTTTTTAAAAACGCAGTTATGAAATAAGCAAGATTCCTTGTATTGAAATGTCACATTTGTTTAACCATAATTTGATTTTGACCTTGAAAATGGGTTAATTTAATCTTTTCAAATCAATTTAATCTTTTATCAACTTTTCAAAACTAGTTGTTTTATCCAATATATTTGTAGTTAACATGTCTATCTAAATATTCTAAAGATTATGTATAAAATTAGTCCAAATTAGTAGTTATGTGCTAATTAATGTGGCACATAGCTTTCTCGTATCGTATTTTGTATACTTTAAGGATTTTATGCTTTTATAAACCTATTAATGTCAAGTATATTAAATTTTCCCCTGCTTTTTAAAATAGACTGCTAATTGGTGTGGCAAATAGTTTCCTCGCATCCTATCCACGTACTTCATTGATTTCATGCTTTTACAAGCCATTATTGTCTAATTGGTTTAATTGTTTCCCCCGTTTTTTTTTTAATCTGTCAAAATGGTTTTGAATTTTTACATGAATTAAAGTATCAATTTAGCAAAAGTTAAAGAGCGTAGACAGTTCATATTAATCTAGGGCTATCTGCGGGTAACTTTCGATAAACTATAAAAGTTTCATCCAAATCGAATAAGTATTTTTGAAGCTATAGGTGTAAATAATAGTACATTACGCGTCGAGTACGGAAAGTAGCATTTTGCATACGAGTGTGGAGTTTGCACCCGAGCGAAAGTGAGGGTAGTAAAACCACACGAGCCATGCAAAATGCCGTTTTAGCACGAGTTGCGTACCGTACTTTATCTACGATTGTTAGATTTAAATAATAAATACAGAAAAAAATAAACTTGCTGTATATAAGTTCGTATCTCTTCTCTTGATAAAGATGGCATTAATCTTGAGTTGTATTTTTTGCCGAATTAATTATTTCTGGAGGAGTATTATTACCGCGCTAGTTTGGTAAAGAAGAGGAATTCTTCAGAACTATGAGACGCGCATGCGCAATGAATACAAGTACGTAAATAATCACTTTCTACGCATCTAAACAGAGATATAATGTTTATATTTCGTATCAATCGTAGATAAATGTATGTATGTGTGCATGTGGAAGAGCAACAAATAGGCGCAGAAGGTTGAAACTTATATAGGACCAACAATGGGCTAATTATGACCTACCATCTAAATTTCATTAAAATTGGACGTGTAGTTTTTACGATATGTTGGTTCGCAAAAATTGACCGACAGACCGACAGACAGACACGGAACCGAAAATGATCCCTGATGTCTCAAACGGATTTCTGTCTTGGAATTTTTGAAATCGGGGACCTAACATTTTTTCGTTCTTCAGAACGATCACATAGCTTCCGTTACCTTCGGTAAGCTCGGAAGCAACCATCAAAATTGTTTCGCATTTTTTTTACATCAACTATCAATTTAGCAAAATTTAAGGAGAGCATACGGTTGAAATTAATCTGGGGCCATCTTTAGGCCAAACAAT
Source organism: Gerris lacustris (assembly GCA_951217055.1). Taxonomy (NCBI): domain Eukaryota; kingdom Metazoa; phylum Arthropoda; class Insecta; order Hemiptera; family Gerridae; genus Gerris; species Gerris lacustris. Next base: position 64,898,051 of record OX578283.1, read on the forward strand.
CGACAAACCATCCAAATTTCATAAAAATCAGATAAGTGCTTTTGATGATATAAATTTAATACATTAATGTTTGTGCACACGTGGAAAAGAAACAAATAGGCACAGAAAGTTAAAACTTATATGGGACCAACAATGGGCTAATAATGACCCTCCATCTAAATTTCAATAACGTCAAATGATTAGTTTTTAAGATATATTGGTTCACTAAAAATGAGCGACAGACAGACACGGAACCAAACATTTTCTCTGATGTCTGAAACGAATTTCTCTCTTGAAATTTTTCTTCTTCAGAACGGTCACATAGCTTCCGTTACCTTGGGAAAGCTCGGAAGCTAAACTTATCAAGTTGTCAGTACAAGTATTCAATAAATCAGATAAAGTATTTAATATTTATTGTCATGTTGAAATTTCAACAAAAATCAACATCCTACCAGGTTCGGAATGAAAGACCAACTTTCAGCGGTGAAATATTTAATTGCATTACAGCATTTGCTCTAAATAAATCATGAGAGATCTAAATATACAATTAGAGAACATATCCGTAGTTCTTGGTGGAACGTAGTGTGTCACCACTTGTATCAAGTGCCATTAGCAGCTGTCCTGCAAACCTCGTCCCATTATGCCTCTTTTACCTTTATTTTTATTTTTGGCCATTTTACTATTCTGTTTTGCCTTGTATACTAATCGGTTTTTTTTTGACCTTTTTTAAGTTGTGAAACAAGAATTTGACAGTATATTATTACACTTATATCTTTATTAATTAGTTAGTTACTGTAAAATCTCGCGCACAAATACGCACAATGTTTACCTCTTTTTCTTCTAAAACAGGGGGTGCATATAAGCGAGAAAAAACAATTAACTACTGATTTTGCCAACTTGACTTTTAGCCGTTATAGGTAGATAATTGAATAATTTCAAGATAAAAAGAACTTTTTATATACTACGTTTTTAAATTTTCTCTTGAATCGTATTTAATGTTGATAATATAATTGATATTTTTATATAATATATAATGTTAGTGAAAAAAAAATAGTTCCGAATTTATTTACTTCACATAAATGACAACCATCCAGAAGCTGATCTTAAACCTATAAAAAATAAATCATTGTACAACGGATCTCCCCAACACCAAATCTAAAGCATGCCATCGATATATTTAAAATAATATAATCGATAAATAATATAATCGATATTTCCTGTTTTGCTGTCATTCAATGTTTATCTATCACAAATTTGAGACCCGTCAAAATGAAGATTGCGTGGCAAAACAAATAAAATAACTTGCGGATTTTTTCCTAACTAACTTTCCGCACAGAAACATTTGCTGAAAACTAATTAAATTCTGCTGAAAGATGGCTAAAAGTATTAAAATAATGCATTGTCATCGTGTTCTGAGCTATGCTAAAAGTTTCAAATGTCTAGCTATTCGGGAAGTTAGTTAGAAATCGATTGCCAGATTTGTACCGGACAAACAAACAAACAAGAATGCAAGCTAATTAAAACGTAGTAAAAATAACCGTAATTCGACTACTTGCTACACTGCGATATGTCTACATGTAGACAATATGAACGCAAATGTTTCTTTTGATCAAATAAATTACTCTTCACACTTGATCGCATCTTATTATTTCTATATTAGCGATTTTTCGAAGAAAATTAAGCTATTGCAATGGCTTCAAAATTTTTGTAATGAGAAGTTTCGAAAATTTCCCCCATCGTTTCCGTTTTAGACCATTCTTAATCGATTCCTGAAATTTAAGACTTTTTCATATGTATGTGTCACTCCAGACGATATCTCACGCTAGGATGCACTTAAAAAATCCTATCATATGTTGTTAATAATATCTAAAGAAAGGATGAGTTCGTTAGCCAGAATTTTTTGAGTCAATTTAGGGGCTAAATTTTGACAATTTAGGGTCAAAAATAGCATAAAAACGCCCTTACATGAAAAAAAAAAAAAAAAAAAAAAAATGACAAAAGTGTACATAACAACAATTACTGTACTCTGAAAATTCGATCATTAAGTCATGGTGCATGACTGGACTTTTTTCTTTTACACTTTAAAACTCTTAAGGTGGTCTAGTGGCCCTGAAAAACTAAATGAAAACCTAATTAATCTATATAAAATAATGTTTTTTTATTTTTTTTTGCTCCTAAAAATACCTAAATAACATAAAAAAAAATTATTAAAAAAAAGTGTAGAATGTGCACAAACATACAATTTTCCCCTAATTTCTGGTGCGTATATATGCGATTTTTTTATGAATTTCAGCCCTAAATTCTGCCTGTGTATTATACGTGAGTGCGTATATTATAAGCGTTTATTTAATCAATTTATACCATATTTTAGGTACAAGTCTTGATAATTTTAACTCTCTTGAGTTTAATTCGAATATTTTTTAAGCAAAAGATGAGAAAACACCGTACTTTATATTTGAATAACCGGTTCCTACGATTTTCCGGTAGATTTATATACATTTCGTATCAGTTGTCTTGCACCGTTTTTTAAATAATAAAAAATTTCAAGATAAAAAGAACTTTTTATATACTACGTTTTTAAATTTTCTGTTGAATAGTATGTAATGTTGATAATATAATTGTTATTGTTATATATAATATATAATGTTAGTGAAAAAAAAAATAGTTCCGAATTTATTTACTTCACATAAATGTCAACCATCCAGAGAGCTGATCTTAAACCTATAAAAGGATAAATCTTTGTACAACGGATCTCCCCAACACCAAATCTAAAGCATGCCATCGATATATTTGAAATAATATAATCGATATTTCCTGTTTTGCTGTCATTCAATGTTTATCTATCATAAATTTGAGACCCGTCAAAATGAAGATTGCGTAAATATTGGATATGGCAAAACAAATAAAATAACTTGCAGATTATTTCCGAACTAACTTTCCGCACAGCAAAATTTGCTGAAAACTAATTAAATTCTGCTGAAAGATGGCTAAAAGTGTTAAAATAATGCATTGTCATCGTGTTCTGAGCCATGCTAAAAGTTTCAAATGTCTAGCTATTCGGGAAGTTAGTTAGAAATCGATTGCCAGATTTGTACCGGACAAACAAACAAACAAACAAGAATGCAAGCTAATAAAAACGTAGTAAAAACATTTGGATTTGATCAAGTTAAGATCTCTTTCATAAGAAGGAAGATATTTTTATTTTTTTGTTTTATATCAAAAGCTAAAAAGAAAGAAAGAAGAAAAACACGAGCAAAGTGTAAAACGTATCTTGTAGGGTGTACAATGTTGTATGACCTTTGTTTTAGAGTCGGCACGGAATAATATACGGATATTAAACATTTAGGATACGAAGAAAAAGTATATTGCGTGCTGAAATCTCATCCCAGGTTATTTGTGACCTACGACCGACTGCAGAATATATCTTACCTTTTTTTATAAGAACACGAAAAAAATGAAATGATAAATAAATAAATATTAAACTTGGGGTCGCTGAAAGTTTTGTCATCTCTAAGGTTTTTTTTTATGAAGCAATCAAGTTTTGACAATTAATAAGTTAAAATAAATATGTAATGAATATATTTAATTTTAATGATTTATATTTTATTTATTTAATGAATTAAAATAAAAATAGATTGCCAATTAGTGTGGCACATAGCTTCCTCGCATCCTATCATGTACTTTATTGTTATATTAACATTAAAATTTTATTGTTAATTGTATAAAAACAATTAATAGTTTTAGCGAACTTAAACACCTGGGCATTGGTAAAATGAACACATCTACCAAATTTCATCAAAATCGGTCGACATTTACTCAAGTTATCGTCACACGTTTCATAATTCGCGGACACACAGACCGACAGACAGACAGACACGAGACCAAAAATGTTCCCTGATGTCTGAAACGGATTTCTGTCTTGGAATTTTTAAAATCGGAGACATAAAAGTGTTTCGTTCTCAAAAGTGAACACAATGCTTCCGTTGCCCTCGGTAAGCAAAATAATAAGTAATAAATAATAATAATACGCTTCTTCCTAATTCCACCACGCACCAAAATATAAAAAGACTGCCAATTGGTGTGGCACATAGCTCCCTCGCATCCCATTACGTACTTTTTCAACAATAGTTATTATTGTCTGATTTATTTGTTTCCCCCGTTTTTTTTAATCCGTGAAAATTGATTTGATTTTTTACATGAATTTAATATCAATTTAGCAAAATTTAAAGAGCTCAGGCGGTTGAAATTAATCTGGGGCTATCTACAGGGCACTTTTGATAAACTATAACAGCTTCATACATATCAGATAAGAACTTTTAAAGCTATAGGTGAAAATAAATGTATGTTTGTGCGCATGTGGATGAGAAACAAATGAGTGCAGAAGGTTGAAACTTATATGATACCAACAGTGAACTAATTACAACCTACCCTATAAATTTCATTAAAATCGGACGTGTAGTTTTTAAGTTATGTTGGTTCGCAAAACTTGAGTGACTGACGGTCTGTTACGGAACCAAAAAGTTCCCTGATGTCTGAAACCGATTTGTGTCATCTTAGAATTTTTGAAATCGGCTACATAATATTTTTTTCGTTCTTCAGAACGATCTAGTAGCTTCCGTTACCTGAAAATTATTAAATTTGATAGCATTGAAGTCTATTGAACCATTCTATTTTTCATGTTTTATAGAAAAAATAACTTTTTTACATCTATTGAATGAAGGTAAGGTCTAGTTGCTTCAACAATGTTACAAACCGGTAAAAATAGATCGATTTACCAATAAAGCCTGAACGAAAAATAGAATCATAAAGTATAGGAAAAGTTGCATAGTTGCCTGGGATCCTAGCTGTTAGCTTGTACTACATCCATAATAGAACTCGGGCAATTGCATTACCATCTACCAACCCCTTCCTCGCAATCTATATTGTTTTTCCATTTCAAACTATTCTTGATTTAAGAACGAAAATATTATTTCTACATTTATAAAGGGTGAGAGACATGGAAATGGGAACAGGTCAAAACAACATTTATTTCATAATGGGATCACATTAATTGAAATCAAGAAGTAATAATTACAAGATAAAAAGAACTTTTTATATACTAACTTTTTAAATTTTCTGTTGAATCATATGTTATGTTTATAATATAATTGACATTGTTGTAATATAATGTTAGTTAAAAAAAATTGTTCCAAATGTATTTACTTCACATAAATGACAACCATCTAGAGAGCTGATCTTAAATCTATAAAAGGACAAATCTTTGTACAACGGATCTCCCCAACACCAAATCTAAACCGTGCCATTGATATGCCCCCATGTAGGGACAGCACGAGAAGAAAAAGAAAAATGTTTACAAGTAAAGAAGTACAGATGCAGAAAAATTATACCGATAGCTAGGTCACAAGTGTAAACAAACCTGGTTGTCACACGTCAATTAATTTATTTTACTACGTTTTTATTAGTTTGCATTCTTGTTTGTTTGTTTGTTTGTCTGGTACAAATTTGGCAATCGATTTCTAACTAACTTCCCGAATAGCTAGACATTTGAAACTTTTAGCATAACTCAGAACACGATGACAATGCATTATTTTAATACTTTTAGCCATCTTTCAGCAGAATTTAATTAGTTTTCAGCAAATTTTTCTGTGCTAAAAGTTAGTTCGGAAAAAATCCGCAAGTTATTTTATTTGTTTTGCCATATCCAATATTTACGCAATCTTCATTTTGACGGGTCTCAAATTTGTGATAGATAAACATTGAATGACAGCAAAACAGGAAATATCGATTATATTATTTCAAATATATCGATGGCATGCTTTAGATTTGGTGTTGGGGAGATCCGTTGTACAAAAATTTATCCTTTTATAGGTTTAAGAATCAGCTCTCTGGATGATTGTCATTTATGTGAAGTAAATAAATTTGGAACAATTTTTTTTTTTCACTAACATTATATATTATATAACAATAACAATTATATTATCAACGTTACATACGACTCAACAGAAAATTTAAAAACGTTGTATATAAAAAGTTCTTTTTATCTTTCTTTACTTTCCCTTTTTCGCTGTCATTCAATGTTAATCTCTTAATAAAAAATCACAAATTTGAAACCCGTCAAAATGAAGATTGTAAATATGGGACATGTCAAAACAAATAAAACAACTTGCGGATTTTTTCCGAACTAACTTTTCATACAGTAAAATTGGCTGAAAACGAATTAAATTCTGCTGAAAGATGGCTAAAAGTATTAAAATATTGCATTGTCATCGTGTTTTGAGCTATTCTAAAAGTTTGAAATGTTTAGCTACTCAGGAAGTTAGTAAAAAACGATTGCAAGATTTGTACTGGACAAACAAAAAAAAAACAAGAAAGCAAGCTAATAAGAACGTATTAATAATAATTGTGTAACAAAAGGACATTGAAGCAACATTATTGTATTATTTCATATGTTTGCTAAAATGCATACAAATTTTGAAACTCACTTTTGGCCCTTTATTTTGCATTTTTTGAGCTCTTTTAACGTGGATATATTTTAACTCTAGGGTTCAGAAGAAATTTTCCGGCACGCAAAACGACATTAAAAATGTGACGCTTTAAAAATATCTAGTCAGGAAGTTAGGAATTAACAGGAGGTCGATAGGTCTTCACTTATAGTGCAATATTTTGACGATAGGTGGGCTGAAGTTTTAATAAAGGACATGCAAAATGTGACCTCTTAAATATTTTGTCAGTTTAATTACGAACACCTAAAATAACTAACAAATGGAAAACACTGGACCTACTAATAGTTTACGTGAATTTGAGAATAGTACATTACGCGTCGAGTGCGGAAAGTAGCATTTTGCATGCGAGTGTGGAGTTTGCACCCGAGCGATAGCGAGGGTAGTAAAACCACACGAGCAATGCAAAATGCCGTTTTCGCACGAGTTGCGTACCGTACTTTATCTACGATTGTTAGATTTAAATAATAAATACAGAAAAAAATAAACTTGCTGTATGTAAGTTCGTATCTCTTCTCTTGATAAAGATGGCATTAATCTTGAGTTGTATTTTTTGCCGAATTAATTATTTCTGGAGGAGTATTATTCTCTACATATTCGTCAAAGCCACCTGATTCATTCATTGTTTTTCACTAAACACTCGATATAAACAGATACTTTAATAAAAGAATAGCAAATTAGTTTTGTTAAATGTAAACAAACTCGCTAATCGTGCGTAAAGCTGAAGAATTCCTCTTCTTTACCGCGCTAGCGTGGTAAAGAAGTGGAATTATTCAGAACTATGAGACGCGCATGCACAATGAATACAAGTACGTAAATAACCAATTTCTACGCATCTAAACAGAGATACAATGTTTATATTTCGTATCAATCGTTGATAAAATTTATCACAATTTGTATCAGACAAATTTTCATGATAATATTCATATTTATTCAGAAAGACCGGAATACTTTTAACATAAAATGGATAAGTCAAGAACTCTACAGCCTTAAACTCTATATTATTATTACTTTTTTATTATTATGAAATTTTATTTTGTCTGCCTCCATATGTTATATATATATATATATATATATATATATATATATATATATATATATATATATATATATATATATATATATATATATATATATAATATGTCCTATAAAAAAGTGATGTATAATTAAATTTCACATATTAGAACATACTTACTCAGTTTTAACGCCTTTATTCACTCTTAAATTTATCGGGATTCTGTTTATTTTATATGACGTGCCTCTAAACCATTGTTTTATGTTCTTTAGTTTTATTGCATCGTTACTTTATTATTTTAATATTCCCTTTTATGTTTGTTTTGTACCATAAAGAGATGGAAATATCTTATAAAGATATTTTTCTTTAAAAAAATAAGTAAATGTATTATTGTGCATCACATTTGTTAAAATATTTCAAAATAGGGTAATATTTTATTTTTTTAAATTGGATTTTCTTCAGGTGACTTCTTTACGTTGTATTCTCGCTTTCTTCCATGTTAATGTATAAATCCTCAATTTTACGATCTTTTTGTTTCATGTAATAATATACACCTTCCCTTAACATAAATAATAGTACTTTTCTCGTGCCTTTTTATTTATTTAATTTTTATTTCTCTTTCCCTCTTATTTTTCACTCTGGAGGCTTTTTTATACTTTGAGTACTTTTTAGTCTGGTTTTCCAATATAATCGATCCCTAAGAAACTCAGTTTTCCTCACTGTACATTATACTAAACGCTTTTTTACCCTTCCACAGTTTAAATAAAGTATATATATGTATTCAGGACAGATTTTTACGACAGGGCGTAAAATGGTGATGTAGGTAGGTATATGAAACCACAATGCGCTAAGTGATTATGACTCAAAATGTTTTAGGCTTTTATACAATTTTTTCAGGCCTATATTGTTAGTGTAGCTTTTATTGATAAATACACGTTAAGTACACACAGACACACACACACACACACACACACACATATATATATAGGAAAGAGGATAAAATCATTTTTATAATTATTTTAATGATTTATAATATTGATTGTAAATAATAATTTATAATTTATAGTTTAATTTATAAGGTGATTTGTAGATTGTTATTTTTTGATTGGCATTTGTTAACATTTATTTTGTTTATTGTATTCCAGAGTAAATTATATATTAGCTGTTGACAAAACCATAGAGTAGACTCAATGTAAGAATGTAAAACAAGTGAGTGATTTAATCTGGGTTTAGATAAGTTTAAAAAAGAAATTATTACCTTGGTTTTGTCAGTCAGTTGATTGAGCCCTACTGACTCACATCAGATTGTATAACCTGATTTTTAGACTTTTTACCAAATTATTGGTGAAGAATATTTTAAAATGTATCATTGACTTCAAAACAAGGTATTTATTTCTATTTTAATTTAATTTAATTTATTTAATTCTTTTAATTTAAAAACTAGTAAAAAGTTTATATATAAAAATGACTTTTAAAGATAAGACCACACATAAAATAATTTTAATTTTAATTAATTGTTAATTTCATCATAAGATATTTTTAAGTTTTTGATTGAATTTTTAATTAATTAATTTATTTAATTGTTAATTATATGTTATATGTAATTGATATTTGTTAAAAAAATGACTATAGCTCATAATTAAATAAACTTTTTGCAGGTTTGAAGATATCCCAATTAAGGGATGAAATATCACCTTTTTTATGTATAAAAAAGTGTTTTTATGTATAAAAAAGTGTTTCAATAACCCCTGAAGACCCAAGTTAAAATACAGCATTATTAAATATAAAGGGGACAGCAAAAGTAAAAATGTATATATATATATATATATATATATATATATATATATATATATATATATATATATATATATATATATATATATATATATTATCAATATGAAAGAAGTTAAAAGAAGAACTGACTTGGCATGGAGAAAATTTTGGTCTTTAAAATATATATTTAAGAGCAATATGAATCCTGCATTGAAGGCCAAAGTTTTTAATAGCTGCATAATTCCATGCTTATCATATGGCAGTCAAACCTGGGCTCTAACAGGGAAAGTTTTGCACCACTTGGAGGTTACTCAAAGGGCTATGGAAAGGAGTCTACTAAAAGTCAGACTCTCAGACCGAATAAGATCTACCGAGCTAAGGAAGAAGTCAGGGGTGAGAGATGTAAGAGAGGCAACACTTAAATTAAAGTGGCAGTGGGCAGGACATGTTGCTAGAATGGAGGAGCAGAGATGGGCTCAACGCATCACTGACTGGTACCCCAGGGATGGAGTCAGGAAAAGAGGCAGGCCGGCGAGAAGATGGAGAGACGACATCACCAACTTTTGCGGTATGTTATGGCATCGTTCAGCAAGAGATAGAGAAGCGTGGGCAAAATTGGGAGAGGCCTATGCCCGTAGATGGGCTGCTTAGAAAAATATTTATTTTTTTATAGAAAAATATAAAAAAAGAAAAGAAGAAATTTATTATTATTTAATTTTAATTTAAAGGGTATACATTATCTGAGGAAAAATAAATAAATAAAAATGAGGTACAAATACTTTTTAATTTAAGATTTTTTGAAATAATGTTTTTAAGAAGTGAAAAAATAAATAAATAAAATTATGTATAATTTCTCGTTATGTATATATATATATTCAATAAAGGCTATTATTATTATTATTATTATATATATTATATGTGTGTGTGATGTGTGTGATATATATTATGATCGTGAGTGTGATATTAATCACTAAATTAAAATAATTCAAATTTACAATTATTTATTTATACTTGAAATTACTCACTTACTCAAAATTAATATTTTCTATTGGCTTCTAATAGAAGTTTACTTTGTCTATTTTTTTGGAAGCCCAACCGATTCTAATGTCATGTTTTTGAAACATGAGGAAAATTTGTAGGTATTTGTTAATTTAAATACCTGAGAATACTATTTTATAATGTTTTACTTTCCCTAATAAAAGAAAATAGGTATTGTGATAATGCAAAAATTCGATTTTGAGATTTTAATGGATTTACACGTCAGGTCCCATGACTCACGTGTTTGTCTTTCGTCTGTCTGTGCAGACGCTTGGAGCCTAAAATACAAGACCGATTTTGACGAAATGTGTTTTTTTTTGAAAACGGTTCCGACGATTTTGATTATAAAATTATAAAATATAGTCCATAACAATACTAATCAAACGGTATCCCGGGAAAAATCTATATAGTTTCTCAGAAAATCGCTTTAAACATGGAGGTAAAGAGCCCGTGTTCGATCCCTCCCGAGGATAATTTATTTTTATGATAGATTTTGATAAAATGTTCAATAAAAATTAAATGTACCTACAAAAAATAATAAATGGAAAACATTAGGCAGAGTAATTATGAACTTGTCTGAGTTGTGTCGGACCGATTTTTATATAACTTTTATGTAACCGTAGAATCATGAAAAACGGAAAGCCTCTTCACAAAATGAAAGTTTATTTCACATAATTAGTTTTCGGTCTCTCGGCCATCATCAGTTCCGGTAAAAGATGAAGGAAAAACCCGACGTTGAGTCACATGAGAGACAAATAAACAGGTCAAGTGTGTGCAAGTCAGCACACAGCGAGGGTCCGTAGGCAACACTGTATAGTTTAAGTAGTACCCTATTGATGGTGTTTTTTAAAATGCTAAAAAGCTTACTTTGAACTATCCTATGAGTCTGATATTCTCAAAACACATAAACAAACATCAAGTTATAGAAAAACGTATTTTGTCAATAAAAAATAAAAATAATATTTGTTTCGAAATTTCCAAAAAGTGGTATCTTTACTTTTGGTCGAAGAATGATCAGGAATTTTTTCAGAATTTTTGCACTTCACATAAGCTAGTTTTTTATGATTCTATTGACATCAACTCCACTTGCGCTCTTAATCTTATGTAGCTATATTTATACTGTTATTGTAGACTGTAGACACTGATAATGGCAGAGAGGTCGAAATCTAGTTTTGATAAGTTAACATTCATTTTGTTGAAAGGCTTTCCGTTTTTCATGATTCTATTATAATTATCTCTTTTTTTCTTTTATTTTTGACGTTTTTATTATAAATGTTTGTTACTCTTTTCTTTAAAGTACTCTTTAAAAAGAAATTAATTACATCTTCATTAAAATCTATTTTTACATTTTACCTTTTCAAACTCTTCAAAGTTCAAGTTTTAAGAAGAATCTCTTATTCTGCAGATTACATTTCTTTTATTACAAATTTAATAACGTTTGTTTCTTTCTTTTCCAAGATTTCTTACTAGTTAATCAGCGGTACCAAAGAGAAGTAGAGAATAGGTTTTTATTTGAAATAATTTGTTTAGCTGTCTTTGTGCCACTTTATCCTTCAGTTCAAAGCATTTCAATGAGTTTCACTTCAATTTGATACGAAAGTTCTAAATTGTTTATTTATTTCGAGTTTAGAATATTTTCATGTAATTTATATATTTTCTCATTTTTTTCAAAAACATTTATTGGCCTAAATTAACTTTTTTTTTTTTAAAAAAAAGCCATCACACAAATTTATATTTAACTAGCTGAATACCCGTGCTTCGCTACGGGGTGTTTTATTTTTAATTTAATGGATTTATAAACTACCATCAAGAAACATTTAAATTATTTTACAAAGCGAGAATATCTCCTTTGATAAGATAATTTGCTAATATCCCAAATTAGTAATTCATTCCGACTAAATTTTTAAAAAGGAAAAGCAGTGGTATTTTCCTTCTGTACCCCTGTACCCCCCCCCCCCCCCCTCCCGGTGTCATTTTACATCCCTTGGTTGAAATTGGAATTATCTTTTATTAATATACATGCTTACATCCAAAATAAGAGACCTTTTTCAAGTATTAACTTCCTAACTTTTGAAGATCGGTCTGGGCTCAATTCCCCTTCTTTTCTTACTCTGTCCTTATGTTCCCCTTAGGGATAAAATTTTATAAAATCTCTATTGGCAGATTACAATATAATTTAGAAATTATTATACTACGTATACACTCGTAGATTTTATTTTAGTATTTTAAAGAAGTGGTCATGATTAAGTTAGTAAAGGTTTAGGCACGGTAAGGCGTGATTTATTAATTATTGCCTTAATATCTAAAAATAAATTAAATATTTTTTGACAGTGATTGAAAAGTAATTTCTTTAACAGTTCTTCCTACAGAAATTTCCACAAAACATAAAATATGGTCAGTAGTTTCTTCTGCAATTTCGGTTAAATACATTTTTTATGAAAAATGAAATAAGAATTTTGAAATCTATTTAGAAGCCCCGTTCTCAGCTCCATATAAAGCTACCAAATCGTTTTATATCCTTTTTCACCCGCAGAATTAAGCTTAACATTGTACCCAAGAACCTCCAAAATCTATTCAGCCATTTGGACGTGATTGACACACAGACAGACAGATATAAAATTTTCTAAACTTAAATTCGTTGTCAGGACTACTCATTCAGTGGAAATACCCCATATTCTCTCTCCACAGCTCGGGCCTCCATGTTCTCTAGTGGAGAACATGGAGTCAGTGACCAGTCAGATCATGAAGTCAGTGACCTTCCCCTTTTCCCCTTGCTTTGAAGGTCAAGTGTGCAAATTTTCATTGAAATCTGAATAAAACGGTAGATTTAAATAAAGAACACACACACGCGCCCGTTCGCGCTCGCGCGCACACACACTTAGGTTGACATTTCCTTTTTACCCCTCTCCTAAATGAAAATAATGACAAAAACGTACATTACAATTACTTTTCTCTTAAAGAGCCTTTCAACGATATGCACCATAAAGGGTACCTATCAATTACTTTGACATTTGTACCCCGTACTCCTGTGTACCGACATTTTAACATTATAATCTCATGTAAGCAGTACACTCATAGACACTTCATTTACGTAAGATAAAAGACACTCATAGACACTCTTCATTTATATTATAGATGTAGTTACACATATTTTTCCATTTTACCCCCTCCTAAATGAAAATATGGCAAAACTGTACATAACAACAATTACTGTACTTTTAAAGAGCTTTTCAACGATATGCATCATTAAAAGTATTCATTACTTTGACATTTGTACCTTGTACCCCTGGGTACAAAAATAAAAATTTCGCAAAATCCTTTCTTAGTGGATGCCTATGATATGAACCGAGTACATCCTCAAAATTTCAAGTCTCTCGGTTAAGCAGATTTTGCTGTGCGTTGATTCTATGTCAGTCAGTCAGTCAATCAGGACATTGCCACTTATATTATAGATGTAGTTACACATATTTTTTCATTTTACCCCCTCCTAAATGAAAATATGACAAAACTGTACATAACAACAATTACTGTACTTTTAAAGAGCTTTTCAACGATATGCATCATTAAAAGTATTCATTACTTTGACATTTGTACCTTGTACCCCTGGGTACAAAAATAAAAATTTCGCAAAATCCTTTCTTAGTGGATGCCTATGACATGAACCGAGTACATCCTCAAAATTTCAAGTCTCTCGGTTAAGCAGATTTTGCTGTGCGTTGATTCTATGTCAGTCAGTCAGTCAATCAGGACATTGCCATTTATATTATAGATGTAGTTACACATATTTTTTCATTTTACCCCCTCCTAAATGAAAATATGACAAAACTGTACATAACAACAATTACTGTACTTTTAAAGAGCTTTTCAACGATATGCATCATTAAAAGTATTCATTACTTTGACATTTGTACCTTGTACCCCTGGGTACAAAAATAAAAATTTTGCAAAATCCTTTCTTAGTGGATGCCTATGATATGAACCGAGTACATCCTCAAAATTTCAAGTCTCTCGGTTAAGCAGATTTTGCTGTGCGTTGATTCTATGTCAGTCAGTCAGTCAATCAGGACATTGCCACTTATATTATAGATATACCTACTTAAAATATATCAAGTTGAGTTAGGATGGAATTTTACAGGTATGTGTGAAAAAATAGTCTGTCAATTAGTGTGGCACATAGCTTCCTCGCTCCTATATCGTATACTTTAATGATTTTATGCTTTTGCAAGCTATTAATGTCTATTTTGTTTAATTGTTTCCCTCTGTTTTATAAATCTATTAAAATGGTTTTGATTTTTTACTCGAATTATAGTATGTATTAATTTAGCACAATTTAAAGAATGCAAACGGTTGAAACTTATATGGGACCAACAATGTGCTAATTATGACTTGCTATCCAAATTTCATTAAATTCGGACGAGCAGTTTTTCAGATTTGCTGGTTCGCAAAAATAGAACGACAAATAAACAGAAAGAACCAAAAATGTTCCCTGATGTCTGAAACGGATTTCTGTCTTCGCATTTTTGAAATCGCAGATATAACATTTTGTTCGTTCTTCAGAACGATCACATAGCTTCCGTTACCTTCGTTAAGCTCGGTAAAGGTCCCCATACATGGTCAAAATGTTTGCGCAAACATTTTGACCGTGTATGGGGCAGTTTGATTTGTGCGCAAACATGATGCCCTAAATTTGCCCGACATCAGATTTGCGCAAACATTTTGCGCAAAATGTTTGAACGTCTATGGGAGCCTTAAGGTCATCTTCAGTCTTTTTCTGTTTTATTACTAGAACAATCAATTTTTAAATTAATTACAAAAAAAAAAATCTTTTCAATTCTCTGAAAATAGACAAAAGTAATCTCTTCTCTTAATTTATGACCTTAAAATCCGTAAATCTATCTTAAAATATAAATTATGTTAATCTTAAAATATAAATGTGTATTATACATACATACTATTCATGTAAAGAAAGCTAATTATATGTTAAGTGAAATCCTTATGTAATTATTATAATAATTACACATGACAAATTATTCATCTAAAATACCTTAAATAATGATTTTTTATTGTCTAATGAATTTACAATTTTTAGGGTCCGTAGGCAAAACCAAGGACCCTTATATTTTCCTGCGTGTGTCTGTCCGTCCGTCCTCTCGCGTGCTCTCACGGCTACACCTTTCGTCCGATCACTTTGAAATTTAGCATGTATGTGTCTTGTACCTGCCCACATATTTTAAAAATATAGCTCCTTAAAAAAAATATTTTTCAAAAAAATTTGGGTAAAAAAACTTAAGGGTTATAATGTTTTGTTTTTTTTCGACACCGTGAGGGGTATCATACGAAAGGGTACGTCGAGCTGATTACAAAAATATATAATTCTTTGGATATAACTTTGATAGGGTGAGCGTAGGCAAGTTTGAAGGGGTGCGAAACTTGTCCCCCCCCCCCCCCCTCTATCTCGCTTATGTGAAGTGCAAAAAATCTGAAAAAATAACTGAACATTCTTCGTCCAAAAATAAAGATATCTCATTTTGGAAATTTTGAAAGAAATATTATTTTATTTTTAATTGACAAAATACGTTTTTTTATAATTATGGTCTTTTCGATATGTTTATATGGATGTAGTCCGGTTCAGTGGCAAACAAATACTTTATCAGAGTGTGTTTTGAGAATATCAGACCCCTAGAATGGTTCAAAATAAGCTTTTTAGCATTTTAAAAAAAACACTGTTTATACACTTTACAGTTAAACACTATATAGTGTGGCCTACGGACCCTCGCTGTGTGCTGACTAGCACACACTTGACCTGTTTATGTATTATTATACATAATTATTATTGTTCTTCAAAAATGAGGATAAAAGCTAAATTCTCTTCTTTCAAATGAAGCTATGAAAGTACTTTAAGAAAAAAAGTTACTGAAACTTTATCTTGAGTGATATACTTGTTGACGTGACAGATAAAACAACTGCTGGCTGTACGTTGTGGCTATTGGTTGAACGTTATTACGCTGTTATACGCAGTATAGAATTTTATGAAACACAGTATCATATGTTCTCTAAGTTGTCACATAGGAAGCTTAACATGTTAGCGTTATGAAGGTAACTCTCTCATGTGTTTTTCTCTCATGTTTATACATCTTGTATGTAAGCTATGTTTTAGAGGCATGACTCTCTTCTAAAACACGTATATATCTGATACATTATTTATTATGTTTTCCTTTTTTTTGTAAGCTCAAGAATTTTTCCTCTGAATTCTAGTTTTCTGTCTCTCATTTACGTCAGGATCGACATTTTTTTAAAAAATATTATTTGTTGGTCCATTTTTTTTTTCCTCCTTCTTTTTGAAGTTGAAGTATATTACGTGACATTTTGCACCTTCAAATACGATCCATATTTTTGTAGCTTAGGTACTTCAATTTTTAACAATCACCAAATGGCACTTCTTTAGATTGTTACTCCCTTTAATAAAAAAAAAACAGTGAGAGTAACAATCTAAAGAAGGTGTACGGAATATTCTTCTTCAGAATGTTACTCTACTTTTAAAAACAGAAGTGTGATATTCCTTTGTCCCAAAGTACATTGAAATAAACATACCTTTGTCTTAGTAGTTATTTATTCAAAGTCATTTATATTCTAAAAAAAAAACATAGGGGAGTATCAATCAAAAGAAGTATCATAAGAAGTAAGTAAGTATAATTTAAGAACGAGCTATCCTTCGACCATCGACCTAAACTATTGATTTCACCTAGATTTTGTGAATCTTCTTCTCTAAATAAAGCACTGAGATTAAAAATTGACCACCATTTTATTTTCAAATATTTACTGTAAATTTTACATCCAGATTAAGCTGACACAATCTAAATACCTACGCAATAAAAAGTAGTTCTTAAATATTTATGATAGAGACAAAAGGTTGAAGTATGATATTGTTATTTTCACAGTAGAATCCAAATCTGCTATCAAAAATGTACACTTCAATTTGAAATTTTGAAGTTGGGTGGCTTGGGGGCAAAGTGGGTGGTTGCCCCTAGTGCGCGATTGCATGAAAACAAACTTCCCTTCACATGGTACAGGTCTTCCAAATATCATTAATTTATCTCAAACCGTTCAAAAGTTAAGAGGGGGGGGGGGGGACTTTTGGACCACCCTGTATAATCTGACAATAATTCGATATCGCTTTATAGCTAGCGCCATCAATTGTTTTTGGTTAAACCAACACCAACACCGCTATGAAGTGTTAAAGATCCCTAAATTTATTGAAGCGGACCTAAACCTTTAAAATAGAGAAAACAACGTTTTCACCGATATCTTACGTTCTAACGTAACGATTTTAATAAAACTTCATTTACAGCGTCTAAAGAACAATTGAAACAGTCATGACAAACTTCAACCTAATAGCAGCAACAGTTTTTGTCTGGAGAAGTGATATATTTTATAATACATATTTTAAATGGAGTAGTAGACCGAGGCGTGAGGATTAGGGAATAGTCCTGTTCCCTCGTCTACTACAACCATCCTCTTTAACTATCAACTCATCATGCGATTAACTATTTCCTCAATATTCAATACATATTTATTACAAGACACTCGCTTCAATGATAAAAAATCGGGTACGGGGTACCTCGGAACTTTTCCTCACTTCAGAGGCCACTAAAGTGGCCTCTCCTGCTGCTTCGCAGCAGGAGGAAGCAGCATTGGACGTGGTCAGTACTTGGATGGGTGACCGTTCTGAACAAACTCGTTTATTATAATTCTTCAAAAAAACCTTTATTTTAATACCTATATTTCATTTAATTATTTGAAGTTTGGCGGTATTTTGACAGATGTAAACAAACTTTGACGTCATCAAAATTATCGCACTAATAAATAATTATATTCGCTTATAACTTTTAAACTAATGAATGGAATTTCATCGGGGTTTTTTATATTTTTTTCCTTAATTTTTTTCCGGTTCCAACGATATGCTATAATACGTCAAAAACCTATTTATACTTTCGGTATTATTAACCACAAAGTTTAAAAAATCAAAAATCGATAATATCAAAATGAAATGTTTTTTTTTATTTTTCCGCCAAGTTTCATACATACATACAGACGTCATGCTGAAAACCACTCAGGAGGTCTTAGAACACCCAAAACGGATTAAAAATTTTTTTTTGGTGAAACAGTACTTTTCCTACTACAGGTAGTGAGAAAAAGTAATAGTACATTACGCGTCGAGTGCGGAAAGTAGCATTTTGCATGCGAGTGTGGAGTTTGCACCCGAGCGACAGCGAGGGTAGTAAAACCACACGAGCGACAGCGAGGGTAGTAAAACCACACGAGCGACAGCGAGGGTAGTAAAACCACACGAGCGACAGCGAGGGTAGTAAAACCACACGAGCAATGCAAAATGCCGTTTTCGCACGAGTTGCGTACCGATCTACGATTGTTAGATTTAAATAATAAATACAGAAACAAATAAACTTGCTGTATGTAAGTTCGTATCTCTACTCTTGATAAAGGTGGCATTTATCTTGAGTTGTATTTTTTGCCGAATTAATTA
Source organism: Gerris lacustris (assembly GCA_951217055.1). Lineage (NCBI taxonomy): Eukaryota > Metazoa > Arthropoda > Insecta > Hemiptera > Gerridae > Gerris > Gerris lacustris. The sequence continues at coordinate 64,916,898 of OX578283.1, forward strand.
TTTCTGGAGGAGTATTATTCTCTACATTTTTGTCAAAGCCACTTGATTCATTCATTTTTTTTCACTACAAACTCGATATAAACAGTCACTTTAATAAAAGAATAGCAAATTAGTTTTGTTAAATGTAAACAAACTTGCTAATCGTGCGTAAAGCTGAAGAAACTGAGGAATTCTTCAGAACTATGAGACGCGCATACGCAATGAATACAAGTACGTAAAAAATCACTTTCTACGCATCTAAACAGAGATATAATGTGTATATTTCGTATCGATCGTAGATAAAAATGCTTTTCTTTTAATTTTGCTTTAACTCCGCTAAGTACAAATAGTTAGTTAGTTTTAATTTTGTCTCTTTTCTAACTCCACCATGTAGAAGTAGTTAGCATCGTGTACTTAGTAGTGTGATTTTATAATTTATATTTAATGAAAAGCGTAAGGACGAACTTGGTTCCTACCGGGTGTCCGGCGACACCACACGTATTTCGTTTTTACTTGTGATAGTGAAGTTTAAATGGGTCGAACGAAATATAAGAGAGTGAGACATGATTCAGTGACAGCACTGCTTGCATCACGTCTGTGCTGTACCAGCATGTTCACACACTGTGTCTCTTCACGTCCTCACTATAAATTGCTAAAAGAAACACACATTGACCTGTGTGCTCTATTTCAAAAGAGATACACAAGTCAAGCTACTTCTGTTCTAGTGTAGTAACTGGACAATAGAATCAGTGTGCTCTCTGTCTAGTCTAGAGAACACTCGACAGATATGACCAGAAATAAAAAAAATTAACCGCGTCCTTTTGTAGTCGCACAACTAAACTTTGAATTTCCATGCAAATAATACACCTTTATAAATAGGTGCGTATGGTATAGGTTTGGTTTCATCGAAGAATATTGAGTAGAACCAAAGTTATTAACAATTTTATTTAAAAAAAGGTTATTAAACCTAAAATATACTAGGCATCGCGTGGCTCTATAGTATTAAATATGTATTGAATATTGAAAAAATAGATAATCATGAATCACGATGAGTTGATAGATAATGGGTATAGTATAGTTCAGCGGCTAGTAGTAAGGGAACCACCCCACATTCTTACTATTCCTCTAACCACACATCTCCTTTTAAATTATTATAAAATGTATCTCTTTGCTACAAAAAAACGACTGCATGTATCAAATTGAAATTTTGCATGCCTGTTTCAATTGTGCATTAGATGGTGTATATGCATTTTTATTAAAATCGTTACATTAGAAAGTAAGATATCGGTAAAAAGGTTGTTTTCTCTATTATAAACGTTTAGGTCCGCTTTAATAGTTTTAGCGATCTTAGTTATCGTCACACGCGTAAACGTTACTGACAGCCAGACAGACAGACAAGATGCATAGTTTGTTGGATGTAAGAAGCTCGCTTACCCTCGCTTCAATAAATATCCAGTGATTCTCTAATCAAAATGTTTGGGTACTTCTAGACCACTTAGAGACTCACGGTTTTTTCGCGTTTGTCCGCCAATTGGCCCTAAGCGACTGGAAAAATTTGTATTTTTACCCCTTTTAAAAATTAAAGTTGCCGACGCAACTTAAAAGTTTTTTGAAGGCTTATTGAGGCTAAACGGTAAGTCGTATTGAAAAGCTGATTGCACCAGCGGTAACTGATTTTTAAAGACCTACAACTTTGATCATATGACTTTATTTCGTACCTCCATCGGTTCTACCTTAAATAAAGCTACAGCTTTGCATATGCTGAAACCACATTCTTGGGCAATTTATTTATTATTACTATCATAAAACTTAATTTATTTTTACTATTATATTTTTTTAAAAATATAAATAATATAGCTTAAGATTAATATAGATTAATTGTGTGAAATGAACGAAGAAGAAACTGGTTTCCATTTCATAGCTCGGTGCAGCGCTCTTAATCAAGTTAGAGAGGATAGTTTCGGTAAGGTGCGGCTAAGCTATTCTGTGTACATAGAACACCTTAATAATCAAAATCTTTGGTTCAAGTTAGTTGGTTATCTAAAAAAAGCATGGTCTGTGAGGTTTAGCTCAATAAATAGGTTTCCTTGATTCTTACAAAGATATTTCTTGTACAATTTTTTTTTTTTTTTTTTTTTTTTTTTTTTTTTTTTTTTTTTTTTTTAGTCCCAAATATATTTATATCCAAATTAAATCACAGTACGCAAGTTGTAATATAGGTTTGTTATTTTATACTTTTATAGATTTAATTTATTTTATTTAAAAAGTTTTTAGTTTACAATTAATCTAGTATTTCCTCTAAACGGAATTTTATAAATTTTTTATCAGTTATTAATTTGTTATGCATGTATTGTTTCTGTTTCTGGTTATGCATCTATTGTTCTGTTCCTCTTTTAATTTGTTATTAAGATTGTTATGTTTTCTGAATATTTATTACAATATGTATGGGTGTGTTACACTAAAAAAGATTGTTAAAATTATACCAGTACGCAAGGTATAATAATATAGGTTTTGTTACTTTATACTTTTATAGATTTAATCTATTTAATTTCAAATTTTTTTTAGCTTAAAATTATTGTAGTGGTTCCTTTAAATGGAAATCTTTATATTTATATTGATCTGTATATACTCATACTCAAAAATGTGACATTAACCCAATCTAATATTTTAATTTATAATATTATTATCTCATTAATGTCGTCGGCCTTAAGCCTCTCTCCCGTCAGTCGGCTACATGCCATGACGTTACATGCAAGTGAAGTATTATTTATATAAGTTATATTTATGTCATTACTTACAAATAAAACATGTTTTTACTACTATAGCTTAAGATTATAATCGAATTTTTTAATATAAATCTCTTGAAATGGAAAATATTAGTAATATTTTTATAAAAGAGACAGATATTGCATATTTTCTTTATTTTTTTTGCAGATCAAGTACTTTGGTAGTTATTTTTTTAAAAATAAACATCTGCCTGAGGGTGTGTTTTTGAAGGGAAACTTAAAATTTTATTCTTTTTTTTGCTCCTTCTCTTAGACCATTTTAAGAAGAAGAAAAAAATTATATTACGCTCTGTTTTGTAAAGATTTTTTTTTTTTAGTTGAGAGGTGGGAGGAGGGGGGGGGGGGGTAATGTCTTAAAGGGTATTTTTGTGTTTAGATCTCGGGACCCTTGAAGACTCGCATTCCAAACTTGAATACCTTAGTCTCAATACTTTCCTGTTTCCTAGGACAAAGTTTTTTTCCTAGATTTTCTTTTATAGTTTTTCTCAGTTTCTTAAAATACTTTTTTTCCCTTTCCTTTAACCAAAAAAACTTAAAAGAATTTTACTTAAATGAAACTCTAAAATTTACTTAATAGTTATTTCAAAATGAAAAAAAAAAAAAATCTTTTGTGTATGATAATTTAGTTTTTTTATTTTTTTTTATTTTTGTTTGTTCTATTTCTTCTCTAATTTCATTATTGTAATTTCTATTTAGGCTAATTACATTTTCTTTCTTTATAAAGTGTATTGTATTGTAACTTTTATCAAGTTTTATTAATTTTATATAGCAGAATAAAAAATAAAAATATATATTTACTATTTAAATATAGTATAATAGTTTTTTCATTAAAATAACTTTACGTGGTTTCTTTTTTTGTCCCTTTTTTTACTTTCTCTTATAAAGAGAAAGTATTGTGATGACGCGAAAATTCAATTTTGTGATTTTGATGGATTTACACGTTTTAAGGTCCCCCTTTGTCGACGAGGGCCTGTAAGTGTAAGTACCTGTAAGTACAACGTTAACTGACGTACGTATTTTAATTATTGTGTTTTCAGCCCTCATGCCACGTTTTGAGGTCCCCAAGTTCAAAAAAGTGGATTTAAAAAAATGTCTGTCTGTCGTCTGTGCAGACGACATACATGTTTAAAAAAATCATACTAAAACTGTGAAAAAAAGTGAAAAAAAAAAATATTTCTCGGAAACGGTTCCAACGATTTTAATTAAAAAATTCTAAAATGTAGTCTATTTAAATACGAATCTAACGATATAAGTCGTTGTCCCGGGAAATATCTAGAGAGAGCCCTCATAAATTTTGATGAAATGTTCAATAATAATTAAATGTACATACGAAAAAAAAACTGGGCTATGTAATTATGAGAAAGTTTGTCTAAGTTGTCTCAGACCGATTTTTATAACTTGTTTAGGGTGAAGTTAATTTTAGCATAGAATATGCTTTTATTAATAACACCGTAAAACAAATAAGATAGGCCCTGTTGAGTAGTGGCCATAGGACAAGGTTGCTGGAAGCTTATTGCTGGTAACTTAGAGCCTGTGGCTTGGGTATGATGGGGCAAGGGCCTGGCAGTGGCGTATCCAGGGGAGGGCACAGGGGGCACGTACTAAAGGGACCCAAGTAATAGAGAAAAAAAAGTAATTGAATAAAAAAAAAAAAAAATACCGCCGTATTTTTTTTTTTAATAGATATTTTTTACATTCACCTCGTATTCAATTTCACCTGAGTAATGCATAAAAACGCTGTTTTGAGAGAGTCATATTTTCAACATTTTCCGGGGGAGGGCCCCCGGACCCCCCTGCCATAAATCCCCCCCAATAATTAACTGCAGACGACGCCCATGACTTACAGTAAGATATTGCACTGCAGTAAGCATCACCATACACATTTTCTAACGAATACGTTTTTAAAACAGTTGTTGTTACTTGATTTTTTTTCTTTATTAGGTGTAATCTTTTTTTTTTTTTTTGGGGGGGGGGGGGGCAGCTGCTTTGTTGAATAAGTAGTTCCCTTTTCTTGTTACCACTACGAATACCCCCCCCCCCCCCCCCCCCCAATCCCCAGACTTAGCAGCTGGATACACCACTGGGGCCTGGTATAAGGAGCCTTGGGCCGCTTGCCTGGAGAAGTAAGTACCTGTAAACCGCGAACGGATGGACAACCACAAATAGTATATCCTTATGACATGATATCTGTGCAAACGAGCAGAACTGGCCCGTTAAGGCGTGAACGTGGGACAAGGGGCCTGTTGCTGGGAACCTATGGTTGGTAACTGAGAGACTGGGGCAAGGGACAAGGACCTATAGGCCATAATTTGGGGCCTAAGGCATGGCACTTATAGGCCTAAACCTTGGGCAATGGGACTGTCTAGGGCGACTGTGCAGGCTGCAAGTGTAAGTACCTGTACAACGTTAACTGACGTACGTATTTTAATTGTTGTTTTTTCAGCCCTCATGCCACTTTTTAAACTTTATTTAACATCAAAAACCATATTGTTGGTTTTTCTTTTATATTATATAAGACCATCCACTATGGTTATATATATATATATATATATATATATATATATATATATATATATATATATATATATATATATATATATATATATATATATATATATATATATATATATATATATATATAATGGAATTGTTTATCTTCATTTTTCAATTTTCTTTTATCTTGATAAGGAAGAAAAAGTGGGAAAAAATGAGTTCATAAAAAAAGAAGTAGACGAGGGAGGAAAAAAAAAAATGCTGGAAAATAACCCATGTTAGTTTTCAATTGAGGAAGGGTAAGGGGTGGTCGTTACCCCCCTCTTCGTCTCGAGCCTGTTAAGGGCGTTTCCTCAAGTTATGGTCGTTATCACTAGCTAGGGGTAGAAGCCAAGGCAGAGCTAACGGCATTGGCCCTACTGAAATTTATTTTCAGTCTTGAAACTTGAGTAGCCTGAAAAGCTCCAAGGTTTAAAATATACACTTGATAATTTCAAGTTTATATAGACGCTTCAAGACTTACAGATATTAGTAATAATGCTAATTAGCCATCTTATTCCATCCTCTCGACTGGTTTAATTATATTAATAATATTGATCTAATTAAAACCTTTTTGTATGGCTTGTTTAGGCCAAATCTGACACCGTTTTCCTCTGTGACTTTTTTTAGTTTTGGGGCGTTTTTTTTTTTATTTGAACCCTAAAATTTTGACGCGTCAGACTAGAAAATCGGAAAAAGTTCTGCGTCAGACTAGAAAATCAGAAAAAGTTCTAAGTCAGGCAATATTAAAATGTTGATTTATAGGGTTCAAATAATGTATCTTGAGAAAATCAGCCAGTTATTAATTAATGATATTAATTTATTTTAATTAATAATAATGGATATTAATTAATATGAACTAATATTAATTAATGATTAATAACCAGCTGATTTTCTCAAGATACATTATTTGAACCCTATAAATCAACATTTTAATATTGTCTGACTCAGAACTTTTTCCGATTTTCAAGTCAGACGCGTCAAAATTTTAGGGTTCAAATAAAAAATAAAACGCCCCAAAACTAAAAAAAGTCACAGAGGAAAACGGTGTCAGACTTTGTCTAAACAAGCCATACAAAAAGGTTTGGAAAGAGTATGTATAAGTTACTTTCTTACTACTTTCTTTAATTTTGTATAGTTAATGATTCAAGGACGCTTTCATTGTTAAATCACGCAGGCCTTAACTACTATCCTTGTATGAATTAATTAATACAATGTGTACCATTTTCTGTAAATTACCCAAGAGATGCAGCACCTGTTCATTGTTTTATATTTGAATATGTGAATACCTAGTTTTGCGTTGTCTTAGACATAATAAACGTTTATAAAGGAAGGCAACCAATATAATAGGGTTCTATTGTGTAATAAGCGTCTGTAATAATATTAAGGTACAAACTTTAATATTCTGGAGTTCGATTGAGTGACACACTACTAGTGACAAAACTGTTTCATATATCACTAGTGTCTTGATTTTCATTTTATGTAAATAAGTTATACATGTTAAATAGAATAGAATGGTGAAAGTAATTATAAAGCCAAGTCTTTGGTCTCTGGTAGCTATTTGCTATTATTCTTGCTCTGGAAGCAGGAGATCCGGGTTTGATTCCAACTCCGGTAAGAGGCTGCACACGCACTGTGTTCACGCAGCATCCCCGTATAAATAATGAGAGATGTAATTTAATAACTAACCGTCATTACACTAAAATTTTTAAGCATCGTATATTTAACAGTGTTATTTTATAATTTAAATTTAATGAAAAGCGTAAGAAACTTCGACACCACACGTATTTTTAAAGTGAAACTTCTTTAGCCGCGGCAGATTATAAATTTTCTTGGATGAAATTGGCATTGGGAAACAAAGTTCGCGTTTCGAGACTCGTCCAAGTGAAACATTTTTGATGTGAAATTAACGAAATTGCAAGTTTTTGTTTTAAGACGCGCCTGTGGTAGATATTTTAATCGACTGCTGACTTGGGCCGGCAGTTGATTTACATGTAAAAAAATGTTCCTTCTAGACGAGTCTCGAACGCCCGATCCCTGAAAGAAGAGTCTAACTTGCTAACCACTACACCACGGGAGTAATTAATTTATTCTGTACTCAGAATTGGTATATAAGGGTATTATAATATACATTTAACAATTAATATATGTTGTTTTCATGTTAGCGAATTTTCGAAAAAAAACAAGCTATTGTAATGGCTTCAAAATGTTTGTAATGTGAAGTTTTGAAAATTTTCTCCATGGAAATCCGTTTTAGACCATTCTTAATCGATTCCTGTATTTAACAATTTTTTATGTATATACCTATGTATGTATATAATATATACAAACATATATACATACATACATACATATATATTATGTATATATGTATGTACGAGTATGTATATATGTATGTATCACTCCAGACGATATCTCAAGCTAGGATGCACTTAAAATAATCCACCAAATTTTAAAATGTCAAATATATCAAAAGAAAGGATGAGATCGTTGGCTAGCATTTTTGGAGTTCATTTAGGGATCAAATTTTGACAATTTAGGGTCAAAAATAGCATAAAAACGTGATGTTTCCATTTTACCCCCTCTTATATGAAAATATGATAAAATGTACATAACAACAATTATACTGTACTCTTAAAGAGCTTCCCAACGACATGCATCTCGAAGGGCAACTACTATTTTGACTTTCGTACCCCGTACCCCTGTTTAACTTTTCTTTTTTTTCTTTTTTTTTCACCTATCCAAATTCTGAAGCTAAATTTTTCTATATTCTCATAAGGCAATAATACGCCGATTTCTTTAAAAATTCGCTCATTAAGTCATGGTGCATGACTGGTTTTTATTTTTACTACGTTTTTATTAGCTTGCTTTCTTGTTTGTTTGTTTGTTTGTCCGGTACAAATCTGGCAATCGATTTCTAACTAACTTCTCGAATAGTTAGAAATTTGAAACTTTTAGCATAGCTCAGAACTCGATGACAATGCATTATTTTAATCCTTTTAGCCATCTTTCAGCAGAATTTAATTGGTTTTCAGCAACATTGCTGTACGGAAAGTTAGTTCGGAAACAATTAGCAAGTTATTTTATTTGTTGTGCCATATCCCATATTTACGCAATCTTCATTTTGACGGGTCTCAAATTTTTGATAGATAAACATTGAATGACAGCAAAAACAGGAAATATCGATTATATCATTTATATTAGGTATTTCAAATATATCGATGGCACGGTTTAGATTTGGTGTTGGGGAGATACGTTGTACAAAGATTTGTCCTTTTATAGGTTTAAGATTAGCTCTTTAGATGGTTGTCATTTATCTGAAGTAAATAAATTCGGAACTTTTTTTTTTTTTTCACTAACATTATATATTATGTAACAATAACAATTGTATTATTATTATTATTATTATATTATCAAGATTACATACGATTCAACAGAAAATTTAAAAACGTAGTATATAAAAAGTCCTTTTTATCTTGAAATTATTCATCATTATTCGCTAAAAATTTATAATAAATAAATTATTAATGGAAATTATGTTTCTTTGAGAAGTTATCTAAATGTGGGGGCATTGTAAACTCTTGTTTACTATATTTATTTAAATAAAGTAAACGTAAAATTTTATAAAGTATTTATTTTAATAGATATAAATATAATATGCATTACTTAAATAAGGGTTATTGTGCTATTTCATACACAAATTTCATATGTTTATTCGGTTTCTAGAACTTAAGTTTCACTTCTAATGCATGAGAGTCTCACAAATATTTTTTTTAAATTTTTTTTTTTTTATTTGTTAAATTAAATATGGTGTAAATATCATAAAATTTCGGTCGAAACTACTAATTTCGCTGTATATTATATAGTGGTAGTTAACCTTTACAAGGTTGTAAATTGGCTTGTTGATATAATATTATGACAAAGCAATTATAAATGTAAAAGTGTCATCGGAAAATGCTTGAGTTGAAGAAGATCTTGTGGAGTATAATATTTTTGCTGAAGAGAATAAACGTCGGATTAATTAACTTAATGATTACTGGTTCTTCTTTTAGAAGATCATCAATGATCTAGTTATAGACCTTGGTAAGGTCTACTTAACACTTGATGCACAAGTCTCTCAGCAGCAGATTTATCCCACGCTTCGATGTTAATTAGTCCCTCATAGCCGCCCCCCGTCTTCCCCCCTTCTCTTGTTCCTTAAGACCTGGTCGGATCAAAGTCTCACTTTGAAGATAAAGATCTCTTTGTGAGAGTACTCATCATCACTCTGGGAGTAGTATAAGCTCCCTTGACTCTCTTCTCCTCTTCATGCCTCAAGAGACGAAAACCAAAACCTTTTTCCTGGTCTGCCACAAACACTGATGCCTCTTCAAAAACATACCCCCTACCGACTCTAACCGCCTTTATTTCCTCCTTCCCTTGATCCTGTGAAATGGAAATCGACTACTTCTTTCTATAATTTGAATTTCTTATTATGGAAATAAAGAAAGGAAATCTTCACGACGAGTGGTTATTTAAAAGTTTAAGAAAGAATAAAATTATCATTGATATCGCTTCGAAAACTTAATAATATTTTTTTACAAATGGATAAATCTCAAAACTTTATTTTCCAGTATTATTCATTCTGTTATAAATACAACCGATATGAAATTATAATTATTCCTTAAAAACTGCAATTATTCATGTTTGAAACGGTCTCCGTGAAAAGGGTTTTAATTCATCTAAATCTTTCTAGAAAGACTCAAAATTTAGTTTTTTATACTTGAAAACTTTGAAGTCTTTTTATTTAGTCTGGATACTTACTATTTAAATTAAAATTTAATCAAAACTATTTAAATTAAAATGAAATAATGATTTCTCTAAATTTGTTACAAAGGAAAAACTTTATATTTTTGCCTCGTGTCACTAATATTGTGCTTCCGAGATTACCGAAAATGACGGGAGCTATGTGCTGTGTGCTCGTTCAAAAAGCAAACAAATCTAAAATAGTCTACCAATTAATGTGGCACATAGCTTCCTTGCTACCTATCACGTACTTCCTTGATGTTTGCTTTTTCAACCCATTGCTGTCTTATTTGTTTAATTGTTTCCCCCGTTTTTTAATCTGTCAATTTGCTTAATAATTTTGCTACACTTTTGCCTCCTTTTTTTTGCATCCGAGCTTTTTGAAGGTAACGGAAGCTATGTGATCTTTTTGAAGAACAAACATTTTGTCTGTCTCCGATTTCATAAATTCCAAGGTAGAAATCCGTTTTAGACATCACGGAACGTTTTTGATCCTGTGTCTGTCCGTCGGTCTATAAGTATGTTGTTCAATATTTGTGAACTAACATATCATAAATTCCGAGGATCACAGGATGATCTTAAGGCCTTTAAATTGCGCAAGTATATAGAGGGGGAGTGTCACTTCCAAATGCCGCCTGGAGCACCTCTGAAGGTCATTTCGTTCACGTTCTGCAAGCATGTGTGCATTACTTTTCAGCCTCGTAATTTACTAAAATGTAGAAGAGTAAACTGACAGTAGGCAGGGACGAAGAAATTAATGAATAATTTAATTATATTGCGGTATGAAATACCTCACAAAATGCGGAGCGAAGCTTCAAGCTTGAAGGTGAATTGTAATAAAGGAAAAAAGAGTATTTTCATTCGCCTAACATTCTATGTCAAAAGCTCTTTTGTTGGTGTTTCTTTTTAAGTCCATAAGTGTTAACAGCGGAAGTGTTAAGTTTGCCCATAAGGGTACTTGGTCGTCAAGCTCGCAGGGATATTCCTCTCTTCCCTTTTCTTTAATGAGTCCGGTCAAGTCCCTTCTAAGTCGCATCATCCTTGGATTTCTAGATTCTGCCTATTTCCACTACTTTTTAATATTTACTATGCAGTTATTATTTTTTTTGTAATTCATTCCCTTTTTGCATGGTATTTGCTTATTTTAATAGTTAACCTTTTTGTTCCTTATGTTTTTCGATTTTAATTTTTGTTTAAGTTTTATTTCTGCTTCCGAGCATACCGAAGGTAATGGAAGCCTTGTGTTCACTTTTGAGAACGAAAACATTATATGTCTCACATTGTATGGAATTTTAGGTTGGAAAAAAATCTAACTTCATCTATTTAATGAGACGAACATTGTTTTCAAATAAAATTGTTTAGTTAGCAAACAGCGACACCAACATAAAGTGTTAAAGATCGTTAAAACCATTATATTTATTTATCCGTTTCAGACATATCACCTGTTGGTCTGTGTGTCCGTGAATCCTTGAAACGTGTGACGATAACTTGAGTAAATGTTGACCGATTTTGATTTTACCAATGTGCAAAACGAGTTCGTTGCACAACGTTATCCGTCAAAGTGTTCACACGCATCGCTCCCGTAACTTCATATTTAAAATTGGAATTTTAGGTCGGAAAAAAATCTCACTTTATCTATTCAATGAGACCAACATTTTTTTGAAATACAATTTTTTAGTAAAACAAACAGCGACTCCGCTATGAAATGTTAAAGATCGCTATAACTATTAATGGTTTTAGGCTATAAACAATGTAACAATAAAGTAATATAACGATAATGTTAATGTTAATATAACAATAAAGTACATGATAGGATGCGAGGAAGCTATGTGCCACACTAATTGGCAGTCTATTTTCCTTTGATTTGGGTAGTTACACATAACATAACGCTAAAATTTGGAATTTTTGTGTTTCATACTTTTGAAGTTTTAACGATTAACAGACAGACACACAATCAAAGGAAATTATAAAACTCCTTCGTTTCGATTACGGATTCTGAAAACAAAAATCAAACTAAAATCTCAATTATATTTGTGCCTCACATAAATAAGTTAAGAAGATTAGCTGGAGATAAAGGCAAACAAAATTGGTGCATTAAAACTGTTAGATTGCGTATTTCTTGATTAAGGTTCAGTCGTTTTCTTGAAGCAGTAATACCTTCTTTTCACATAGAACAAGTTAAAATCCTCCTCTTCTATGTTGTTTACAAAAAGCGCTGTTTATTTTAATAAATAAGCACCGCTAGGAGATGCTTCTGTGTTAAAAACTTTTTCGGAAACAAAGGAAAGCAGAGGTAACTTGTTATCGCGGTTGGAAAACTAAATTAGAACTTTTTAGGCGAAGCCCAAATCAAGACTTTGGCTTTTTCTGACCCCAAGTTTTCCTTTCGCACCTGTAATTTCCTTCTTGTTTGAAAAAAAAGTAAAAACAGAGGCACAAAGAGAATTAATATTTATATTTAATGACTATGATATTTTTTTTTTTAAAAAAAAGATAAAAAAAGAGGAAAATTTAAGGTGGATTTTGTTCCTTAAAAATTAACTTTTATTTATTTTATTTTTCTTTTATATTTACGAGGACACAAAAAAAACATTCATACTCTGCCTCACACCAGAATTACAAATATATTTTATAAATAATATAATAGCTTTCATTTTTTTTTTTTTATTATTATCATGAAGAGTATAATCTTGATTTATCTAATTTATTTATTTTTATTTCTTAAAGGTGTTAAAAAAAAAAAAAATATATATATATTTTACTTCATTGTTGATTTATACTTTAATTTGTATGTTACAAAAGAAGTACTGTTTTAATAATTTAGGAGGAAAATGTTCTTGTAAATTACTTTTAGGGTATTTTTAGAGACTCATTGGCCCATATGGTAAAATAATAAGCTTATAACTTTATATCCTTTGCTTTTTAAAGGAAGTATGATACTTTGTTAGCAGAAAGGGCTTACTTCTCCATAAATCCCAATTTTTAAGATCTACCTAGAACCTAGACTGAAATGTAGCAATGCTTATACAAAAAATAAATTCAGACGCTTAAGTAAATTTTCAGAACATAAAGCAAAGGAGCTTATGCATTTTGTAAATGACAAATTATTCATTAGTTCAACCTAGTGTATTATATCTATCACTTTCTTCCCTTTACACAGCGAAAATAATAAATTATAAATAAAGCAAGTTGTGTAATAGATTGGGGCTAAGGGGACATCTTTATGGTTGTAGGTGAAATGTGGAATGAATGTGACTGAGCTTAAGAGGTTAGATATGAGAGGTTAGCTTTTTTTTAGAGGTTAAGAGCACGTGCTGATGTTATGATTTGTTTAAGTTGCTCAGTTATATTACTTATTAAGGCGGAATTACACATGCTAGTAAAAAAGCATGCCAGTGGCGAGTTACTAGCATGTCAGTAGCTGGCATGCTGCAGACGCTGCGTACATTTGCCAGTGAAACAGCATGCTAGTATCATCCGGATGATCGGTTTTGTGTGAGCTACTAGCACATGGCAATACACATTCCAGTCACAGTTCTAGTTTTGAAACAGGGAATCGTTTCTTGCCTTCTTTTAGCCGGAATAATTGTATTTGATTTAATTAATTTTGATAGTTTTATTAATTGTTTCAATGTACCTTATGAATGTATCGGTGCGGAATGAAATTAACCAGCTTTTTCTGTTACTTGCAAAGAATTGTGTTTTAAAACATTTGAAAAATAATAAAAAAACACGAAGAGTGTGGGTAAAGATTGGATAGCTAAAAGGGAATTAGGAGCGAGTCAGTGCCTACTAAATGAAATGCGGTTCGGGGACGTTAATGGTTTTAGGAATCAATTGCGAATGCTTCCGGAGAAAGTTGATGAGTTGTTGTCAGATACCCGCGAAAGGAAGAAACGCAACTGAAGACTGAAGGGCTGAGGGAGACTCGTGCTAGTTACTAGCAACCTTGCGCTGGCAGGCCTGTTTACATGTGCCTTATCAGTTCCCCCTCCCCTCAACTTGTGCCACTGGCAAGACAAAAATCAAACCTCGTGCGATTTACTCGCATGCTTTTTACTCGCATGCTATTTTATGTATACACATGTCAGTAGCTCTCCTCTGCGAGCTACTCGTATGTTTTTGTGCGAGTAACTAGCATGTGTATTTAGCATGTGTTTAGTTTATTTTGTACAGTGTCTTTTACAAAGATTTACAGTTAACTGTTGTGTTTATACAATAGTTATATAGTTAGTTTTCTCTTACGACCAACTGAATAAAAAAATATGTGTATAGTCATAACAAAAGAAATAGAATCTATACTTCACACTCATAGTTGATATATGATACTTATTAATTTCCAGGTTGATAAAATTAAATTTTGTATTTCTACATTTTGCTTCCGAGCTTACTAAAGGTAAGGGAAGCTATGTGATCGTTCTGAAGAACGAAAAACTTTTAGGTCTGCGATATCAAAAATTTCAAGACTGAAATCTGTTTCAGACATCAGGAAATATTTTTGGTTCCGTGTCGGTCTGTCCGTCCGTCATTCAATTTTTGCGAACCAACGTATCTAAAAAACTACACGTCCGATTTTAATGAAATTTGGATGGTAGGTCATAATAAGCTCATTGTTAGTCCTACATAAGTTTCAATCTTCCGCGCTAATTTGTTTTTCTTCCACATGCGCACAAACATACATTTCCAGCTAAAGCTTAAATTACACCTAAAGCTTCAAAAGTACGTATCTGATTTGTATGAAACTTTTATACTTTATTGAAAGTAGTCCGCAGATAGCCCTAGATTAATTTGAACCATCTTCGCTCTTTATCTTTTGCTAAATTGATACTATAATTTATGTAAAAAATCGAAACAATTTTGACAGATTAAAAAAACGGGGGAAACAATTAGATAAATTAAGACAAGAATGGCTTGTAAAAGTATAAAATCAATAAAGTACGTGATAGGATGCGAGGAAGCTATGTGCCACACCAATTGGCAGTCTATTTTATAATTTATAAAGATTTATTTTTTTAAATTATTTTAAACCATTTTTGGATGCGGTCCCCTTTAATTTTCAATTTAAGAGATTTCTATTTTACCCCTGAAGACCTAAAATAGAAATTAATTTAAAAATGTAGGTAGGACAGTTATTTTTTTCACTGTATGAAGCGTATTGATGGGTTCTAAAGGTGTAATTATATAATAAAAAACCTTATTTCATTTCGATGAAACGTTTCGACTCATGGTAATAGTATATTATGTTACTAGGCTGTGAAGTGAGTTTTTTCTTTACCGCGGCAATTACATTTACTGTCGAGCGAAGCGAGACAGTAAATATTGCCAAGGTAAAGAAAAAACACTTCACAGTCGCGTAGCATATGCTATTTTTTCCGAGGTAGCAGACAATGAAAAAACATTAAATATTAATCACTAATCAATATATAATAATAACAAATATTAGTACATACTTAAGACTTAAAAAAAGAAACCATAAAAAGAGGTTACACTATAAGAAAAGATAAATAAAACGCATTGACTTCTAGCGGAGTTTAATCGTACTAGAAGTATTTCTACAAAGACTGCAGCGGTACTAACGGAAGTTTTGACAACTACCCGCCGGAAAATAAAAATCTTTTAGTTTCTAGGACGTAAAAGATTTTTTCTTTACAGCTAGGAGTAATGAAAAGATTTATTAAGTCCACGTAATGAAAAAATGGATTTTAGCTATGTTTTTTAGGCTCTAAAGTTTCTATTTCACAGCCTACCACGGAAAAAGTCATTTTTATTGCTAAAACAAAATTTAACATGATTGTAGACACGCATTAACTAAACTTAGTTACTACCATGAGTCGAAACGTTTCATCGAAATGAAATAAGGTTTTTTTTCTTTTTTTAATTACATCTTTAGAAGGCATCAATACATTAATTACATAAATTACACATATTACATACATTATATTTTTTACAAAGATTTTCTGTATATTTTTATGTTGGTAATTATAGAGTGGTGGGATTTATATTTATTTAATTACTATGCAATGTTATTTAAACTTATGAACGTATATTTTTAGAGAATTTCACTCTTATTTTCAATCCATGTTTTTCTGTATATAAATGAAAATAAGTCAAGTGTTTGTAATTAAGTTTTACGTCATTGAAATTTGGATTTATCTTTGAAATACTACCTAAATTAATAAGTCACATACTCGTACTCCCTTTCGTTGCTTATATTAGTACTTTTAAGTCTTTCGTAATACTTCGAAGAGATACAATGTTAAACATACATGTGTCATTCATTCAATTTTCCCCAAATTAGTTCCAAGATTGCGCATGGTGACGGCAAATTTAGACGGCTGCATGAATAGACGTTGGATGTAGATCTAATTGCTCATTAGTGGGAACCCCATGTTTGAAGTCTTACTAATCAAGTTTTTCTTGCTCACCCATCCATGATCAATGGTTTTGAAATTTTTACGTCACACGGGTTATTTCATTACTTAATCGTAAAACATTTTCCTTCGAAAATATTCTAATTCTGTATACATAGAAGATAAATCATCGAATTAAAACTTTTATTCTTAAAATTTAATTTTCAGCTCAAAATGTGGGGGAGGCTGCCTTCTAAAATTAGAGGGAAATAAACAGGTCAAGTGTGTGCTATACAGCAAGGTCCGTAGGTAACACTGTATTGTTTAAGTAGTACCTATTGATAATGCTGTTTTTACGTATTAGCTCAGTATTAGTAGTAGTTCAACTGGCAATCATGCGTAGTGCGCGTTCCTCCTACCGTGCGTTATTTTTAAAATGCTAAAATCTATGCTTTTAGAATGCTAAAAAGCCGACTTTGAACTATGCTACGGGTATGATATTCTCAAAACACATATACAAACATTTAATAAAGTATTTTTCGCCAGTTAACCAGACTATAAACATATAAATACATCGAAAAAAAACGAAATTATAAAAAAAAACTTATTTTGTCAATAATAAAGAAAATCATTTTTTTTTTTTAAATTTCCAAATAGTGGTATCTTTACTTTTGGTCGAAGAATGTTACGGTATTTTTTTTTTTTTTTTTTTTTTTTTTAGTTTTTGCACTTTACATAAGCGAGATAGAGGTGACACTTTTCAGTCCAATTTCAAACTCGCCTCTACTCGCCCTATCAAAGGTTATAACCGAAAACTTATATATATATTTGTTATCAATTCGACGTACCCTTTCATATGATACCACACGGTCAACAAAAAAAAAATATATATATATATATATTTTTTAACCCTTAAGATTTTTTACCCAAATTGTTTTAAAAATATTTCTTTTAAGTCGCTACGGGTAGGTACCAAACACATATGCTAAATTTTAAAGAAATTGGACAGAAGGTGTAGTCGTGAGAGCAGGCGGCAGTCGGACGGATGGACGGACAGACAGACACACGCAGGAAAATGTAAAGGTCCTTGGTTTTGCCTACAGACCCTAAAAAGTGTTCTTATTATTTTGATAATAACATTCTGTAATATAGTCCAATTTTAAGTACAAACTTAACAAAATGTATTTCGGGCTGAATTAAAAAAAAAAAATAATAATAAAAATTCAAAATAGTTTTATATTGCAACACTTATAATATTACAGATGGTAGAACATATTTTATAAATTATTCTCAAGTTTTAAATTTGTGACGAATCTCTTTCTTATTTAGTACTTTTATTAATTTTTTTTTTTTTTTAAAAGAGAACAAAAAGAAAAAAATCTACGAGAAAGAAAACAACAGAATTTATAAAAGTACGACCAACATCACAAATTAAATGAGGTAGGGAACAACAAAAAAGTATATTAAATAGTGAAATAAAAATAAAAAATTCATGGAGTGTTTGAAATTAAATTCCACAAATTCTTTGAAGGACCTTTGTTAAATTTAGCAAGGCGAGGGGGGGGGGGGAGGGGACGAGGATAGAAAGGAAAAGGTCCTTTCTATCTTGGTAAAAGAAAATAATGTAATGTCACACATCCTTTTCTATTCCTCCTTCTTCCTTATCTTATTTCTACCGAGGGGAAATAATTTTTTTTATTTTTTTTTAATATATAAAATAAAGGAGAAAAAGAATCCGAGTATCAGGTTGAAATAGAAGTAACAAAGGACTTTTGGACGTCGAGTTTTTCGGTCGAGGATTTAAGAGAATGACCTTTATACGGGTTGAAGCCGTTGGAAGCAAGGTAAAATGTTGTTGGCTGTCGTGCGCAGAGAAAGCTTTAAACTTGTTTCTAGTGTCGGGTCCTCCTGAGAGTTATGTATCGCACCTTTTTCTTATTGTTAACTTTTAAACTCTAACCAAAGAATTATTGTATCTTTATGTTTGTTTATTTTGTAACTAATCCCTTTATAAATATAGAAACAATAAAATAGACGGCCAATTGGTGTGGCACATAGCTTCCTCGCATGCTATCACATACTTCATTGATTTTATGCTTTTACTGGCCATTGCTGTCTTATTTATTTGTTTTCCCCCTGTTTTTACTACGTTTTTATTAGCTTGCATTCTTGTTTGTTTGTTTGTTTGTCCGGTACAAATCTGGCAATCGATTTCTAACTAACTTCCCGAATAGCTAGACATTTGAAACTTTTAGCATAGCTCAGAACACGATGAAAATGCATTATTATAATACTTTTAGCCATCTTTCAGCAGAAATTAATTAGTTTTCAGCACATTTTGCTGTGCGGAAAGTTAGTTCGGAAAAAATCCGCAAGTTATTTTTATTTGTTTTGCCATATCCAATATTTACGCAATCTTCATTTTGACGTGTCTCAAATTTGTGATAGATAAACATTGAATGACAGCAAAACAGGAAATATCGATTATATTATTTCAAATAAATCGATGGCATGCTTTAGATTTGGTGTTGGGGAGATCCGTTGTACAAAGATTTATCCTTTTATAGGTTCAAGATCTGCTCTCTGGATGGTTGTTATTTATGTAAAGTAAATAAATTCGGAACTATTTTTTTTTTTTTTTCACTAACATTACATATTATATAACAATAACAATTATATTATAAACATTACTTACGATTCAACAGAAAATTTAAAAACGTAGTATATAAAAAGTTCATTTTATCTTGAAATTATTTAATCTGTCAATCTGCAGGTTGTTTTCGATAAACTATCAAAGTTTCAAACAAATCAGATAAGTACTTTCGAAGCTATAGGTGTAAATAGATGTATGTTTGTGCGCATGTGGAAGAGAAACAAATGAGTGCAGATGGTTGAAATTTATATGGGACCAACAATGAGCTAATTATGACCTACGATACAAATTTCACTAAAATCGGATGTGTAGTTTTTAAGATATGTTGGTTCGCAAAAATTGAACGATAGACCGACATATAAAGGTTATACTTAATTCAATGAATAGAAAAAAAGTACTAAAGAATAGCTAGAATTCTGATGTTTAAGCATGATTCAGCGATATTGAATTGACTATTTCAAGTATTTAATTCTCAAGATGGTTTCTACTTGACCTACTAGATGGAATAAATAGATGTCGAAAGTCAAGAGTTGGTCTATGGCAGTAGAATTTAAGGAGTATAGATTCAAACTCTTCCAAGTGTTTCACTATTTACTTAAAGTTTCCACGAGGCAGGAAGGTTATACCGTAGCTGTAATAAAGGAAGGTTTTTTTGTGTCGATACATGATATTGTATTTATCTATTTGTAACAAATAGAGTTTGAGTTATTTAAGAGAGATATATAAGTAAATATTTGACCTGACTTTCATTCCAATAAATTTTTCTATCCTGTTCAACTATTTACAGCCAAATAAGGTTCTTTCTGTCAACTTGTGTAAAAGCTATATCATTTTTTTCTTCTACGATATTCTTATTTTTGACGAATCAAAATTATTTAATATATCTTTTACAATGTGTAAAAGATATATTGTAGAGTAATATCACACACATTATATATATTTATATATATATATATATATATATATATATATATATATATATATATATATATATTATATATATATATAATGTATATACATATACAGGGTGGTCCAAAAGTCTCCCCCCCCCCTCTTAACTTTTGAACGGTTAGAGATAAATTAATGAAACTTAGGCGATCTTTACTATGTAAAGGGAAGTTTGTTTTCATGCAATCGCGCAGTAGGGGCAACCTCCCATTTTGCCCCCAGACCTCCTAACTTCAAAATTTTAACCTGGAATGTATATTTTTGATATCAGATTTAGATTCTACGGTAAAAAATAAAAATATTTTACTTCTAACTTTTTTTTCTATCTCCAATATTTGGCCCCCTATAGGGGGGAAAAGGTAAACAAATGGTAGATTTCAACGTCTGGGGGCAAAATGGTGGTTGCCCCTAGTAGGCGAGTGGATAATTACACACTTCCCTTTATATGGTACAGATCCCCCAAGTTCAATTACTTTATTTCAAACCGTTTAGATTTTATAACGATCAAAGTGTTATTTTTTTACTATTTCGGAAGGGTTATTTCGCTATCTTTGCCCCCCTGTGGGGGCAAAATATTGGAGATAGAAAAAATAGTTTCAAGTAAAAGTTTATTATTTTTCACTTTAGAATCCAAATATGCTATCAAAAATATACATTCCAATTTGAAATTCTGAAGTTGGGTGGCCTGGGGGCAAAGTGGGTGGTTGCCCCTAGTGGGTGATTGCATGAAAACACACTTCCCTTTGTATGGTAGAGATCCCCCAAGTTTCATTAATTTATCTCAAACCGTTCAAAAGTTAGGAGGGGGGGGGGGACTTTTGGACCACCCTGTATATATATATATATATATATATATATATATATATATATATATATATATATATATATATATATATATATATATATATATATATATATATATATATACAGGTTGTTTGGAAGATGTAACAAACGAAGAGGGCAGATTCTACCCATCATTTGCAACTGAAAACACTATACATACTATATACTATGGGTCAATTCTCAATAGTTGCGTCACAATAATTTGTTTTGTTATTTTCCATGCTACGACCATTTCAATTAAAAAAAATCGGTCCGAGACAACTCAGACAAACTTTCTCATATACGAGTTCATAATTACTTAGCCAAGTGTTTTCCATTTATTAGTTTTTGTATGTACATTTAATTATTACTGAACATTTCATCAAAATTTACCATAAAAATAACTTCTCCTTGGCGGGGAATCGAACCCGGGCTCTCCCTGTCCGCGTTTTAAGCTTTTTTCTCAGGAACTAGATTTTTCCCGGGAAAACGGGTTATATCGTTACATTCGTATTTAAATAGACTACATTTTAGAATTTTTTAATTAAAATCGTCGGAACCGTTTTCGAGACATAATTTTTTTCACGTTTTTTCCAGAGTTTTTGGGGGGTAGTGCCCCTAAATTTGGAGCTAAAATTCATTTCTCGATTTCGCCTCGGGGTATGATTTTTTTGAACATGTATGCCAAATTTCTTCAAATTCGGCCCAGTAGTTTAGTCTCCAGGCGTCTGCACAGACGACAGACAGACAGACATTTTTTAAAAACCACTTTTTTGGACTCAGGGGACCTCAAAACGTGTAAATCCATCAAAATCTCAAAATCGAATTTTCGCGCCATCACAATACTTTCTCTTTATATGAGAAAGTAAAAATCGGACGCTGCTCCTAAACTAATGATGATAGAGCTGAAATAAAAATACCGTTAAAAAGAGGAGAAAATATCATTTTATAAAAAGTATATTCTAAAAGCCTTAAAGGAGTAAAACATATGCCTAAATTTAATTTTATTGTTAATTTCATTTAAAAAATTATAATTTATTTTTGTTTCAGCCTGTAATAATGCCAAAACGGTAAGCGCTACAGTTTGCCAAATTTCAGTAAAACTTCAGGGAGATGAATTATTAAATTTAATTAAAGAGGACCACAGACCTTACTGCAAAGATGGACCTATGGACTATGTAAATAGAAATTTTAACCCTTATGATATTTGACTGGATTTATTTTTATTTTTTTTTATTTTTTTTTTTATTTTTTTTTTTTTAAATTTATTAGAAAAATTGCAACTAAATATTTTTACATGTTATAAGCAATATTAATGTATGTTTTTACAATGACTTGATTGACCTGAAGTGAGGAACTATCCATTAACAGTACTCACTGATACTAGCTTGAATTAATACAATAATTAATAATTGGTAATTGTTGATATATTAAGAAATTAAGCAAATCACGTGGCCACTGCTTCTTTAGACGTCGAGGAGGATTTCCAGGAATGAATGGTAATGACAGGTTGAGAATTAAAGGATTGGGATGTTGGGATATGGAGTCATGGAAGGATTTATATCGGGTTATGGCTAGATCATGGACGAAGCGGACTTTAAGGTTGTTGTGAAGGGTGAAGTTAGAAACATAGAATGGAGCGTGGACTATTCTTCTTAGGATTTTGGACTGTAGGGACTGGATACGATAGGAGTTTGACTGGAAAGTAATTTATTATTAAAAAAAAATATTAAATTGTTCTTCAAACTTAATCATGTTAAATGCAATTATATGTTAAAGATTGAAACACTTTGGAGGACGGGACGAAACGCAAGTCGTGTTGGAACGGCTTTTACCCTTTGCGCAATTTCGTGACCTTCCCGCGAACTGTCCCCTGCTTAATTTAGACAAAGCTGTGCCAAAATGTTGACAAATTACTAATTTAAATTGGTATCAATATCATCATTCTAAAGAAAAATCGGTTATCATAAATATTGTAAGTAGAACAGTTTTATTGTTGTGTATTTATTTATGTTTAACTTTTGTATTGCTATGTTCATTCCGTTAAAGAGTATCTATAAAATATTTTAAATGTACGGTTACTTCATTTGTTTTTGGTAATTCCCTCTGTCATTTGTTCAATACGATACTAATCTTTAATTATAATATCTAGTATGTAAATGGTAGAATTTTTAGGGTTGGGAAGACTCGAGGGAATGGTAAGGGTCAGCTAGTGCAAGATTTACTACTTAACGAGCTAAGTCCGTTACAAGTACTGAACTAACTTCCCTAGGGACCTTATTTACTATTGATCCTAATGAATGAAACAGAAATAAAGATTTTACTTACATTATCTCGTATTGTATGCTTCTAGACTGATTCCTATCTTATTATTTGAGGAATGGATATTAAAAAATATAAACCACACTTGTTTCTTAGATTAGTTTATGTCCAGTGCAATTAGACATTGCACTTCGGAAAAATTAGAGGAAAGCTGAATTTTGGCATGAACCTTCATACTGCGGTTCTAAACAAAATGTCAAAAGTCCCCATTGATCCGAGTGCCGCTAAAAGAACTACGCGGAGTCAAAGGTCATCAAAAACGGTTTTTTGTGAATATCTCATTAACGATCGTGTTTACAGAAAAAATACAAGCTATCAAATTTGTAGCTTAGAACATTCCCTACAAAAAAGATTTTATGACTTTTATTCGTAGGTGTAACGGTTTTGGAGATAATTCAATTTATAGAGTTGTTTCAAATTTGTTCAAAAATGTTTCAAATTTCAGAGTTGAGTTTAAATTTGTTCTTGATGGATTTTATGAATTATTTGAAACGATCCGTGTGGCGAAAAAAGTAGTAAGAATCTTTATTATAGTAAATTTTATGCAAATTGTTTTAGTAAAGAATGATTTTTTACCCAAAGTTGATAGTTTTTGAGTTCTATGGAAAAAACTGAGAAAAAAAAAGTGGTTTTTTTCATGTTTTTTGGCTATAACTCAAATTCCAACAAAAAATTTTGGTGGCAAACCTCAGATTCGTAATCAGCACCCCAAAAAACATAAAGGAGCAACAAATCATAACAACTCCAGAATTTGTTTTAAGAAACTACCTAATGACTGGACTATTGTATCAGATTGAAATTTGACATGCTTGTTTCAATTGTACTTTAGATGATGTGACTAAAGTTTTATTAATATTGTTACGTAAGAACGTAAGATATCGGTAAAAATGTTACTGTCTCTATTTTAAACGGTTAGGTCCGCTTTAAACGTTTTAGCGATTTTTAACACTTCATAGCGGTTACAGTTTTACTAAAAAAAAGTATTTATAAAAGTTGTTTGTCTCATTGAATAGACGAAGTTAGAATTTTTCCCTTCCTAAAATTCCAATTTAGCATTTGAAGCGTACGTTTACGCGAGCTTTGCACGCGAACGCTTGGGCGGATAACGATGTCCTGGGCATTGGTCAAATGAACATGTGTACCAAGAAGTATAGGATTATTTATATGTATTTTCAATGAATTTATAAGTATTTGTTAGATATTTCAGATGTTTCAGTGATATCAAAATATAATACACTCTTACAGGAAATTTCAATTGTAAACTAGTGAATTATAAACTTGAAAGGTGTTTATATTCTAGATTTCATCATTTATCAATTAAAGGGCAGTAGAGATACATTGCCCCTTCATGTTTCACTGTTCCGACAAGGCCCTGCGTTCCAACTAGAATTCAGTGCGTTGTAATTCAAACCTGAACATTACCTACTTTTCTGTTTCCTACTAAAATAATTATTATTGTTAAACTTCTGTGTGTTATAAGTGGTTCAATCGCTCATATATCGATTACATTACTTGGCACTGCGCAGTAAACAGAATGTCTATTTAAAATTGTAAGTTACGTATATAGTCAATGTTCATTGGTCTTAAAATCAGTTAAAATTCTTATAATTAAGTACTTATTTAAGTGCAGATGTTTTTTTTTAACAAATTGATTTTTACTATTTGCAAGTTAAAATCACTTTGGTATCGCGTGCAACTTAATAATCAAAGAAAATTACTAGCATTCATAATTGCTTTAGTTTCACCGTTTGTAATTTTATGAATCTTTAAAATTGTAAAACCTTTTTGCTTCCATGAAAATGGAAGTATGGTGATACCCTCCAAAACGTAATTCCGAGATCTCTGTGAAGGAGGAGTCTTACGAACCCGGGGATATCATTAAAATCCGTTTCATATACACCTATGTCTGTGGGTACGTATGTATGTATGTAAGTACGTACTTACGTTTAAGTTATTATTAATTTTTATTATTATTTTTATTTTATTTTATTTTTATTTATTTTTTTTTTTTTTTTATTATTATTAATAATTATTATTATTATTATTTAAGTTATTATTACTTACTGAAGTCCGTTCAGAACTTTAAACCTTTATAACATCGCTTCAAGACATCGTATTGAGGTGCAGTTTGCGGCATTTTATAGAACTTTTGTCGGAAAAACTGATGGTGCAAACTCGAAACATCGTAGCTCGACGTTTCGAAGCTACAGTCACTTAAGCACGAAATCGGTCTGTCGACGAGAGCTTCAGTAGGCTTTATTTTATTTCAATTTCCTTTGGGTTATATATATGTGTCCTATAAGGTAGATTGTACCTATTATATTTGAGCGAAATCGGACAAGCGGTTTGGGAGATATTAGCATTTTAGTGTTTTTACTTCCATGAAAATTGGTACATGTAAATATTGAGTTCTCTCTTGCTCACGTATTGACAACACAACATTTCAAGGTATTTATGTGTGGGATTTCCACACCGGTACTTTTGTTTAACAATAAAGAGTTTGGAAAAGATTTTCCGAGTTGAAAATTTGGCTTCTGCACTATATTTATATATTGTCTGTTTCTTCAGCTGATCCCTTATGTTGTTATTGGATTTTCTTATTCAATAACAACAATATTGAGATATGTGACAGTTTTTAAAAAAAAAAAACATTTTCATTTATAAAGACTAACAAAATGAAAAAGAAAATCCTATATATATTTTATTGTGATATGCTAAACCACTTTTAGCCGGTTTTAATGAAAAAAAAAAAAAAAAAAAAAATTGTATTAAAGCCTAAAACATTTCGAGTCAGAATCACTTAGCGCATTGTGGTTTCATATACCTACCTACATCACCATTCTACGCCCTGTCGTAAAAATCTGTCCTGAATATATATTATATACTTTATTTAAACTGTGGAAGGGTAAAAAAGCGTTTAGTATAATGTACTGAGAGGAAAACTGAGTTTCTTAGGGATCGATTATATTGGAAAACCAGACTAAAAAGTACTCAAAGTATATAAAAGCCTCCAGTGTGAAAAATATGAGGGGAAGAGAAATAAAAATTAAATAAATATAATGGCGCGAGAAAAGTACTATCATTTATGTTAAGGGGAGGTGTATATTATTACATGAAACGAAAAAGGATCGTAACATTGAGGATTTATACATTAACATGGAAGAAAGCGAGAATACAACGTACAAAAGTCACCTGAAGAAAATCCAATTTTAAAAAATAAAATATTACCCTATTTGAATTATTTTAACAAATGTGATGCACAATAATACATATTTTCTCATTATTTTTTTTATAGAAAAAGAAAATCTTTATAAGATATTTCCATCTCCTTATTGTATAAACAAGCATAAAAGGGAATATTAAAATAATAGAGTAACGATGCAATAAAACTAAAAGACATAAAACAATGGTTTAGAGGCACGTCATATAAAATAAACAGAATCCTATAGAATTTAAGAGAGAATAAAAGATTTTAGAGTATGTATGTTCTAATATGTGAAATTTAATTATATCCAATTTATATATATATATATATATATATATATATATATATATATATATATATATATATATATATATATATATATATATTTATATATATATATATATATATATAGATATATATATATATATATATATATATATATATATATATATATATATTATATATATATATATGTGAGTGTGTGTGTGTGTGTATGCAGTGAAATTATAATTATACCCCCAGGCAAAAACATGATATGAGATTATGAGATTTATCGTTATATTTTGGGTGCTTCTTAAAAAAACGATGTAATACAATTTTTATTTTCTCTTTAAATAAAGATCTCTACAAGAAAAAAAATGGTTCAAGTAGTGAGTTTAAAGACCTATAAAACCATATATGTCGCATTGTCACTGATTTGTAGAATATCGTGTGTAGTATATTGTTTTGATTTATTTATTTTACAAAAAGAATCATACTGCCAAAGTTCTGTTCTAATATATCTGATTACTTTTTGTATTTGTCTGTTATCCCCCCTGTTTTTTTTTTTAAACTTCATAAAACATTAATTTCCAACTTATACCATTAATTTTATTAATGGGTACTAAAACTTTCCTGAGCCATTGGTGCATAATTTAATGCTAAGTTACCCAACTTGATCTCCTCTTCGCTTGTACACAATACATATACAAACGGGGCTGCCCTTTTCGAACATGCAGTCTTTAGAAGTTACCGTTTTTAGAAGTAGATTCGAAAGTTTATAATATTCTTGCACGTTGTGAAGATAACGCGGTCGGGTTTAAATGGGCTCCTAATTTGAAGGGCCAAAGGAATGCTTTTTAGAGGGTAAGTTGGAATCTGGCCCTTGGATGCCAAGAGCTATATGGGCCCTTCTTGGCCCTTCTTCCTTTACGTTCCTCAATGCACGCTTTCCTCGCTTGAGTTCCAGCCGTTCTTTACCTCTTTTAATAATACCTTGACGTCATATCAGGAGGAAAAAAAAAATTAAATGAAAAACTCCGAAATTAAATATTATCCGCAGCACGCCCTTCTTAATAACTCCGTCGCCTTCAGAATACAAAATTGATAGATTTAATAAATTATTTATAGTGCTTTTCTATTCTTCACCTAACACGTAATATTTTTAACTCTCTAAAACTCTAAACCATGAAATGGTGGTTCTACCGTCGATTAATTATTAAATTTACATTAAAAATTCCATTATTATCCATCACAAAATGAATTACTATTTTTGAATAGTTGAACCATCCATTGATAAATGTCGTAAATTCGTTCATTTCTTTTAAAGATTGCGAGTTCAAACCCCTTTAACTAGAAATATGTTTATCACACTAAATTACATAACATCATGAATTTGACATGTTAATGGTGTGGGTCTATCTAAATTCCCCAATATTTTTGTAGGTTAATATATTTCCCGATGGTTTCATTATAAAATCTAGCAATTCAAGTAAAAAAAGAAATAGTCGAGGAGATAGCCTGCAAAAAAGTGTGTTACTAACATCAAGCTAGAATTTCGTATAAGTCAATCTTTTAGCCCCTTTTAAGAATATGTGGTCGGCTAAGTTCGTCTGCGGGACATAGCTTGGCAATAGGCGTTTGAAAAAACAAACCTGTGGAGAGCGGCCATGTCTCACCAATTATGGTGGACAATGTGATTTTCATGATCCTGAGTACAGAATTAGTAGACCGGAAATCAAGTTGATGTTATTCTGTCCCTTGACAGGTGACCACGTTGATTTTTATTAATATTTGAATAACTAACTTATCAAGTGTGAAAATAACATCGACTTGATTTTTTTGTCTACTAACTAATTCTGTACTCAGGATCATAAAAATCATACTGTCCACCACAATTGGCGGGACATGACCGCTCTCCACAATTTTTTTTTTTTTTTCAAATGCCTATTACCAAGTTATGTCCCGCAGACGAATCTAGCCGACCACATATTCTTAAAATTCGCTAAAAGATTAACTTGTATACAAAATTCTAGCTTGATGTTAGTCAGACACTTTTTTTCACGCTATCTCCTGGACTAAAAGGGTTATTCGTAAATTTCCTCTACATCGTTAAATTGACATGTCTGACGGACGCCACATCCAAATAGCCCCAATTCTCACAATTTCCAAAGATAAAAAAGTTGGGGGTTATACCACTCACGAAGTATCAGACGAGTATTTTTTTATTTCAAAATTTTCGGTCGGTGCCGAGGACTATTCCTTGAAATTTCAAGTATTTATTATTTTATTTTGGTGATTTTATTTTTACTTTTCCCCATTCTTAATGCTTGTATTAACTCGATTTCCTCACATTTTAACCTTCCTATTTCCATTAAAATTTTGAATCTATCCAACATGGTTTAATTTATCGTAGTTTTAAAATCAATATCCCAATTCTCCGGCTGCTGCCTACTCATGCGTTCTCTATCCCACGTCATTAATTGCTCTTAAAAGCATGGAACAATTTTTCAGCACATCTTTTTTCCTCTCAACGTATTTTTAATTCCTTTCTATCAGGATTGAATAAGAGAGGATTGCAGGCTTTTCCTTTTACCATTGTGCTCGATGAGTTTCTCTCTCCGCTGTGGAAAGGGGAAATCTTTCTTTTATTCAGTCGGGGGGGGGGGGGGGGGGATTACGTGAAGAGTTTGTCTTAATAACTTTCCACTGTTGACTCCCAATCCCCTTGCTCTAAATATAGCAAAAACATCGGTTATTGGAATTAATCTGGTTCGAGTTTTACTGCAAAATGCTTAATAACTCGACTAACTTAGTCACCAATATTTAATAACTCGACTAACTAAGTCATCAATACTTAATAACTCGACTCACAACGTCACCAATACTTAGTAACTCGACTAACTACGTCACCAATACTTAATAACTCGACTAACTACGTCACCAATACTTAATAACTCGACTAACTACGTCACCAATACTTAATAATTCGACTAACTACGTCACCAATACTTAATAACTCGACTAACTACGTCACCAATACTTAATAACTCGACTAACTACGTCACCAATACTTAATAATTCGACTAACTACGTCACCAATGCTTAATAACTCGACTAACTACGTCACAAACACTTAATAACTCGACTAACTACGTCACAAATACTTAATAACTCAACTAACTATGTCACCAAGTGAACTAAGTACTTAACTATAAATTTGTTTACAAAAATAAACTTAGTAGAAAAATGCATTATATTATTCACTAATCCAAAATTAATCTATGCTCAACACCATAGAAAATGTTTCTAATTGAAGCAGCGAAACGTCAGATTACTTATGAACTTTCATATACAGTTTAAAAGAAAATAGTCTGCCAATTAGTGTGGCACATAGCTTTCAGATGTCATGAAACTACAAAATAGCCATATAGAGGAAAATCAGCGCTACGAATATTTTGGTTTTTTGCATGTATCTATGCTTTAGGATAAGTAAATTTTTAAAAAAAGAAAGAAAGAAAGAAAGGAGTGTTCTGAACGAAGAATTTGATGCTCTTCAACTTCAGTTATTTGGCATTTTTCTTTTGGAATAACCGTTTTTGAGTTACTGACGTAGGAAACTGAGCATAGCACTTTCCATTTAAAATAATTGACAGCCGATTCTGACCAAACCTCTGTACTAAATTTACTGTCTGTATTCGACGCAGAATTTAATGTTCTTTAATTTTTATAAGATTACAATTTTCTTTTCGATGCACCTTTCAGATGTTATAAGCCAAATACTGAAAAAGGTTTCTAAATTTCGCGGTTTTTTGGCTCCCAAAAGTTAAGCTCACCTCACAAATAATCGGAAACTTATATTACTCTTATTTGGGATGCCCAAAATGTATTAAAACCATTTTCAGCTTCGTCTAATTTAATCGGAGGCACGGCTTTTTTGGGACTAATTTGACTGGGCTACTGTAAATGTAGTCATGAATATTGAATTTTATCGAGTAAGCTAGCTTACTGCTTACAGTAAACGCAATACAATATATTTGCTTGTCTCATCTTATAGAATATTCTATTTTATTTTACGAGAATTGTGTTCATGATTTATTTATTTCATTGCACTCTCAACAGAGTAATAAATCAAAATAGAGTAAACCATTCACATATAATATTTATATAAATTGAATGAGATTTTTATATTTTATAATACAAAATAAAATGAAAATTCTGAACATTTGTTCGCATATATTATTTAAATCTTTTAGTATCAGCCACGATAATTTTTATAATTAGATTTAATTTTTACTTTTTTAAAAAAAATATATTTTCTTGAAATACCCTTCCATAGCTGTGATTAAATTTTAATTTATTTTCGTGAACGAAAGATAAAATTATTGATTTATTTAAAATGTTAGACTTTTCGCAAAGATAAAACAGAGAAATCTTTAAACGTTTGTTCGAGTATAGTTTTGATCAACTCAAGGCTTTTTTTTATTAGGGTTTCGAGGTCATCCTACAAACCCTTATGCTTTTGGTAGTTCGTCCGTCCGTCCGTCGCATCTTGGAGTATATCTCCCGACCTACTGAAGCTATAGACTTGAAATTTGTTATACAAGTTAAACTTTTTTGCCCAAAAACAGAAAAACTATTGCGGACTTAAACACTCAAAATTTCTGCGATCTGCGATAAATTGAAAATAGATCGCCATATTTTATATTTTTTGTAATTTTCAAGTTAGGTATCATTTTAAAGCTATGAAAATGTTGATCTATACAAATATATATCGCGTTTCCAAAATGGCGGCCATTTTACCCCCGAAAAGATTAAAACAAACACGAAATGTACACTAACCCTCCCCCTACCCTGCACTATCCCATAGGATAGGTCCTAAAAATAAGGCAA
Organism: Gerris lacustris; assembly: GCA_951217055.1. NCBI lineage: Eukaryota > Metazoa > Arthropoda > Insecta > Hemiptera > Gerridae > Gerris > Gerris lacustris. Next base: position 64,948,431 of record OX578283.1, read on the forward strand.
AAATACATAAATATACATCTCTGTGGTCCAATGATATTTCCAGGAGTTGATATAAAAATGTCAAATTTTAGGGGGCCGTAACTATGGAGCCCCAAAATTTTTATTATTTGAAAATTTGAAGTTGGGTATCATTTTAATGGTATTGAAATTTGGTTCACAACATAATATCGTGTTTTTAAAATGGTGGCCATTTTACCCCTAAAAAAACAAATTAGTGCATACCGAAAATACAAAAGGATAATGCACACCTTACTTCTTAAAAGTGAAACTTTTTATTCATATTTTAGTTTAAAAAAAAATAAAAAAATAATAATAATAATGTATTTATAAATTCTTATGACCGAAGAAACCCTTTTAGTAACTTGCTGTCAAGTACTTGACGGGATTTTTATAAGTAATTATTTGTTTACATTGCTAAAAGGTTGGATAATTTAAAAAAATTAAATTGTTTAAAATATATTAATGGCTATTATATTCATACAGTGTTACTATTACTTAATATTGAATTTAAAAATTTTCAGTTCCATTTTCTTCCAGATCTAGTCTGCTAGTTAAAAGAACTGGTTTGGAAAATAGAAAGTAGATTTTCCTAAAAATGTTTTCTCTCGTCATAATCAATTAGGGTAATGTATTATGGGTAATGTGTATCCCATATTTTACTAACACTGTTAATTAGAATAATAGTTCATAACCTAATACATTGCTTTACCTTTATACGAGCCGTTAAGCCCGTCATTTTTTAAAAAAAGAAAAATTAAGTAAATTAATTTAGATAAGTTATTATATCTATTTGAAGACAAAAAAAAAAAATCAAACCTTAACAAATATTTATTTTAATGGGATAAATGTGGTTGCCTTAGCTTAGCAATAACAAATCATTTCGAGGTGCGTCGTCGGGACACTACTCGATTATACAAATGATAACATTTATAAATCTATCCCTTATAAGCACAGTTAGATGAGGAAAATATCTCTTTTAATCTCTCTCTTAATGCTAAATAGTTATTAGGAAATAAGTATTCATTATAAATATTTTAATTATATCGATAACATTTTTGAATTTCAACGGATGAAATTTCAGTTTTATCCCCACTTAATCTATGCATAAATTTAAAATTTTGTCTGTGCTCCACGAGTCCGACTTTATAGGCGTAAAACTGGGTAAACGAAATTGATTATTTTTTAGAGGTGAGCGCAAACATGTTGAGGGTCATGTTGTAGGCTTGGATTCATCGAAAAATATTGAATAGAAACAAAGGTAATAAAAATATTAAAACGTTAAAAAATAAATCTAAGAAATTAGGTTGACACTAGATAAAGTGTAGTGGATAGCGGACAAGCAAGTAAAAAGAACGATGAAAGAAAGTAAGAAGTAAACGGAAAATAAATTGTACATACTACCTTTAAGTGTAATAAACATTATCTAAATGCAGAGAAATTGATGAAAATCAGACGATTCAAAAAAATTTCAATTTCAATTCAAAGATTTCAATTTAGTGTAATCTTCTAGTCAGCCAGCTGGAGAATGACCCTAGGAGGAGTAGAAATATCGCTAAAGGGAGCGTATTATTTTTCCTTAACCCTGGAATGCTAATGGCAGTCAAATCGACGAGCACAGTTTGAACTTTAACCTTCTATGCTCGTATACGATGGATAATTAATTGGTCGTCGAATGAGCCTGAGAAATTGGCCTAGGGGTAAGGGGCAACGGGCCTAGGATAATTGGCCTTGGACCAGAGACCAGTGGCCGATAACCTGGGGCCTGGAGCATTTAGCAAAGGGTCTAGGGCTTTTGGCCTAGGGCTTTTGGCCTGGGGCATGAGACCTGGTGCATTAATGTTAACTCAATTTCAGATTATTCTAATGTTCTTACAAACTTATTTGTCACCACATGTTTGTATATCTCACTTAATGATTTATTTGAGTTATTAATAGTTTTCTCTTTATAAAAGAGTAGTTTCAACCCAAAAAAAAATGTATTTTCTGCATATGTTAGTCGAATCGATGAAGGTTTAGTAATACCAGCCATCCAATTACCATTATCATTCCAGGTTTAAAGCGAAATAACAATTAAATTAAACAATACAAGGAACCAACTAGTCCCCTTTCTAGTTATATAAAGTGACAAAACCCACTGATTCACTAATATGCATTATATAAATATAAATGTATTCACAATACTGGATAATACAGGTAATATAGTATGCACATATAGATAATCTCTCAGACTGTATAAATCTTAACGGTTCAATTCCATTATCTATTGATTTACTTAAGTTCCCCGTAATCAGCTGTTCCAATGTCTATCGAGTCCAAAACAGTAAATTTTGATGAAATCTGTAAGTGGTCTTACGTCTTAAATTATTATCAAATTAGTTATACCCTCTATTGGTAAATAGAGATTCTACTATCAATTTCTAATCACTAGTTTAATTTTAAGACTAGTTTAATGATTGCAAAAAAATGTGTCTCACAAATGTAATACAATCATAACACTTAAGAGCCCAAAGTTAATATTGAGTCCAAAACAGTAAATACTGAAGAAATGTCTGTATAATATGTGATCTTTCATCTACCCTCTATGGGCTAGTAGAGATTCTACTATCAATTTCTAAACAATAGCTTAATAACTGTAATGATTGCAATAAAATTTTATATTTAATACAATCATAACACTATAAAGCTCAAGGTTTTATTGAGTTCAAAACAGTAAATTCTGAAGAAATGTCTGTATAATATGTGATCTTCCATCTACCCTCTATATGTGTCAGTAGGGATTTTACTATCAATTTATAACAATAGCTTAATTACTCTGACTGCAATAAAATGTATTATTAAAATTTAATTCAATCTTAACACTATATAGCCAAAAAAAGAGTTACTGAGTCCAAAAAAGAAATTTTTTAGAAATGTCTATGCGTGGCCTTCCATCAACCCTCCAAGGGGGAGAATAGAGATCAGGGGTAGGGGGTCAGTAGAGATTCTAATATTGATTTCTAATCACTTGCTTATTAACTAGAATGATTTCAAATAACCCATTAGTGCCCAGCGCAGCCTTATGGTATCACTAAACTGCTATTTACATTTATTTGTTTATTATGATTATTATTTAACCGAGGGCGTTTATTTAAATCATTACCAATTCCGGAAGGTTTATTTTATGTCACCCCCTTGACAAGAGCAAAATCTTTGATATTGTTTTTATGGAGTGATATAGTTTTATGGGAGTGCATTTAAAATATATATATATATATATATATATATATATATATATATATATATATATATATATATATAATGTCAAAACTCAATATCAAATTATTTATAGTTTTTGTCGAAGATTTTGCTCTTGTCAATTCTTCTTATCTCAAGTTTAATTAAAGAAAAGTTGATATATTTTTTGTTTGGTTGGTAGCATCTTGGAAGGCCATTAAGTTGCTTTGTCTTTGGGTGTCCAGTGCAGATGCTCTTGCCTAACTTGAGTCCTAAGTTTAGTGAAGAGAAAACTTCTTGCAAAGTGGCCATTTTGTCAACAACTGTTGTATGCCTGTGTACCATCTCTGTACAGGCCTTTCTCAAACAGCTAAGTCCTTTATAAGTAGGCCTTTCTTGATCCTGTTTTGCTTCAAGTAATTTAATCGGCTTATTATTTCCTTTTAAGGTGCTTATGATTTTTCGTTTTTGAAGGCATTATTATTTCAAAATTATTTTTGAATGTCATAATTCAGAAATTGTTTAATAAAGCTAGTGAATGAGGTGGTGGAAATTGTTTGTTAAATCACTCAGGTAGAGTGGTTGGGATAAGAGAGTACAGTTTAGGGTTAGGACATCGATGTCGATGTATCGAAAACATCGATGTATCGGATTTAAAAACATCGATGATGATCTTTCGATGTATCGGACAACATCGATGTATCGGATTTAAAAACATCGATGATGATCTTTCGATGTATCGGACAACATCGATGTATCGGACAACATCGATGTATCGGACAACATCGATGTATCGGACAACATCGATGTATCGGACAACATCGATGTTTTCCCGAAACATCGAAAAGATCGATGTGATCGATGTATAGGACCCCAAAAAATGTCGACAACGATTATAGGGAACGAGAACGAGGGAATTTTTTTAAACCGGACCTTTTTTTTTGCTCGTCGGGTTGGTGGACCGATGTCGAAGTATCGAAAACATCGATGTTTTCTTTCGATGTCTTGGCTAACATCGATGTTCGTTCTTTCAATGTCGATGTATCGAAAACATCGATGTTTACCTATCGATGTCCCAACCCTTACAGTTACAACTGAAGGGATAAGAAGGTCAATAACTCGTCCTAGAATATTTGTCATTCTGCGCCAACATATCAGTGGTAGGGACGAGGAAGTACAGTTCCCTCCTACAGGGAGAAGGGGGCTGCAGCTCTTCCTAGAATAGTTTTGTTATTCTACGCCAAGTTATTAGTATTAGGGATGACGGAGTGCATCAGTTTCAAAAAGGCTGTATCTAGTGAATGAAGCTTAAAATAGTGGGTAGAATTCAATAAACAATAATAATTAAAAAAATCATACCCAAAGCTGAAATCGAGAAATAAGTGTCATCTCAAAATTTGTCCCTAAAAAAATTTACATATCTTGAAAACATAATCATTTCTCTAATAAAAAATCCGACTATTCTGATTCAAAAATTCCTTTTTGAAGTAGCATTTAAATGTGAGTCTAATAATGTAAAAGGGTGATTAGACGATCCGATATGGTCTCCCCAAGTCGGGTCATCCCTTCCCCCCCCCCCCCTCCCCCCGAAAAACATTCAAACAGGGTCTTGGTCCCTTTTTGAAGGAGAAAACAGACAGGGAAGTCGGATGGAAATCCCATAGAAAACAGACAGGGAAGTCGGATGGAAATCCCATTGAAAACAGACAGGGAAGTCGGATGGAAATCCCATAGAAAACAGACAGGGAAGTCGGATGGAAATCCCATTGAAAACAGACAGGGAAGTCGGATGGAAATCCCATAGAAAACAGACAGGGAAGTCGGGTGGAAATCCCATAGAAAACAGACAGGGAAGTCGGATGGAAATCCCATAGAAAACAGACAGGGAAGTCGGGTGGAAATCCCATAGAAAACAGACAGGGAAGTCGGATGGAAATCCCATAGAAAACAGCGAGGGAAGTAGGATGGAAATCCCATAGAAAACAGCGAGGGAAGTAGGATGGAAATCCCATAGAAAACAGAGGGAAGTCGGATGCAAATCCCATAGAAAACAGACAGGGAAGTCGGGTGGAAATCCCACAGAAAAAATACAGGGAAATCAGATGGAAATCCCATAGAAAACAGACAGGGAAGTTGGATGGAAGTCGGTGGGTTGAAAGGGGAAGAACTCCAGGCCCTTCTATAGAATACTTTAGAAAATGATGATACTGTCCAGGGAATCTCTTAGCCTTAATTGATCCCAAGTTAGAACTAAAACCAAACTTGACCTGAGTGAGGATGGAATGGTTAAGTGTTTGTTTTTGATTGGGCGTAGCTAATGAAGCTGTTAAAACTTATCCCCCAAGTCCCTTGATCATTGATATTCTGTCTCGTGCCTCAACATTTCAGTTTCTCCCATGCATAGATAATCTATGATAGATTATAGTGTTTCACAATCTTTTAACTTAGTATATAAGTAGATCTCAAATATGAGATATTTTCCTTACAATTTTATACAACAAAGAGTTAATTTTAGGTATTTATAAAGTAAATTTAAATTTTGCACACTTCAAGTTTAACTTATAAATTAACTTTAAAAGATAGTTTAAAATTTAATTTATTAAAGGCTACATTTTTAAATTATCGTAAATGTACTAAATTAATTTAAATAAAAAAATTGGCCTATATAATTGTTTCCTAACGTTAATCGTCTTGGGGATAGGGGTAGTAATAATTAAGTTATACCTTTTAACTATAATAATTGAGAGTTCTAAAGATAATGAACCTAAGGAGGAGAAAGGGGGCTACCACAATATACAAATTTATTACTTTTTCTCTCTCTGATTTTATTAATAATTATAATTTTAAAAAAATAGACTGCCAATTAGTGTGGCACATAGCTTCCTCGCATCCTATCACATACTTTATTGATTTTATGCTTTTACAAAGCCATTATTGTCTAATTTATTTAATTCTTTGCCTAGTTTTTAAATATGTAAAAATTGTTTCGATTTTTCACATGAATTAAAGGGCATTTTTATAGAAAAGGGCCCCCCACTCTTTTTTAATCTAATATACCTTCTGACAACCGAATAATTCACTATTTTATGCAAAAGTCTGATATTCCTTTGTCCCAAAGCATATTGGACTGAATATCCCTTTGTCTTAATAGGTAGTTAGACTAAGGGATATAAACTCTTCTGTATAAACAACAAAAAGAGGGGCCCTTTTCTATAAGAGAACCAATTAAAGTATCAAATACGCAAAAGTTAAAGAGAATAGACAGTTAAAATTAATGTGGTGCTATCTGCAGTCTACTTTTGACAAACAATCTTAATTTCAAGTACTTTTGAAGATATAGGTGTAATTAAATGTTTGTTTGTGCGCATGTTGAAGAGAAATAAATAAACGCAGAAGGTTAAATCTTATATAGGATCAACAATGGGCTAATTATGACCAACCATACAAATTTCTTTAAAATCGGACATGTAGTTTTTAAGATATGTTGGTTCGCAAAAATTGAGCGACAGACAGTCAGACAGAAACGGAACCAAAAATGTTCCCTGATGTCTGAAACGGATTTCTGTTTTGGAATTTTTGAAATCGGAGATCTAAAAATTGTTCGTTCTTCAGAACGATCATATAGCTTCCGTTACCTTCGGTAAGCTCGGAAGCAAAATATTGAAGTAGTTATCATTAGGAAGAATATACTTAAATATTTTTTTAGAATAATATTTAACTGTTATTTATTTGCTATGTTACAAGGTAGTAAGTTTATTGCTTTAGGCATAATCATAATTATGTAAACCATGTTAATTAGTCAACTATTCAAAATATCCCTCCTGCAATTTGTAAATTATCCTATGTAATATTATCTTTTGTAATAATTAGTTGAATTTTGTCGGATATTACATCATGTTATTTGAGCGAGGCAGGCTCATAATTAGAGAGAACATCGTTATAACGTCTCACATTATTCATGTATATTGGTAGATTGATACGATCGAGTAAACGCCAGACAATACAGAATTCCACCCGCAAAAACCCATGGAATGTGATTTGATTAATCTGGTAGATTGGAAATATGGAAACCGGAGAGGGGAAAAAATGTTATGTAATTTTGAGAGATGAGGCACCGAGGAATTCAATTAATATACCACAATACTCAAGAGATTACAACCCGTATACTTTTTTCTCAAATTATTTTATAAAATATTACCTCAATTAATTTACTCCTTCTTCTAGGATAATTTAAATATTATTGTTCATTAAATAATAAAATAAAATTAATTGTTGAGTTTAAAATATGTCAAAAGTAAATACAAAAAATCGGTCTGACGCAACTCAGACAAACTTTCTTATGTATAAGTTTATAATTTCTTAGCCCAGTGTTTTCCATTTATTAGTTTTCGTATGTATATTTAATAATTATTGAACATGTCATCAAAATTTATCATAAAAGTAACATCTCCTGGGCGGGGAATCGAACCCAGGCTCTCTCTGTCCACGTTTTAAGCTATTTTTTTAGGAACTAGATTTTTCCCGGGAAAACTACTTATATTGTTAGATTCGTATTTAAATGGACTACATTAAAAAATTATAATTTTTAATAAAATCGTCGGAACCGTTTACGAGAAATAATTTTTTTTTCACGTTTTTTCAAAGTTTTTGGGAGGTTGCGCCCCCAAATTTGGAGCTAAAATTCATTTCTCGATCGCCTCGGGGTATGATTTTTCTGAACAAGTATGCCAAATTTCGTCAAAATCGGACTAGTAGTTTAGGCTCCAGGTGTCTGCACAGATGACAGACAGACGACAGACAGACATTTTTTAAAAACTACTTTTTTGGACTCAGGGGACCTCATAACGTGTTAATCCATCAAAATCTCAAAATCGAATTTTCAGAGTTTTTAGGGGGTAGCGCCCCTAAATTTGAAGTTAAAATTCATTTCTTGATTTCGCCTCGGGGTATGATTTTTCTCAACTTGTATGCCAAATCGGCCCAGTAGTTTAGCCTCCAGGCGTCTGCTCAGACGACAGACATTTTTTTAAATATCACTTTCTTTGTACTCAGGGGACCTTAAAACGTGTAAATCCATCAAAATCGAATTTTCGGGCCATCACAATACTTTCTCTTTATATGAGAAAGTCACATTCTATAGGCATATGAATTATTATTGTCAATTCCTAAATTGCTTTTAAGTACTCTATATATTTATAAAACTTGAGTTTTGTCTGTACATTGTTCAGAATTGCAAAAAATTTTCATTTCATATATTCCAAAACCTGAATCCGGCCTTTTTTTTTCGGTTTTTTCGAGTATGTTTGTATGTGTGTCTGTCGCTATCAGTCCGACTTTATAGTCACAAAACTGGCTAAACGAAATCGATTAATTTTTTTTTCAGAGGTGAGCGCAAACATATTGCGCATGTTGTAGGCTTGGTTTTATCGAAAAATATTGAGTAGAACCAAAGTTATTAACAATTTTATTAAATAATTAGTTTGACTGTATATTTTAAGTGACAAAACCCACTGACTTGCTAATCAAAATGATTGGGTACTTCTAGACCTCACGGTTTTTTTGCTTTTGGTCGATATTAAAGATGGCAGACGCTACGCTTAAAGTGTTTTTGGAGGTTTGTTGCTGCTACACGGTAAGTCGTATTGAAAAGCAGATTCCGCCGGTGCGGCGCGGCGGTAACTGAAGTTAAAATATCTACAACTGTAGTCCTACGATATTTGTATCTCCATAGGTTCTACCTTAAATAGAGCTAAATTATATATATTTAAAAAAAATTGACTTTGAGCCTCACTCTAATGGTCTTTAAATCGAGTATTTATTATTTTATTAATTTGTCCTAGAACCAGAGTTATTACATATTTACTGGTGCAGTTGCCATATTGAGAAGAGACTGATAATTAAAGTAATGCACCAATGATTGATTATTGTTCTATGACTTCCCAATCTGCGATTGGTTTTGACTGCGTTTATTTTCTCATTTATTTTATCTTTTTTTTCTAGCATTGTTATTTATTACTATATTTTTTAGTTTAGATTGACAATCTTTTTTATTAATAAATAGATTTCGACGATTTGGGGAGATAATATAGTCCTGATTATATTCCTAGAAGGCTTTAGAAACAAAATTATGCAGGCATTTCATTTAATTGCTAGGTCTACATAAATACTCAAGCAAGAAGAAATTAGGTAGTTCTTTAATTAAGATTAAAATAGTCTATCAATTAGTAAGGCAAATTACATGCTCGAGTCTTATTATTGGATGAATGGTCACATGAATATAAAATCATTTCATACTTTCTGGGAATTGAAAGTGTGGTAGTTTAGGCCTTTTTTCAGTTCACAGTGGAGTCACACTGGCACACACCACACACACTTTTTCACTATTTATGCAATTCTAAATCTCCTCATCTGTAGGCAACTTTTAAAAAACCATCGTAACTTTTTCAAAATCGGACGAGTGCTTAAAAAAATTTAGGCGTTAAAAATAATAAAAAAAAAACAGTTTGTGGCTCATGCAGAAGAAAAAGCAATAACATGGCAATTAAAGGTACATTTTCCTAGAAGCGACTCTAGCGATGGGGCTATCTGCAGGTAACTTTCGATAAATTAAAAGCTTCATACAAATCAGATAAGTACTTTTGAAGCTATAGGTGTAAATAAATGTATGTTTGTGTACATGTGGAAGAGAAACAAATGAGTGCAGAAGGTTGAAACTTAAATGGGACCAACAGTGACCTAATTTTGACCTACCATACAAATTTCATTATTATATGAAGTTAGTAAAGCTGGACAGAAAAAGTACCAACAAAGTCAGCTTCAACTGGTTTAGTCAATTAAAGCAACACCTCGTGAAGGTAGGAATAGACAATCTAGATACAGATCAGAACACATTCCAGCTCACCAAAATCTTTTTAAAAAATTCCCTAGATTCGTGGTCCTGCCACTGCCTATCTTTGGACGTAGAATCTGCACAAGCATCCTCATACAACCCTCTGTACAGGCGACTAAGTTCGTTAGGTGTGGGCGAGGATTACATTGAGCAAAGAATGTCTATACATAAACTAAGAGTCGTCAGCCAATTAAGAATAAGCCACAAAGAAAAGATCCGAATTTACCATAAAGGCTACAAGTATGAAATGGATTCAACTTCACTATGTTCTATATGCAACTTACAGCAAAATGAAGATCTAACTCATTTCCTATTTATCTGCCCAATCTACGACTCGCTTAGAAAGCATTACTTACAGAACCCGCAATTGCTCAACAATGAAATGGACTGCGCTCTAGAGGAACTCCTAACAGACTTAAATTTAAACAAAATTAATAATATTTATTATTATACCTTAGGGGCTCTTAAAATAAGATCATTTATTATGAACGAGTAATTATATAAATGTTACCTCGGTCTTAACATAATTTATAGATAATCAAATAATTATAATATAAATATGATTTACAACAACAACAATAATAATAAGACATTTAAATAAACAAATAATTAAAACAATAATAATAACATTGAAACTTGCAATAATGAAGTGATCATAATAATATTGGAAAAAGGTATAATCTTTACATAAACAAACATGTTCTAGAAGCCACAATGAGTTTATTTACTCCTATCATTTATTTATAGTTATATATAGTTATGTCTACGTTATATTATAATCAATAACTATGTAGTCACTACTAAGTTTAGTCTTTTTCTTTTATGTATGTATTTATCAGTATATACTTATTTGTATAATATTATGTATAGTATATATGAAAGGTGTTATTTTCTTTTAATTTATAGAGTGCTAAATTATTATTTATGTAATGTCTCCAAACTCCGATTTGTAAAAATTTGTAAAAGTTTGTAACTTAAACAAATAAACATATCTATCTATCTATCTATCTATTAATATATGAAGTGTAATTTTTAAGATATGACGGTTCACAAAAATTGTGTGACAGACCGACAGACAGACACGGAACCAAAAACGTTGCCTGATGTCTGAAACGGATTTCTGTTTTGGAATTTTTGAAATCGGAGACCTAAAATGTTTTCGTTCTTCAGAACGATCACATAGTTAAGGTCGGACTAACTTTGGTAAGGTCGGAAGGAGTAAACTATATTTATTTATATATTATAATTATTTCTGCTCTATATTATGTACTAGCTTTCACCCCTCAGGCTAGATATATAGAGCATATATAGTGGCTGTTTCCTAAAATCATGTAGGCCTAGCAATTAAATTAAATTCCTAAATAGTTTTATTTTCAAAGCCTTTTAAGGATAAAATCAGGACTATATTCCACACATCATTAATTCCATTACTAAGAATGCAATACTCTCAAAATCGTAGTTTGGAGTCTATCTATATATTTAAAAAATTGCCAGTAGAAACTAAGTAATATAGTAATATCTAACAATGCTTAAAAAAGGTATAATGAATAATAAAAAAAAAAATTTACGAAACCAATTAGACTGGGAAGTCATTGAACAATCATCAACAATGATGGTGCATTATTTAATTACCAGCCTCTTCATTCAATACAGCAGTTGCACCAGTAAATATTTAATAACTCTAGTTCTAGAAACAATTAATAAAATATATAAATACTCGATTTAAGACCATCTGTGTGAGGTTTAAGCACTTCAATCAGAAATTAAATCGGTCAACAATTGGGCACGCCATAGGCACCCAAAGTTAAATTTATTTTTAAAAAAAATAAAATTTAGCTCTGTTTAAGGTAGAACCGATGAAATTACGACAAAAAGTAATAGGACCAAGTTTGTAGATCTTTTAAAATTAGTTACCGCTGGCGCAATCAGCTTGTCGATACAACTTACCGTTTAGCCACAATAAGCCTCTAAAAAAAATTTAAAGTGCGTCTGCCATCATCAATTTTTTAGGGGGGGGGGGGGTATATTTTTTTAACTTTTCGGATTTTTTCAATGGGCTTAGGCCAATTTCCGAGCAAACGCAAAAAACCGCAAGTCTCTAGGTGGGCTAGAAGTACCCAAAATTTTTTAATAGCGAGTCTGTGGGGTTTGTTTACGGCGCGGCGGGTCCACCTATTGTTTTTAGGTTATGTTTTATATACTTTTTTTTTATAAAATTGTTAATAACTTTGGTTCTACTCAATATTTTTAGATGAAACCAAGCCTAAAAATTGCGCAAGATGTTTGCGCTTACCTCTGAAAAAAAAATTAATCGATTTCATTTAGCCAGTTTTGCGCCTATAAAGTCTGACTGGGGCGACAGACACACATACATACCCACATACATACACGAAAAAAGTTAAGGCCGGATTCGGTTTTTGGAATGTCTAAAATGAAAAAGTATCCAAAAAATTTTCAATTCTGACCAATGTACAGACAAAACTTTAATTTTATATATATAGATATGTATATACAAATATAGACAACATCAATTTAATGATTGGAGAGTGAAAATAATCTCTGTACATGTTAAAACATGTATTTATTTTATAAGGCAGTGAATGAAAAGTTTTTTTGTTGTGTTTGTTGCCTCATTATGATCCATTAGTGAAAAGGGTCGGGGGGGGGGAATCACAATAGACTGAGATGCTGGGCCCTCAAATTTATAAACAACTTCGCCCATTAAATATTGTACAGCACTCTGTGTAAGGAGCTTTTCCTTGCCATCCTATCTTTTACAATGTAATATTCTTATAATGTTAAAGAAAACGTGGTTCATTAGTATTGTAACTTTAATATATTTCTATGTAACAACCTTTAATTTTATACATATATTCTATGTAACAACGATGTAGAACAATTATTTCTTTGATATAAAACGATTACATTTTATTCTTGTAAAAGATTATTAATTTTACATTTTTGTCGTTACATGAAGACTCTTGTTTTACAAAAATACGTAGAGCATTATCATTTGAAAGAATTTTACAATATTACGCATTGCATTTATATGCTTTCTTATATAGATTTGAATAATAATCATTGTTTTAAATTACAAATGTATATTATCTATATTGCATAATATTCATAAATCTTATAATATTTATTTCCAATTTAAATATCATTTAAATTGATAGATTCATTTATTAATGTAATATATTGTAATATATTGTCGGCTTGAGCCATGATAAATCATCTGTATATAAAAAAATAAATTGGGAAAAATCAGTTTATCATTATGTGATAAACATAAGATGATAAACGTAATGAAGCATTATGTCTATTTTTAAGAATAAAATTTATTTATATATACGAATTCAAAAATATCTTGACTGACGACAGACATTCAACATTGTTTGTATCGTGCCTGTCTTTCGGTCAGTAGTTCAACATTGTTGGTCTTGAGCCTGTCTTTCAGTTAGTAGTTCAACATTGTTGATGTCATGCCTGTCTTTCAGTCAGTAGTTCAACATGTTTTGTCTCGTGCCCGTCTTTCAGTCAGTAGTACAACATATTTTGTCTCGAGCCTGTCTTTCAGTCAGTAGTTCAACATGTTTTGTCTCGTGCTTGTCTTTCAGTCAGTAGTTCAACATTGTTGGTCTTGTGCCTGTCTTTCAGTCAGTAGTTAAACATTTTCGGCCTCTTGCCTGTCTTTCAGTCAGTAGTTAAACATTGTTGGTCTCGTGCTTGTCTTTCAGTCAGCAGTTTAACATTGTTGGTCTCATGCTTGTCTTTCAGTCAGTAGTTCAACATTGTTGGTCTTGTGCCAGTCTTTCAGTCAGTAGCTCAAATTTTCACTAACCATAATAATAACTACCTACAGGATAGGTAATTTAATTTAATTTGGAGTATAATTAGGCTACTTTTAGTCCCATATTAATTTAAACTTTCTGTTCCCTTTGTATGCTCTTTTTGATGAGAACATAATTAATTATCTTTATTAACATCTTCATTTTGAAAAGTGCATAATATCTTATTTTGAAGAGTTTTGAGTTGTTTGTGAAAAGGTAAAAGCTGCGAGCCCACATTTAATATAATTATAATTAGTGTGACAACTGGGAATCTAAAATGGTCCACTTTTTTTAATTGTTATGTGATCATTCGTGTATTAATAGAACGCGAGGAAGGTAAACACTACACTTATTGGCAGATTACTTTTTGATTATTGGTAATGATTTGATTAAATTTAATCTTTATATATTATTTAGTTTTTAAAGCATTCGTCCGATTTCAGTAAAAATTGATTAATAAAAACATAAGTAAATTTCATTATTACTTACTTATAATTATTGTAAAATTATCTTATTTTCTAACAACAGTATGTAATTTGTCCTATTTCAATTATTCCCATTGGAGAACATCAGTTCTAGTTATAAACCAATAAAAATTATTTAACCAGTCATACTATTAACCAATCAGAGTGGTTGAATTAATCAATACGATCAATTAAACCAGTCTTCCATATGGGACAGGTTCTCCTTTAGTATCAAAAAAGCATTATTGAAATAAAGTTTATTAAATTAGATCGTCATAAGAGAATACCTCAACTATTTTATGGACCCGATAGAGTTCTGATAATAAACCAATTGAAATTATGTAATCAGTTCAACTGTTTATTGCCAATTAGATAGGTTGAATTTATCAATTTGATAACCACCTATTAAAGCATGCCAGGAAAACGCTGCTTTATCATTTTTTATTCTTGTTTGAGAATTTACTTTTAAATTAATCTTTGATTTTTATTCAGTAGTGAACTGATTGAGATTACCCTTTTATTTCTTTCCCACTTGAGTAAGATCCCTAATATAGCAATCTAAATAACATATTTATTGATAAAATAAATTAAATGTATCGAGAATAACAAATATAAATGTATGTAATATCAAAATTATAATAAATAATTGAGTGAAGAGATAGACACATCATGCCACAATGGCATAAGAATAATTATTTTTAAATATTACTACCAAAATGTGGCTGTATTATTGTATAATATTTAGTCAAAGTATGATCAATGTTCCCGTTATTTCAGCTGGTTTATTCCTTAATTTTTATTATATAATTTTAATAAGAATTAACAGTTTACATGAATTTCTGGCTAAACTTGAGTTGAGAGTTCTAGATAATATTATTATTAGAAATTGATCAAATCATTTGCTCAGTCTAGGATAACTCAATTGCTCACTGTTGAATATTTTATAAACACTAATAATCATATTATTCCACAAAATGATAAGTATATATTTACGAAATGATTACTGTTAATACAAACTAGAGTGACTAAATAAATTATCACTAAGTAATAGTAATAATGTTATTTCATTTATCTATAGTAGTTATACTAAAATAAGTATATGCAGTTTTAGGCAACAATTAGGTACATAAAAAGTTATTTATATTTGGACATTTATGATTTATTGTAACAAATGGAAATGAATGATTCAAAACGTATGGATGAAGATATTTGTTCGAGGAAATCAGTGACATATTTTGTTTGAGTCAAATTAGTAAAAAGAGAGGTATAAGATAATAATTTTGAAAAATGTGTTTTTTTAAAAATATTTTGTTCGTTTTCTTATATATTTAAAAAAAATAATGTGTGTGACAAATTGTTTACAATATGTATTGTTAATTATTAGATGTAGGGTTAGAATGTTATTAATTTTGTTATTAATGTAAGGTTTAGATGTGATTGATGGTGTTGTATAGTGAGGTTGACGAAGTGTTGATAAAGTACATAAGATGTTCGGTATCGAAGAGGAGGTGGTATGAAAGGGGTGTCACTTCATTGAGAAATATGATGTTTTCCTCATTGAGGTTACATAACGCTACATAGTCAATGTACAGGTTAGGTAAAGGAATATTGGCGCCCAACATAGGGTAGACTTGAATAACTCTAGGTCTAATAGTAATAAGGTTGTTTTTTTACCTGTTGGTTGTTATACGAATAAGTCGCTTGTTGTGGGGGGGAAGGGTAAATGCGTTGACCGTTAGACCGTGCCTATTGTGTAGGTGTGCTGGTTCTCAGTCGGCGTGTAGGGGTCGACTGCCGGCTCGACTCGACGGCCAGATCGATGCCGAAGCCCCCCTCGGCTGCCATGGAGACCCCCCTCGGTTCCACGGAGCCACCCGGCGTCGCGATGACCACGCCCCTCCCCCCTCGTCCCTTCACGACTCCTTATTTTAATCATATCTCGCTCGCATCTCACACTTATCAATTTCGACTTGACGATACATCCTCCTTCCACTCAACCCCTTAACCAGATTATTATTAAAACTCGTGTTCCACTTCTATTCCGACTTGCTTTATCCCTTAATAGATAATGAGCACCCCTTTATCTTAGACTCCTCAGCACTCCCAGTCCCATTAGATCAATTTGTCTTTGATGGTATTTTGATACAGCGTTATGTGAATCGCATAGTTTGTCAACACGCTCTTACATGCCCATTATCTGTGACAAATTCTATAATAATTATTCATGTTGGTATCCCTTCAATATAATTCATGTATGAACTAATTACTCTCGAGACTAATATGACATGATTACCAATAAACAGCCTCATAGCTTCTTTTCAAATTTTTATTGACGTTTGATTTAAAATTTAACAAATAGATACTTGAAATCGCCCAAATTATTTCATGTTACTTAACTCTATCTGTGACTAAAAGATAATAAGAAATCACTAGTCTGTTAATACTGCCTGGGGCAGTGCTTTAACATCTAGAAAATTCTTTCCCTCGGATTTGCTATTAAGAATTTAGATTAGTTAAGCTGGGAAACATTAAGTATAAACGTAAAGCCGGGGCCACACATTGGTCATACGATACGGGAAACGTTGCTTGGCCAACGTGTGAATGGTTGAGTTGAAGCTCGTGAAAGCGCTGGTAGAGGTTGGAGCTTGCGATGGCCAACTGGAGAATGTTTGCAAGTGCCAGCTTCCCATCCACCCATTGGCCGCATGCAAATTGGCCACCACCAGCTCCAACCTCCGCCTGCACCTTCACAAGCACCAGATGAACCATCTATACTTTGGCCGCATGCTAATTGGCCATCACCGCCTCCAACCTCCGCCAGCGCCTCACAAGCACCAGATCAACCATCTATACGTTGGTTGCATACTAATTGGCTAACACCAGCTCCAACCTCCACCTGCACCTTCACAAGCACCAGATGAACTATCTATACGTTGGCCACATGCTAATTGGCTAACACCAGCTCCAACCTCCACCTCCACCTTCACAAGCACCAGATGAACCATCTATACGTTGGCCGCATGGGAAATTGGCCAACACCAGCTCCAACCTCCTCCAGCGCTCTCACAAGCACCAGATGAACCATCTATACGTTTGCCAAGTTACGCTTATATATGTCCAATGTGAGGTCATTAGAACGAGCATTCGCAATCTTTTGAACTAACGACCTTTTGCAATCGTTCGAACAAATAAATTTTCCATCATCGGCCATAAGTCCTTCAACTTGTTTGCTCTAGTCACTGTATTGTATTCTTTCAAGCTTACTTGATCTTCAATCGAAGAAGGGTTGATGTTTCGTCTACAATCTTTACGCGATCTTTTTTCACATGGATATACTTTAGCTCTGGGGTCGGAAGAGATTTTCGTTACGAAAAGAATGACTTGGAAAATGTGATGCTTTTGAATATCGTTCCAGGGAGTAGAGATTTAACAGGAGGTCGCTAGGTTTTTACTTTATACTACAATTTAACCCATTTAACGATAGGTGGGCTAAAGTTTCAATATACAACATGTAAAATGTGACGCTAAATATCGGGCCAGAAAGTCAGAATATAATATGAGGTAGATTCACTTGTATTCATTGCGAGTACTATATTTTGCCGATTGAAGTTCTAGTTAAGTTCTGATAAAAAGAAGTTCTAAATTTTATATCAGAGATCCTAGTGGACCATATGGTAATCAAAATTGATTAATGTTTCATTATTTTACACCTTAACATCCATCTACTATATCAATTAGATAAATGTAGACTGATTTTCATGGAAAGATATTGACATGTCCATAGGTGTGTTAATATTTTTACTACGTTTTTATTAGCTTGCTTTCTTGTTTGTTTGTTTGTCCGGTACAAATCTGGCAATCGATTTCTAACTAACTTCCCGAATAGCTAGACATTTGAAACTTTTTGCATAGCTC
Source organism: Gerris lacustris (assembly GCA_951217055.1). Lineage (NCBI taxonomy): Eukaryota > Metazoa > Arthropoda > Insecta > Hemiptera > Gerridae > Gerris > Gerris lacustris. The sequence goes on from OX578283.1 coordinate 64,966,742, forward strand.
AGAACACGATGACAATGCATTATTTTAATACTTTTAGCCATCTTTCAGCAGAATTTAATTGGTTTTCAGCAAATTTTGCTGTACGGAAAGTTAATTCGGAAAAAATCCGCAAGTTATTTTATTTGTTTTGCGATATCCCATTTTTACGCAATCTTCATTTTGTTGGGTCTCAAATTTGTAATAGATAAACATTGAATGACAGCAAAACAGGAAATATCGATTATATTATTTATCGATTATATTATTTCAAATATATCGATGGCACGCTTTTGATTTGGTTTGGGGAGATCCGTTGTACAAAGATTTGTCCTTTTATAGGTTTAAGATCAGCTCTCTAGGTAGTTGTCATTTATGTGAAGTACATAAATAAATTCGGAACTATTTTTTTTTTCACTAACATTATATATTATATAACAATAACAATTATATTATCAACATTACATACGATTCAACAGAAAATTTAAAAATATTCTTTATAAAATGTTCTTTTTATCTTTAAATTATTATGTGTTTAGAGTACAAAGTTGTATGGCCAGATAGAATTAACGGTTAAAAAAAAACGGTCTTGTTAGTGACTAGTGGCTCATGACCGGTTCGCAAAAACGACCGACTTTGACCATCTCTAAGAGCTAATTTACCTGAACTATCTTTTTACAACTCGGCAAGATTATTCTTGGTTATCGTGTTTCTTGGATTAATCTAAAATGACGATGTGGACTAAGTAAAATATTAGAGTTTATAGAACTATATCAGGCAGAAGCTTTAATATGGGAGTCCACCATCTGCACAAAAAACAGTAACTCAGTAGCTCAAAATTCATTTACTCTGAAATGCTCAGTATCCAAGCTCATAAACTGTCAAATGCACAGAAATGTTGAAATTGGCTTAAACTAAATTGAAATGAGGATGTGACAAGTGTAAAGCCAAATTTGTACAACCCCCTTTCCCCTTGCCCTTGTGATGTGTGAATGAACCGTCAATATTGGATTAAACATTGGTCTGGCCATTTGGATCAATGTGTGTGAGCCCGGCTTAAGATCAAAAATTAAATTTACCATTATCAAAATGTCACACAATATGACATTGTTAAGAATTCAGTAGTTTGAACATAATTTTTAACAAAAATATATAATATTTATTGTGATGACTCATGCCTAAGACATTTTATCTCAAGCAATCCACGACTGAATTATTAATCCTTTTATTTTCATTTTTTCAAGTCACTGTTTTAAATTTAATATTGTAATACTTTTTTTCTAGTCATATCTATTAGTTATTTATATTGTGACTTTCAGTACAATTTGATAAATCGTTTCTAAAAATAATCTGTCAATTAGTGTAGCACGTAGCTTCCTCGCGTTAAATAATGTTATTGCTTTTTTAACCCTAGTGTCTAATTTATTTATGTTTTTCTCCATTTTTTTTTTTTTTTAAATCTGTCAAAAACATTTTGACGTTGTACATGAATAAAAGCTCAGAGTAAGGAAGGAGTAGAGGGAGCAATGCAATTTGAAAAGTGGTTCATTATGCGACACCCATATACTAAACCTCTCAAGCGAGCTCAACCCGAACTAAAGTGACAACAACACGATCACGTGGTCACTGGTCCTTGTCTTATTGGTTTATTCCTTGTCCTTACGTGACCAAGGACGCTTGTCAACAAAACCTTTACACGTCTTGTGCTTTGTTTGATTGTTTTATTATCGAAATGTCAAATATGTCAAAATATTAAATATTTAACAAAGTTGACCGATTTAGTTGAAATTTGGTATACACATTCATTTTACCAGTGCTCAGGATGAGTTGGTAGGACAACGTTATGGACAAGTGTTCGTGCGCAACGCTCGCGTAAACGTAAGCTTAGAATATAAAATTCGAATTTTAGGGCGGGAAAAAATTCTAACTTCATCAATTCAATCAGACAAACAACTTTTTTAATTTCTTTTTTTAGTAAAACCAATATCAACACTGCTATGAAGTCTCAAAGATCGAAAAAATTATTAGAGTGGACCTAAACGTGTAATATAGAGAAAACAAGGTTTTTACCGATATCTTACGTTCTACCGTAACGATGTTAATGAAACTTCATACAGATCGTCAAAGTAGACTAGAAACAGGCATGTAAAATGACAACCTGATACAAGTAAAAGTTTTTGAGTAGTGAAGTGATATATTTTATAATATTTTAAATGGAGTGCCGGGTAGGTAGGGAACAGGACTGTACTACATCCATACTCTTTAACTATAAACTCATCATAATTAACTTTTTTCTCAATATTCAATACATATATATTGCTATAAGCCCACTTCAATGATAAAATTTTTTTTCTTTTAATTTTGCCTTAACTGCACTAATTTCGCTTTTTCTAACTCCGCCATGTATAAGTATACTTAGCAGTATGAGTGTCATTTAATAACTGATATGTAATGAAAGGCGTAAGGAACTTCGTTCCTAACTGTCTCGCGACACCACACGTATTTTCATTTTATTTATCTAGAGTACTTCAATTGTTTAATTTGTCATTTATTTATTCTGATAGAATAAAAGATGATTGAATATAATGTGTCAATCATATTTAATTTCGATCAAAATCGTTAAAAAAGAGTCAGGGTTGTCTATCAGTTAAATAACCCTCTCTGAATATTGTTATGGGAAAAAAAAGAAAAAAAAATAACAATGTTCTACATAATAGATTTCATACTAAACCCTTTGTAAATTAAATAAAAAGATTTATAGACTTAATAGACAACTACAGCTATTGAATCTAAAAACGATTTGAGAAATTACATTTTTTTACAAAAAATGTATTATTTAAAATAAAAATACACGTTTCACTAAAAAACAGAAAAAAACATAGATAGGTACATTTTAGAAAAGTTAAAAAGAAAGAGGTTGTTTAGATTTTAGATAAAGGATTCTGGACTAGAACAGGATATATAAGGTTATTGGTTTATTCCTTTAAATGGGATAGGATCGTTGGAAAAAGGAACGACTCCTTATTCTGAACTAAGGAAGAAAAAATAAGGAATAAGATTTGTAATGGAAATGTATGGGTTCAGCAGGGAAATATACCTGTGAATAACTTTTCTTTTTGTTTCTTTTTCTTTTCTTTTAGTTCTAATATCTTTAGTATTACTATTAAAAGATGAATAGATAAATATATATGTATAATATATATATATATATATATATATATATATATATATATATATATATATATATATATATATATATATATATATATATATATATATTTATATATATATATATATATATATATATATATATATATATATATATATATATATATATATATATATATATATATATATATTAGAGTTATAAATGAGGTTAGTAAATGCTAGGATATAAATAATTTAATATGGTTCGAGACTACTCAGACAAATTTTCTTATATATGAGTTCATAATTATACTTAGCACAGTGTTTTCCGTTTATTCGTTTTCGTGTTTTTATAGGTACATTATAATTGTTATTGAACATTTTATCTAAAATTATCATAAATAAAACTTCTCCTCGGCTGGGAATCGAACCCAGCTTCTCACCTTCCGCGTTGAAAGCTATTTTCTCAAGAACTAGATTTTTCCCGAAAATGGCTTATATAGATAGATTCGTATTTAAATGGACTACATTTTAGAATTTTTTAATCAAAATCGTGGAAATCGTTTTTGAGAATTTTTTTTTACAGAGTTTTTGGGGGGTAGCACCCCTAAATCTAGAGCTAATATTCATTTCGTGATTTCGCAGTGGGGTTTGATTTTTCTGAACATGTATGCCAAAATTTGTCAAAATCGGCCCTGTAGTTTAGGCTCTAGGCGCTGCACAAACAAATATTTAAAATCCATTGGATTTAAATCCATCAGTAGATTTTAAAAATGTCTGACAGTTATTAAAATCTACTTTTTTTGGACTCAGGGGACTTTAAAGCGTGTAAATCCATCAAACTCTCAAAATCGAATTTTCGCGCCTGTAAAAATATACTTTTTCTAAGTAAAAGTGCTGAGTTTAGATTTTTCATATAACAATTGAAGCGAATTAACCTTTTTCCCTGTTTTAATTATTTGCTTTATTTATCTTTATTTTATCATATTACGCAGTTGATGTAAAGAGAAGGTATTGCCGTGACGAAGAAAATGTTGATGGGATTTTATAGGATGACGTCTTAAGTTTGAATCATAATTATAATAAATCATCCATCGTCTTTTTTGTTATACGAAAAAAACAATTGTATAAAAGTGTAAAGAATTATTATTATTTTTTTTTTTAGAAACAATCTATTTATAGGCCAAGAGCGTTAGCTCAAAAATGGCCCTTAACGGGAAAACATTTTTTTTTCGTTTATGGCTTTATTTTGGTCCCCTGATGAACATACTAAGTTTTCCCCCTCGAGGGAGGTCGGAGTTGGCCGCTATTTTGAAAAAAAGGGACCAAAATTCGGTTTTTGGCAAATATCTTCGTTATCATCGATGATACTACAAAAATAGTTATTATCAAATTTATAGGGCTTTAAATTGTCAACAAAAAAGGTTTTGATGTTATTATACGTTAAAGTCAATAGTTTCGAAGCTATAGCGCAGCGAAGTGCGACACTTTTAGCGTATATTTACGTATTTTTACCCCTACCGGTTTTAGTCCAGGAGATAGCGTGCAAAAAAGTGTCTGACTAACATCAAGCTAGAATTTTGTATACAAGTCAATCTTTTAGCGCTTTTTATGAATATGTGGTCGGCTAAGTTCATCTGCGGGACATAGCTTGGCAATAGGCGTTTGAAAAAAACAAACCGGTGGAGAGCGGCCATGTCTCACCAATTATGGTTTACAATGTGATTTTCATGATCCTGAGTACAGAGTTAGTTAGTAGACCGAAAATCAAGTCGATGTTTGTTTGTCCCTTGACAGGGGACCACGTTGATTTTTAGTAATATTTGAATAACTAACCTATCAAGTGTGGAAATAACATCGACTTGATTTTTGGTCTACTAACTAATTCTGTACTCACGATCATGAAAATCATATTGTCCACCAAATTGGCGGGACATGGCTGCTCTCCACCATTTTGTTATTTTCAAATGCCAATTGCCAAGCTATGTCCCGTAGACGAACTTAGCCGACCACATATTCTTAAAATGTCCTAAAAGATTGACTTGTATACAAAATTCTAGCTTGATGTTAGTCAGACACTTTTTTGCACGCTATCTCCTGGACTATTTTGCTTTTCATATTATTTATTGTTTCTGAGGGACAAAATAAAGCGCTATTGCTTCGAAACTATTGACTTTAGCGTATAATAACATCGAACCTTTTTTGTAGACAATTTAAAGCCCTACAAATGTGATAATAATTATTTTTGTCGTATCATCGATGAGAACGAAGTTATTGGCCAAAAACCGAATTTTGGTCCCTTTTTTTTCAAAATGGCAGCCTACGCTAGGGTGGGTCGAAAAAAACTTTTTTTGGAAATCTAAAAACATGTAGTGATAAAAACTTGTTACTATGCTAGAAACGAAAGATCCCAAAATTGGGGCTCATTTGAACAAGTGCTAGGTCGCGCCCCGTCGCTTTGAAGTTTGATGTATGTGAAGTTCTTATAAAATAGCCATGTTGTGGTGTGTCGTATTATTTTTTGTGTTAATAGTTATTTATGTAACTAGGCAGCAAAATGGAATTTTACTGACGAGTGATTAGATTAGCCTCCGAGCCGAAGGCGAGGACAGGCTATGATCATTAACTGCCGAGGCGAAGCCGAGACAGGCAATGAATAAACGAGGCAGATATGTTTCCTTTGCTGCCTTGTTGCATACAATATTTTATCTACTTGCGGAAGAAAAATGAAGCTGCTAAAATGTTATCTTTATTAATATAACATAATTAATAACTATGTGTCATATTAATAAAGATAATAACATATGTATTAACTAAAATTAATGTTCAAATAAGAAACTTGGGAATAATAACAATAAGTGAAAAGCAAACTCAATCTATAAAACAACAAAATACAAAACACACGTTTATAACACACATAACTTCTAAATGAATAATGCACGCAATATAAAATATTTATTTATATTTTTACTAAAAAATTAATAAAAGTGTTAAAGATATCTTCTATTGCTTAAAAGAAAAGAAGTAGCTAGGATACATCAAGAAAAGTAGCTAGTTTAATCTAGGAAGATTTCAATAATAAAAATAATATGGATGTTCAATGTTTACATGACGCTACAGTTTAGTCAGTGACTCTACTATTTTTTTTAATTAAAGATCTACTAGTCATTGAACTTATTTAACAGAATTAACAAATATAGACAAATTATTTTATTATTAAAACGTTTATTTATTATTAAATATTACTTATTTAACTATAATATATAATGTTATAAGATAGAGATAATAGTATAAACTGTTCTTGCCAAAATAAGAGGTTATGACACGCAGTGGTAAACACTGTTACTTTCTCTGCCTAGGCAGGGAAATATTTCCCTGCCTAGGCAGAGAAAGTATTTTCCTGACTGTTTTAACTACTTTCCTGCTTGTTTTTAATATTTTAATGACAAATCAGGGAAATAGTACTTTCCAGCCTAAAAACAGTTAAGTAATGTTTAATTTTGCTGCCGCGGGTAGATAAAATATATTCCGAGTGTAGTTTTACTGTTAAATATATTTTATAGACATTTAGTGCTTGTGGTAACTGCATAGTTTAAATAATTAAGTTGTTTAGTTTAGCCAGTAAGTGATGATATATATAATTTTTTCGAAGAAATTAGAAAAAAATAAATTCCACAGAAGTTAAATTCCAAGTTTAGGTGAAAGAAACTTAATATTTTCTCCATTTTTAGTTTATTTCGTAATCGGTATATGTATAGCTTATAAAAAAATTAATTTAAATTGTGGTATGAGTATTTTTTATGAAATTACATACATAGTCATTAAGTGGAAGAAAGTAGTACGTAATAGACTGCCTTAATGCTAAACCACTACCAGTTTACTTATTATTTTTATTTTATAGAAAAACTAGTAACATGTTTTCACTAATAATTTTAAAGAGTGTATTTTATACCCCTCCCATCACCCTTAACGAGAATAGGGGGGCCGGGGGTTGGAGCCATACTCAGTAAAGTGCCCAAATCTGATCTTGGGTAATTTTTTGTGAAGAAGTTAAAAACAGTAACATGTTTTCACTAATAATTTAAAAGAGTGTATTTTATACCCCTCCCATCACCCTTAACGAGAATAGGGGGGGGGGGGGGTTGGAGCCATACTCAGTAAGGTGCCCAAATCTGATCTTGGGTAATTTTTAGTGAAGAAGTTAAAAACAGCAAAACCTTTTCTATATTATTTCGCTTACCTCTGCATAATATTTTATGTGAAATATTATGTGCAGGTAGAAAGAAAAAGCGCTTAAATGAGAACTTCTAATGAATGCCCAAACTAAAATTGGTTGATCTTAAACGCATCGCTATTTATAATGAAAACGAAAAACACAAATATAAAACATTCAAACAATGCACTTAAAACAATCTGATTTTGTTTGAAGTGGTTTTTTAACATATGTATATTTTAAGCTGGTAGACATTGTTAAGCTAATTAGACTAATTAATATATAAGTATGATAATCGTGCGACAAAGAATTTTAAGTAAAAACAAAAAACCTTTCTCTGTGTAATATAACTGTGACCTATTTTATTTCTCCTGACATAAGGTCCTGTCGTTACGCAAAAAAAAGTCCTTCCGCATTTTCCCTCGTAATGTAGCATCTAAAAAAATTACGAGCCTTTCTACAACCAAGGACAAAAACATTCCTCCACAACTCCCAGCTATTCTTTCTTTTTTCCCTCTGTTTTCTTTACACAAATGAAATGAAAAACTTAAAGAATAGCTCGCATACTATTCTTCTTTGCATTATGCTTGTGAAAAATCTAACTAACGCGATTAAAATTAAACATAATTTTTCTGGATCCTTATATTTAGGATTTTCGTTATATTCTTAAATTAAAAAAAAAAAAAAAAAAACATAATTTTTCTTGACCTTAATATTTTGGGCCTTTTATAAATATTCTTTATTTTTTAAAAAAAATGTGCTACAATATTTCTTTTTTACTAATTACATTCACGTTATTACCATTGTAATTAGTAATATACTTTATTGCTTACGAGCTTACCTAATATAACGGATGCTATGTGATCGTTCTGAAAATCAAAAATATTTTATGTCTCCGATTTCAAAAATTCAAAGACAGAAATCCGTTTCAGACACCAGGCAACATTTTTGGATCCTGTCTGTCGCTTAATTATTACGAACCAACATATCTAAACGACGTATCCAATTTTAATGAAATTTGTATGGTAGGTACATTGTATGGTGGTACATAATATGCCGATAATTGAATTTTGGGGGTTAAGCAAACTGTTGAATTTTTTGACAAAATCGCGTGAAAATTTTAACAATTTCCACCAGCGTATATTTTTATAATATACTCTTTAATATCTTTCATTAATACCCCACTCATTTTAGTGAATTTCCGAAGAAACTTAAGCTATTGCAATGGCTTCAAAAATTTTTGTAATGCGAATTTTTGAAAAGTTTCTCCACTGAAATCCGTTTTAGACCATTCTTAATCGATTCCTGAAATATAACACTTTTTTATGTATGTATGTATATATTTATGTATATATGTATGTATGTATGTATGTATGTATGTATGTATATATTTATGTATATATGTATGTATATATGTATGTATATATGTATGTATGTATATATTTATGTATATATGTATGTGTCACTCCAAAAGATATCTCACGCTAGGATGCACTTAAAAAATTCAAACAAATTTTAAAATGTCAATAATATCAAAAGAAAGGATGAGTTCGTTGGCCAGAATTTTTGGAGTTCATTTAGGGGTCAAATTTTTACAATTTAGGGTCAAAGTTAGCATAAAACCGTGTTTTTTCCATTTTACCCCCCTTTTATATGATAATATGATAAAAGTGTACATAACAACAATTACTGTACTCTTAATGAGCTTTCCAACGACATGCATCTTGAAGGGTAAATACGATTTTGACTTTTGTACCTCGTACTCCTGTGTACCAAATTTTTTTTTCACCCATGCAAATTTTCCTATATTATCATAAGCCAATAATACGCAGATTTCTTTGAAAATTCGCTCATTAAGTCATGGTGCATGACTGGACTTTTTTTGACAAAATCGCGTAAAAAATTTCAACAATTTCCACCAGCGTATATTTTTATTATATACTCTTTAATATCTTTCATTAATACCCCACTCATTTTAGCGAATTTCCGAAGAAACTTAAGCTATTGCAATGGCTTCAAAATTGTTGTAATGCGAATTTTTGAAAAGTTTCTCCACTGAAATCCGTTTTAGACCATTCTTAATCGATTCCTGAAATAACACTTTTTTATGTATGTATGTATATATGTATGTATGTATGTATGTATATATTTATGTATATATGTATGTATATATGTATGTATGTATGTATATATTTATGTATATAATGTATGTGTCACTCCAGAAGATATCTCACGCTAGGATGCACTTAAAAAATCTAAACAAATTTTAAAATGTCAATAATATCAAAAGAAAGGATTAAGTTCGTTGGCCAGAATTTTTGGAGTTCATTTAGGGGTCAAATTTTGACAATTACGGTCAAACATAGCATAAAAACGTGTTTAATTCCATTTTACCCCCCTCATATACGAACATATGATAAAAGTGTGCATAACAACAATTACTGTACTCTTAAAGTGCTTTCCAACGACATGCATCTTGAAGGGTAAATACTATTTTGACTTTTGTACCCCGTACCCCTATCCAAATTCGAATCCAAAATTTTCCTATATTATCATAAGCCAATAATACGCAGATTTCTTTGAAAATTCGCTCATAAAGTCATGGTGCATGACTGGACTTTTTTACAATTAGTATTAATTTTTGACTGCACAGGAAAATTAAAAGAATGTAGCTGAAAGCCAATGAGAGCACTGGATTATGAATGGGAGAAGGTCGGGCCAACTAAACAAATACAAATGTCACTGAAACCATCCCCCCACAGGCCTAGTGGCTTTATTTTTTTTTCCTCATATAGGTTGGCCAATCTGAGTGTCAAAAGTTAATACTAAAAAGAGAATAGTTCAAATTTTTCCATCTCTTTTACGTTTTTATCAACACATCATTAGGTGATTACTGGAGGGGGAACAGCCACTTTACTCATTCACTCGTAGTGGTCATCACTGTGATACATGTCTCACCTCTCTGGGGATCGACCTATAGAGACATGAGTTGGTGTTCTGACCTAGGTTGAAGGGGTGTTGCGAGAGCCCTCGCCACTAATATGAATTGAAATATAATGACGTCTACATGATTTAATATAATATATATATATATATTTATATATATATATATATATATATATATATATATATATATATATATATATATATATATATATATATATATATATTATATATATATATATATATATATATGTCAAGTATGCTGGGTAGTTTTATTTCTCCAAGGTTTTTAGTTTATTTTGTTTTTGTTTTGATTGTTTGTTTATATTAATGTGACAGATACATGTTTTAAAGTGAATATAGTTGCTATTTATCTTGTGAAGAGAAAGCTGTGTTTTTTATTGTTTAACTGGGACCTTTTATTAGGCAGGAACCTGAGTTCGGGTAAAGCCCTGTTCCTGACATTTTTACATTTTTTATTGTCGGTAGGACACCGGTTAGAGTTATCTTTTGGGAACCAGCTTCCTGCTTCCTGTTCGGATTTAGAATTCGTAAAGAATTAAGATGGAGCAACTCGTTAAGCGTCGAGGAATTACTAGAGCCGCTTTTACTCGTCTTGCGAACAACATTCGGGAAGAGTTGAAGAAGCCTTCTATAGGTAAGGAGATTATCCTCTCGTTTTTTTCAAACTTAGAACTTACAGCTAGGAGTTTAGACGAGGAGGATAAGGTAATTTTAAATAAAATGTTCGATGAGGATGCGGCTGAAGTCGATCTTTTGAAGGAAAGTGACAAGGCTGATGAGTATAAGAATGAGTTTCTTTTACTTCAGCAATATGTTAATAAGTTAGGTTCTGACAATGTGTTAGATAACTGTTCGGTTAATAGCGGAGGTATTAATAAGTGTCGCTACAAACTTCCTAAAATTGAGTGGAAGAAATTTGGTGGTGAGTTAACCAACTGGCTAACTTTTTGGAGCCAATTCTGTAAGGTAGATGAAGATGAACAACTCAACGACTCAGACAAATTTCAATATTTGATTCAGGCGACTATTGCGGGTTCTAGAGCAAGGGACGTTGTTGAGAGTTTCCCACCCACCGGGGAAAACTACAAGAAGGTAATTGAGTGCCTGAAGAGTAGGTTTGGTCGTGAGGACTTGCTGGTTGAGGTCTATGTCCGTGAACTCCTCAAATTAATTTTAAATAAAGTTCTTAAACCTGAGGGGGTTCGTCTTTATACCCTATATGATAAGCTTGAAACCAATTTAAGAGCCTTAGAGTCACTAGGCGTTACCACCGAGAAGTGCGCTGCGATGCTCTATCCCTTGGTGGAGTCATCGCTGCCTGAGGACCTTTTGCGCGCCTGGCAAAGGAGTCCTTATTGGTCTCAGTCCTCGACTGAGAATACCCCTGCTGGGTTAGAGAGTAGTACCTCCAGGGCGGCTTGGGAGAGTCAAGGACGGCTGAAACAACTCATGAGTTTTTTAAGGCGCGAGGTAGAGGGGGAAGAGAGGATTAGTTTAGCTGTAGCAGGTTTTGGGCTATCCTCAGAATCTAGTACCTCCTATAACCTTCCTAAGAAATCCGATGGTATGAGAAAATCAAATACTACTAGATCTTCGTGGAGTGTGGTCTAGCGAGGCCCTGAGATCCCTACTAACTCCACACTCCTCGTTCCAGTGAAAGGACGATTAAGTATATATGACAACAACATCAGTAACCACTTACGCACCTGTCCTTTCTGTTCTGAGTTGATACACGATCAGCCTGAGGACTGTAAAAAATTAAAGGCTATGAATAAAGAGGCTAAAATCGAGTTGATTAGAAAGCACGGGTACTGTTTTCGATGTGTCCGTTTTAAACATCTTGCGGCTAAATGTAAGGTGCGTTTAGAGTGCACTCAGTGTCAAGGACGCCACTCAAGAATTATGTGTCCTCTAGCAGACTCTAACGATTCGGGTATTTTAGAGAATAAGACATCCACGACACTTTCAGGTGTTTCTATTTCCTCTGGAGTTGTTCTTCAAACCCTGAAGGTGAAGATTATGGGTCCTTCAGGAGAACGTACTGTTCGAGCGATTATTGACACGGGAAGTCAGAGATCGTATATTTTAGAACGAACTGCTCAAGAGTTAAAATTAGAAAGTGAGGGTACTGAGCAGTTGTGTCATGAGTTGTTCGGGGGACAACAATCGAAGGTTCGGTCTCATCATAGTTTTAAAGTACGACTTCGACGATTATTTTCTAAGGATAGGATCTCTGAGAAGGTTTTGAGAGTGTTGAGCCAACCTATTATATGTCGGACTGTATCTACTTTACCTCATGGACCTTGGATGGCTGAAATTTTATCTTTAGGGCTAGAATTGACAGACGTAGGAGATTCTACTGAAGAGGTTGAACTTTTGCTGGGAGCTGATATAGCTGGCGATCTGTTGACAGGAAAAATTTTGAAGCTGAAGTCTGGTCTTACGGCAGTAGAAACTATATTTGGCTGGACGGTGTTGGGCAAGATTGAGAATCAAAGAGCGTACTCAGATGGCTGCTCGTCTATGATTGTAAAAACGTTTCTGTGTTCTTCTTCCATAGCTAATTCCAGGATGCTTGACCTCTTACGGAACGAAGAACCTGGTGAGAAGTTAGAAAAAAGGGAGCCCAATGAGGCAGTATTGCAACAATTTGAGGAATCGGTTGCAGTTGATGTTGAGTGTCAGTATGAAGTTACACTTCCATGGGTGAGAGATCAGGCTGCGCTTCCTTCGAATTTCAGATTCACAAAGAAAAGGCTAGAAAATACCACCAAACGGCTGGAACAGAGAGGTTACTTTGAGCGATACCATCAAGTCTTTGAGGAAGGGTTGAGTGAGGAGTTAATTAAGGAAGTCCTAGTAACAGCGTTAGACTTACAGAATAAAAAGAGTAGTTTTACGACAAGAACAAGACCTGTATTTGGCGCCTCTGGCAAGGAGAGAGGACATCTTTCTTCGAATGGCTGTTTAGAAAAGAGTCCTAATTTGGCTAGACTGTTCCCTGGTAATCTCCCTGGATTTAATGATAGGAAATATGGAGTTTCTGTGGACATGCGGTGAGTTTTAAATTATTTATTTGCCTAGCTGAGATGGTGGGAGGGACCTACTTGGTTAAGACAGGGACACAGTGAATAGACAATCCCAAAGAAAATCGGTAAGGCAACTAACACGTTGAATCAGGCTCGTTTACCAGGTTGTTGTGTATCAAGATTAACTGAGACAAGCCTAAGCCTTGCTGTAAGTATACTGGTCTACAGTCATACTGCAGATATTTCCTAGGTACAGTAAGATGGTTAGGCTTGTAGGCGCAGTAACGAGATTTATCGAAAATTGCCGTGGAGGCCCTGAGTTCAGATTGCAAGGACTTTTAGACATATCTGATTTTAAGTTTAAAATTGTTTGTCAGAAACCTTGTCGGAACAACTAAGAGAGTTACACCCGTTTGCCGACCAAGATAGGCTTTTGACAGATCAAGACGAAAACTTAGATGATGTACTCTTTGGAAGTAGGCTCGGATGAAGAAGGACCCAACACGGATCAGGTGTTGAGGGCATCCCCTCAAGGTGGGAGTATGTCAAGTATGCTGGGTATTTTTATTTCTCCAAGGTTTTAGTTTATTTTGTTTTTGTTTTGATTGTTTGTTTATATTAATGTGACAGATACATGTTTTAAAGTGAATATAGTTGCTATTTATCTTGTGAAGAGAAAGCTGTGTTTTTTATTGTTTAACTGGGACCTTTTATTAGGCAGGAACCTGAGTTCGGGTAGAGCCCTGTTCCTGACAATATATATGTGTGTGAGTGTGTTTGTGTGTGTGTCTATATAATAGTATATTCTAATCATGAAGATATCAATATATTACGAGTTTATGTTTATAATTGTATTTTGACTAAAAACAATAAAAATGAATAATTAGAATCATCAAACATTTTAATTATAACATTTGTGAAGTCTGTATTTTCATATTTTATATTGTAATGGTTTTACAAGAGATTTTTAATCAGTCCAATGTACCAGAAGAGCTTTACGTTTACTTTTAAAAACAAGAGTTTTGATTTGAAGCGGAGCATTATTTCCACGTTACTTGCTTTAATTCTCATCAAGTTGAAAAATCAGAGACAATATCTTTAAAAAGGATTGTATTTGAGTGGGGGGAGCACGAAGATCAGAACAATTTTATAAAGTAAAAGAGGGGGACAGAAAGTTTTATAGAATGCTGTGTATTTTTGTCCAAGTTATTTTCTCCGGTTTGGAAATCATCCGAGCTTTTTCACAAAGTAATAAAGGAGCCAAAAAGGTAATTAAGAGAAGATCTCAGTCAAGAAGTTGTTATCACCTTGTGTTTCTTCTTTCGCTTAAATACTTATTTAATATCCTTTCTCTTCTTGCTTTGCCTCTTCTCTCTCCACTTACAGACTTACGTTTATCACGTTCTCAATCATCTCTCTTCCTTTTAGAAAATGCTTAATTAATAATGGAAAATGAAAATGCTTGTGGCAGAATTTTCCTTATTACCCTTTCTTTGTCATTTAATTTTAATCGTCTATTACTCTTATTTATTTTTGTCGTCTTCTGATGCTTTAGATTACGTATTACGTAATCTTTAGATTTATTTTTTCCTTCCATTTTTGAAACTAGGAAAGCATTAGTGTCTGCTCATGCCCAGTTTGAGATTCTCAGGTTCAGACTGGGCATGCGCTAAAACCAATGCTTTGCTGTTTCCTCTGGTCAGTATTTTACTACAGTGTATTCAGGAGAGAACCAACTCCATGAAGCCTTTGATATTTTCATAACTTCTAGAGGGAAAAATTTGCTGCCCATATTTTCTCTCTCGAGAAGAAAAACTACCTATCGATACAGCATTACTATTATTAGTTCCATGAGGTGGCTCCATTGAACAGAATATAATGTCTTCGTCATTTATTTTGCACCAGGTAAGAGGGATTTTAGAGAGATTTGATATTCCATACATATAAAGGTGTGTCGACGCCATTCGCAAGTAGCAAGTTTATTGATTTTGCAGTTAGTTATGGCTTAAAGTGGTCTATAGTCACCACTTTAAGCCATAACTATGCGCCTTATAAGTTGTGGCTTAAGACATGGGGGGGGGGGGGAATCGAATAATTAGGGTGAAGAGCCAATGAATGGTCAGAATTTCGACTTAAGTAGAGGAGCGTGGCACTTAGGATAATCTTCTAGTGGATTTATTTTTTCCTTCTAATAGGTTGTGTAGCCATGTTTCCCTAGGCAAAAATGTCTACATTGTGCGGCGTTGTTTTTCTATTTCATCTCTAGTTTTTTCTACCTTGTCTTCTATCTTTTATTTGAAATATCTATCTTTATTCCATTCTTATAAATTTATAAATCTATATTTTTATCTTTTTTATGAAAGAATATCTACAGTTTTATTATTTATATCCATTTGCAGAGTGGACGCGTTCTGTAAAAGGCCTATTTTGTTTTCATATCTCTTTCTAGTAGGGACGCCTCCTAGAAAGAGATATGAGTAATTTTAATTTTATTTCATCTTATTTATTTCTTAAGCTTAATATCATTTTGTTATTGTTATGATTAAGATATGAATTTGGAGAGAAGAGTAGGGCTGGAACGTTGGCAAGTGCCGGGCAGTTACCTCCGGGAGTTACCCCAGAGAGCTGTTCCGTTACCGGAGGCAAGTTTTGGGAAATGGCCGTTGTCTCGATGGTGTCTAGGGCCTGAGTCGAGACCGGTTGCCTTTTCTTTTAATTGCCTTTGATTTTTTTAAACTCACCCTCAACTTTATTTTCGATCGCTGAATCTGCGATTTTTGGAGAGCCGCTTTGTGACGGCGATCATTTTGGACATCGCAACCATTTGCTGCTTGACGCTTGACGACGGACCCCATCAAAGAACCAGTTTGAACTCCAAGGATAAAAATATATTATTTTATACTCTTTTTTTTATATCTCAAGTAATAGTCCCCAGGCCACCATAAGAAGTGAGTCGCTGATTGATAAAGTTTTCTTACCTTATGGAATCGCTTATTTATGCCTTGTCCACCGATGAATTGGGTATATGGCAACTGGGCACTGGGCCATTTCTTTTTTTTTGACATGCCAAACATGCCCTTCTGCGGGAACATTGAAAAGAGATAGATACAATTTTGAATTTCACAGGATCGTTTAATTAAATTATTTAAAAAACAGTGGTACACGTGGCCACCGATAAGAGTGGGCCGTTTGAGGTGTCCACCGCCCCAAACATGTCGCTCTGTGGGGACGTTGAAAAGTGAACGGCCCACCCGTATCGGTGGCCACCTGTACCACTGTTCTTTAAATAATTTAATTAAACGATCCTGTGAAAATCAAAACTTTATCTATCTCTTTTCAATGTTCCCGCAGAAGGGCATGTTTGGCATGTCAGAAAAAAAGAAATGGCCCAGCGCCCAGTTGCCATATACCCAATTCATCGGTGGACACGGCATAAATAAGCGATTCCATAAGGTGAGAAAACTTTATCGATCAGCGACTCACATCTTATGGTGGCCTGGGGACTATAAGATAGTTTTTTTTTATTTTATTTAATTGGATTTTGGGATATTCCTGATCAGAATATCCCAAGTCACTTAGTAGGAATTAATTTTTGTTACATTCGTCTTAAATATACTTATATTTATTTTTCTAAGTTTTCTTTTTATTATTTTTCGTTATTTTCATAAAAATAACGTGGCGCCCTTTTACGAATTGAATTTTGGAACAAGTAAGTCCCACCCCCATTACACTGAGGTAGGAGGGGCTATTACCAACCTGGGAAGGGTAGCTCTTTTGTTTGCCCTAAGTTTGGGACGTTACAGTTGGCCAATCTGAGTGTCAAAAGTCACAACTTGCAACGCACAAACTGTAGTACTATATATCCAAAGAGCAACGGGTTAGCTAACTGGGGAGTGAAGTCTATGAATAAGAATTATGAGAAAATAGGAAGACATCTTTATGGAACTGCTAAATTACAGGAGAATAAACCCATGGAATCGGGGCAACCAGGCTGAACTAATTTTTGGACGGCAATTACGCACTCGAGTACAAATAAAAAAAATGGTGGAAGGAGGGATATGGAATTTAAGTATAGGCAGAAACGTAACCCCGATACAAGCCAAGCAGCTTCAGAGACAAGAGACTATAGAAAGGCGGAGAGATGAACCGAGCAACCGTGGTCATATAAGGTGAGAAATGGAACCGGAACACTTTGATGTAATGTCACAGTTTAAAATAGTTTGCGAGCTCAAAGCTTTGTCCAGACTGCTGAATCGAACAGAGGAAACGAGTAAAGCATTGGTCTTTGCGCATGCCCAGTCTGAGATGCGCCTGGGTTTGGCAATCTGGACTAGGCTTCAGGTCAATTTTTTTACTTCAAATTTTGTATTCTAAAGCCGGGTTTACACCAGAGTTACTAACACGTTTTGCTAACAATTGTTGGCAACATTTTGGAAAATGTTTCTGAATTTGTTACCAACATTGTGTTGGCAACAAAAAAAAAATGTTAATAACAAGAATTTTGACATCAACAATATGTCAGTTAAGAGGAATGAATGTTGATAACAAATGTTACTAACTAAATGTTGCTAACAAAAATCTATTTTGTTTTTATTTGTTATTAAAATTTTGTTGGTAACAAATGTTACTAACAAAATGTTGCTAACAAAATACTATTTTGAGTTTGTATTTGTTATTAACATTTTGCCACATCCCCATGCTCACTTTGTCAATTGGCAGCAAAATGTCGAGTATTGTGGAAAAGCGGCATGGCGGAAGGGGCATGTTATAATCATCTGAGAAAAGTAATAACAAGTGTTGCTAAAAACCCCCACACTCGACAGAGCCAAATCCATGAGGCCAAATCCAAGCGAGCCATTTTAGAATCGCCCCAAAACCACGTTAAGGTCAGACCAGTCCGCGGCCACATGGATTTTGGACTTGCCGGAAATCCAGCCTGGCTCGTCGAGCCTCGCCGGTCTATCTGAGTTTCCCCACTGCTGGTGAGTTTTGGAGTGGCGTGGGCCCGTTTGGCCTGGTGGATTTGTTACCAACATTTGTTTTCCACTTGTAATGGATAACAAAAATCTTGTTGATAACATGTATTTTTTTTGCTAACAAAAATTGTTGGTAACAAATTTAGAAGAATTTTTCAAAATGTTACTAACAATTGTTATCAAAACATGTCAAAAATGTTTGTGTAAACCCGGGTTAATTTTGTTACCAACATTTTGTTATTAACAATTGGTTACTAACAAAATTGTTGGTAAAATTTGTTACTAACTCTGGTGTAAACACGACTTTATAAGACAGGATATGGAGATTTGTGTTTTAATTTTTTTTTATATTTCCTGATCGCCTTAATATTTTCTATTTCAAAATGTAATATTTATTATCTTATATTATGGAAAGAATAATTCTTTAAATCTTATGATGTTGAGTATTCTCCAGTAAAAACTTTTTTAATCTACTTATATTAAACATTTTCTTTGATCTTGGTTTTATCGAGTCCGCTCGTGCATATTCTGGATCTCGATGTTGTTTTTTCTTTAAAGTTAAACTGATTTATCGGGTTTTCTTGAGTTCTTAACGAAAAATAAATAATGATACAAACTTAAGGATTTATTTATGTAGGTTGTCATAATTGTGTTTTTGTTATACGGCGTGTCTTTTTTAAATACATTTCAGTTGGATATATAATTATTCTTATTCTTATCTACTATTATTACTTTTTTTCCGAACTTACAAAAAGTAACGGAAGTATAGTGATCATTCTGAAGAACGAATGATCATTCTGCCACCCGGAAAAATCAAAATTTTTCCGCCATCTTGAACCCAGTTAGCAAACATTTAAACAAACGTAAAAACTCGAAAAATGATCGAGTTCAAATTTGGCACGAATTTATATGGAATTTTGACTGCAATTTTGAAGTTATCGATGTTTGAATTTTGAAACTTTGAAGGTTACTAATACCGAATGTGTAAATACGTTTTTGACATACAGCATATCGTTGGAACCGGTAAAAATAAGGAACAAATATAATAAAACCCGATGAAATTCCATTGATTAGTTTTAAAAGCTATAAGTGGACATAATTATTAATTAGTATGATACTTTTGATAAACGTCAAAGCTTTTTTACATCTTTCAAAATACCAATAAAATTCCAATAATTAAATAAAATATTGTATACATTTCCGCCCCCTGCCTACATGGCCGCCCCCGGACCTGACTTGTCGGTACGGTATAGGTATGCGGTATTTTCTGCTTTACCGATAGCTTACAAATAGCTTACCGAGACCGCCTTCATCTCCCCACTTGTCGGTATACTTTCGGTGGAATCTTGCAGTAACGGTATTGTCGGGACGTGATTATGTCATCGTCAGAAGAAGATGGTACTTTACTGCTTCTGTTTTTACTGCTTGCTCGTACCGACTCTCTATATACCGATCCCATCATGGAGGACTCATTAAGATATAAGCGCTCGGTAAAGGATCTGTACCGAATCGGTACCGAGCGTACGAGCTTACCGATACCACACCGATACCGTACCGACAAGTCAGGGAGCGGCCTTAGTTCAAAACGGTCACCCATCCAGTACTGACCACGCCCAGTTCCGAGGTACCCCGTACCCTATTTTTTTACTTTCTCATATAAAGAGAAAGTATTGTGATGGCGCGAAAATTCGATTTTGAGATTTTGATGGATTTACACGTTTTGAGGTCCCCTGAGACCAAAAAAGTGGTTTTTAAAAAATGTCTGTCCGTCGTCTGTCTGTGCAGACGCCTGGAGCCTAAACCACTGGGCCGATTTTGACAAAATTTAGCATATAGGTTCAGAAAAATCATACCCCGAGGCGAAATCGAGAAATGACTTTTAGCTCCAAATTTGGGGGCGCAACCCCCCAAAAACTCTGAAAAAACGTGAAAAAAAAAATATTTCTCGAAAACGGTTCCGACGATTTTGATTAAAAAATTCTAAAATGTAGTCCATTTAAATACGGATCCAACGATATAAGCAGTTTTTCCGGGAAAAATCTAGTTCCTGAGAAAATAGCTAAAAACGTGGACGGAGAGATCCCGGGTTCGATTCCCCGCCCTGGAGAAGTTGTTTTTATGGTAAATTTTGATATAATTAAACGCACTTACAAAAACTAATAAATGGAAAACATTGGTTAAGTAATTATGAACTTGTATATGAGAAAGTTTGTCTGAGTTGTCTCGAACCGATTTTTATACTCATATGACGCCATTCATCTAAAATAGGACGCGAGGAAGCAATGTGCCACACTAATTGCCAGAATATTTTGTAAAAAAAAGAAGACTTTTTGGGGGAAAATTCCTTGTATTAAATTTGGTTTAATTTCATTACGGAAAAGGAGCTTTTAATTTTGCAATACTCGTAAAATATCGTTTTCATATAAGTATGTATTTGATTGTCTAATAGTTATAATTATTAGTGTATGTTTTGGTTAATGAAAATCTTAGGGTGGGGGTTAGATCTCTATTTGGGATAGTAAATGGGGGTAGTCTGTGGTAGGTGTGTTATGGTGGAAGGTGAGGTGGGGTATTAGAGGTATAGGGGTCGGACCGTGCCAGCTATAACACCCTCCCAAATGGATTATATGTGAATTACAACTCCCTGGTTCGGCCTGGAAGGTCTCCTGGCTTGCCGAGTTCTCTGCCTCAGACCCTGCCAGAATATGGGGAATATGCTTATTGAGGGTTCAAAGTTATGTTCGACATACCGTGCCTCTGTGTGCCTCCCCGAGCAACATGAAATCCACTCAACCTACTCCAGTCTCAACAATCTTCATACTAAACGCAAATATATTACAATGTAAATTCCTTCTACGTATAAATATAACAGTCTACTTTTTAAAAAAATAGATACATTTATATACATAATATAAGATTATTCTCCGGTGTTTTTACTTAGCCTCTTTTACATTATAACATTTTTTTTTTTTTTTTATTTAAATCAAATTATTATTAATTATTATTATTATTATTATTAATTATACAACGGGAGACAGACAGAGAAAAATAGACCCCAGCACCGGAATTCGAACCACAGGCCTCCTTTATTTCCAGTACAGATGCTCTAACCAACTTTTGAAATTATTTTGGAGAATAATTTCCTCTGTTGTTAACGATACCAAGTCCCGAATTAAACTTTCAATTTTTCCACAAGTCTGAGGAATGACCATTTGCGATAATAGAACTAGACCGAGAAATAACGCTTATAATTATAAAGTACCCAATGAGTACCTGTACCTAGTACAATCTGTTATACTGTACCTAGTAAAAAAATGTTTATATCATTACCACACCTTAATCATCCATCAACTTAAATATATTAAGTATATTTTAATTTTTTTTTTTTTTTTTTTTTTTTTTTTTTTTTTTTTTTTTTTTTTTTTTTTTTTTTTATAAAACAGCACTGGCAGCTCACTCTACTGAAACGAATCACCATTTCAATTTTGAGAACACGAAGATACTTATGAATGAATCTAATAATAAAAAAAGACTAACATTAGAAGCTTTACAGATTTCCAAAAATAATAATAGCATTAACTATAAGAAGGACTGCAGAGAGTTAAATAAATATTATATAGGAATAATTTAAATTTTGTTGTTTAAAAAAGAATACTATATGTAACGCAGTCAGTTAGGAAGTTATTAACCTGGGTTTTTTGACAATATATGATTAATTGATTACCAAACTTTTATTACAGAGATAGAAATAGACTGTGATAGTGATAACAGACATGTTTTTTCGTTTTTTATTGTTAATTAAGTTATTTTGTGTTGTTTCTGTTTTCTTTGTTTAATTGTTGATTTTATGGAAGTAGAAAACAAAATGTTAAAATAATATTTTATATCATTACATATTTTTTGTGTTTTAATGACAAGTTACCAAGTAGGTAATGTTCTGTGACTGGAAGTTTGGGAGTAATATTAAGTTTTTTATCTTGAAATGGAATTGTTTGATTGTTGTTAATCAAGAACTATTTGAGGTAAATAGATTATAAATGGAAGTAGTCCAGGCAAATTAGTAAAAAAAACCGCAAATGGAGGAAATAATTTATAAAATTTTGAAACTTTGTGAAAACACTTTTTAGGGGTGTAGTAGTAAGAAACAGTAAAGTTCCCCACTCTTGGGGAGGCGCGTCCCCCCCTCCCCCTCCTTAAAGTCCAAAATTTACTTATTTTTCAATTTTTACGCAAAACTGTTAATTTTTTGAACAGAAGTGTTATTACCAAAATTATTCCTCACATAATTCTGCACAAAAAAGGTCCTATGCAAGTTTGAAGTGAGACATACCGTTTTCGAGATATTGTAGTTGGATAGAGATAAAACGTATTTTTGCGAACCAAGATATCTAAAAAACAACACTTCCGATTTTAATGAAATTGGGGTGGTAGGTTATACTTAGCCCATTGTTGATCCCAAATAAGTTTCAACCTTTTGCGCCCATTATTTTATCCTCCACATGCGCACAAACATACATTTATTTAGACCTATATCTTCAAAAGTACTCAACTGATTATTATGAAATTTGGATGGTTTGTCGAAAGTAGCCCGCAGATAGCCTCAAAATAATTTTAACCGTCTGCGCTCTTTACATTTTCTAAATTGGTCCACTTTCTGTCTGTCTGTTGATAAATTGTTTGTCTGTCTGTTATGAATTAAAGTATCAATTTATCAAAATGTAAAGAGCGCAGACGGTTGAAATTAATTTGAGGATATCTCCGGACTACTTTCGACAAATCATCCAAATTTCATAATAATCAGTTGAGTACTTTTGAAGATATAGGTCTAAATAAATGTATGTTTGTGCGCATGTGGAGGATAAAATAATGGGCGCAGAAGGTTGAAACCTATATGGGATCAACAATGGGCTAAGTATAACCTACCACCCCAATTTCATTAAAATCGGAAGTGTTGTTTTTTAGATATCTTGGTTCGCAAAAATACGTTTTATCTTTATCAAACTACAATATCTCAAAAACGGTATGTCTCACTTCAAACTTGCATAGGACCTTTTTTGTGCATAATTATGTGAGGAATAATTTTGGTAATAACACTTCTCTTCAAAAAATTAACCGTTTTGAGTAAATAGTGAAAAATAAGTAAATTTTGGACTTTAAGGAGAGGGGAGGGGGGACGCGCCTCCTCAAGAGGGGGGAACTTTACTGTTTCTCACTACTACACCCCTTAAAAGTGTTTTCACAAAGTTTCAAAACTTTATAAATTATTTCCCCTATTATTCCTTATTTGCCTGGACTAAAGTAAGAACCTTGTTCAGTTGTTGGATAGAGTAGTAAATACCTTGTTTTTTCAATTATGTTATAGGCTTGAAGATGACCTAAGGAGAAGGTCGAAATATGGCCAGGATGTTTTGAAACATGTTTAATAATTTATTATCCCTGTTGACCTCTCTATTAAAAAAAAAATATTAAAATTACTTAAAAGGGATCATTATAGTCAGAATTGTTTAAGTATATTATTTATGTAGTAGTAGTAGTAGTTACCTAGTACTTCCTACTAGACGGGTAGGACGAACCACTTGTTCGAACCTCGCAATCAGGCCTACAGTGGACCCATTTTACTAGCCCCGTGGTGGAGAGTTCCAGCTACTTCACACATCATACATTTGTGCATTGTACCGCCGAAGCGAGTATGGTGTGGTCATTAGTAAGCTATATGAGCGTGCTTCAAAGTGTGGGGGAAGAGGACCCCTCAGGGGGTCCCCTCGCCCTACTCCGAACTCGAACCATAGATACAGATCACATCTCATGACACGGATCGAACCCACTAGACAGCGTGGGGGAAGAGAACCCCTCAGGGGATGTCCCTCGCCCTGCTCCGTCCGCGATTCATAGATGCATTCAGTGTATCACGGCCCGGGATCGAACCCACGACCTCGAGTTGCCTCGACTCAGTGATAGCTGAGCGGTGTCTTTACCACCTCGGCCACCCTGGCTCCCATTTATGTAAATAATGTGTTTAATTTTATAAAAATTGAACATGGATCTTTTTCTCGATCTAGTTGAATTATATATATGAAGTGAACTATATTCTTCTATCTCTGATGTTTTAACTTTTATATTACGGAGATATATTATTTGTGAGAAGTATAAGCTAAGTTGGTTGAAGATGTCGACTTAGTGCATCTGTAATCTCATAGTGCTGCATTCCTTAACTCAACAATGAATCGTTTCTTGTCATCGTATGAGAACAGTCTCACTTAACTTGGATTTCTCTAAATTACTCGACTGAGGCGTAAAAACATCGTGAATAAGGAGTTGGAAGTGTTGGATTATGGATGAGAGCCATTCTGTGTCAAGGGAGGTTCCACTCGCCTTATCTCTCGCCATTGTGCAAATGTCTCTCACGAGGCAAAAGTCAAGTCTCAAATATCCCGAGCAAGCATGATAACGCTCCAACTCTACTCGCCTCATGAGACGCCTCGCTACATTTATATGATCCCACCATATATTTATATATATATATATATATATATATATATATATATATATATATATATATATATATATATATATATATATATATATATATATATATATATCGTCACCTCTGGTAACTTGAACTTTTACCAAGCTTTATTCTATTTCTTCCCCGTTATATATTCCTCGCTTTCTCCCCCACCACCTCCCCTCGAAATAAAACGAATCCTGTTCACAACGACGAATGTCGACTAAATTGCTTTAATCTCTACGCTTCTCAATATCTCAAATATCAAGCTTTTAAAATTGAGACAATTTTGAATTTTTGATTACTTGATGTATATATATACATTAATTTATAAATACATTTAAAATTTTATTTTTATTTTCTTCAACAATTTACCTCTTTAGAATTTATAGAATAAGTTGGACTAGACACCTTTTTTTATAGAACCTTTTAGGTGCGAAGAATACAAATAAAATAATTTAAATTGAGACGCTACTGTATCGGGTGTACATGACCATGACCAAGTTGTCGAACACCCATATAAAAACAATAAATAAATAAATAAATCGAGACGTCTATCATTAGTCTAT
The DNA here is from genome assembly GCA_951217055.1 of Gerris lacustris. Lineage (NCBI taxonomy): Eukaryota > Metazoa > Arthropoda > Insecta > Hemiptera > Gerridae > Gerris > Gerris lacustris. The sequence goes on from OX578283.1 coordinate 64,992,124, forward strand.
CTTTATTTCTGTAATAACAACTTTAAATAAAATTATAATTATTATTAACTACAGGAGACAGACAGAGAAAAATAGACTCCAGCGCCGAGATTCGAACCACTGACCTTCTATATATCCAGTACAGGCACTCTAACCTACTTAGCTGCACTGGAGAATAATTTCTTCTGTCGTTAACGATACCTAGTCCCGAATTTAAGCTTTCAATTTTTCTACAAGTCTAGAAGTCAACATTTATGACAATAGAACTGGACTGAAAATTAACGTTTATAAATTATAAAGTACCCAATTGTGGAAGACTTGTGGAAAAATTGAAAGCTTAAATTCGGGGCTAGGTATCGTTAACGACAAAGGAAATTATTTTCCAGTGTAGAGGTTCGAATCCCTGGAGTCTATTTTTCTCCTTTTGTCACCCGTAGTTAATTATAGTAGTATCATAAAGTTGGTGACAGTTATGACTATGGTACTAGAAATAAAAATGATTTGAAGATTAATAAGCATACAACTAATTTTTATAAAAAAAAAGCAGTCATTATAATGGAATAAATTTTTACAACAAGTTACCTGTTAATATTAAAAATGTGAGTAATTATGATGTTTTTGTTAGAGAGTGTAAAAATGTATTATTGTCTAGTCCCTTATATACAATTAGTGATTTTATAAAATAATTATTTATTTATAAACTTGTTTTATTTTTAATTTGTTTTGTCCTGTCTGTTACCAAGTTATAAAACTGTGATATGTCTGTTAAATTATTTAAATGTCAATTATTATCGTTTCGTATTGTCTCATTAGCATGTAGTTAAGTAAATTAAAGGATACAAATTTTAAAATGACACCTGTAAGCAGTAATCTGTGATGTATTGTTTTAATACTGTGAACATTTATGTTTCATCAATATACAATAATTGACGATTTACTATTGTACATAATGAAAAATTGTACTTAATGTAAATAAATTATATTTATCTTTTATCTTTATCTTTATAATTATAATTTAATTTTAATTAAAATTTAAACTTTCCGTAGTATGAATATACTACCAAAAACTTAAAAATTTAAGTAATAAAAACCTCCATTATTTATGTTTTTATCAAGAAACAAGAAATAATTTGTGTAGAAAACTAATTTAAAATAGAATTAAAAATGTACTTTCATACAGTTTTATTTAAAATTACGTTGGTATTTATTTCTGTACTTAAATCTGTATTTATTTCTGTACTTATTTCTGTATTTATTACTGCGTATACTTATTTCTGTACTAGTTTCTGTACTTATTTCTGTATTTATTACTGCGTATACTTATTTCTGTACTAGTTTCTGTACTTATTTCTGTATTTATTACTGCGTATACTTATTTCTGTACTAGTTTCTGTACTTATTTCTGGCGAGATTTTGTGAACTTATTCATGGTTAATAAAACTTAAAGTCCGAACTCTAAGAGTAATATATATATGTATATATAATAAAATAAATAATCTTAAGTTCAATCAAGACCATTTTCCTTTATATTAACTTCACTTTTGTGCCTGGGTGCCTGGGGACGTCAAAATCTTAGGAAGGCTAGTTAACCCACTTCCAGTTATCCAATCGAGCTGAAACTTGGCACTTAGACTCTCTACCAATACAAAAACATTTTAACAAATTAATTAATTAATTAAATTTAATTAATTAATTAATTAATTGGTAGATATATAAAATCTTTGGAGGGCTAGTTAACCCTCTTCCAGTCGTCCAATCGAGCTGAAACTTGGCACTTAGACTCTCTACCAATACAAAAACATTTTAACAAATTAATTAATTAATTAAATTTAATTAATTAATTAATTAATTGGTAGATATATAAAATCTTTGGAGGGCTAGTTAACCCTCTTCCAGTCGTCCAATCGAGCTGAAACTTAGCACATAGACTCTCTACCAATACAAAATCATTTTAACGAATAAATAAATTAATTAAATTTAATTAATTAATTAATTAATTGGTAGATATATAAAATCTTTGGAGGGCTAGTTAACCCTCTTCCAGTCGTCCAATCGAGCTGAAACTTAGCACATAGACTCTCTACTAATACAAAATCATTTTAACGAATAAATAAATTAATTAAATTTAATGAATTAATTAATTTTTCAATTTAATTAATTATCTTTTTAAAAATGAATGGATTAATTAAATATTAAATAAATTTAGTAATAAAAATTTAATTAATTAACTAATTAATTGGTAGAAATTAACTAATTAATTTTTAAATTTAATTAATTTATTCTTAAAAATGAATGGAAAAATGAAATTTAATAAATTAATTTGTGGGTATACAAAATCTTTGGAAGGCGAGTTAACCCTCTTTCATCGAGCATCCATCGTCATCCAAGCGAGCAGAAACTTGGCATAACGACTCCCCAATACAAAAACATTCTAACAAATTAATTAATTTTACTAATTATTTAATTTTTAAATTATTATTTATTTATGATTGAAATGACTTATTACCAATACTTCCCCTCACAACAAAAATGCAAAAAGGATATAAAGGATTTATAATAAAAACTTGGTTTTTATGGGCTGGTATTATTATCACCATTAAAATGAACAAAACCAACCTATATTAATTATTAGTTAATGTGGTTTTATGGCAATACTAAAAACTAAAACTAATCCACCAAAAAGCCTTTAACCCCCCCTCCTTACTAAATTCCCTAGTGAATTTTTAGATTCCCTTGTATTTGAAGTATTTTATCATTTCCAAATAAGATAAAGATAAAGAAAATGGAAGAGAGATAACCTTCTCTGTAAATGGAACAATACGCTACGAAAAATATGCTTAGATATAAATGTTCACCTTATGTCGATGAAAATGAATCCAGGTTACCTGTAAACGTCTTTAATAATATTAAATTAATTTCTGATTTTATTGAAGTTTTGTTTAGTCCTGATTAGAATCAGAAAATATTTATTAATTATGATTTTATTAAATAAATCAATGGTTGTTATTGAAAGGATCTCTTGAAGTTTAATTATGATATAGTTGAGTATCCGATTCGAAGCAAGATTGTTGGATTTAGAACACCACACTCTGCCGTTTCAGGGTTTACACAAGGGAAAATTAATTTAGATCTCAGGCTATCGAAGGGAAGGTCTACCGCTACACTCACCCGGAACTCACAGGCCAGAAGTAAAGTTAAATATCAAACCATTTTCAAACCAGAGTCAGGATTCCTGTATTGGTTTTCCTACTTTCCTTTTGCTGAGTTTTGACAAAACCTTTCAGAATTCATACAACTGTTGGTCTCTTCTATAAAGTAAAATAACAATTAACTTATTAAATAAGGAGGTCAAGTGTGTGCTAGTCAGCACACAGCGAGGGTCCGTAGGCCACACAGAATTGTTTAAGTAGTACCCTATTGATGGTGTTTTTTTATAAATGGTAAAAAGCTTACTTTGAACTATCCTATGGGTCTGATATTCTCAAAACACATAAACAAACTTCTGATAAAGTATTTTTTGCCAATGAACCAGACTTTCAACATATTATGAATGCATCCATAAGAGCATAATTATACTAGGCATCGCGTGGCTCTATCATTGAAGCGAGCGTATAGTAATAAATATGTATTGAATATTGAAAAAATAGATAACCATGAAACATGATGAGTTGATAGATAATGGGTATAGTTGTAGTACAGCGGCTAGTGGTAAGAGAATAACCCCGTATTCTTACTATTCCTTTAACCACAAATCTCCTTTTCAATTATTTTAAAATGTATCTCATTGCTACAAACAAACTACTGCAGTATCAAATTGAAATGTTGCATGCTTGTTTCAACTGTGTATTAGATGGTGTATATGAAGTTTTATTAAAATCTTTACGTTAGAACTTAAGATATCGGTAAAAAGGTTGTTTTCTCTATTTTAAACGTTTAGGTCCGCTTTAATAGTTTTAGCGATCTTTATTAATTCATAGCGGTGTCGCTGTTGGTTTTACTAAAAAATGTTATTTGAAAAAAAATGATAGTCTCATCGAATTATCGAATAGATGAAGATAGAATCTTTTCCCGTCCTGAAATTCCAATTTAATTTTAGAACCTCTCGTTTACGCAAGCGTTGCGCGCGAACTCTTGTACGGATCACGCTGTCCAACGAACTTAGCCTGAGTATTAGTAAGAGGAACATGTATACCAAATTTCAACGAAATTGGCCAAATTTACTCAAGTTATTGTCGGACACGTAAACGTTACACACAGACAGACAGACAGACAGACAAGATGCATATTTCGTTGAATGCAAGAAGCTCGCTTACGCTCGCTTCAATTATACTAGGCATCGCGTGGCTCTATCATTGAAGCGAGCGTATTGCAATAAAATACTGAATATTGCAATTTGTTAATCATGATGACTGTCATAGTTGAAAATAAGTGGAAGAGGGTAGTGAGGGGTAGAGTGGGGGTACTCGGTACAAAGCTTTACTTCCTAAACAAACCTACACACAACACACAACACGACTATAAATAAGAATCTTAACCACCCGGAATAACTTTTAAATAAACTATTATTATAAATGTATCACTTCATAATAATAATCACTCAAATACTACTTGTATCAAGTTGAAATTTTACATATTTGTTTCAATTGTACTTTAGACGATGTACATAAAGTTAAAATCATTCGTTTAAGTCGCTATATTTTTAAAATGTGTGGGTAGGTACTATACGCATATATGCTAAATTTCAAAGTGATCGGACGAAAAGTGTAGCCGTGAGAGCAGGCGACAGACGGACGGACCGACGGACAGACACACGCAGAAAAATATAAGGATTCTTGGTTTTGCCTACGGACCCTAAAAATGCTGTTGTTTTTTGTTTTTGTTTTTTTTGTTTTTATTTTTTTTTGTTTAAATAGTACTGTTTAATTTTTAATATTATTAATCATCTTATAGAAAACAATAATCCAAAACCACGCCTTAATTAAGATATTATTAAAGCAATCGTGGGCAACATTTGCAAACATGGTTGTATTTGCATTTTAATAACATGGGGTTGCTTTACGATACCTATAATACATATATATATATATATATATATATATATATATATATATATATATATATATATATATATATATATGTGTGTGTGTGTGTGTGTGTGTGTGTGTGTGTGTGTATATGTGTATATACAGAAACAAACAAGCCTCAGGTTTCGGTCACAAAAAGCGGCTGAGGTTTGTTTGTTTCTGTTTATTTTTACGGTCGAGAATTTATTCAATTATATGTATATATATATATATATATATATATATATATATATATATATATATATATATATATATATATATATATATATATATATATATATATATACGAATTTTCCTTGGAGAGGAGCGACATAATAGTAAAAAAGAACCTTAAGGATTCTATAGAGGTCAAGAATAACAATACATATTTATAAAAATTAAGGAGCAATTCGTTTTCACCTAATAATTAAACTTTTAGTCTACTTTATTTAAAATTTGCTTAGTGCGAAAGGTTATACATTATTTCATTGTAGGGTAATTTATATAAAGATTTAAATCTCGATGCTAAAGAACCTGACCCCGTTATATTTTAATGAATATCTTAATCCAGTTCGATCTAAATAATTGTGAGAAAAGAGTGGAAGAGTTTTGAAAAAAACTTAAAAAGGGTCTTAGTAAAGATGGGAAGGAAATCACGTAGATGGTTGATCTAAAAAATAAAGGATAAAGTCGAGGTTGGTATTATGAAGGGAAGAGCTAAGGGCTAAGGGAACGTGAGGTACATCTCACTGGATCCTTTAGAGAAACCTTGGCCAAACTTTACTCTCTGAGTTCTATCTCACTCCGACTCTCAGCCAACTCTCTACCAAACCTTCAGCCAAAATCTTCTCTTCAAAACATCTTACATCCACTTCATCCACATATTTATTTCCTTCTTCGTTTTCGGCAGTTTTCTTCTTGATCCTTCTTTATTTCTCTCTCTCTCTTTTGGTACACGTGTAAGTAATATAATATATTATTATACCTTTATATATCTGTCCTGTCTATCTCAATAATATAAAGCTAAGAAGCCAAAGACGTTGGAGATAGTTCTGTCTAGAATTGTTGAAGATACGAAGGGAAGCTATAGAGTAAGAAATGAGTTCTGTTCTACAAGCATACACATATATGTCAAACGTGTTTAGCATATCGTCGCAACTTATTTACCTTGGATTTAGCGCTGAATAGAAACATCACTATACTATAAAGCCGCATGGCTAACTCACTCACTCACTCACTCACTGACATTAATGTTTACCCACTTCCAGAAGAGCTAGAGACTTGAAGTTTGCGCCATTCGACGCGGAAAGTTCATATTGTGAACCAAAATAATTATAAAAAGTTTACTTTTCCCACTCCTTCCCCCCCTAAAAAAATAAAAATGGCCGACTTGATTTTTTAGCTGTTTTGGGGCTTATTGCAGCTAAACGGTAAGTCGTATTGGAAAATGGACAGCACCAGCGGTAACTGATTTTAAAATATCTACTACTTTGGTTCTATGACTTTTTGTCGTATCTCTAACGGTTGTACCCTAAATAGTGTTTATTTTGACATATTTTTGTTTTTATTTTTTTCTATTTTTGACTTTGAATGGCCGTAGTTTCTATAATTTTTGACCGATTTTATTTCTGATTGAGGCGCTTGAATCTCACACTAATGCTCTTTAAATTGAGTGTATTTTATTTCATTAGTTCATCCTATTTGCTGAGAACATGAGAGTAAACTTTTTCCCGACTGCTGTGCTACGTGACCACTTTTTTTGGTTTTTAATATTGTGTCGTATATCATTTGAAAGGCCATGATTTGTACATTAAACCTATTTTATTTGTTTATTTTTTAAAACTTTTGTACACGTACTTTTGTACCGATTTATAATTTTGTTGTAGAAGAAAGTGTATAAATAATTATTTGCTATTAGGTTTTTTATTTATATTTATTTATTAGTTAAATTAATGCCTGTTAGTATTGTTTGTTTTTTAAAAATATAATTTTGGTACCCATAGAGTACAGGAGTACAAATGACCAAATTTAATCGTTTATAACAGGGGTTCTCAAACTTTTTCTTCCATGGACCCCCTGTAGGAATTTTATTTTTTTCATAGACCCCCTACCTAAGGAATATATATATACACATCTAATTGTGTGTGTGTGTGTGTGTGCAATGGCTACCACAGACGACTCATTTTAAAACACATAGTAATAGGAAAATGAGGGGAAATTGTACAGAAGAAAGAAACTGAAATATCAATAATTATATCTATATTTTTAATGATTAAATTTAACATTCCCAAATCAGAATTCAATTTTAAGAAAATAGTAATGTGTAATAGTATTTTAGGTTAAAAAAGGTTTAAGTAAGTAATTCTAAAAAAAAATTAAGAAAAGTCCATGGAAGCCATAATAATAATAAATAAAACAAATAATATTACCGTAAAAATAGCTGCATATTAATGAATAACAAAACTATCAATCATTTTTTGGAGGGGTAGGTGGTATGGTGGGGGATTGTTTGAACTCTCATATCAAAACATTGGACATATTTTATAAGTTATCAAAACATACTTTTTCATTACTCATGCTCACTTCCTCCCCAAATCTAGTTTATATTTACTTATTATTTTTATTACAATACGAATACCTTAATATTCATTTATAAATATTATTTTATTTATTATTAATAATATTATTATGTTCATTTTATTTATTTATTTATTCATTTATTTTTATTATTTTTATTTTTTATTTATAAATTTATTTTTTACTAAAGAGACATCCATAGACCCCCAATAGACCGCTTGGTGATCATAGACGCGGCGGTTCCCCTATGAAGTCCCATAGACCCCCAGGGGGTCCACATGGACCCCTTTGAGAATTGCTGGTTTATAATATAATATGATGTATATCGTTGTAAAACTCTTGAATAGTAGATTAATTTCTGTTCGTTCAATTTTGTGTTTTTTTTGGGGGGGGGATAAATTGAAAAACTGTTTATATAGCGGTTTCTACGTGTTGTTTGCTGTGTTATTTGTTTATTAAATTATGTCCGACGTTCTCATCTCCTCCCGTCACTCCAGTCATCCCATATTACTCAATCCCCTCTATAACTCCATAGTCAATCGCTTTCTTACTTTGCACTGTTAGTTAACTTAGTCATTTTTAGACTGCGAATAATTATAACTGTATTATTAACCCACCTCCTAAAAAATTACCAGATCTTACAAGTACCAACTACTATACAAGTGCCTGGCCACTCGACGGGTGAAGGCTGGCCGTAGGCCAGCCAAGACCGGCGAGTTCTACTTATAAAGTTATACGTTTCTAATTTGTTGGAAATAGTCTTACATAAATTAAATTTTGTTTCTTTATTATTCACTAACCCTTAGGCGCTGTGCAGACTGAAATAAACAGGTCAAGTGTGTGCTAGTCAGCACACAGCGAAGGCCCGTAGGCCACACTGTATAGTGTTTAACTGAAAAGTGTATAAACAGTGTTTTTTTTTTAAATGCTAAAAAGCTTACATTGAACTATTCTAAGGGTCTGATATTCTCAAAACACACTCTCCTTGGTTTTGCCTATACGGACCCTAAAAATAGGCGGAGGGTTTTAAAATTTGTATACTTACTCAGTTTTTCTTTCTGAACAACTTTTTTGGATAACAATTTGTCTTTTCTCGTAGAGGAAAGGCACTTTACTAGTGAAAAAAAAAACTTTTTTTAAATTTTCAATAAAGACAAATTTGTTTCTATCCAAGCAAGGCTGAATCCCAGAAGATGAAATTTATATCCAAAAAATGTTACTATGTTTCACCTACTCATGCGTCGATCCGGGTACACACTGTATAATAATTTGAAACAAATTTACATAATAACTTTATATAATAGAATTATTTTTCTATTATTGGATTTTATTTATGTTATGAATAGTTAGAATATATTTATTGTATTCATAATATATAATATAGGGAAAGCAATGCTAAAGGAAATTAAATATAAGAATTAAAAGTTAAATCCGCTGCAGATAAAAGGACCTTGAGTTTCCTCGGAGATATCAGAAGCTTTAGACTTGTTTCTTTTGCATGCAATAAATTCAACTAATTCCAACCTCAGATTTTTTTTTTCTTTCAGTTAAGCTTCAACAGAAGAAAAACATGTTTTGTTGATTTAAGTAAGCTTATAGTGATGAATCAAGAGAGGTAATATTACTTCATCCCAACTTCTAGCGGACAAAACAATCTATTTCCATAAATAATTTCCGTTTTATATAATTGTATGTATACCTTTTTTAGGGTCCGTAGGCAAAACCAAGGACCCTTATATTTTCCTGCGTGTGTCTGTCCGTCCGTCCTCTCGCGTGCTCTCACGGCTACACCTTGAAATTTGGCATGTATGTGTCTTGTACCTACCCACATATTTTAAAAATATAGCGACTTAAACATTTTTTTTTCCGTGGTAGGCTGTGAAATAGTAACTTTAGAGCCTAAAAAACATAGCTAAATCCATTTTTTCATTACGTGGACTTAAAAAATCTTTTCATTACTCCTAGCTGTAAAGAAAAAATCTTTTACGTCCTAGGCACTAAAAGATTTTTTTTTCCGGCGGGTAGTTGTCAAAACTTCCGTTAGTAGTGCTGCAGTCTTTGTAGAAATGCTTCTAGTACGATAAAAATCCGCTAGATGTCAATGCGTTTTATTTATCTTTTCTTATAGTGTAACCTCATTTTAAGGTTTCTTTTTTTAAGTCTTAAGTATGTACTAATATTTGTTATTATTATATATTGATTAGTGATTAATATTTAATGTTTTAGCGAATTTTCATAGAAAATTACGCTATTGCAATGGCTTCAAAATTTTTGTAATGCGAATTTTTGAAAATTTTTTCCATGGAAATCCGTTTTAGACCATTCTGAATCGATTCCTAAAATTTAACACTTTTTTTTATGTATGTATGTATATATGTATGTATATATGTATGTATATATGTATGTATATATGTATGTATATATGTATGTATATATGTATGTATATATGTATGTATATATGTATGTATATATGTATGTATATATGTGTCACTCCAGACGATATCTCCCCTTAGGATGCACTTAAAAATTTCAAACAAATTTTAAAATGTCAATAATATCAAAAGAAAGGATGAGTTCGTTGGCCAGAATTTTTGGAGTCCATTTAGGGGTCAAATTTTGACCATTTAGGGTCAAAAAACGTGTTTTTTCCATTTTACCCCCCTTTTATGTTAAAATATGATAAAAGTGTACATAACAACAATTACTGTACTCTTAAAGAGCTTTCCAACGACATGCATCTTAAAAGGTAAATACGATTTTGACTTTTGTACCTCGTACCCCTATGTACCAAATTTTTTTTTCACCCATGCAAATTCTAAACCAAAATTTTCCTATATTATCATAAGCCAATAATCCGCAGATTTCTTTGAAAATTCGCTCATTAAGTCATGGTGCATGACTGGACTTTTTTATTTTTATTGTCTGCTACCTCGGAAAAAATAGCATATGCTACGCGACTGTGAAGTGTTTTTTCTATACCTTGGCAATATTTACTGTCGCTTCGCTCTACAGTAAATGTAATTGCCGCGGTAAAGAAAAAAATCACTTCACAGCCTTGTAACATAATATACTATTTTCAAAAAAAATTAGGGTAAAAAAACTTAAGGGTTGAAATTATTTTATTTTTTTTCGACACCGTGAGGGTTATCATATGAAAGGGTACGTCGAGCTGATTACAAAAATATTATAATTCTTTGGATATGACTTTGATAGGGCGAGCATAGGCAAGTTTGAAGTGGGTGTGAAACGTGTCCCCCCCCCCCCCCCCTCTATCTCGCTTATGTGAAGTGCAAAAAATCTGAAAAAATTCCTAAACATTATTCGACCAAAAGTAAAGATAACACTTTTTGGAAATTTCGAAAAAAATATTATTTTATTTTTTATTGACAAAATACGTTTTTCTATAATTACGGTCTTTTCGATGTATTTATATGGATGTAGTCCGGTTCAGTGGCAAAAAAATACTTTATCAGAGTGTGTTTTGAGAATATCAGACCCTTAGAATATCAGACCTTTAGCATTTTTAAAAAACACTGTTTATACACTTTACAGTTAAACACTATAATATAGTGTGGCCTACGGACCCTCGCTGTGTGCTCAAGATGTCAAGAATATTTTTGAATTAACAGTTATTATTTTGCTTCCGAGCTTAACGATGGTAACGGAAGCTATGTGTTCGTTTTGAAAAAACAAAAATATTATATGACTCTGATTTCAAATATTCCAAGACGGAAATCCGTTTCAACCTCCACGGAACATTTACTTCCGAGCTTACCAAAGTTACCGGAAGCTAAGGAAACGTCCTGAGGAACGAACATTTTATTATGTCTTTGATTTCAAAAATTCCGTGGGATCCGTTTCAGCCTTTATAGGGAATATTTTTGGTACCATGTCTGTCTGTCAGTCTATTAGTCTGTCTGTCTGTCGGTCTATGTGTCACTCAATGTTTGTGAAAATAGCCCGCAGATAGCCCAAGATTCATTTCAAGTATCTGCGATCTTTAAATTTTGCTAAATTGATACTTTAAATTCAACAATTTTGACGGATTTAAAACAATGGGGAAACAGTTAAATAAATTAGAAAATATCGAGTTACATAATAGGATGCTAGGAAGCTATGTGCCACACTAATTACCAGACTTTTTTACTTTCTCATTTAAGGAGAAAGTGTCGTGATGGCGCTAAATGTAAATTTTCATGGTTTTACACGTTTTGAGGTCCTCTGAGTCCAAAAAAACAGTTTTTTAAAAAAATGTCTGTTGTCAGTCGTCTGCCTATGGGCCGATTTTGACGAAATTCTGCACTCATGTTTAGAAAAATCATACCCCGAGATGAAATCGAGAAATGTACGTTAGCTCCAAATTTGGGGGCGCTCCCCCGAAAAAAACCTGTGAAAAAACGTGAATTTTGATTCTCGAATACAGTTCCGACGATTTTTATTATAAAATTCTAAAATGTAATCCATTTAAATACGAATCTAACGATGTAAGCAGTTTTCCCGGTAAAGATCTAGTCCCTGAAAAAATAGCTTTAAGCGCGGACGGGGAGAGCGGGTTCGATTCTTCACCGAGGAGAAGTTATTTTTATGATACATTTTGATAAAATGTTCAATAATAATTAAATGTACCTACGAAAACTAATAAATGGAACGGGGAGAGCGGGTTCGATTCTCCATTGGAAAATACTGGGCTAAGTAATTATGACCTCGTATATAAGAAAGTTTGTCTGAGTTGTCTCGGACCGATATTTTTACGTTAAAATTAGAAAAACCTTTTCTTTTATGAAATATAAAAGAGATTTTTATATTTTTAAAAATTGAACATTATAAAGTTGAATATTAAAAATATAAAGTCCGTTGTACATCAGAGAGTATCTAAAAGGTTCTTTAAGAATAATTCATGGAAATTCTTTTCCCAAAATAAGTAAGAAGCTTCTTTTTGTTGTACATGACTCAGGGTTTTTTTAGTCCTTCAGTTTTAAGAGGGGGAGGGGGTTGAAACACTAAAAGTACCTCTCTTCTAGTTGTTATCCTTTGTTTGTTCTTCAGTGTTTCATCAATTGTTCGCCTGTTTAATGAGGGGGGGAGTAAAAATTAATTGATCACTCAACTAGTTATGTTCAAGAAGGATACATAAACCCATAAAACATTCATTTGGAAATTATATGTACAGAACGTTTTCTCATATTTCAAAAAGCTGTCTTCTTCTTATATATATTTTTTTTAATTACCTTAATATTACACTGTTAGAAACAAGACTTTGTCATATAAAGAAAAATATTCTTTAACAATAGCGGGAATGCTGTAGTAGGGAATATTTAGAACTTTAATATTACCTAATTAAAATAGTCGAAATTGTTGACAAGCCATGTTATATTATAATTTAAGAGTGAAATGAAAATAATATTAATAAATTAAACTTAATATTACCTTAATTTAATTAAATTTACTTAATTAACCCTTTTCAACAGGGGAGAGTTTTAAAGTTGACATATTTGTTACTGACTGACTTATTCATCAAAATTATAAGTAACTTCCAGAATAGATGGAGACTTGAAATTTTGCACACCTGTAGCTAAATGACTTAACACTTTCTTAAGAACCATAAAACATCAGTATCATGTGTACTCATATAGGATACGTGGGTAGTAAGAAGGAGAGAACTCTGAAGAAAAGAAACAAGTTCCAGATCCCCTCCCAAAAATGCCATCCTATCATTATTTAGAAAATGGCCAAGTGTTAAAAGCCATTAAAAAAAATAAACAGGTCAAGTGTGTGCTAGTCAGCACACAGCGAGGGTCCGTAGGCCACACTATATAGTGTTTAACTGTAAAGTGTATAAACAGTGTTTTTTATAAAATGCTAAAAAGCTTACTTTGAACCATTCTAAGGGTCTGATATTCTCAAAACACACTCTGATAAAGTATACTTTTGCCACTGAACCGGACTACAACCATATAAATACATCGAAAAGACCATAATTATAAAAAAGAACTATTTTGTCAATAAAAAGTAAAATAATATTTTTTTCGAAATTTCCATTAAGTGGTATCTTTACTTTTGGTCGAAGAATGTTCAGGAATTTGTTCAGATTTTTTGCACTTCACATAAGCGAGATAGAGGGGGGGGGGACACGTTTCAAACCCGCTTCAAACTCGCCTACGCTCGCCCTATCAAAGTTATAACCAAAGAATTATATATTTTTGTAATCAGCTCGACGTACCCTTTCATATGATACCCCTCACGGTGTTGAAAAAAAAATTAAAAAAATTTACCCTTAAGTTTTTTTACTCTAATTTTTTTGAAAAATATTTTTTTTAAGTCGCTATATTTTTAAAATATGTGGGCAGGTACAAGACTCATACATGCCAAATTTCAAAGTGATCGAACGAAAGGTGTAGCCGTGAGAGCACGCGAGAGGACGGACGGACAGACACACGCAGGAAAATATAAGGGTCCTTGGTTTTGCCTACGAACCCTAAAAAGTAGTGTTACTCATAAAAGTAGGAGTGAAGTGAGGTTATGGACTTAAGAAAGAGCAGACTTGGCCACAATTTAGACATCACTACTTTGTTAGACTGGCTTTTGGGAGGGGGTTTTGAACATTCGCGTTTAAACTTTTGCTGAGGATTATAAATTACTTATAAATACTCACTTAATCTCTTCTACCAAAAGGTGCTGAGTGTTTACAAAGAGTTTTCCAAGCGCTGCGATCTTGAGCCAACCTTCTAGCTTGAATCCAGGGCACACCACGCTTTTGGAGTATCGTCTTGATGTCATCCTCCCATGTAGTTCTTCTTCTACCTCGTGGTCTCCTTCCTTCTGGCCTGGCTTCGTAGCTTTGTTTTGGGTATCTATCTTTGACCATTCTCATGATATGTCTAAACCATCTCAGCTGAGTAGTTTGTACTAAATCTTTAATGGAGCTGATTTTGAGTTTATCTCGGAAAGTCTGGTTTCTTATTTTCACTTATAAATGCAATAGTAATAATTTCCTAATAACTAGGCATCGCGTGGCTCTATCATTGAAGCGAGCGTATTGCAATAAAATACTGAATATTGCAATTTGTTAATCATGATGAATGTCATAGTTGAAGATAAGTGGAAGAGGGTAGTGTGGGGTAGAGTGGGGGTACTCTGTACAAAGCTTTACTTCCTAAACATACAACACGACTATAAGAATCTTAACCACCCGTAATAGCTTTTAAACTAATTGAAGCGAGCGTAAGCGAGCTTCTTACATTCAACGAAATATGCATCTTGTCTGTCTGTCTGTCTGTCTGTCAGTAACGTTTACGCGTGTGACGATAACTTGAGTAAAAGTTGACCGATTTAGTTGACATTTGGTATACATATTCCTCTTACTAATAATCAGGCTAAGTTCGTTGGACAGCGTGATCCGTCCAAGAGTTCGCGCGCAACGCTCGCGTAAACGAGAGGTACAAAAATTAAATTGGAATTTCAGGACGGGAAAAGTCTATTCTATCATCATCTATTCGATGAGACGAACATTTTTTTCAAATAACAATATTTACTAAAACCAACAGCGACACCGCTATGACTTAATAAAGATCGCCAAAACTATTAAAGCGGACCTAAACGTTTATAATAGAGAAAACAACCTTTTTACCGATATCTTACGTTCTAACGTAACTATTTTAATAGAACTTCATATACACCATGTAATGCACAATTGAAACAGGCATGCAAAATTTCAATTTGATACAAGCAGAAGGATTTGCGTAATGAAGAGATACATTTATAATAATTGTTTAACAGCTACCGCGGGTGGTTAAGATTGTTATAGTCGTATAGGGTATAGGTTTGTTTAGGATGTAAAGCTTTGTACCGAGTACCCCCACTCTTCCCCACACTACCCTCTTCCACTTATCTTCAACTATGACATTCATCATGATTAATAAATTTCAATAATCAGTATTTCATTGCAATACGCTCGCTTCAATGATAGAGCCACGCGATGCCTAGTATTATAAATGTATAACTTTATTTCTCAAATACTACTGCTTGTATCAAGTTGAACTTTTACATACTTGTTTCAATTGTACTTTAGACGATGTACATGAAGTTTTATTAAAATCGTTACGTTAGAACGTAAGATATCGGTAAAATGGTTGTTTTCTCTATTTTAAACGTTTAGTTCCGCTTTAATAGTTTTAGCGATCTTTATTAATTCATAGCAGTGTCGTTGTTGGTTTTACTAAAACATGTTATTTGAAAAAAATGTTCGTCTCATCGAATAGGTGATGATAGAATTTTTTCCCGTGCTGAAATTCCAATTTTAAATTTGAAGCTCAGTTTACGCGAGCATTGCGCGCGAACTCTTGGACGGATCACGCTGTATAACGAACTTAGCCTGAGTATAAGTTAGAGGATCATGTATACCAAATTTCAACTAAATCGGTCAACTTTTACTCAAGTTATCGTCTCACGCCACACGCGTAAACGTTACTGACAGACAGACAGACAGACAGACAGACAAGATGCATATTTTGATGAATGTAAGAAGCTCGCTTACGCTCGCTTCAATAACATTAACTACTGTAGATTCAAATCAGCACTAAGCCGTGGCGAACCTTGGGGGGGGTTCTGAGTTTAACTCATCAAAGTCGGCTTTGTTCATGTCACATTAAGGTTTTTATCGACTTCTAAGTTTAAAAACACTATGAGTAAGGTCAATGTTTAGGAGATGATCTCTTCCAGAAAAAAAAACCGAATTCTGTTCTCCAACGATAATGCACTAGTTTTTTCCGGTATGGTTCGGTAGGTTAATTTGTTTCAAATTTATTTGTGTCAAATAAATGTGATTCAGCCCATGATGTAATTTATTTCTAATAATAATACCTTCAGAAGAATAAATTGTAAATAAAGCAGCTGTTAATCCTTTGATCAGGTCCAGTGTTTTGTAAACTTTGCAATTGGAAAAGGGATATTGTTCAGGGTGTAGCTCATCAAAGGAATCCAGCCCTTAGGTTCTCAGTTGGTAGATGTCTGATATTTCGGTTTAATTCTGACCGGAGAAGGGCATCGAAGGGTTAGGACAGCCCTTTATACCTTCCCAGCTGGAAACCTTTTCAAGTCTAAATTAATTTTCGCTTATGTAAACCTCAAACTGGGTCCAGAATGCTTGGCTAGGTCCAACACTACCCCTTCAAATTTGACACTTGCCTTTATCATAGTGGTCAGTAATGAAGTTTTCTTGGAAACACTTGGATTGCACACTACTGACGAACTTATTAATTAATGGATTCTTAATTAGGGAGTGTCTTTTGTTTTGACCTTACCAACACTCAAACCTTTATTGTATATATTGCTATCTAATATTCTAAATAATATGCTGTCTGTATATTTATAATTATATTATATTCAAAAGCGCCTCCCTCATGGCAAAAGCTGTAGAGGGCTCTTAAAAAATTCTGTTAATAAATAAATAAATAAACACTTCTACTATCAAATTCCGTTCGAAATATTTGAAGATATAAATTATTAGGAAATAAAATAATCATGTATTCATTTAACTTGAACATTTTTCTTGTCATTTATTTACTTTTATTCCAGGAGATAGCGTGCAAAAACAATGTATGACTAACATAAAGCTAGAATTTTGAGTATATGTTAATAGTTTAGTGCCTTTTAAGAATATGTGGTCGAGGAAGATCGTCTGTGGGACATAGCTTGGCAATAGGCATTTGAAAATAATAACAAGCAGGTGGAGAGCAGCCACGTCTTGCCCATTTCGGTGGACAATTTGATTTTCATAATACTCAGTACAAAATTAGTCAGTTGACCAAATATCAAGTTGATGTTAGTATTTGTATTTCACTTGATATGTGACTCTTTTGATTTATAGTAATATTTGAATAACTAACCAATCAAGTGACAAACTAACATCAACTTGACTTTTGGTCTACTGACTAACTTTGTACTCAGGATCATAAAAATCACATTGTCCACCAAAATGAGCAGAAAATGGCCACTTTCAACCTATTTGTTTTTTTCAAATGCCTGTTGTCAAGCTATGTCCCGTAGACGAACTTAGCCGACCATATATTCTTAAAAGGCGCCAAAAGATTAGCTTATATACAAAATTCTAGCTTGATGTTAGTATAATACTTTTTTGCACGCTATCTCCTGGACTAATTCATATTTATACAAATCTATAAACCAGCAAGTAGGCTGATAACTGATTCAGTCTTTAAATTTCAACAATTTACAGATATATGATTAGACCACCATTCTCGAAACTTGGAAGGTTTGTTTACATTCAGTGCAACCCTGCAGATGCTTCCAGTAGTGGAAGCGAAACGTCAGACTTGAACCCCTTCGTGACGTGGATTTCCCCGGAAAACCAAGCTGTTTATTTCAAGATTGCAAATAAAGTGTTGAAGTGATGAAATTATTGAAGATCACGATGAACACCCTATTGTTACTTCTGGAAAAATTGCGCTGTAATAAATTATTTCATAAAGATTCTTATGTAGTTAATTTTATGAAGATGAAAAACGAGGATTATATTATTTTCAAGAACAAATCTCTTAAGCAGCCCCTACACGATCAAGCCGCTTGATCAAAACATCGCGTCAAGCATTGGTGTCAAGCATGATTGATAGTCTAGGAACCCGTTTGATGCTTGAGTCAAGCCTTGACGGAGATTGATGGAAAGTTTGAATGACTCAAGCAGCTGGACGTAGCGCTTGATAGTCTAAAGCAATTTTGATTTAAGCATTACGTCAATCACCTGCTCGACACCCCAAAAATCCTGGTTCGAAACCATGGTATCTACACAATACTGATTTATTACAGTCCAGGAGGAGCAGTTCACTAGTCGAAAACTCCGCTTCAAATGAGCGTTGATGAAAAGATTGATGGAATGCTTGATGCGCCCCAAGGCGGCTTGAAGGTCGTGTCAATCAGCTTGACGCGATGTTTTGATCAAGCGGCTTGATCGTGTAGGGGCTGCTTTACAAGAAAATGATTTCATAGCTTCCGAGGAGAAATGAATGTAGTAGTTAACCAGTTTGTATAAAGTAATATTATCAGGCCACTAGGTCAATGAACGCCTATGTACTTAGAAATTTCTTTACCGGGGAAAGAAAAGCTAGATAGGACATACATTCCAGTAGACCCATTACTAAGATCCAATTTTATAAAGGTGCCCTTTTGACATGGAAACATGACATACAAAAAAGAAAAATTACTAAAGCTCAACAAAAAAATAAAGAGAAGAAATTATACAAGGATATACTTGAATCTCTTACCAACACGTAATTTTACAAATTCCCTCCTCTGAATCTGTTAAAAACTAACTTTTATGATTTTCCTTTTTTTTTCCTCCTTTCCTAAATTTTTGAAAGAGAGTTAAGCTTGTTTAATTCGTCCTAAGGTATAAAGGACGCGGAGTGGAAGGGCCAGGCTCAAGGGCCAAACATTACGGCTTCTACGAGGGTTTAATTGGAAGGTCCGCACCCTTTCAACCTACCCAAAAACCAGCTTCAAACTCCCTTAGGGTTAAGGCACTAACTCAACCAACTTCTCTACCCCCCCCCCCCCCCCCCCGTACCCTCTCTTTTCCTTCCCTAAAATGTATGTATGTGTATATTTATATATTTTCATAAATATTCACAGAGAATTATAAATCTTTTTAACCATCCTCTAGCCTTTACTTTAGTACATTTAGTGGTAAAACAAGATGCAGTAGAAAACCTCGTTATAACGTATACAATATAAATTAATATGTACTATATATATATATATATATATATATATATATATATATATATATATATATATATATATATATATATATATATATATATATATATATATATTTATATATATATATATATATATCAAAAAAAAATCGAGTCGAAATTTGAGCCTCTGGTCTGGGCATCAGTCCTGCTTGGTCTTAAACTAAGAAGTTGTAAAAATTAGTCAATTTAATTAATGTCAAACAGAAAGTAAATTGTCAAGAGAAAGTACCTGTGTTTTTAAAAATATTTACTTAGAAAAATCGCTCTAACTAATGTGTAATGATTGGTTGCAGTACATTTGAATAACCTTTATATTATTTGTTTATTTGTGTTTACTATATTAGTTATGTTTTTTTTTTACTTTCTCATAAAGGTAAAGATAAAGTATTGTGATGGCACGAAAATTGGATTTTGAGATGTTGATGGATTTACACGTTTTAAGGTCCCTTGAGTCCAGAAAAGTAGTTCTTCAAAAAATTCTGTCTGTCGCCTGGAGCCTAAACTACTGAGCCAATTTGACGAAATTAGGCATACATGTTCAGAAAAATGATACCCCGAGGTGAACTCGAGAAATTAATTTTAGCTCGAAATTTGGGGGCGCTACCTCCTTAAAACTCTAAAAAACGTGAAAACGGTTCCGACTACTTTGATTTAAAAAATTCTAAAATATAGTCTATTTAAATATAAAATAAGCCGCTTTCCCGGATAAAAACTATTTTCCTGAGAAATTAGCTTTAAACGCGGACGGAGAGAGGCCGTGTTCGATTCCCTGCCGAGGAGAAGATATTTTTATGATAAATTTTAATAAAATGCTCAATAACATTTAAAAGTACCCACGAAAACTAATAATTAGGAAATACAGGAATAAGTAATTGTTTTAAGTTTATTTGAACTCGTATAATATGATAAAGTTTGTCTGAGTTGTCTCGGAACGATTTTTCCTAATAGAAAATTGGGAATTTGTACTTAATGGATTTGAAAATTAAAAAAATTTGAAAATTAAAAAAAAAGTTGTGCGATCAAATTGAAAATTGACAATCTGTCATAACTTTTGTAATTATATATTTTTGATACTTAAAAACAGAAGTCCTTCATTCTTGACAATCTTTTGAAAATTTATCATAACAACACCCTGTACATTAATTAATTGGACTATTTGTTTCAACTTCTTAGTTAAAGATCAAGCAGGGCTGATACCCAGAAGCTCAAATTCAACTCGATTTTTTTTGCCATTAACACCCCACGTGCACTTAATCCGTGTGCGTGAATATATATATATAAATATATATATATATATATATATATATATATATATATATCAGTAATGTAATACCGTGTTTGCACACTGCAATAAGCTACACAATTTGTGAGAGTGAGTGACACCAAAGGTTGTGCCACGCTTAGCGTGGACTGTTCCAAAATCAGGCATTACGTCAATATGATGTTGGCTCGTATTGCACCATATCCTGTATCGTTTTGTCGCGTCCGACTCATCAGGGGCCCGACGATGCCCGCACCAAACTCTGGACCTATAGTATACTAGATCCAGAAGATCAGATATAGGGCTTATCAGAGACGAGCGGTCTCTCATACCGCCATTCTTGTTTGGCTGGCAAAACACACCAGCAATGTAATACCGTAATTTGGACACTGCAATAAGGTACACAATTTGTGTTAATGAGAGACACCATGGGATGGCACCGGAGTCTATTTTTTCTCTATCTGTTTCCCGTCTTTAATTATAATTTGATAACAATAATTATCTTGACAATTCCATATTTCTACTCTTTAAGAATGAACTTCTATCCTAAGAATCCCTCTTGAAGTTCCAAGAGGTTTTTAAGCAGAACTTAACCATTCCCTTCTTCCCTCTCAAATTTTAAATCCTTACCTCCTTTTCCTACCCCCTCTCCATTTTACCCCTCTATTTATTTTCTAAGGAGTAGCCGTTTCTAAAATGGCTCAATCACCCGCTTTTTTACTCCCACTTTTATTTTCCCGGTCGGATTTCAAAAACCATTTATTTGAGTCATGTTTGTCATAATTGTTTACTTATGACTATGACTAATCCCCAATTTCAAGATCCTATATTTGTAACGGTTGGTAATCTGGGTCAATTTTCTATGTACATTTATTGATTTAAATGTCGAGGAAAATTGATCAGGTTGGCCAGTTATAATTTTTTTTTGGTGGTTCGTTATAATTTCGATTCCTTGGGTTTGGAAAAATCCCAATAGCGTGTTTCTTTTTTTATTATTTTAAGTCTTTTTTTTATAGGTTTATTTCCTCCAACTTTCAATAGTATAAATTAGTCAGTATAGGTTTTTCTCGTGGTCTGAGGATGCCATGTTGGATTTGTCCCAGGAGAGGCTCTTGGAACTTTTTGGAGTTTTCACACTAAATATTTCCAAGATGGTGGCCAATTTGGCGGGCGACTACATCACGTTGGCTTTTATATATAGACTGGCCAGTCACGGCTGTCGTGCAGCTTGCAGCACCTTGGTACATATATTATTATATGCCAGGTATGTACTTTGTCATAATGTAAATTGAGATTTCAAATTTTAGCCGCTGGATACGCCACTGATGTATTCAATACTCATTGCAATTTGCTTGCTTCAATGTTTGAACCACGTGATGCCTAGTTATAATATAATTGAACTAAATAGTATTGAATTTAAATTAGATATCACTATGTTTATTTATTATCAGAAATTTTTGTTCGACCTTGTCGTATCTTTTTTTTCTTACTATTACAGAGTAAATAAAGGAAGAAATAAAATTATAAACAATATATAAGCGGGTAAGACATGTTCCACACTGATGATCTCATCGATTAGATGAGTAAAGTGGCCAGATAACCCCCGTCCTGTAATGACCCTGGCAGTTGATCGGGACTAAAACCCAAAAGAAAGAAAAAAAAAAAAAAAAAAACACCAATATTTTATATTCAATTTATTTTATTTTTTAATTATTATTATTTATTTTTTTTAGGCAGTACAAAAAATAGGCTTAACAGTAAATATTTTGTAAAAGACATAAAAATTAAAAACTTTCTAAATGCTAAAAAATATATAGATTTTTATTTATTCAATATAATACATAATAATCTTTAGCTTTTATTTATATCAAATTAATTGTTTAAAAATGAGAAAAAAAAAATCGATAACATGTTTGTAATTGAAAAATCCTATCCTTATATAAAGTTTTTTTATCTAAAAATTTTATAGCTATACAATTTAATTTTGTTATTTATTATTTAATTTCATTGAAAAAAAGCACCTAGGAATTTGTAAGATGTGCAACAAATTTTATTTTTTCAAAAAAACAGACGATTTTAAAAAAGTACACACTATCTAACTTCAAAATTGTTTTTTTAAAAAATTAAATGTTTCATTAGTATTAGCATTTCATTTATTTATTTATTATGTATATTCTACTTACTAAAAGACCAAAGATATGTTGTGGAAAAAATATAATACTAATAATTAATTTTATTAAACTGTTTTCCCTGATAACAAATATTTTTATAAAATTTGATACCTCATTTATACATAATTTGTTTTTCAAATTTATACTTTTATCGATTTATTTTGTAAAAATAAAAATAAAAACTACAAATAAAATTTCAAAAAAAATCTCAAGTGATTGTTATGTATATATGTATTTATTATAATGAATTATTTCCAATCGACACCGTAAGAATTCGTCCCTGCAATAATGTAAATTAATTTTTCCTAATGTCTCTTACATAAATGAAGTAACTTAAGCTTTTGAAAATGTAAAGTATTCCTGAATATTTTTGTTATTTAAAATTCAAATATCTAAGATTATAATGGAGTTCTAGGTTTTCCGGTGTTGACCGTGTCTTAGTGGATGATACTTCCAACATTTCGTCTCTTATGCTAGAGGCGAAACGTCCTTATCTAAGATTATAATTCATCTGTAATTTTAGGTCTTATAGATTTAATATTATTCAGATATGAACAAATTAAATGTAATAATATTCTGTTATTTAGTGCTGCTAAAACCAAATTTTTAGAACCAAAGATTGGTTGTATTTCAATTCTAATTTTTTTGTTAATTGGGTAATATTATATTGTTGTTTGTTCTACTCGTAAATCTTTAAAAAATGGGGGGGGGGGGAGTCCAATTGTTAAACATTTGAAAGCAAGCTTTGTATACTAGAAAATAAAATAAAACAATAAAGAGAAAAATACATCTTTAAGGATATATTTACTTAATTTTTTCTATTAGAAGCATCTTCAAATATGTATTGACTAAGTTCTTTCTACCCGATTCTCTTATAGTGAATCTTACTATGCCAGAGGTTAAATTAGATTCAATATTTCACAGTATCTTTTAATGGAGAGTTTCACTGAGAGGAAGTTGTCTCTCAAGTTGTGGTTCTACCTGTTGGATGTCAAGCTAGCAGATTTGCGTACATCAAGGAGATATCTAACATATGATGTCCTTTTGTCCGTTGAGTCCATTGTCTAAGTTCTTTTTGACTACTAACCTCGTGGCTTTAGGGGGCCTGGGTGGCCCGGAGGCTAGAGCGCTCACCTTACGATAAGGCAAGTTAAGCAGGCTTGAGCAGGGTCAGAAGATGGGTGGATTACCGCTTCTGACCACATCTCTGGGTTCGATTCCCGGACCGGGTCCCCCACTCAATGTCCACCTAGCATTGTTTAAACAAATGGGAAGCTCCTCGAAAGAGTGGCGCCACCAGGCTTCAGCCTGGAAACCATGATGATGACACTCTTGGTTGAAATACAACTAGGAGGGGAGTCATGGTTAAGACCATAACTTCACACGAGTGTGTGAAGATTTCGGTCCCTAACCTAGGTTTGTTCAATGGACCCACCTATGTGGCCTGCGTCTTCGAGTGTAAAAGCCCCCTGGAATAAAAAAAAAAAACCTCGTGGCTTTAAGGCTCATAAAAAAATGATAATAATAATAATAAGCTTATTACTTGGTGTAGTGGGAGCAAAAACCATCAGATTTCTCTCCTTTGAGAAACTGCTTTAGCGTAGTCAAGCATTTTCAGTGCAGCTTATATAATTCAAGCTGCACACTGCTCTAAATATATAATAACTATAAAACCTATATAGTCCAGGAGATAGAGTGCATCAAAGTGGTCACCTACCAAGCGACAAACCAGCTTCAACTTCATTTTTCGTCAAATAGCTATAATTTTCTTCCACTTGCTCTTGGTCTTAAGGGTATAAATAAAAACTAAGTTTTTATATCATGCAGCAATATTTCAACCCCACTTGGGCCATTATCAAGCTTACAATCATTTAATTATCCACATAAACTTTATTAAAACATTTTCTGAAAATTTTTTTCTACTGTAGCAGCTTCATAACTGCTTACTTAATCACTCCACTTGTACATTTTATGGTCGAAATTTTAAAAAAAAACTGTTAAAAAACGTTTCTCAAAGAGAAATTTGTCATGAGTTGAGGATCAAGCTGCTACAGTAGAAAAAATGTTCAAAAAATTTTCAGAAAATGTTTTAATAAAGTTTATGTGGATAATTAAATGATTGTAAGCTTGATAATGGCCCAAGTGGGGTTGAAATATTGCTGCATGATATAAAAACTTAGTTTTTATTTATACCCTTAAGACCAAGAGCAAGTGGCAGACTGATTAAAATTACACTAATAAAAGGGTAATTACTACTTACTAATTTTCTTCTAATCTTGTTCACCATATTGGGCAGGTCATGATTGCTTATTGGAAACTATGTCCCACGAATGAACATTGCTGACCACTAATTCTTGGAGGACACCAATAACTTATGCATTAGCTTGATGTTAGTTAGTCCTTTTATGCACGCTATTTCCTAGACTATTATTACATCTAATATGAAATCGAAGCTTAGGCTTTATTTTCCTTAACGCGACTCCAGCGATAGATGCTCAAGCAATAGTTGTCCAGCGACTATCACTAAGGACTCCTCTTCTGAGTTAGTATGTTACAGTTTTCCTAGCTGAGCGACTTTTAACATGCAAACTCATATAATTTGGTGCCAGCGACTAAGGATCAGTGACAATCACTCATCACTCAGCATCTATCGCTGGAGTCACGTCTAAGAAAACGTACCTTAAGCCATAAATATATTTTTATACCTTTAGCTTAAGCCATAAATATATTTTTATACCTTTAGCTTAAGCCATAAATATATATTAGTTTTTAAAAGCTTTTATTTAACTTGCAATGTATGTATGTAAGTTCGGGTCAAATCTTGCAACTAAATTTTAAAGCAGTTATCCTGAACCGATTGAATTGAAATTTTGCATACACGTTTAGTTTGGATGACAATGCATGGTTAGCTAAGTGACGTCATTTTAAATCCAAGATGGCGGACAGCACATGATGGCGGAATAGTTATTTTTTAAGCACGCTCATGATATGGGTATCAAATGAAAGGGTTTGCTGAGAAGCATACGAATAAAAGCTTGTTTTTAAAAATGTGTTTTAAATAAAATTATTTTTAAAAGTAGCTTCTTGAAATATGTAGACGTATAATTTTACATTTTGCTCCCCGTTTTGGAAAGATGTTCAGTGATCTTCTACTGAGTGATTCATTGTAAGTTCATTCGATGAACAATCTTTGGTTAAGTAAAAGATTTGAGTTCTTCCCATTGAAATAGAATTGAATAATCAAACAAGTCGTATTGTTTTGTCTACTGATTCATCTGATAAAATTTAATATTTAAAACTGGATCTGATTATACTCTTTTTATATCTTAAAAAATAAAAATATATTCACAATACTATAAAAAGCTATATACCTATGTATATATATAACTTACATAAACTAATACAATTTTGATTATATACTTAAACATAAAAGAAGGAAAAAGAATAAAATAAAAAATAACTAATATAATATAATATATAAAAGAATAATAATACACAATTACAAAACATAAGGACATAAATAAGACATTAAAAAATGGCTGGGATGTAAACCCAACTCAAAAATAAATTCATTATCACAACAAATTATCACTTGCATGTATTTGAAATTGTTAAAATGCAAAACATTTGCTCCTTCTGAAAAAATTAAACATAATTTTTTTTTATAATAACTTGCAAACTCAAATTGATAAAAGAAAATAAATGAAGAAAAGCTTATAATGTCAAGAGTTCAAAGATTTTTTTTTTTTTGTTACCTAAAATACTTTTTAACTGCAAAAGGGAGATAGAGTGTAAAAGTCTAGATTCACTTGTAGAATTGCTATTTTTCTTTATGGAAGAAAAACTTTGACATCAAAGGATCAACTCCAGCCCAGAAATAACAGTAAAATAAAATTATTATCACAACAAAATATCAACTCTGATATCGACTTTATTTCTCTTCTGCTAAGGTAAATAGGTAGGTTTTTTAATAGTGTAACAACAAAACAATTGAGGGATCTTAAAATTTAGCTAATATTCATTTTTTGTTTAGCTTTTCTGTTTTAAATACCTTATTCATTTTTACCCCCTTTAAATATAGAATATTAAAGAGATTAAAACTATCATTTTTATATCATCTTTTAATGTTATAAAATTTAAAACATTATTTTAACTGGTAGTACATTTTTTTAAATAATACTTTTTTATGACTTAACCTAATACAATTTCATTTAACGTTACAAAATTATTACTTCGTATTAAATTTTATGTAAATTACATTTGAAAAATTACTTTTTTATAAAGGTGTTGGAAAATAAACTGAGCTGTCTATATCTATTTTATTAAACAATTTTATTTTTCTCCTTCAGGACTAGAATATATTTGCCTCATGGAGATCTATAATATCATTAAACTGGAGTCTAATAAACTGGAGTCTAATAAACTGGAGTCTAATAAACTGGAGTCTAATAAACTGGAGTTACATAAACTGGAGTTTAATAAACTGGAGTCTAATAAACTGGAGTCTAATAAACTGGAGTTACATAAACTGGAGTTTAATAAACTGGAGTTTAATAAACTGGAGTCTAATAAACTGGAGTCTAATAAACTGGAGTTTAATAAATTGGAGTCTAATAATCTGGAGTCTAATAATAAAGAGCCCTAGTTAACTCCACAGTAAGGAATAAAAAAAAAGTCTTTCCAAAAATTTGATGTTCAAGAAATCACCATTACTTTGGATTAAGTGAAAAACTCCACTTTCAGACATTTTGCAAATGTTTCTTTAAAAGTCTTTGTCGAGGGACTTGAGTTCTTTGTATGCTGCAAAAATAAATCTGTCCCTCTACAAAAAGTCTACATTATAATTTATAAAGTACCATCAGTACCACTATGGAACAAAGTGTAAAATGGTATTCAGCCTCAAAATAGTTATCAATGAGGAACTCGTTGATAATCAAGGCTGTACAAAGGACTTGGCAATAAATAAAGTTTTGTGGAGCGACTGTTTTCTTTCTAGCAAAATATATAAATTTTCTTTTTAATGGTAAAACATTATCTTCATCTATATAATTTTTCGCTATAAAATATATTTTTTGTGTTTTCTTTTTTTTTTTTAAGTATTATTTTGTTAAATAATTTCAGGCATTTTAAGTATCTGAAATTATTCAAACATTGGGCTTATTTTAAACTTATCAAAAATCTTCTAATTATAATATCTTTCCAACTCATTTATTTTTAAAACTTTTATAACATAAAAAATGGAATGCAAATAAAACTGTTTTTTTTTAAACTCAACATAAAAAAAAAATAAATAAAAAATCTGTAGGTTGATAGAGTTCTTTCAATTATGTTATGAATTAAATATATGTTTGAATTTTAAAATTATTTTGTAAGTTTTTTATGTCAATGCTATATTCTTTATTAAGTGCTGTTATTTATTTATTTTTTTTTTTTATAAATTGTGCTATTATTAAAATTGATATTATATGATTAAGCTGTGATAGTTATTATATGAAAATTTAAAACTTTATGTGTATTTAGCTACTAGATAAATAATCGCTATGAATGACATAATACAAAAATACTTCTTTAGAAAAATCAATACTTTAAAAGTGTCATTCTTATTTTTTTATTGCTTCCAAGCTTACTGAAGGTAATAGAAGCTATATGGTTGTTTTGAATAGCAAACATTTTTTTTATTTTTCTGATTTCAAAAATTTCAAGATCCATTTCAAACATCAGGGATAGTTGGTCCCGTATCTGTCCGGTGTTCAATTTTTTTAAATTAATATTTCTTAAAAACTACTCGTACAGTCAAAAATTAAATTTTTAATTTAAAGCCTGCTTTTAGCTTCTTGGTCATCATCAGATGCTTGAAGAATTAGGAGAAGTGGGGTAAGAAATAGTAATTTAAATTTTAAATGACATAAATGGTGACAATAATGATGGCTAAAATCAAGTCAGTTATGATATTAAAATTTCATTTGTAAAGCATTTCTTTTTTTTTTTTTGTTTACTTAGAAAACTTTTTGTTACTTTACAGAACTTAAACCCACTTAACCAAATATTCACGCCAAATTTATACGTCATTTAAAGATACATTTAAACTGAATCTGGTTGCATAAATCCCAATAAACCACTCTTTAAGTAATGCCGATCAATTTGAAATTATAATTGTATCAATTGAAAAATTATTAAATTTAACAAAATTAAATTTTAGACAATTTTTTTAAATAAAAGCAGCAGGTTGAGTTTTTAATTTTTCAATAATTTTAACCGGGCAATTTTTTAATTTAATAAATTATAGATGAGTAGCAGGGAAAACTTAATTTTGTTGTCTAAAATTATAAATAATGTATATATATACTTTTTTTAATTTTTAATGCTATTTTTTTAAAAATGAATTCATTTGTTTTAAAAACATATTATGTTTATACTAATATTTATATTTATTATTTATTATTTATATTTATATTTTATTTATTAATTTTTAATTTTAACAAATGTTAATACACTTTATTCGCTTTTACTAAAAGCAACTTTTTACTATGAAGTTCATTTGGGGGAGAATTAAGCACTTCATATAATTTTATATAAAAAAAATGAATTTGTATATTTTCTTTTTTTGGTGTATTTTGTTGATTGCATGATATTTTAAATGTAGAAAAGAAAAAAGTAATAATAATAATCAAAAATAGATCTTTTAAGGTGAAGAAAAGTTGGCCAAATAGTGATTTAAAAAGCCTTTGATTTGATTTGAAAAGTTGGCTAAATATTTTTATGGTAAATAGTGGGTGCCGGCAAGTAGGGTGTGGCAGATGCTTAACACAAGACAGGCGTCCATGGGTTCTACTTGTGCAGTCTTACACATCGGCAAGAGAGATAGAATAAATTAATGGGAAAAAAATGGTGGTTGTTACTACGTTAGGATATGATACAGGAATGCCCTAATAGGGTACATAAGACTATCTTGCCTTATCACTAAGATTTTGGGTACTTCAATAGATTGTTACTCCCCTGTTTTTTTTTTTAGAATATAAATGGATATAATTATTTATTCATTGCTTAGTCTAAATAACTATTAAGACAAAGGAATGTTTAGTCCAAGGTACTTTTGGACAAAGGAATATCACACTTCTGTTTAACAGGGACACACTCCTGTTTTAATTGTAAGGGGAGTAGCAGTCTTTAGAAGTGCTATATTTTGGATTGCTTGCACCGATAAATAGTAGATAAACAATTAGTATGATATAACTATAGACAAGAGGGGTATAATGAGATAAGTAAGGTGTGGTACTATTGAATAATATCATTAGGTAAGCCATGAGAGAGACTTCAATTCAAGTTTTATTTACAATTTTGAAGATTATAAGAATTTGTGTCATTCCACAAAATTGTGGGAATGATAGATCGATAGGAGGGCGTAATAATAAGATCATTCTAGTATATCTGCCAGGTAAGGGATAGTACAGATATCGTCTGCTGGTTAGGGATAAATGGTCCATCCTTTGATGCTTTGATAACATTAAGGACTTACCTTATAAAGATTTTTTTGTTGTTTTTAGGGTCTGAGTACCTAATTAGGGCCGCCTTCTCAGGCCAGAGTGGACCTTCTGATCAGAATTGGCTCTCTTTTGCCCTAAGAAAAAGTCCTTGTTCAATT
The DNA here is from genome assembly GCA_951217055.1 of Gerris lacustris. Taxonomy (NCBI): domain Eukaryota; kingdom Metazoa; phylum Arthropoda; class Insecta; order Hemiptera; family Gerridae; genus Gerris; species Gerris lacustris. The sequence goes on from OX578283.1 coordinate 65,022,585, forward strand.
CTTCTAAATAAATGGAAGATGTACTTACTATTGTGGCTTATTTTAAAAATGGATACATATAATTGGTGTCAGGTGGAGGGTAAAGGCCAGCAATATACTCTTTTATGTATATTTGGGACTTATAGAATATAAGTACAACTTACCCTCCTCCTCTAAAGTGAATATCTGCCGGCGCCCATTCATAATATAGAAAAATATACATACTTAATAAATTCTTTATACTATCATTATATAATTAAAATTAAGAGATATATTTACACTACAAGCGTTATATTTTTATTTAGAAGATTGTTTTTTTATGATTGTGAAATTATTATTTTATATATTTTTTTAAATGTTTAAATTCAACCAAACCAAACTGGATGTATCTTGTACTTACTTTTTATGTTTTATTATCCTTTTTCCTTATCTATTTTTCTTTTTTTATATTCCTACATGATTGAGGATTTGGCACTTTCCTTTATTATGTTTAGCAATGCGGTAAAATTGTCATCTAGCTTTTAAATGTCAGTAACTATTTTTTTTGTTCAGTTTGATTTTAATTGTGTGAAGTTTGAAATAACACATTCATTTTATTAGAATTTTTTTTCCCTAAGCTTACGAGCCAATTTTTTTTTTATTTAAATAAAACTGGAAAATAAAATTTCCTCTGTTATAATTTAAGAACATTCCGTCTCAAAAGTTACCACTCAAAACTCACATTTAAAAAAAATACTCATCTTAAAATCTTTTCAAATTTATTTTTTCTACTTTAAATTAACTCTCAACTTTTAAATGCATTATGAACTTTTAAATTAATTATGAACTTTTAAATGAATTATGAACTTTTAAATGCATTATGAACTTTTGAATGCATGTTGATTAAAATAATTAAAACTTTAAAAATATTATAGAATGTTTAAAAAAGTTTAGAATAAATATCTATTCACACTAGAAAATATTTTTAAAAAAACTTAAAATCATTTTTAAATAAATTCATGAAAAACATTAAATAATAACAACAATAATAATAATAAACTCATGCACACTTTGAACAGAAATAACATAAAAATCATAACATTTTTTTTGTAAAGGATCTATAATAACACCTCAATGACATTCCAACTTGTCTCTACTAATAATACCTATTTCTAAAAATTAGTTTAAGTAAATTTACTTTCTTTATTTCGGTAGATGTGTGAACATAATTTTTACTTATAGTTGTAAATTAACTTCTGTAAATGATATTACTATATCATTTACAAGTTAAATAATTATTATTATTTAGAATTCACTTAAATGGTTCAGCAATTCAAAGATTTGTAGCAAAAATGAGGCAGTTTAAGTTAGTTATTATGTGCAAAAATAGTTTTTTTTTTAATTATTAAATCCCTAAAGACCACTAAAAAATAGAGAAGAATTTATAATCAACAGGATAAATTGAAGAATACTCGAAAAAATTATCTTTGACGGATAAAAAACCTCTAATTCAAGTAATAAAATAACTAAATTTTGACCTTCAAATTCTGCGAGTAACATAATTCCAATTTTATGGTATTATTTAGATTTATTTAGACTTATAAATAAAAAGCGCGGTAGGGGAAGGCACTACAGCAGGAGACTGGATTACAGACCTCCTATACGTTTCTAACTCCCTGTTATACTTTTCTGAGTTTTTAAGCTAAAAGTAACGTAACGTTTTTGACTTATGTTCCATAGCCTAAACATGAAAATGTCAAAATGGCCCAACTTATAAAACGACATACCTGATTTTTCAGACTTATCAATCTTTTCATAACGCAATATGAACTTTTAAGAGCTATCTTTGATATCTTTGACTAATAAGCTGTGGACAGAACTTTGAGCTAACCCTAATGATATAGGGATAGCTTGGAACTCTGCCTTGTTCGGTACACATTACATGTTAAATCAAATTAGCTGTAGGCAGTGGCGCACCCTTGGGGGGGGGGGGCTGAAGGGGCTTAAGCCCCCCAGGAAAACTATGAAAGTGTATTTTATAATACTTAACCCTAGAAAGCTAACCTGGAGTCAAAATGACTCCCATTTTTATTTCAACTACGAATGCACCGGTGTCTGTAAAACACAGAACTCCCACATCTTAGCTATGCTATCTCCCACCCTTGAATGACCCTTCTACACTTCTATCAGTTTCACATTCAGATTCTAAAGAGGACATATCGTTTGTTTTTCTGCAGTCACGGAGTCATTTTGACTCCTGTTTAGTCTTACACGTAAATATTTTGTAGGTCATTTTGACGCAGAATAGTATTTTTTAGAATAGTATGTCGTGTTATTGTTTATTTTGGCATTTTAAATCTTATAAATTAAATATTATATAACTTTTAATTCAATAATTATTTCAAATTAAAGGTAATATAATTGTAATTTATTCATTTATAAGTATAAATTGTTATATTTGTTTTGTCGTTATATGTCTAAATTATATAAAGTTAATAGAATATGAATATAGTCAAATAATGGATAAAAAATACAATGATCTAAACGACATTTATCACTTGATGAAGGAAATGACCGATTCAGATACCAATTATGAAAAAGAGCGTGTTCGACAATAATGGTGACGGTTGTGATTTGGACCCTGATTTGAAAATAGAAAATGCCTTTTTTGATCCCATCAGCGATGATGAGGAAAATGATAAATTAATTGAAACAATTTACGAAATAGAAAAACCAAAGGAAAGGAAAGAAAAAAGTTACATAAAAAAAAGTAAATAAAACCACTCCGGTAGATAACAATACCGGAAATGTAATAGTAGTCCAGATTGAAAAACCGGAATTAAAAGGAAAAAATTGTTTTTTTATGGGAAACAAAGCACCCAAGTGTCCCTTCAACTAGCACTAAAACGTACATATTAGGCCTTTATATTTTAATAAAACTGGGTATAATAGATTTGGGAGTCAATATGACTCAAGGTTAGTCTTACGAGGGAAAAAAATATGGTTAGCGTTCTAGGGTTAATGCTCATAAAACACATAAGTTATGCTTTTTCTTATATAGACTATACATATCCCCCCCCCCCTCTATTTTTCATTTCTTCAATCCCGTCCGGTCCCCCCCCCCATGAAAAAATCCTGGGTGCGCCACTGGGTGTAGGAGGTGTCATGAGAGAAAAATTGCGGACAGATAAAAGTTAAAGCTTGCATGCTTAAGTCCCAAGTCCTCAGCTAGATAGTCCGTTGTGTAGGATTTTAGAAGAAACCATTGCACTTCAAAGTTTTTTCTTCTTTACCATAGAAATGTTCTTTCAATAAGCACAAAACGCAGATAAGCATTATTCCTAAATTATTCTACTGATGGAGCTTGGCTACTTTGGAATTTTGAAACTTAAAATTTTTAATTACAAAACTTTTTTTTAAAGTTTTTAAAATTGGAGATACCTCAATCTTGCAGCATATCCTTCAATTCCTGTTTTGTAACTTATTTTATGTTTCATTAGCTGTAAGAGATTTTTTAAGGATGTGGAATATCACCCTGTTTTTATTAAATTGAAATAATTATTATTCAGAATGTAGGTTTATTAAACTAATTTTATTTTGTAAAGGTCCCAACAGTAAAATTAATTTAAGATTATATAATATTTATCAAGGAATGATTTGTTTTTCAACAATCTATTTTTAAAAAAAAATAAAAATAACTAGGCACAAGGAATGGCATGTTTTTATTACATTTTTTTAAAAAATAAAAATAAATACAGTATACAATTAAAACTGTGATAATATAATAAGAGTAACTGAATTAAATATATGTATTGTATAATTACTATTAAACTAATTTGAATTTAAACGTAGCTATAGTAGAACTTATGTAATTTCCAAATAATATTTTAATCATTTCTACAATTTTATTTTTTTGCTAATAAGTAAATTATGACCAATAATTTGAATGTATAGCTTTAAAATTTGATGTGAAAAAAATTCTATATGTACCATATTTACTTTAATCAAGTGCACGTAAACTGTTTATATACATAGATATGTTTGTACTTCTTTAGATTGTTACTCCCCTAAGTTGTTTTAGAATAAAAATGACTTTGACTAAATAACTATTAAGAAAAAGGGATGTTTAGTCCAATGTACATTGGGACAAAGGAATATCCCACTTCTGTTTTGATAAGGGGAGTAACAGTCTAAAGAAGAACATTCCGTACACCTTCATTAGATTGTTACTCCCCTCTGTATTTTTTTATAAGGGGAGTAACAATCTAAAGAAGTGCCGACATGTTAACTTAAGGGCCAGTGGGCAGTCGCCAAGCATCCAACATTATTATTTAATGTCATGTATATAAATTATAAATAAATAGGTTTACATTAATAGAATACAAAAGAAAAAAACAATTATAATAATCATACTTTTTGCTATGAGCAATTATATTATTCTTGAGTATTGCTTTAAATTTAAAAAAAAAATAATGAAGAACATTTTTTTTTTATTATTATTTAAAATAATTTTTAAATAAAACTATTTACAGTTTTCTTTTTCATTTTTTTTTTTTCAAATAATAGTTATAAATTAAAGGTGGAATAAGTTGAAGTTTTTATTTTATTTTTAAAGTATTTTTTATTTATCATGAAGAGGATGCGTGAAACTTTGTTGCAATAAGTGATTGAAAAGTTTTTAAAACAACATATTAGTATTAACAACTTTTCTCAAAAGATTTTTATTGAATTGTATAACTTAGTGCCAAGAGATAATTTATAGCATGCCTAGTGTATAAATTATTTTTGAGAAATAAGAGGGTTGATGGAGGTCATATTAATAAATACAAAGAAATTGTTTCTCCACGGAAATTAATACAACTCGAACCTCTATAGTTCGGACCTCTAAAATCCGGACAGCCTACTGAAAAATTTATTAACTAGAAATTCTATAAAAAAAAAAAATAAAAAAAAAAATAAAAAAAAAAATCCGAAAGGTGAAAGTGGGACATCTCTTGCAAAAAAAAGTATGGTGTGGGGACATCTAAAACGAAAACGAGTTAGCATACTGCAATTTGCGTCAAAGCTAGATTCTGAAGAGGGGTCAAAAAACCGGAAAACATTACGAACGGCAAATTACACCGCTTTAGAAAATGCAATGTTCGTATGGTTTACCCAAAGAAGAAGCTTGGGCAAACCTTCCTCAGGTCCTCTTGTCTGCGAAAAAGTTGTTTTACAGCATATTCGAAAATTCGGACAAATCGGTAATTCAGACAGTGTCTGGTTCCAATTATTCCGAATTATCGAGGTTCCGCTGTACTTGTTTATTTATCTAATATCTCTATATAAAGCCATTATTAGGGCCAATTTCGGAAGAACTAGAGTTACATTATAAAAAAATAGGTTGTGGGCAAGGTGGGGGGTTGTGGGGAAATAGGTTGGAGACTAACGTGACTCTTGCGTTATATATCATATGACTCACCCACAACCTATTTTTATAATGTAACTCTAGTTCTTTCAAAATCGGCACTGATGATGGCTTTTTAAAAGCCAAAAGCTGCTTTGATAAATAAACAAGTATAATTTTCCGTGGAGAGACTGTTTCTTTGTATTTATCAATTGATTTGTCCAAACTGGGTTTGTGGATCATCCACAGAAGAAAAATTAAAAGACTTTTTGCAACATTAACACAAAACTTACTACAATTCTTTAAAGAATTAGAATGTGGTTTACCCATTTTCAATTTTTATTTTGCTAAAATTCTTCCAGTATCAGTATGTTCCTATTTACCACTAATTAGTAGTTTAGTGGTAACTGTCTCTGTACTTTATGGTGCGGTGCTGAATTTAGTGGCAAATAAAAACTTAGTACTTAATCGCAGCTTAATATAATAGCCACCCAGGGGGCCTGGGTGGCTCAGAGGCTAGAGCGCTCGCCTTGCGATAAGGCAAGTTAAGCAGCCTCGAGCAGGTTCAGAAGATGGATGGGTAACCGCTTCTGACCACAGCTCTAGGTTCAATTCCCGGACCGGGCCCCCTGCTCAATGTCAACCCAGTATTGTTTAAACAAATGGGAAGCTCCTCGAAAGAGTAGCGCCACCAGGTTTCGGCCTGGAAACCATGATGATGACACTCTTGGTTATAATACAACTAGGAGGGGAGTCATGGTTAACGACCACATCTTCACACGAGTGTGTGAAGATTTCGGTCCCTAACCCGGGTTTGTTCTATGGGCCCACCAAAGTGGCCAGCGTCTTTAGGTGTAAAAGCCCCCAGAATTAAAAAAAATAGTACTAAACCAAATTTAATAATTTACTCACCCAAATTAAATATTATTTAAATAATGCACTTATCTCATCTCAAAAAAGCATTTTTTCAAGTTACTCGCATTTTGCTTCAACTGGAAAAATATTGAAAAAATTAAAAACAAAAACAAAGCAAAAACTTGTAAACTATTAAATGCTTTTTTTTAGTATAGATTTCTTGAAATAAAAATTAAATAAAAATAAAATATGAAATGCATGTAGGCCTTGTAAAATATTTTAAATAATTCAAACTCATCTCTCATTCCACCTTTTTTTTTTGTTTATTTACCATACTTTCTTTTTTTTATTTACAAAGAAATATTTACATTTAATAACTAAAGAATATATAATACCTTAATATATTTTTAAAAAAAGGAAATAAATTTAAAAAATACATTCTTAACATTTCTAAAACAGATACAATACAAATAAACATTATACCTAAGATTATGCATGCTAAGAAATATATAAAACTGCAATAAATAGATCACTTCGAAAGACTTAATGGTTTTTTTTTTTTAATGTATTATTAATTCTACAGATTTTTTTAAAAATTTATTAACATTTTCAAATATTTAAACAATCAATTATCATTACATTTTTTTTATTTATTTTTAATTAGCAACAAATTAAAAGAGATATTAAATTTTTATTTCATTATTATTCATTACTATAATTTCATTCAGATGGAAACTTTTATAAAATAAATATGGAATTCATAATTGTCATTTATTATTTATTTTTTGTAAAAAAAAAAAAATAAACAAGATGTTTTTTTTATTAATTATGGGTTGAAAGATAATAATTCTTTTGAAGATTTATTGATACATTAATAAAGACTCCAGCATTTAATATATTTTATTTTGTCCAAAATTTCTTTTAGGATATAAAAGTTATGCTTTTTAATAAATGTAATGTTTTACCTTTTCTTTTATTTGTTAAATGATATTTGAGAAGAATAGGATGAGAAATGTAAAATTTATTTTCAATCAGAACTTTTCTTTATTTTATTCATGATTTTCATTACTGTTCAATCAATAGATAGACTATTTTATTAATTACTCAATCGTTTGAAGCTGCTACTTTTTTTGTCACATTTTTCTAGTTGAGTTATAGTCCTTTAAAAGTTTTTTTTCGAAGCATTTCTTTTGTAACATCTAGAGTACAAAGTTAATTCATTTCATCACCTATATCAATAAACTTGCCTTTTGGGTGCTATTGAGGTCCTCAAGAGGTGAACTATTGTCAAAATAGTAATACAGTAGAGTCTCGCTTATCCGGACCCCGCTAGTCCGGACATCCGTTTAATCCGGACGGGCCAAAAACTATGTAAAAATTGGAACCAGGGCCTGTTCAGATTTATGAATAATTAAGATAATTGGAGTTTCTACTTTTATTGTCTATTAAAAATGTATAAAATTGTTCCAAGTATAGTTTACAGGTGTATATTCCAACGTCCTAACACGAGGAATACCCGGTATTTTTGTTAAAAATAAACAGATTTAGAATAATTAGGAATAAGTAAGAACATCGATAAATCTGTTTCGGTTCCATAGAAATGTAAGGGGCGGAAGATATAAAGGTAGTGTATTCCAATAAATACAATTTTATGTCACCGAGATGGGGAGAGGGAGAGGGTTTTGAAACATATAGCGGCGGCTCAACGCAGTTCCAAAAAATTTCGCCAAGCCCCCAATGTCTAATGTCTCAACTTTTTGTGAAATGATTATCGTTCCTCGAATTTCATATCGGAACACAGGAAGTTCTTCTCAGGAAGTCCCTTCTATACCTGCCACCTGCGTAATAGATAGTCGTTTTATATTAATTCATTTGATATTTGGACTGGTGACAGAACAGCTCTTAACTTAAATAGTGGACCTACGTTGTTTTGGAGACTAATAAAAGTAATTTTTACGATAAAAACATCGATTTTAATAGTTTTAGCCTACTAAAACTTGTTTTACAGACATTTCAAAACTGATTCCGTTTAATCCGGACTTTCGGTAATCCGGACTGGGTCCGGTCCCGTCAAACCCGGATTAGCGAGACTCTACTGTAATAATAATAATAATGAAGTGAAAAAAACAAAAAAAAATCATACTAAGTTTCTCATATAATCTCGGTACCAGATGCCAGAAACTTTTCTTTTTGATTTTTGACAAAATAAGATTTATTTTTATCAATGTCTAAGGAACTAGATTTTTCCTGGGAAAACGGCTTAAATTGTTAGATTCGTATTTAAATGGACTCATTTTAGATTTTTTTTAATCAAAATCATTGGAACCGTTTTCAAGAAATATATTTATTTTATTTTTTTTTTTCCAGACTTTTGGGGGTTAGCACCCCCAAATTATGAGCTATAATTAATTGCTCAATTTCACATTGGGGTATGATTTTTCTGAACATGTATGCCAAATTTTGTCAAAATCAGCCCTTTAGTTTAGGCTTGACACGCCTGCACAGATGACAGAAGGACAACAGACAGACATTTTTTAAAAACAACTTTTGTTGGACTCAGAAAACGTGTAAATCCATGAACATTTCAAAATCGAATTTTTATGCCATCACAATCACTTTCTCTTTATATGAGAAATTAAAAATACTGAAGTGATGTTGCCATTAAAAACTAAAGACCTCAAGGATTGATTGGTTCTATTTTAAAAATAAAAGGGTTTTAAACTATTTTAGTATGATTTTTTTTTTTTTTTTTCTTAGTCAAAAAGAGAAAATCTTAGCTTTATTATATCATTTAGATCATTTTTAGATAAGCATAATTTTCCTTTTAGAATGCTTTAATTAAACTGTATTTTATCTACAAAAGTTTTTGTAAAATCCCACTTAAACGCTATTTGTCTTTTCTCCTCAATTAATCCTATTCTTCTTTTATTTTATTTTTTTTAGGGTTTGTTTTATTATTGTTTATTATTTATTCCAATTTTTGGAGATTCCTTGAAAATATCTGTACTGTTCGCATTTAGGTCTCATTACATTTGATTACCGATAGATCTACTTAACTAATAAATTAATTAAAAATTACTTATTTTACTTTATTAAAAATGTTTATAAAGTAATAATTTATTTACCACGTGATGTAATAAAACATTGTTCTTAAAAGGTATTGAAATGTAGATTTACACTATTTCCGAAACCTGCCCTTTTTATTATTATTATTAATATTATTAATTTTTTTTACCAATATATTATTTTTAAATATATACAGGTTTATACAGATTACTTGTTTATTTTATTTATTATTTCTTTTTTTGTTGGTTTAATTTTTGAGGTATTTTAATTAATATTTTCTATTACAAAAGTGGAATATTTAAGTGTTTAATAAAAACAACTAGTTATCAATAATATAGATACATTGAAGAATTGTAAATCTAGAAAATATTCACGAGGTTTAGAAATCACAACCAATGATAAAAAATGTATTTTGTTTTTGCTAACATCGTGTTCAGGGTACACAAATTGCTTTTTAATTATTCAGATTTATTACACTGTTTGAAATAATTACATTTTCTGCTTTCATGAATTAATTAATTTGCTCTATTATTATCAATTTTTTACCTTAGATTTTAACTTTCAATCTGTCTCTAAACTAATATTTATGATTGATCAGAACCAATTAAAGCTATTTGAATAGGTATATTCCCAAAAAAGAATGAATACAAGTGAAAACCAATCTACCTCCTTTTAATTTTAAATTCCTGGCATAAGAGCGTCACATTTTGCATGTTTCCTCTAACCACCTCTAACCACCTCTAACCTCCTCTAACCACCTCTAATTACCTCTAACCACCTCTAACCATCTCTAACCACCTCTAACCACCTCTAACCTCCTCTAACCACCTCTAACCTCCTCTAACCACCTCTAATTACCTCTAACCACCTCTAACCATCTCTAACCACCTCTAACCTCCTCTAACCACCTCTAACCACCTCTAACTACCTCTAACCACCTCTAACTACCTCTAACCACCTCTAACCACCTCTAACCACCCCTAACCACCTCTAACCACCTCTAACTACCTGGCATAAGAGCGTCACATTTTAAATGTTTTTTTATTGACACCGTCTGTCGCATCTTGGAGTATATCTCCCAACCTACTGTAACTAGAGATTTGAAATTTGGTATCAAGTTTGTTTTTTTGATTTGATTATAATTTAATATTTTTATTATAAGTACTATTTCATAACTCATTTTTAAATATCACTTCTTTGCAGCTAAAATAACAATGTTGTTACATTGTGACAACAATGTGTATTTTACATGATTTTTTTAAATTTAATTTACTATTAAATTAATTTTATCTACGATTGATACGAAATATAAACATTATATCTCTGTTTAGATGCGTAGAAAGTGATTATTTACGTACTTGTATTCACTGCGCATGCACATCTGATAGTTCTGAAGAATTCCTCTTCTTTACCACATTAGCGCGGTAAAGAAGAGGAATTCTTCAGCTATACGTACGATTAGCGAGTTTGTTTACATTTAACAAGACTAATTTGCTGTTTGTTTAATAAAAGTAACTTTTATATCGAGTTTTTTGTGAAAATCAATGAGTGATTTAAATGATTATGACGAATATGAGGAGAATAATACGCCTCCCGAAATAATTCGGCACAAAATACAACTAATGAATTAATGTCATCTTTATCAAAAGAGAACTTGTATACAGGAAGTTTATTTTTTTCTGTGTATATTATTTAAATCTAACAATCGTAGATAAAGTACGGTACGCAACTGGTGCGGAAAGCAGCATTTTGCATTGCTTGTGTGGTTTTACTACCCTCGCTGTCGCTCGGGTGCAAACTCCACACTCGCATGCAAAATGCCACTTTCCGCACTCGACGCGTAATGTACTATAACATAACTATCAGAGGCTTTGACAGTATGTTAGATTAAAGAAAAAAAATCTGATATGTACTGAATAATCTAAAAGTAATTTATGTATCCTGTAACCTAAGCAACAAAAAAAAAAAAAAACTTTATCTAAAAAAATTGGCTTCATTCTGCTTAATTAATTAATTAAATATGGAATTCGTTTATATTTTACTATTTTAATAAAAAAAAAGGGCATATTTACACTTTTTTAAATAACCAACGGACTTTGACTTAAATTAAAGCTCTTTTTTTTTATTACAATTTTGTATTTTTTATATATAAAGCTGCATCGAAATGTTTAAGAAAGAAAGTTACCTAGATTTATTAACTTTTAGTCTACATACTATTATTTTTATTTTTACATTTATTTATTGAAGTATAAATAAATTTGAATGTCTTTTAAAAGTGTGTAAAACTTGAGCTAAAAATATACTATTTATTTTATTTTTTTATATATAAATTCGCCAATTTATTTACACGTTTACATACAATTGTGTACGATTCTGGTTTAAATTTATATTTTTTAAATATTTTCTCCTGCACTTAAAAATTGTTTTAATGTGATTTTTTATTATTTATTGAAGTGTATTTTTTTTTAATTATCGTATTTAAGATTACAGTTTTTACTACTGGTGACATTGTTGGTAACTAATTTTTTTTTATATATTAAACTACCAATTTTATTTATTTTTATCAATTTTAATAATAGTATTTAATTAGAAAAGTTTTTCAATATGAAGAGATTCAAAGGTGGAATTTAAAAACTGGTCCAGAATATAAATATATATATCAAATACTTTTTTTTTTAAATTTTTCAAAAACAATTAAATAATTTTTATAAAATATAATTTTATTTTTTAATATAAAAAAATGAGTATTACTTATAAATAAATGAAATATTTAAAAAAAAATGTGAGTAAATTAGTAAATTAAAATAGTGAGAGTAAATAATTTAAAATGAATTAATCAATAATGTACCCTCGTGTACCAAACCCAAACAGCCAGATACTAAATATATAAATATTTATTTATTACCTGAAGACTGTTCATAGAGATTATGTGCCATCTTCTAGTTAGGCAATGTTATAGTTCTAATGTGCCATCTTCTAGTTAGGCAATGTTATAGTTCCAATTTTCTATCGTCTACTTGGGCAATGTTATAGTTCCAATGTGCCATAGTCTAGTTGGGCAATGTTATAGTTCCAATGTGCCATAGTCTAGTTGGGCAATGTTATAGTTCTAATGTGCCATCTTCTAGTTGTTATAGTTCCAATTTTCCATCATATACTTGGGCAATGTTATAGTTTCAATGTGCCATCATCTAGTTAGGCAATGTTATAGTTTCAATGTGCCATCGTCTAGTTAGGCAATGTTATAGTTCCAATGTGCCATCTTCTAGTTAGGCAATGTTATAGTTCCAATGTGCCATCGTCTAGTTAGGCAATGTTATAGTTCCAATTTTCCATCGTCTACTTGGGTAATGTCATAGTTCCAATGTGCCATCTTCTAGTTAGGCAATGTTATAGTTCCAATGTGCCATCGTCTAGTTAGGCAATGTTATAGTTCCAATTTTCCATCGTCTACTTGGGTAATGTCATAGTTCCAATGTGCCATCTTCTAGTTAGGCAATGTTATAGTTCCAATGTGCCATTGTCTAGTTAGACAATAGTTCCGGAACTATAACAAAATAATATCTCCAATATAAAGAAGATATATTTTGACAAGTAACGCCATACTGAATGATTAACCAATAACAAGTTCATCTTTTCAAAAATGAAGTGTAGTTATTGGTCAACCCTTTCTAAATGGTTTGCTTATCAAATAATTTATTTTTTTAAATGAAGTATAAGCTACAAATAATAATAATAATAATAATAATAATAATTTTATCAATGAATCTTAACTTTTTTTTTTGACAGATTTCATTGATTCAAAGAACTAAATCTCAATAATTAATTCAATAATTGACGATACTTCAGTACCAATTGATAATAAAGCTCTTTATAGCAATAAAACATTTTGTTTTCTTACAATAATTTAATTATAACAAAAGGAAACAAGTAATTATAATTTAAATAAATGCACTCACTTCTAATATATATATATAAAAAAAAAAATTATAATCGAACCAGTATTTGAAATTCACCTTAAAAATAAATGCCACATTATATAGGCCTTAGATAATTAATGACGTTGACAATTTTTTTTTTAAATTTAAAATGTAAAGGATTAAATTTAATCAATTCTTTGATTATTATTTAAAAAAAAGAATTTAAATCTGATTGGTTTTATTGTAATTAGTGAATTTAATAATAAAAAAAAGTATCTAACTCCTACGAGTATTTATTTTCCTACTTATTGATCTATTCTTCTTTTATAATATGCTCATTAACATCCTTTTTGCATTAAATTATTAACAATTCTAAATTATTTTCAAATTTTTTGTAAAATACTTCTCTCTATGATACTTTTCTAGGCGAAGTAGTTTTTCAAAAAAATTGCCTCTTAAAGGGTTAAAGTTATAGCATTTAGATTTCTTGACATTAAACTTAATGAAAATTTGACATTTTTGACAATTTTATTTTTTCAACACTTAGGCTAGTGACACACTTTCGCCACCCAGGTAGTGCCACCCGGGTGGCGCTACCCGGTCATCAATGAGAATAGAATGGAACCTGCCACATGAGGTGGCGCTAAACAGTCGACCGTCCCAGGGTCTAGCCACCACCTGCAGGTGGCGCCACCCGGTCAGCCCATTGCTTTCAATTGAGCCTGTCACACGGTGCCACCCAAGTCCCTGCCACTCAGCCCCCCACTCCTTCAATCAAATATAGGGGAAATCAAATAAGGGGCTGACTGCATCCCTCATATAAGTGGGTGGCGCAAGACAGGTGGCGGAAGCAAGTGGCATCAACCAGGTGGCGCCACCTGGGTGGCGCTAACCGGGTGGCAAAGTGCGTCACTACCCTTTAATGACCAAACAAATCGACATTTAAACAATCCAAACAAAGAATTGATTAAATATAATCTTTTATCATGTTTTTTATTAAAAGTTTTTGTTTTTATTTAAGCGAAATCATTAGATGTAATGATAAAAATGATTATTGTTATGTAGCGAAGACATTTATAGAAAACAACCCTCACGTTAGCTTTATGTGAGCATGGATTTGTTTGTATTATAACTAAAGGTTTAAACAAATCAACAATGTTGTCTAATATGTCACAAATCTTAAAAATAAATTCTTTAAAAAATACATTTTTATCAAATAGTTTGACAAATTATATTTCCGACAATTCTTATATAAAAAAAAACCTAATTACATAATATAAGATCTAATAATGACTTCAAATGTTTTTAATATTTACTCACTCTAGCTCTATTTATTTAAGTGTGAGTACATATTTATTTAATTTTAGAAAAATATAAAGAACATAATTTGGATTGAAAACCCAATTAGATAAATATAATTTTTTATTGAACTTGTATAATATGTGATAATCCACCGAAATTTTATTGATCTTATATATATATATATGTAACTTAAAATAAATGATAAACAATGGTCAATTTATGTATGTTGTACTTATTTTGTCATGTGACAAATGAAGTACTTTGGCCTTTTTCTTGTTTTTTTTACTTAGATTAATTATATTCTGCTTGGTCTAATTATGGTCGAATAAACTTTTATAAATTATGATAAAGTGAAGTATTAAATCAACTCAACAAAAAATAAAGAAGTTTTGTGTGCTTCAATTATAAAATCTTTTTTTTTAATTTTGTGTGTTAATCATATTTCAATTTAAATTTGTGATGCATAGAGATTTTTTTTATTTTATATAGACAAAGAATTAATCCTTTAGTTATAATACTGTAAACTCCTTCTAATGGAGTGAGATTTATACATCAATTGGAATTGACTCGTATTGGCAATTTTTTAAAATTTATTTTGTGTAGTATTGGATGATTTTTTTTTTTTAAAGTCCCTAAATGACTTATAATAAGTTGCTTAGAATAGAAATTATACTTTTTTTTTGTTTCTTATGCATAAAAATATTGCTGAAGAGTCATTCCTTTGATGTATTTATAATTTTACGCACTCGACAGAGTTATATGTTGGTAATACAGATATTTACGTGTTAAGCCTGAGTTTAAGCTTAAGAGAAAAGTAGGCCCCAACCCTGAGAAGAATGAAGAAGCCGACTAGAGCTACGACATCTCTCCAGTACTCGGCACCTGACATGTCCATTTCTTCGAGGAATTTAGACGGCGAACGGAAGTGGCAATAAGCTTCGGAACAGTGAAGCTTGGGACGGTTACCTCCGTAGATGGCTATCATACAACCCTCGAAACTGTACCTGATATAGCTGACGTATGTCATCCAGTGCATGTACCATGGTATCGTGCTGAAGTTGACGAAGAAACCGGAGAACAGGAGCACTGGTATCGATGTTACCGGACCTAAGAACACCCCAGTCTGAAAAAAAAAAATTAAAATAAGTTAATCAATGATTGACTAGAGCAGGGGTTCCCAACAGGGTCCAAGTGGACACCTTAGGGGTCTATGGAAATTTAAAAAGGGTCTATAGCATTCCAGAGAGCTATTGGGGGTGGTTGATAAATTTAAAAGGTTTGAATATTGATTATTTCAAGAATCTAAAAGGAAAAATTGACAAATTGTTCTAAAGCAAAAATTAAATCATTTCTTAAGCCGTGAACATCTGGATTAGATGTCATCTAAATTTGTGGTGGATTAGAAGCCTCTTACAATATTTGAGGAGCTTAGTATCAAAGACGGACAAGAGCACGTTTCAAAATTTTACAGGAGAGCCGAAAAATTGTAGCTCAAATTCTACAGGTGCTAGAGCAATGATTTTTTTTCTGTAGATTCTTAATAGACTCAAAACTAGTTAGAAGGACTAAAAACGTGAATTTCTTTGATATTTTAGCTGCTAAATGGAGTTAAAAAGTGGAGTTGTCCGCATTTGAAACAAAAACAAGGTTTTGTCCGATTTTGAAGCAAAATGATGTTGAAAACAATGGTTAGAATAATAATATTGGAGAAATAATTTTTTTCACGTTTTTCAGAGTTCTTGGGGGGTAGTGCCCCCAAATTAAGAGCTAAAATTGATTTCTCGATTTCCCCTCAGGGTATCATTTTTCTAAACATGCATGACAAAATGGTAGGAGTAGGTATTTAGATGCTAAAGCCCGCAGTTCATCATAGGACCGAGTTAGTAAAACACAGCCTCCTGATTGGCTGTTTCGGTTATGTCCACTTTTGAAGCAAAACGTGTGTTGACTTGTCCGTATTTGAAACAAAACTACAAATATTATTGCATTTTTACCCCCTTTTCTGGTCGTTTTTGATGCAAATGGATAGCAGAATCTGATGCAGCAGCCAAAAGATAACTGAAATTTGGAAAACATTTCGAATGTCCGTCTTTGATACTAGGCTCCTCATTTCTTTGTTAATTGCAAAAGTTGGATATCCAAATATCACTGGTGAAAAAATAATATTGCCCACCAGTAATAAAAGAGATAATAAAAAACTGTTATGAAAATGAACCCTGAACCAGTTTTGAAAAGTATTCTGCACAGTAATATCTCCATACAACATCGTAAGAATGAAATTTCAGAAGATACTAATAAAACCTTAATTTGTGAATTGCAAATCAGTAAAGGCGGAGATACACATGCCTGTAGCTTGAACAAAAACATGCCAGTTACTTGCACGTGCAAGCTAATTGCACTTGAATATGTTAAATGGCATGCCAGTAGCTGGCAAGCAAGCAGATTGCACGAGATTTGATTTTTTGGCATGCAACGAGTATGTGGTGTGGTGGGGGCTACAAACCACATGCCAAAAGGAATGTGTAAACGCATGTGACAGCTACAAGGGCAGTCATTCCAGTAGCTGGCTGCCACCAATTGTGGACGTAAACATTGCGTTATTAATTTATTGTTTTGTTTTTTGTGTTAATAGAATTTATGACAGTTCTTAAAAAAACTTCTGAGTTTGTGTTTAAATAATGCCACGAATCAGCTTGCATGCAATTTTACTTGCAAATCTATCTTCAGTTTGCCATTTAGGCATTGCACAATACTGGTTGCATGCAATTTTACTTGCTACTGAATAAATAAAAATCTTTATCATGCCAGTTACTGGCAAATACGATCTTTTGGCATGCAAGCTATTTCCCCAATTTGACGGCAAGTGTATCTCCGCCTTAAGTTTCCTGTGCAATTGGATGAATCCACTTTTTGGTTGTATGTTATATGATCGATAATATTGCTCCAGATTAAGAGAAATGACACAAGAATTTATCTCAGAGAAATGTTACAAATGTACACTACACAGGTGAAAATTTGTTTTGAATTTTTTTGAAAATTTACACTGAACACTTAAAACAATTAAAAGAAAATATGTTATGTTAGCTAGAGTGACTTTACGATGATAGGTAATTTAAGGCCAAATATTAAAAAAAAAATCAATATATCACACAATGACCACAATAATAAAGGAACTATTGTCCAATTACAATATTAAAATACCTTAAATCATGTTATCTGTTATCTGAAATCTTATATAAACCACTTTTTCTAATTTTTTGTCAAAGTTCTTAGCACAAATTGTTATCTTTAAGATTTTTTAGTGCAATTATTTGTATTCTGCTAACGCGAAAAATGCAAGGGGGTCGATGAAGGAACTCATTTTTTTAATAAAAGGGTCGATGAAAGAAAAAGGTTGGGAACCCCTGGACTAGAGTCTAATAAATCTCTAAATCTTCAAGAGGAGTCTAAATCATGAGCAACTCCCTTAAGAGTGATCCCAGCAATGGGTTTGAAATTTCAGGATTCATAATATTCTTAACTCTGCCCAGAGGTGTAGCTAAAGTTTCCAGCACCCGGGGAACAAGTCAGTTTGCTCCTACCCCCCTCCTGGCCCCCTTGTGACAAGGTGTGTACATAAAGGGGTCTAACAAACTTTCCTGCAAATGTTTGAGTTTTAAAACACAAAAACCTGCATTATTATACAAAACAAAAAGGCAAACATGGTATTTTGGAGATAATTGAATAACAGAGGACAGAATTCAAGTAACAAGGATCCATATAAAATAATAATACAAAATTATGAACAGCTTCTGGCACAAATGTGTTAAACCCTGCACTTCTAACAATACAGTAGAGTCTCGCTAATCCGGACCCCGCTAGTCCGGACATCCGTATAATCCGGACGGGCCAAAAAGATGTACAGTTTGGAACTAGGGTCTATTCAAATTTATGAATTGTTAAGATTATCAGGGTTTCTGCTTTTATTGTCTTTTACCATTTATAAAATAGTTCCTAGTATAGTTTACAGGTGTACATTCCAAGATTCGACACGAGGAATACCCGGTACTTCTGTTAAAAATAAACAGATTTAGAATAATTATGAATAAGTAAGAACATTGATAAATCTGTTTGGATTCCATACAAATGTAGGGCGGAAGATATAAAGGTAGTGTATTCCAGGAAATACAATTATATGTGACTGAGATGAGGAGAGGATTTAAAGAAACACGCAGCGGCGGTTCAACAGAGTTCCATGAAATGCTGCCAAGCTGCCAGTGTACAATGTCTTAACTTTTTGTGAAATGATTAGCCGGTCCTCGAATTTCATTTCGGAACACAGCTTGTTTCCCTGGAAGATTCTTCTATACCTGCACCTGCGTGATTTAATTTATTTGATATTCGGAGTGGTGACAGAACAGTCTTTGAGACTAATAGAGGTATTTCTTAATCGTAAATCTCTTTTTTAATAGTAAATCTCGATTTTAATAGTTTTACCCAACTAAAACTTGTTTTACAGACATTTTAAAACTGATTCCGTTTAATCCGGATTTTCGGTAATCCGGACTGGGTCCGATCCCGTCAAACGTCTCTGAGGCGTACATGCTGACTTTAGTAGATAGCTCTCGGTGTGCAAGCGTGCCAGCCATTAGTCCTTCTAGGTATGCTATCTCTGTTTAATTAACCTTCAGATTACGTCAAAGTCGGGTCTTTGCTGCGCTTTTATATATTAGTAATTTACCACTTCTTTTAGTCTACTGTGCCTCAGGCACCCTACTGAGCCTAACCTTATCGAGCTTGTTGCCTTTAATTGGCATTTTTATTGTTCCTAAAATTTGATTATTAAATATTATATTGCCATATTTATAAAAATGTATACTTTATTTTTATATCTATTCATTAGATTATCATAATATAAGTTCAGATTTAAATGCAGCAGGTGCTAGTGAGGAAAAATGTAAAATGTATATTTTGACCTGCTCTTTTCAGGTTAAAGGGTCAGTTTGGTAATCATTTTCTCCCTAACAAGCACCTTTTATCCATTTTATTATACAAAGAAATGTTTCAAGTTCATGATTTTATCAGCAATTAAATCTTAAACATGAATCAGTAGGTCTAATTTTAATTTACGTCTGAGAGGCGTAGTGTTAGAAATAATGGACTATTAGACAGTGTTAGTAAGGCAGGGTTAAATATTAAAGAGCACAGAATTTTTTATAAAATCAGGCCCGTTTTAGACGTTCACTGCGCCCTGGGCACCCCATCACTATGCGCCCCCCCCCCCCCCCCCCCCTCTTCTCCCCCCAATTAAGCGTAATTATTTACATTGGAGTAAAAAGATAGCACTGTTCTGCAAAAATTTAACGAACTTTTGGCCCCAAGAAAATTTTATTTGAGCTTTATGTTTTCGAGGTTGCTGAATCGGAATCTGAAGTCAACATTTCTCCTATACGTACTGTTTTCCCGGAAAATGCGCCTAAAGTTCGGAAAAATTGTGTTTTTGGGGGTTTACGAGCCAATTTTTCGCCATTCATCTTCAACCATGAAGAACACGAATCTAAAGTCAAAAAAAATCTGCTGACCTTACTTTTTAACAAAATTAAAAAAAAACAATTTTTTCTCTTATTGAGTCTTTGTATTTCTATTGTTTTTTCAGCTATATAAGACATTTTTTGTGACTTTATTCAAGAGAATTACAATATATGTGACCGAGAGGGGTACAAGAAACATTGGGGGGGATATTGTATTTTAGCATATCATATTAGATTGAAAAAAGTAAATAAAAGTGTTGGTTTTGCCGATTATTTTTATTATGACGCTTTGCGTGAGTAGGTATATAACAGTAAACTGTTCAGCTTGTCATTACGGCCATTACGCATTTAGACATATTCACTTATTTTATTCTGTTAACAGCTGAAAAGCTCCTCTCCGCCGAGCTGTTGGTTACTGGAAGGGTTAGGTAATATGCTAAAGTTATGCATAAGGGATATCTGGTTTACTTTAAACATGTTCCGATTTATATTTTTTGCCCTTGCAAAGTTTTGCCGTACCCCCCCCCCCCCCCCCTTTAACCTTTTGAGTTGCGCCCCCAACCTCTTGCGCCCCTGGGCACGTGCCCATCGTGCCCCTATAGTTAAATCGGGCCTGTATAAAATGCCCTGTTCAATTTATTTTATTTACATGAAGTACTATGTTCATCTACAGTACTTTGAAATGTATCTTTTATGAAATGATGGAATCATTTGGTAAAATGAATTGGCTGGTATTATTATTATTATCATTATTTATATAAAATGCAGGGTTTATTTTAATTAATTAATAAAAACAAGGGCAGGGTATAAAAAATAACAGCTGCAATGGAGGTGAAATTGGCTAAGCAAGAAAATACCAGTCTTATTCTGATAACGGTTATGCATGCAGGTTTAGAATAACCCATCTTTTATTGATACACCAGCTGGGATTCCTGTAGTTTACCTCCTATAGAATGTGTAATGTATTTCTTTTTTTTTAAATTTGATTGGTTTCAGTGGCGTAGCTATGGTAGTGCCCCCCCCCCGCATGAACTTTTTGGGGGCCCCTCACCAAAAGAAAATTGATGACCAAAAAAAAGCTTGCGGCATTCAGATTTGAATGGGGCCCCCCTGACAATGGTATAGAAGTATGAATCCTAGGTAGTTGGCTTTATAGGGGGCCCCCATCGGCATTGGTACATTAGGTTTGGGGGCCTGTGCGGGCATAGTTGGTTTACCAACTACCATCAAAATTATTTTGCTTAGCTCATTTATTTAGGTATTAGTTTGCCACTTGATAGGTGACCACTTTGGTATAGAATAATATTTGTATAACTAACCTATCAAGTGACAAGCTAACATCAACTTGATTTTCGGTCAACTAACTAATTTTGAATTCTGGATCATGAAAATCACATTGTTCACCATGGGCAGGACATGACCATTCCCCATCTGTTTTTTTTTTTTTTTTTTTTATTTTTTCAAATGCCAATTGCCAAGCTATGTCCAGCAGACAAACTTATACTTACCGCAGAAATAACTATTAACCCTGCACTTCTAACAATACGTCTCTGAGGCGTACATGCTGACTTTAGTTGATAGCTCTCGGTGCACAAGCGTGCCAGCCATTAGTCCTTCTAGGTATGCTATCTCTGTTTAATTAACCTTCAGATTACGTCAAAGTCGGGTCTTTGCTGTGCTTTTATATATTAGTAATTTACCACTTCTTTTAGTCAACTGTGCCTCAGGGACCCTATCGAGCCTAACCTTATCAAGCTTGTTGCCTTTAATTGGCTTTTTTTGTTCTTAAAATTTGATAATTAAATATTATATTGCCATAATATGAAAAATTCATTAGATTATCATAACATAATTTCAGGATTTTAAAGCAGCAGGTGCTAATGAGGAAAATTGTAAAATGTATATTTTGACCTGCTTTTTTTAGGTTAAAGGGTCAGTTTGGTAATAATTTTCTCCCTAAAGAGCACCTTTTAACCATTTTATTAGACAAAGAAATGTTTCAAGTTCACGATTTTATCAGCATTTAAATCTTAAACGTGTACAAGTTGGTCTAATTTTAATTTACGTCTGAGAGGCGTAGTGTTAGAAATAATGGACTATTAGACAGTGTTAGTAAGGCAGGGTTAAGAAAAAGGTATGTTTAGTCCAATGTACTTTGGGACAAAGGAATATCACACTTCTATTTTGATAAGGGGAGTAATAGTCTAAAGAAGAACATTATGTACACATTCTTTAGATTGTTACTCCTCTTTATTTTTTTATAAGGGGAGTAACAATCTAAAGAAGTGCCTCGAAAATGAGTTTACCTCTATGTTCATGGCTGCACCTATGAGAAGACCAAGGCTTTGGGCTACAAGTGAAGTTAACACGCACATCAGCAGCACCATCATAAATCTTTGTGCATCCAGAGGTTGTGATGTCATAAAGTAAACAATCGCTATATACACTATCGAAAATACTATCTGCAAGTAAACAAAAATCAACAAAAACATTAGAAAATAACACAATATTAATCTCATCAAAATTATTAATTTTTATAATAACAAATACTACAGTTTGTATGTTACTAGTTGTAACTTTTGACACTCAGACTGGCCAACCTATATTAGGGAAAAAATAAAGCCACTAGGCCTATGGGAGGTGTGGGGCCAGCGTCATTTCTGTTCGCCTAATTGGCCCGACTTTCTAGAATTCAAAATTCTGACCTCCCATTGGTCCCCCACCTACACATAATGCACAAACTGTAGGCATAAGAGGCTTGGCCACAAAGTGAATTGAGTTAATTTACATCTAATTTTATCAGACAAATAAAAAAAAGGTTTTAAACACCAAATTACAACTTGATGAGTCAAGAAGTTGTATTTATTTCTTTAAGATTTGACACAATATCTATGTGTATTTTTTGGCTATATTGTAAGCTGTATTTTGAATAATTTTCAATTGTTGTTGTAAGAATCCCAAGGTGGCAACACTGTTTTACTCCAAAATTGTATCTTGTCTGTAAAGCTGTTTCCGGCACTGTGTCTATTAATGATATACTCGTCTTTCACATCATCAAGTGTGTTCAAAAAATTTTATTTCTTTTGTCAGTTGGTGACTATTATCTAGACATGGGCATTCACTAAAAATGTGTTTTACAGCCAATTTTTTTGCATACATTTTTGGATTATACTTGCTTAGTAATAAGATATATGACTGTAAAAAATTATGGTAATATCATGTAATGATCTTGGTCATAAAAAAAAATAATCGAAAGCATGAAAATTGTGAGTATCATTTTTTGAGCTTTCTAGGCAAATATTATTTTATATTATAATGTCTAATAAACTGAGATTGTAAGTTGATAATAGAAAAAAAACAACCAAATGTGTTTTTATTTGTTTTTCATTATTTAAGCTTCATATAATTTCTAATTTAAACAATGACTGCTAAGCCTGTTATTTTAGTAAATAATAATGTAATTTCTAATTTCTTATCTTATACAATTAATAAATATACGTGCGCACTTACTTGAAAAGGAATGTCGGCTATAGTCTTAGCTAAATAATATGACTTCAATGAGTACCAATAGTTCAAATGTTCTCTGACAAAAACGGACATTTCCTGAGGAACTAAAACATTACAAAATCAATTATTTTTTTAGTTCAGACAGGATGTAAGATTTAAGAATAATTGTATCATTTAATATTGATCTGAAAAGATGATCAAATGTGAAGCGAGATACTTACAAGTAAGAACAGTTGGCATCATAGCTGTAAACATGAGAAAGAGGACGGTGAAGAAGATGCATCCAGCGTTATTCATAACTTTAGATGCTTCGTTGCCAATATCGTAGTATATAAGACCGATCAGCAGGCCGATCAGAGTATGTGAGAGTAGTCTTAGCCTTGTCAACATCTGAAACAAACAGTCACAGCTTAGAGTTAAAGTAGGAATTACACTATTTCACTTTGGAGGATCATCCAGAGTGAGCCCTCTGGATGATCCTCCAAGAGTGAATTCATCCAAGTTTACACATTCATCCCTGTTTATTCATACGTTTATTTGTTGTTTATTGAGTATCAAAGACGAACATTCAACATTTTTCCGAATTTCAGTTATCGATTGTTTATTATAGATTTCTGCATCAGATTCTGCTATCCGTTTGCATAAGAAACGACCAGAAAAGGGGTAAAAATACAATAATATTTGTAGTTTTGTTTCAAATATGGACATGTCAACACGCGTTTTGCTTCAAAAGTGGACATAACCTAAACAACCAATCAGGAGGCTGCATTTTACTAACTTGTTCCCATGATGCACATCTGAATACCTACTCCTACCATATTTAGCATAGATGTTTAGAGAAATGATACCCCGAGGGGAAATCGAGAAATTAATTTTAGCACTAAATTTGGGGGTACTACCCCCCAAAAACTCTGAAATTATTCCATCAATATTATTATTCTAACAATTATTTTCCACGTCGTTTTGCTTCAAAAATGGACAAAACCTGGTTTTTGTTTCAAAAGCTGACAACTCCACTTTTTAACCCCATTTTGCAGCTAAACTATCAAAGAAATTCACGTTTTCAGAACTTCAAACTAGTTTTGAGTCTATTAAGAATGTACAGAAAAAAATCATAGCTCTGGCACCTATAGAATTTGAGCTACAGTTTTTCGGCTCTGCTTTAAAACTTTGAAAAGTGCTCTTGTCCGTCTTTGATACTAAGTTCTTCATTTGTGTTTTCACTGCCAGTGTTCCTCACTTCGTTGAATGTAAAGGGACTAAATAATGTCTTATTCGAGAAAGAATGCAAGGATTATGCGAGCGGGTATTAATTTAATTTCACGTGAACTAATTGAATTAAATAAAAAGTAGAAAATATAAACTAATTTAGTTGTTTGCAACATTATTTAAATGGTGTTAAAAAGAGAAATAAAAAATTAAATAGGAAAAAAAAGTTTAAACACAATGCTGATAAACAGGGCTCTGAGAGGTTTTGAGGAACACTAAGTAGTGAATGCGGCTTCCTTATTATATTTCACTTGTCCCTACGTGCCCTCTCTGGATGCTTTATCAGTTTGAGGAACGAGTGTTTCATCCAAAATTTGAAAGAAGTAAAACTGTTTTATCGTTCATCTTTAATGTTCACTTTGGAAGAAATGAAAGTGAAAAGCAATTTATACTTTTCACTCTAGATGAATCATCCAAGATGAAGCTCCAAAATGATAAGTGCAAATGAGCCGTAACATTCTTATCAAATTGAAGCAAGGGAGATCATTTATAAAGGGAACCAAAATAAACTTTTATTTTTTGTAAAAAAAAAAAAAAATAAATAAATATTTAGGATGCTGCTATCTATGTAAGTAGCCTAAAATATTAAATTTGATTGCCTAATTTGTTCATCATAACTTAAGAATCAAAAATTAGTCGGTTTACTATCAAAACATTAAGGGTTTTACATTAATCTCTGACATAATTTCACCTTTCTCAAATTAATATTAATTTAACTCTCAATTTCTTCTATAACCAGCATGAAGAAAGAAGAAACAGAAGAAAGCTAGTTTAACTATTTTGCCAATTAGTGTGCCACATAGTTTCCTCCCATCCACATTAATGATTTTATGCTTTTGTAGCCCAGTATTGTCAAATTTATTTAATTTTCCCCCACATTTTTTAAAACTCAAAATTGTTTCGATATTTTACAAGAATTAAAGAGCAGAAGGTTACAATTAATATGGGGCTATCTGCGGTCTACTTTTGACAAACTATCCAAATTTCATAACAGTTAGATGAGTCCTTTTAAAGATGTAGGTGTAAACAAATGTATGTTCGTGCCCATGTAGATGAGAAACACAAATGAGCGTAGAAGGTTAAAACTTATATGGGACCAACAATGGGATAATTATGACCTACCATACAAATTTCATTAAAATTGGACGTCTAGTTTTAAGGTATGTTGGTTCGTAAAAAATTTAAGTGACAGACTGACAATCAAACTGGACAGACTGGAACCAAAAATGTCCAGATTTAGATTTCTGTCTTGGAATTTTTGAATTTGAGATTTAAAAAAATTCTGTTCTTCAGAGCATTAACATAGCTTCCGTTACCTTCGGTAAGCTCAGAAGCAAAAAATCAAATAATAAAGAATTTTATTTATTTTCGTGGAGTATTTCTTTAAATTCTTCAAGGTAGCCTTTCCGCTCTCCCATTTCTGACACAATAATATCAGTTTTTACTCTTAATGATTACGGTTAATTAATATTTTAATGAAATACCTGGTCCCTGATAATTGTGATGAAAGCTCGGTGAATGAGAATTCCAAACTGCTTTAAACAAGACGTGGGGAATCCCGGGCTTGGCCCTAGTGACGTCAAACTCTCTGTTGAATGAAGTAGAGCTGACGTAGGACTCTTACCAACTGAAACAATATCATACAGTGTATTCTATTGAAAATCAATAAAAGAAAATCGGTTACGGGGTACCTAGGAACTTTTTCTCACTTCGGAGGCCACTAAAGTGGACTTTCCTGCTGCTTCGCAGGAGGAGAGAGCAGCATGGAAATCTGTTTTAGACTATTCTGAATCGATTCCTAAAATTTAACACTTTTTTATGTATGTATGTATATATGTATGTATGTAGTCTATATTTATGTATATATTTTGTCACTTCAGACAATATCTCCCCTTAGGATGATGCACTTAAAAATGTCGAACAAATTTTAAAATGTCAATAATATCAAAAGAAAGGATGAGTTCGTTAGCCAGAATTTTTGGACTCCATTTAGGGGTCAAATTTTGACCATTTAGGGTCAAAAATAGCATAAAAACATGATTTTTCCATTTAACCCCCCTCTTATATGAAAATATGACAAAAGCGTACATAACAACAATTACTGTACTCTTAAAGAGCTTTCCAACGACATGAATCTTGAAGGGTTTATACTATTTTCACTTTTTACACTGTACCCGTGTACCATTTTTTTTTTTTTTTTTTTTTTTTTTTTTTCACTCATCCAAATTCTAAATGAAAATTTTCCTATATTATCATCAAACCAATAATACGCAGATTTCTTTGAAAATTTGCTCATTAAGTCATGGTGCATGACTGGACTTTTTTTTATCATTTTTCAACAAAAAATTATACATTATTTTTATTTCATTTATTTAATTATTTGCATTTTGGCGGCATTTTGTCGGATGTAAACAAACTTTGACATTTAACAATAGTATCACATTAAAATAATAATAATTATGTTTGCTTATAACTTTTAAACTAATGAATGGAATTTCATCGTTTTTTTTTTTTTTTATAATTGTTGCTTACTTTTTTTCAATTTCAAACGATATGCTATGTAACAAAAATGTATTTATACTTTCAGTATTATTAACCGTCGAAGTTTCAAAATTCAAAAATCAATAACTTCAAAATGGCAGCCAATATCAAAATGAAATTTGGTAGATTTGTTTGTCATACAGAGAGGTACATTTGTGCCAAATTTCAACTTTATCAGACCAATTTTTAATTTTTTTTAAATTTATACTGACTCAGCAAACTGGGTTCAAGATGGCGGAAAATGTTGATTTTCCGGGTGGCATAACTAAAAGTAAGGACATATACACACACTTAAAAGTCATGCTGAACACCACTTAGGAGGTCTTTATACGATACTCATATAAATATGCTTTGGATAATTTAGTTGAAATAAAAAAAAATAAAATAAAATAAATAAATAAAAAAAAAATTGGTGAAAACATAACTTTTTCTATCATAGGTAAGGAAAAGTAAAATAGTACATTACACGTCGAGTGCGGAAAGTAGCATTTTGCATGCGAGTTTGGAGTTTGCACCCGAGCGATAGTGAGGGTAGTAAAACCACACGAGCAATGCAAAATGCCGTTTTGGCATGAGTTGCGTACCGTCCTTTATCTACGATTGTTAGATTTAAATAATAAATACAGAAAAAAATAAACTTCCTGTATGCAAGTTCGTATTTCTCTTTTGATAAAGATGACATTAATTCATTAGTTGTATTTTGTACCGAATTAATTATTTTGGGAGGCGTATTATTCTCCTCATATTCGTCATAATCATTTAAATCACTCATTGATTTTCACAAAAAAACTCGATATAAACAGTTACTTTTATTAAACAAATAGTAAATTAGTTTTGTTAAATGTAAACAAACTCGCTAATAGTGCGTAAAGCTGAAGAATTCTTCTTCTTTACCGCCCTAGGGTGGTAAAGAAGAGGAATTCTTCAGAACTATGAGACGCGCATGCGCAATGACTACAAGTACGTAAAGAATCACTTTCTACACATCTAAACAGAGATACAATGTTTATATTTCGTATCAATAGTAGATAAAGATAATTTTCAATTCCTCGGACTTTCTCATTTTTTTGTAAGTCAAAAAAGTGAAGGGACCGATATGATTGACATTTTCCTAAGTTAGAGATAAAGGTAGAATTTAGTTAAGCCAATGTGAATGTGTGGGAGGAATCTTAGATGAAATATAAATGATTATCTAAAATTCTGTGACTTGGAACCTTTAGAAAATTAGATTGATATGTCCACTAAAGGTAAAACTCCGATTCTCTGATATTTTTATTTTAGTTTAGGATATTTGATTTATCTGTTAATGTGTTATTTTCAAATAAACATACAGAAAATATAGAAAAGAGAGGGAAATAAATCTCGTTTAGTTGCTAGCTTATAACTTAAAAGGATTTCAAAGGTCATAGGTCACGATTTAGAAGTTCTATAAGATGCCCTTTTACCTTGATTGCCTCCCGATACTTCAATCAAATATTCTTTGAAAAATCCTCTTTAATTCCTGATTTATCTTTGACCTTTCTATTCACTTTGAGTTTATATTCTTTTGTTCTTGGTTTTGAATTCTCTCTTAATACTTCCTCCTTACCTCTGACTTCTATCTCATCCTGAGGCTCTGTTTTATCACCATTCTTTTCTCACTATTCCTTTTCCATAAATCCATGTCATAGATTAAAGAGATAAATGATCAGTAAAGTCACTAAAATGTTTGTAGGATAAGCATACTAATTTTATAAGCAGTAGTTTCTACAATTTTATAACATTTCAGTTCCCTGGTACCCACTTATTGTTGTTTTATTCATCTTTTACAGTCAATATAATTTTGATCTTTTTTTGAATTGAGTAGTGAATAAAGTATTAATTATTCTTCAGTTAATCCCTTAATTTTCAAATTATTATTTTTCTTTTTGGCTCTAGGGGTGATAATTTAAAAAAAAAAAAAAAAAAAATCTAAACAATATAATCTGTGCAAATTTTCGCCCATAACATTTTTTACAAGCATTGCAATGTAACTCAAAAAAAAATTTGCACAGATTATATTGTTCTTTTTTTTAGGAAGGTGTAGATGTATAAATTAAATAAAATCAATAATTCATTTCAGAATCGTTACGACCATTTGATAAATTATCAACTATTATCAAATGGTCGAAACGTTTCTGAAATTAATTATACATTTTATTTCATTTCTACATCTGCACCTTCCTAACCATCTTATATCTCTCTTTCATTGAACTAAAAGGGTGTGTTAACAAATTAATAAATAGTTTATTAACCCTTTCGGTCACCGCGTCCTCTACAGAGGACACTAACTTTCAGAGGCTGTCACTAGCTATGGGAAGGGAGAACATAGAATATATCGGTTGATACATGTTGAGTGATTAGTTCTGAATTCCACTACCTTATTTCTGTAATTTACAATAGCTTGGGGTAGGCTATATTCATTATTTTCATTTAAATCAAATTACAATTATTATTAACTACGGGAAACAGAAAGAGAAAAATAGACTCCAGCGCGGGGATTTGAACCACCGGCCTCTATATTTCCAGTATAGCGCTCTAACCAACTAAGCTACGCAGGAGAATGAATTTCTCTGACGTTAATGATATAGTTAATAATAATTATAATTTGATTTAAATTAAAATTTAACTTTCCGTAGTATGAAAACTACCAAAAACTTAAAAGTTAATGATACCTCGACCCGAATCCCCGCGCTGGAGTCTATTTTTCTCTGTCTGTTTCCCGTAGTTAATAATAATTGTAATTTGATTTAAATTAAAATTTAATCGTTCCGTAGTATGAATACTACCAAAATCGTAAAATATGAATTCATTATTTTCGTTCTGTAAATCTTACCACCTCTGCCTTGTTCGTTCTGTCCCACAATTTTATTTTTTTGGAGGCAGTTTTATTGTTTATAAAAAATAAATATAATCAAAAAAACATTTTTTGTGCTCATTCGGTCAATAAATTTAAAATGTATAAGGGTAATTAAAGATCTGTCCTCTACAGAGAACAAAAGTACTATACGGAAGATGGATGAGGAAAAAAAATTCTAACTTCCAAGAGATTTAGACGATTTTTAACAAAGGTGATGATTCATAACTATCTGAAATCAAAGATGATGATGATTTATTAGCAGAAGAACGAATTTGTGATGATTCTTACGAATTATTGCCCAAAAATGAGATCATGGAAGAATGTAAGTAATAATATATACGTCTCCAAAGATGTCCAAGCGAGAGGCACATCTAAAACCCATTGAGGAGGTTAGGTATGACCATTATGATCACCTACCTATATTTGAACAAAAAAATGAAACTAGCAGATGCAAAAATATAGGCTGCAAAAGCAAAACTTATATCAAATGCATGAAATATGTTGTCAATTTATGTATTTCGAGAAAAAAAAGGTTTTTTAAATTTCCATTCTAAATAATATTGTTTTTTATGTAATTTTTTGCTCTTTTAAATTCAAATATTGTAATTGTTATTAAAAATAAAAATTTAAATTTCGAATTTGAGAATTAGTTTTGTCACCTTTAATGTCTTATGTCTCAACGTTTTGTGAAATGATTATCGCTCCTCGAATTTCATATCGGAACACAGCCTGTTTCTCAGGAAGTCCCTTCTATACCTGCACCTGCTTAATCGATTGTAATTTTATTATAATTCATTTGATATTCGGACAGGTTACAGAACAGCCCTTAACTTACATAGTGTTATACCTACGTCGTGCAAGCATGCTTTGATAACTAATAGAAGTAATTTTTACGATAAAAACCTTGATTTTAATAGTTATACCCTACTAAAGCTTGTTTTACAGACATTTTAAAAATGATTCCGTTTAATCCGGACTTTCAGTAATCCGGACTGGGTCCGGTCCCGTCAAACCCGTATTAGCGAGACTCTACTGTACATAGTATCAGGAAGGATATAACAGGAGGTAGCTTGGTTTTCATGTATGTACTTGTTTCATGTTATGTACCCCACCAGGAGTGAATTTTTAAATATAGTACCAGGGACTTAAAATCTAACAGGAGGTAGTTCAGTTTTCACTTTTTAGTACTATTCGCCACCACCAGGAGTAAACACAAAAACAAATCCATGATTTAATGTTTCTCCGTGAACTGGAGACATTTTTAATTAAACTGAAGGTTACAAGATGCAGGCTAAATAAGTTTGATTTCGAGGATTTAGAATTATTTAACACAAAATAAGTATTTTTACCATGAGGGAATCAGACTGAAGAGAAAGAAATTTGTGTCAGACGTGCGCGTCTGATATATTGTAGGAAACACAACTTAAGTATGTCATTAGTACTGTATAACTAGGTAAATTAAAATAAAAAGAAATCACACTCACATCCTGGTGCTGAGCCATTTGGAACACCTTCTTTACTCTTTTCATGTGAATTGTAGGCGGAACACTTGCCAGTTTCTACTGCTATTACAAGATTATGAAGAACATCCCCGTGCTCTCCACATGCTACTTCCATCACTATTAACAAAAATATTCACATTTCAGTAAGAATAAGAGAATTTTTTTATTTGTTTTAATGATTTACATTAGTACAAATTGAGTTCATAAAGATACATAAATGAAATAAAATAATATCTAAGGATAACCTCATAAACAAAAGTCGTTTAGTACCTACTGTTCTTTTGTACTTACTTAAGCCGGCCATATGCATGCGTACACCCGACAGGTAAACCTGTACAGGTGAACCGGAGCGTGTGTGCTGTCATAACTGTGCAGTTATCTCATAATTTGATAGTATAAAGTATAAACGCTCCGATTTACCTATGCAGGTTAACTGTATGGGTTTACCTGTCAAGTATACTGCAATGTGTATGACCGGCTTTGCAGATAAAATAATAATTTGTGTAATAGAAAAGTAATTACAGATTTTTATTTTAAGATTAGATAGATCTGCTGCTATATAATCCCTCTTTGGAAATCTAATCATGTTTCGTCATTTGTTTCAAGTGAGTGCATCACTGCTCAGACATATTCATCCTATCCGCCATTCATTTGCTAATGTGGGATTCATATAATATCAGATTGATAGTGGTCGAGTTCACCTTCATTGATAGTGGAATTCACTCAGATTGATAGTGGTGGGGTTCTTCACATTCATTGATAGTGGCATTCACTCAGATTGATAGTGGTGGAGTTCACTTTCATTGATAGTGGAATTAATTTAGATTGATAGTCAGGGTGTCCAGCAATATTAAAATGTAAAATTTAAGCATATTTAAAGGTTTTCAAGGCTCAATTTGATAAAATTCAAGGCTGGGTTTATTAACATTAATTATTAAAATAGTGATTTATTCACAATTTCTTAGAATTATAGAAAAAAAATATGAGAAAAATAGTATGAGTTCAGCAAAATAATATAAATTACTTTTATAATAGAAGAGATTTTATTTGTTGGACTTGTAGAATATTATAGTAGGCTGAAGGGTTTATTAGGAATGAAAGTCCTTCGACTATATATTTTTATTTCATCAAAGCTTTCGCCATGCGAACATGAGCTTCTTCAGTGATCACTAAGCTCTGATGAAATAAAAATAAATATCACTCGAAGGACTTTCATTTCAAATAAACCCCCCAGCCTACTATAATATTAATAGTATTAATTCAACCTAATTACATCAGTAGTACCCCAGAGAAGTTATATACAATATACAGTAGCGCATTGATTATACGAACTAATATTGTTTAGGGTGGTTCGGATAATAAAAAAATTCAAAATGTGGGTCTTTAAAATTCCCGATTTTTTAAAAATTCAAGCATATTTTAAGTTTTTCTGTCAATTTTTCAAAATTCAAGCATATTTCAAGGTTTTTTCAAGCATCCTAAAAATTCAAGCATAATTCAAGGAGTTCAAGGAATTCAAGGCTGCTGGACACCCTGATAGTGGTGGAGTTCACTTTCATTGATAGTGGAATTCATTTAGATTGATAGTGGTGGGGTTCATATTCATTGATAGTGGCATTCACTCAGATTGTTGAAGGTTTCATGAGAATGATTGGATTACTTTTAGACGTTTAAACATACTTTTGCAATAACAATTCATTTTGAGAAAAAGGCCAAAATTTGTATTTTTAAATCAAAAGTGCTTGTGTTAAATCGATATAATTTTTTTTTGTTAGAGATATCTAAGCAATTTTCTGCTACTTTAGTTTCTGAGTGCAATCCGCTATAGTGGTTTAAGTACATTTTGTTTGAAAACAAAATTAAATAAAAAAAAACCTTTCTGACGCAAAATAAATATGTGTGAGAAATAGAAGTGAAACATAAGTTCTAGAAACATTTGACTTTATGCATTGATCTCTTTGCATATGTTGACGATTTTATTATTTCAGGATTAAGAAATGGTTATGTGGAATTTAACTGGAAAAAATAAAATATTTTCACAACATTTTAGCGAATAATGAAGGAAAAACATGAAAACCACATTTATATATTTTATATTAATATAATGTAAATAATATTACGCTTATATATCAATTCTGTGCATTGAAAAATCCTCTACACCCGTGGGGCAATGGTTAGCACTTATGCCTGCTGAATCAGAGGTCGGTGGATTCGAGACTCGTCCAAGATAAACTTAGACGAGTCTGAATCTCAAACTTCATTACATGGAATTTCATTTCATCCAAGCAAATTTATTCTACAGCGTCTAAAGAAGTATCACTTCAAAAATTGAAAATTTTTGTATCTAATGTTATATGTTGATTTATGGATTTCTACTAACATTAATAGACTTTATGTCTTAAATAAATGTAGAATAATAATTTAATATCATTACCATAGTCGGCAGGATTATGGTAACTGGGGCAGTTGAGATCTATTGAAGAGAGGAAGGGAACCAGCCCTGACACATCTCCTTGGTAGACGCACTGTCCCTCAGCTAACGTGTAGAGGTGATCAAACATTTCAAACAGTCTAGCTGAAGGCTGATGTATCGTACATATAATAGTACGACCA
The DNA here is from genome assembly GCA_951217055.1 of Gerris lacustris. Taxonomy (NCBI): domain Eukaryota; kingdom Metazoa; phylum Arthropoda; class Insecta; order Hemiptera; family Gerridae; genus Gerris; species Gerris lacustris. Next base: position 65,056,892 of record OX578283.1, read on the forward strand.
CCCCTCGCTAAACACTTCAGTAGTGATAGGCACTGGAAACACGACGAACTGTCCAGTCCGCTGTAACAAAAAAATATAAATTAATAATTTATTAATATTCTATGTATAGTATAGCATTTAACAATATTAAAAACTCCCTGTCACACGTATAAATCTTTTTGACTTTCTTCGGTGCTATGTCGTGCGGTGGAGGGAAGCCCAACAGCTGGAGACAGACTGTGCACACCTCCTATACCTTTCTAACTCCTTGATACACTGGGAAACGTTTTTTAGTAACGCTTTTTGAGTTATGTAGCACAGCCTAAACATGAAAATGTCAATAGACATTTAGATATAAGTCTCCAGTTGGAGATTTTTTTTTTTAAAATACGCTATTTTAATACTCTGGCAATTAGTGTGGCACATGGCTCCCTCGCATTCTATTTTGTATATTTTAATGATTTTATACTATTAAAACCTATTATTGTCAATTTTTTTTATTTAATTGTCCCCTGTTTTTTTAAACAGTCAAAATTGTTTAGATTTTTTACCTTAATTAAAGTATCAATTTAGAAAACTTCAAGGAGCACAGACGGTTGAAATTAATCAGGAGTTATCAGCCGGCTACTTTCGACAAACCGTCCAAATTTAATAAAAATCAGATAAGTACTTTTAAAGATGTAGGTGTAAATAAAGGTATGTTTGTGCGTATGTAAAGGAGAAATAAATAGGTGCAGAAGGTTGAAACTTATATGAGATCAACAAATGGGCTAATTATGACCTACCATCCAAACATCAAAAGAGTAATTTTTAGGATATGTTGGTTCGCAAAAATTGAGCGACAGACAGACACGGAACCAAACATTTTCCTTGATGTCTGAAATAGATTTCTGTCTTGGGTGGCAGGTAAGGCTGGTGCCGGGGGGCTCGGACCTCCCCTAAAGGGCCCGGCCATCTGAAGCCCCGAACACCCAATCATGCCAATATTTGTTGATATTGAAATATTAAATAATAATATTAATAATAATTAAAAATAATATTAGTTAATATTAAAGTTGTAAACCAGGTGTGGTAATTAAGTTTGAGAGAGAATTTTCCGGTACCGAGACAGAGAAGTCAAAAATTACTAAGCTGTATTCTGATGGGTCTCATGAATAATCCACAGAGAACGCAGAAAATTACTTCAAAAAGTTGAAGTTTTTATGTTTTAATTGACAGTGTGATAGGAAACTTGAGTGATCGATACCAGGCGTCAACAAGATCAATGATTTGTTCAGTTTTATTAAAATTAAAGGTATATAAATTTGTAAATTTAGTTATAGAGAGTTTAAATAAGACGTACTTTTGATTGTCGCGATAATTTAATTTTAACGTCATTTCAAAATGTCGTATGCTTTCATAATTGAGTTTAAACAATATGTATACAAAAAACGGAGTGAAGTGGATATAGGTAGGTTACGTCTAATCAGGTAATATTTATGTTTTTGACAGTTTTGTTGTTAATTTCTCGTATTTTAGAAGATAAACACAAATAACGTAAAAAAATAATGTAAAAGCAGTGATACGACAACAGTGACAGATTAAAGTATCATGTCTTTACTTTACAGAGTACGAAAATTTTATACGTGCGCATGCGCATTAAGTTTGACATCGGAAAGACGTATGACGTTAGGTTTGTTCCAACCAAGCACTGTACCGTCCGTGGGATCGTCACCGGTATGAGCAATAGATAAAAGCCGTTCCAAGCCGACTTGTGACAGTGTTTCGTACCTTCCACGAAACTGTTCCAACCCTGGCAGGGATCGTTTGCGAACCGTTCACTGTACGATCACAACGATCCTCTGACAATACCATGTACTGGTTTGTATGACATGCGCAGTTATGTCAGTAATTACAAATATCAACAGGAAGGTTTTTCAACTGTTAGGTTTCTTTAATGTTTTTAATACAGTGCGAATTATAGTCCTAAACCCGTTCCAACCTGACATGATTTTATTACAGTACAATGTTAGCGCATGCGTATAAAACCTGTCCTAAATGATTCCCGAACGATCCGCGGGACGATACAAATAGGGGGGTTGGAACAAACCTAATAATTGCACTTTACGTCTTATTTAAACTCTCAACTCTCTACCTAAATCAGTAGATAAATCGAAATCTCAGGTTTTATTTGTGTTGTTTTTCTACCTTCAAGAGGAAAAATCTTGTACTTACCACGGGAGCAAAAAGTCATAGTACCCTCGCTATAAACTAGGCATCGCGTGACTCTATCATTGAAGCGAGCGTACAATATAATACTGACTATTGAAATTTGTTAATCATAATGAATGTCATAGTTGAAGATAAGGGGAAGAGGGCAGTGTGGAGTAGAGTGGGGGTACTTGGTACAAAGCTTTACTTCCTAAACTAACCTACACACAAGACGACTCTAACAATCTTAACCACCCGTCGTAGCTTTTAAACAATTATTATAAATGTATCACTTCATTACTCAAATACTACTGCTTGTATCAAGTTGAAATTTTACATACTTGTTTCAATTGTACTTTAGACGATGTACATGAAGTTTTATTTAAATCGTTACGTTAGAACGTAAGATATCGGTAAAAACGTTGTTTTCTCTATTTTAAATGTTTAGGTCCGCTTTAATAGTTTTAGCAATCTTTATTAATTCATAGCAGTGCCGTTGTTGGTTTTACTAAAAAATGTTATTTGAAAAAAATGTCCGTCTCATCGAATAGGTGATGATAGAATTTTTTTTCGTCCTGAAATTCCAATTTTAAATTTGAAGCTCACGTTTACACGAGCATTGAAAATCCTTGAAAATTCCCTTTTAGTACTAAATATGCTCTGAGGGGATTTCAAAGCATACCTACATTACATAGGAGCTTTAGATGTTCTTTCTTTAATTTTCTTAAAATCATTATATATGAAAACAAACATATTATAAATGTTAATTTGTTTACCTGGTGGGTTCATCAAAGAACATAACAGGTGGGTTGTTAACTAGTTCTAAAGCTATTGAGAGTCGTTTCCTCTGCCCACCTGACAGATTGCTTGTTCTTGTTGACCTGCATTCCATCAGCCCTAAAGTTTCCAAGATTTCCTCTATCTGAAAAAATCATTCATTTATTAACTTTTCATGCAACCATAGTTCATATGAGAAAGTAAATAAAAATAAAATGTTTTTAGAAAATTCAAAATCACATTAGGATAAACAATTTTAACTTATTTACTTGACCACCTATTAAAGATGTTTGTTGCCTAATTTTTTGAAATTGACAAAATAATATAGATCAGCATTTCTCATCCTTTTTGACCCGTCGCCCAATAAATTTGTTTGAAATCATTCCATGGCCCAATGCTTACTCAAGTATGTTTTGTGGGTTTAGTATAGACTTACATTTTTTGTAAAAATAAGTTTTCTGAGTCACATTTACCTAGGTTCTGTAATAAATGAAATTACAGTGAAGTGCAATAAGCAATATAAATATGAGTCCTAATCAAAAGTACACATTACTAAAAACAAAATACGATTATGATATTTAACATTTACACAGTCTAAGTTAAAGTAAAAATTAAACACTTAGGCAAAAAACTAGACAAAAACAAATAAACACCAAAACACTTAAAATAAAGGTTCAAACCGTTACAAACCAAATCTATGTGTATTAAATCTGTGAATTTCTGGTTATGGGGTTAAATAAACACACACACGCATAAATTAGCGGGACCCCCTCCATCTCATAGACATAACTATGGCCCACCATTATCATTTTACCAGCCTTTTTTCTAAAGTATCTCATTATCTCCCCACTGAATACAACTTCTTGGCAAGTCGTTTTCAGTGTCAATACAGACAGACACCGCAGTCGCAGAATCGCTGTACAAAAACCCGAAAGAACTTAAATTCAATACTGCCTACCTCTAGACTGCCGCCCTATTTTATCTTCCGCTCAAATTCTTGTTAATTTTGACTTTTACAATTGTCATACTGCTACAGACTAATAAAAATCAATTAATGTTTAAGATCTTTTCTTATATTTATTTTTTACCTGTTTATGCATGTATTTTATATATTTTTATTTTACCAATTCCTTTGCGACCAAAAAAAAATTTACTGCGGCCTATTTTTGGGTCGCGACCCAAAGGTTGAGAATCACTGATATAGATCATGTACATAAAAAATTATATAAATCTATTAGTTATTTTTTTTAAAAGTTAAAGATCATATATCACCATTTAATATGTTAAATGTAACATTAAAAGAAAAAAACAACATATTTTCTTATTATAGAGTGCCATAAATATGAAATTTCAAAAATATATCTATAAATACTAGTCTTACTAACATAATAAGCCACCCTCAATATTAAGATAAAATTAACTTCAAAAAACTTAAAATAATTTCTACTCCTTTTAATAAAGTTTTAAACAAACACGAAATTTATTTAAGTTTAGTTTAATCTTCTTTGATGGTGTTATTTTCTCAAATGATAGTTTTAAGCTTTTAATTGGTCCAATTAACCATCCTTAATTATTGCAGATGTGAAAATATTTTGAAACTTATTTAAACTGTTATTTAAATTGGACCTATCTCTCCATCTATGGACATGCTTAGTTACCAGGCTCCAAAAGCAATTTCCTTAACAAGGTTTTAGTCTAATTTTTATGTTTATGTTCCCATTTGTTATTCTTTGTTGTTAATTCTTTTAATAATAATATTGGTTTTTAAGTAAGGCTGGATCTTACAGAATGAGAAGTTTAAAATTTTCCAGGAAGTTACAATAAATTTATATCATTATACAGGGTGGTCCAAAAGTCTCTCCCCCCCCCCCCCCCCTCTTAACTTTTGAACAGTTAGAGATAAATTAATGAAACTTGGGGGATGTGTACCATGTAAAGGGAAGTTTGTTTTCATGCAATCCCGCACTAGGAGCTACCACCCACTTTGCCCCCAGGCCACCCAACTTCAAAATTTCACATTGGAGTGTATATTTTTGATAGCATATTCAACTTCAAAATTTCAAATTGGAGTGTATATTTTTGATAGCATATTCAACTTCAAAATTTCAAAATGGAGTGTATATTTTTGATAGCATATTCAACTTCAAAATTTCAAAATGGAGTGTATATTTTTGATAGCATATTCAACTTCAAAATTTCAAAATGGAGTGTATATTTTTGATAGCATATTCAACTTCAAAATTTCAAATTGGAGTGTATATTTTTGATAGCATATTCAACTTCAAAATTTCAAAATGGAGTGTATATTTTTGATAGCATATTCAACTTCAAAATTTCAAATTGGAGTGTATATTTTTGATAGCATATTCAACTTCAAAATTTCAAAATGGAGTGTATATTTTTGATAGCATATTCAACTTCAAAATTTCAAATTGGAGTGTATATTTTTGATTGCATATTCAACTTCAAAATTTCAAAATGGAGTGTATATTTTTGATAGCATATTCAACTTCAAAATTTCAAAATGGAGTGTATATTTTTGATAGCATATTCAACTTCAAAATTTCAAATTGGAGTGTATATTTTTGATAGCATATTTGGATTCTACTGTGAAAAATAATAAAATTTTACTTGTAACTTTTTTTTCTATCTCCAATAGTTTGCCCCCCCCCCCCCCCATAAGGGGGTGAAAATAGCAAAATAACCTTTTGAAATTAGTAAAAAAAAACAAAGAAAAACATTTATACCGTTATAACATCTGAACGGTTTGAAATAAAGCAAGGGAAGTTGGGGGATCTGTACCATGTAAAGGGAAGTGTGTGTTCATCCAATCGCATACTAGAGAAAACCTACCATTTTGCTCCCAGGCGCTGAAATCTACCATTTTTATACCTTTGCCCCTTATAGGGGGCAAAATATTGGAGATATAAAAAAAAAAAAAATACAAGTAAAATATTTTTATTTTTCACCGTAGAATCCAAATCTGCTATCAAAAATATACACTCCGGTTTGAAATTTGAAGTTAAGTGGCTTGAAGGCGAAATGGGTGGTTGCCCCTACTGCGCGATTGCATGGAAATAACCATCCCTTTACAGGGTATGGATCCCCTAAGTTTCATTAATTTATCTCTAACCGTTTAGATTTTACAACGTATTTTCGGAAGGGTTATTTTGCTATCTTTGACTCCCCATTGGGGGCAAAATATTGGAGATAGAAATGTAAAATGTAGTTATTCTTCACAGTAGAATCCAAATATGCTATCAAAAATATACACTCCAATTTGAAATTTTGAAGTTGGGTGGCCTGGGGGCAAAGTGGGTGGTTGCCCCTAGTGCGGGATTGCATGAAAACAAACTTCCCTTTACATGGTACACATCCCCCAAGTTTCATAAAAAAAAAAAAAAAATCAAGTTTATATCTGTTATATGAAATCTTATATAAACCTCTTTTTCTAATTTTTTGTCCAAGTTCTTAGCACAAATTGTTTTCTTTAAGATTTTTAAGTGTAATTATTAGTATTCTGCTAACATTGTATACTGTATATTAATGGAAAAATGCAAGGGGGTCGATGAAGATAATTTTTTTTTTTTAAAAGGGGTCAATGAAGGAAGGTGGTTGGGAACCTCTGCTGTAATGGGTTCGAAATGGAAGAATTCACAAAATCTTTTATCTAGATCTTCTGACGCTGTATCATCTAGTCTAGAACATCTAGATTTATTTTAGACCACAGACTTCACATTCTGCACTAAGGAAAAACTTATCTTAAAACGAAGCATCTTAAAGTTATTGTGAATTATCTAAAATGAACTATCTGAAAATTATTGTCAGGACTAGTCGTGTTATCTTAGTTACCAAATAAGTAAAAAATGTGAAATACTTACGACTACTCTCTTTTCCTTCTTTGATACATTCTTTCCTAGTTTGAGATTAGCAGAAACAGTCATTGCTTCCCAAACTGTGAGGTGAGGTAGGAGTCGATCATCTTGCATTATATAGCAGGACATCTTCCTAAACTGCCTCAAATTTCTGTCTCGTCCGTTGATCAGCACCTGACCACACACGTTTGATGTCCTGTTAACAGAAAACATTAGTCATTAGTGTTTTAAAATATTGTTTGATTCTCTAGGATTATATCTTGAAGTAGAGGGACTGGCCAAATGGATAGCGCTATTGCTAACTCAACGCCTAATACGAAGGTCATTATCAATATCTCTGGCAATGGTTCGAATCCAAAATGCACTGATCCCCCAACCCTAAGGTGCTTTTAGGCTCGATTTGGGTTCAACACCAAGGTTAAAAGGTTGTTGGTTCCTACTCCTACTGAAGGAAACAACAAATTCATAGAATCTAGGAGTTTATACTAGTCCAGGGGATAGCGTGCAAAAAGTGTCTGACTAACATCAAGCTAGAATTTTGTGTATAAGTAAATCTTATAGAGCCTACTAAGAATATGTGGTCGGCTAAATACGTCAGCAAGACATAGCTTTGGCAATAGGCATTTGAAAAAAAGCAAACCGGTGGAGAGGGGCCATGTCCCACCAATTATGATAGACAATGTAATTTTCATAATCCTGAGCACAAAATTAGTTAGTAGACCGAAAATCAAATTGATTTTAGTTTGCCCCATGAAAGGTTGTTATTCAAATATTACTCCAAATAAAAGTGGTCACCTATGAAGTGGCAAACTAACATCAACTTGATTTTCGGTCTACTAACTAATTTTGTACTCACGATCATGTAAATCACATTGTCCACCATAATTGGTGGGACATGGGCTAATTATGACCTAATGTTTAAGCTTCACAAAATTAGACAAGTAGTTTTAGGTTTCTGTACAAAGTAAAAAAAGAAACCTTATATAACAGCTCTGTCTGTCTGTCTGTCCGTTAGTGTCTGTCCGTTGCTTGTTTCAATTCATAAACTACTATAGCTAGGACCATGAAATTCGGCACATAGGTGCATCTCGGCATTTTAGACAACTGGACACATTTTGGATTTTCCACACTTAATATTTTCAAGATGGCGGCCAATATGGCGGGCGACTAAAAAAAGTTCTTAGTAACTATGACATGTTATATATATCAATTTAAAGGTCTTGAAATGCGGAAAAAGAATATGCAACTATTAAAATTCACATAATATTTTCAAGATGGCGGCCAATATGGCGGGCGACTAAAAAAAGTTTTTAGTAACTATGACATGTTATACATCAACTTAAAGGTCTTGAAGTGTAGAAAAAGAATATGCAATTATTAAAATTTTCAAGATGGTGGCCAATATGGCGGATGACTAAACATTGTTTTAGTTACCATAACATGTTATATATCAATTTAAAGGTCTTGAAGAGTAGAAAAATAATATTACTATTAAAAATAGTGTAACTATAATACACTTAATAGTTTTAACTATAATGTACAGAAACCGGCGATTATCGCCCCACGTACTTACGTGAAGCGCTCCTTTGCGCCTTACTTGTTTAATATATGGTGTTTTGCAAAATTTTGAATGACAGAATCCTTGATGTACGAAACAGATTTCTGTCCAGAAACTTAATTCATTGACAAGAATTTTTTTCTTTACAATGATTTGCTACAAATCAAAAATTGGTTTAAATATTGTTAATTGTTTAATATTTAGTTTTATGGATAGAGTTTTCCCTTTCTTGTGTCTTTCATTAACTAATTAGTTTTTGACGTTATTGACAGTGGGAGTAATATGAAAGGTAGGTAAGTTAGTGGGTTTATGAAAGTTAAAATGACAGAAAAGACTTCCATTAAATGAATTTAGTATCTGTCAGGTGTTGTCAAATAAATTAATTGTAAGTGAAATAATTTAATTATCTATATGTAATTATAATTGATCTGGTTTAATTATAAAGTTGTAATGCATTTGAACAATTTACTTCAAAAAAATTAAATGATTATTTAAACCATTTTACGTGATCTAAATTTGAAGTAGGTCCAATTAACCAAACAGGGGGAGAATGAGAGTGTTTGTGGTAAGTCCAGCCCCAGGACCTACCCCTCTAAATCTAATTAATTTTTATAATCATATTAAATCCACATTTTTAATTAATAAATTCTTTAGTTAAAGTTAATTAATACATCGAATTATTTTAATTCAATTAATTTAACCGAAGATTAAAATGCATTGTACTAATTATAAATTAATTGCTTCCAAGTTTACCGAATGTAACGGAATCTACCTGATTGTTCTGTAGAACAAAATATTTTATGTCTCAGATTTCAAAAATTCCAAGACAGAAATCCGTTTCAGACATCAGGAGATAGGATGTGATGAAGCTATGTGACACACCAATTGGCAGGATATTTTTGAAAAGACTTCTATAAATTTTAAATTTTACTTATTGTTTTCTTAGAATAATTATTTAAAATAATTCCTATTTCAGAATTGGTGTTATAAATAATTCATATATGAATTAAGATTTTTTTAAAATTTAAATCAGTGCAAATACGCAATGATTGCACTCTATTACTTTTACTTTCTCATATAAGGAGAAAGTATTATGATGGCGTGAAAATTCGATTTTGAGATTTTGTTGGATTTACACGTTTTGAGGTCCCCTGAGTCCAAAAAAGTGGTTTTTAAAAAATGACTGCCTGTCGTCTGTCTGTCGTCTGTGCAGACGCCTGGAGCCTAAACTACAGGGCCGATTTTGACGAAATTTGGCATACATGTTCAGAAAAATCATACCCCGAGGCGAAATCGAGAAATGAATTTTAGCTCCAAATTTAGGGGCGCTACCCCCCAAAAACTCTGAAAAACACGAAAAAAAATTATTTCTCGAAAACGGTTCCTTCGATTTTGATTAAAAAATTCTAAAATATATCCATTTAAATACGAATCCAACGATATAAGCCGTTTTCCCGGGAAAAATCTAGTTCCTGAGAAAAAAGCTTAAAACGCGGACCGAGAGAGCCCGGGTTCGATTCCCCGCCGAGGAGAAGTTATTTTTATGATCAATTTTTATGAAATGTTCAATAATATTTAAATGCACATTTGAAAACTAATAAATGGAAACACTGGGCTAAGTAATTATAAACTCGCATATGAGAAAGTTTGTCTGAGTTGTCTCGGACCGATTTTTTTTATTTTAAATTCTCAATTTTCCTCCGCAGATTAATTTTCATTTTTTAAATCTTTTTTTTTTTTTTTTTTTTAAAAAAATCAAAATTTGTTTCAGAGCAAAATTGTTTATCTTAATAGTCGAAGGTATACTTCAAACCTGACTTTTATTACATTTATAAGGTATATAAGGCTAAATTCATTTTAAAGGAACAAGTAGAGTATTCTAGGTAATTCATTTACCAGGTCCAGATATAGGGTTTTAGACTCTAATCTAGATTGACCCTTTAATCTTCAGTAGTGATTGATTTTATATAAATTGTAACAGTAAAAGCTTTATTTCTTACTATTCAATATATTGATTCCTTTACCTACTTTTATATATAACGTTAGTAAAAAAGGCAACTGAAAATAAACTAATTGAATGTAATTCAATATTTTTAGACCCCATAAATCTGTTTCAGACATCAGCAAACATTTGGTGTCTATCTGTCAATTTGTGCAGCTACATGTTTTTGCGAACCATCATATCTTACAAACTATCATATCTTACAAACTATCATATCTTACAAACTATCATATCTTACAAACTATCATATCTTACAAACTATCATATCTTACAAACTATCATATCTTACAAACTAACTTTCAGCCTTCCACATTCGTCTTTCGAGATTTCCTAGGGAAGTTATGGGATCGTTCTTTAGAACGCTCACATAGCTTCAGTAAGCTCAAACAAAAAAAAATTGACTGCCAATTGGTGTGGCACATAGCTTCCTCGCATTTTATCACATACTTTATTGATTTTATGCTTTTACATGTCATTATTGTCTAATTTGTTTTATTGTTTCTCCCGTTTTCTTAATCTGTCAAAATTGTTATGAATGATGAATAAAAGTACCAATTTAGCAAAAGTTAAAGAGCGCAGACGGTTCAAATTAATCTGGAGCTATCTGCGGGTTACTATCGATAAACTATAAAAGTTTCATACAAATCAGATAAGTACTTTTGAAGATATAGGTGTAAATAAATGTATGTTTGTGCGCTTGTGGAAGAGAAACAAATAAGCACAGAAGGTTGAAACTTATATGGGACCAACAATGAGTTAATTATGACCTGCCATATAAATGTCATTTAAGATATGTTGGTTTGCAAAAATTGAGTAACAGACCGACAGACAGACACGGAACCAAAAATTTTCCCTGATATCTAAAATGGAATTCTGTCTTGGAATTTTTCAAATCGGAGACATAAAGTATTTTCGTTCTTCAGAACGATCACATAGCTTCCGTTACCTTCGGTTAGCTCGGAAGCAATAATATAATAAGGGAAAACTCCATCTTTATAATTTTGTTTTATTCTAAAATATAGTACATACATAATACTTGATCAATGTATGAGTTTATTATATATCGTTTTTTTTTACAATTTATTGATTAATTTTAACTCATAATAATGCTAATCCAAGAAGTTTGACTCATTAAGAAAATGGCTGGAAGATAATTTGAAAGTACAAAAAGCTCTATATGCTAGACTAACTTAACAACTTTTAAATAATGTAAAAAATAACCCTCGTTGGTTTATTAGAACAAGATAATATGTGAACCACAGTGTCGTCAAATACTATAATTATCAAATGGAAATAAAATTTAAGTTACAAATTTATAAGTAATAACAATAGTATACTATGATCCGCAATACATATGTGTATTGCAGAACAACTCATTGTGCAGTTTTAAGGAACCTCTGTCTTAACACTGTATTTTCAGTTCTTATTTTCTCAATTTGCTTCTGAATGTTTAGAGCAAAAGAGATTTTTTATTTTGTACGAGAGAACCTTTTCATTTTTACTTTCTCTTATAGTATATATAAAGAGAGAGAAAGTATTGTGATGGTGGGTAAATACGATTTTGATGGATTTATACGTTTTGAGGTCCCCTGAGTCCAAAAAAGTGGTTTTTAATAAATGTCGTGTGCAGACGCGTGGAGCCTAAACTACTGAGCCGATTTAGATGAAATTTGGCTTACATGTTCAAAAAAATCATACCCGAGGTTATATCGAGAAATTAATTTTACCTATAAATTTGGGGCCCTACCCTCCAAAAACACTGAAGAACTTGATGCAAAATTCCGATCATTTTAATTAAAACAATTCTGACATATTATACTCCATTTCAAATTTGAGTTTTTCCCGGGAAAAATCTAGTTCCTGAGAAAATAACTTTAAACTCTGTCGGTGAGATGCCTGGTTCGATTTCCCACCGGGGAAAAGTTGTTTTTATGTTAAATTTCGATAAAATGTTCAATAATAATTAAATGTACCTTCGAAAACACAAAACTAATAAATGAAAAACACTGGGCTAAGTTATTATACATTCGTATTCGAGAAAGTTTTTCTGAGTTGTCTCTGACCGATTTTTTTTTTAGTTTGATACAAGAATGATCTTTGAATATTTTGCTTCCGAGCTTACCGAAGGTAACGGAAGCATTGTGTTCACTTTGGAGAACGAAAAACTTTTTTTAAAAAAAATTCCAAGACAGAAATCCGTTTCAGACATCAGGGAACATTTTTAGTCTCGTGTCTGTCTGTCTGTCGGTCTGAGTGTCCGCGAATTATGAAACGTGAGACGATAACTTGAGTAAATGTCGACCGATTTTGATGAAATTTGGTAGACATGTTCATTTTACCAATGCCCAGGACGAGTTCGTTGGACAACGTTATCTGTCCAAGCGTTCACGAGTAACACTCGCGTAAACGTGAACTTCAAATTTAAAATTGGAATTTTAGGTCGAGGAAAAAAATCTAACTTGATCTATTCAATAAGACACACATTTTTTTAGTAAAACCAACAGCGACACCGCTATGAAGTGTTAAAGATGGCTAAAACTATTTATAGTTTTTACACAATAAACAATATAACAATAAAATAATATAAAAATTATTTTAATGTTAATATAACAGTAAAGTACATGATAGGATACGAGGAAGCTATGTGCCACACTAATTGGCAGTCTATTTATTATTTCTTAAATAAATAGGTATGTAGTTGAGTTGTAGTTTTTACGTCCTAATCAACAAATTAGGTGATGATAGGACGTAGGTCGTAGGCACTTCTGTGTGAAATATCTCACTAATTAGATTTGAACCGCATTATGTCAAAGTTAGGATGTTGTTTTTAGACTAGTTACAAATATACGCTTATCTCTCGGCTATCGGTTTATTCACTCGTCCACCAAATTTTACCTATTTAATATACTAGGCATCGCGTGGCTCTATCATTGAAGCGAGCGTATAGCAATAAAATACTGAATATTAATATTTGTTAATCATGATGAATGTCATAGTTGAAGATAAGTGGAAGAGGGTAGCGTGGAGTAGAGTGGGGGTACTCGGTACAAAGCTTTACTTCCTAAACAAACCTACACACAATACGACTATAAGAATCTTAACCACCCGTCATAGCTTTTAAACTAATATTATAAATGTATTACTTCATTACTCAAATACTACTGCTTGTATCAAGTTGAAATTTTACATACTTGTTTCAATTGCACTTTAGACGATGTATATAAAGTTTTATTAAAATCGTTACGTTAGAACGTAAGATATCGGCAAAAAGGTTGTTTTCTCTATTTTAAACGTTTAGGTCCGCTTTAATAGTTTTAGCGATCTTTATTAATTCATAGCAGTGTCGTTGTTGGTTTTACTAAAAAATGTTATTTGGAAAAAATGTTCGTCTCATCGAATAGGTGAAAATTCCATTATTTTCCGTCCCGAAATTCCAATTTTAAATTTGTAGCTTACGTTTACGCGAGCATTGCGCGCGAACTCTTGGACGGATTACGTTGTCCAACGAACTTAGCCTGAGTATTAGTTAGAGGATCATGTATACGAAATTTCAACTAAATCGGTCAACTTTTGCTCAAGTTATCGTCACACGCGTAAACGTTACTGACAGACAGACAGACAGACAGACAAGATGCATATTTCGTTGAATGTAAGAAGCTCGCTTACGCTCGCTTCAATTATACCATCTGAGCACGGTTTAAATGCCACAGCAATAAAAATACTAATATACATAATTCTTTGAAAAGGCAGACCAATGTATTTAATACATAATTTAAGTCTCATAAATTGTGTATTAGAGTAAATTTATAATTTAAAAAGTTGTTTCACTTATCCATTCAAGGATTTACTGTAGTAGATAGGAATGCAGGACCCCCCCCCCCCCCCCTCTCTAAGGGGCTTTATTACCCTTAGCGAGGGTTAAAGTAACACAATTAGGGTTTAGGGGGGACAGGAAGTCGTGTGTGTCTACCCCCCCCCCCCCCCCCTTAACCAAGGTCGAAATATTATCATATCTGGTTTAATGCTTAACGAAACGAGTATATACGAGACTTGTTCCATTTAATTGACTTAACCGATTGGGATTGGCATATTATGTATATATGTATATAAAACTGTATACATCTATCCTTTTTGTATTTGTATTATCCTATATTATTTTTATCCTGTACATTGTGAGCACAACCAGGTCCAAAACGCAAGCACTAAATTACGCCAGGGTCTATAATCATACATGGTTTACTTTGTATACCCAAATGTTCGTTCTAAAATAAAATAAGGTAAAAAATGTGGGTAATCAGCTAAATGAGGTCCCATGTGGCAAAATTTTAATTGGGTACCCACCCTTTATTTGTTTGTGTAACCACCTATAAGGAATTCCTTTGTGAGAATAACTATTATAAGACACAGGGATTTTAGTCCAAAGAACTTTGGGACAAAGGTACGTGAATGTATAGTAGTAGTTGTAACAGTAGTAGTAGTAGTAGTAGTAGTAGTAAGAATTAGGCCATCTTTTAGACCCATTTTACTAGCCCCTTGGTAGAGAGTTGCAGCCACTTCACACATCATACCTCTGTACATTGTACCGCCGAAGCAAGTATGATGTGATCATTAGTGAGCCATATAAATCAGAGCATCACGGCGAGGGATCGAAACCACGACTTTGTGCCGCCCCTTGTTTCATTGATGGCCGAGCTGACGTGTTAAGTAATTTAATTCCCAGTGCTACGTTGGCTCTTTATGCGTAAGTAAGATTACTGTCACGCATTAATGATTATTAATTAAGTATTATTTGAGAGCAAATTAAAACATACCTGTATCCAGCCAGAACGTTCATGAGAGTACTTTTGCCAGCTCCTGATGGACCCATAATTGCTGTCAATTCTCCAGAATTAAATTTACCGCTAACCTCCTTCAGCAATACTTTGGTTGCTAGAACAAAAAAATAACCATTTATAATTTTCTTTTGTTTGATTAGTTAAATTGCTTTTCATATTTTAATTTTTCAATAAACTAACTACAATTGTGTTCTAAACTTTTAATTTTATTAGAAATTAAAACAATTCTGTGCTAAAAAAAAAATGTAAGCATTTTTAGGACACAAAATACAATTATGTATTTCTAAATTTCAAAATGCACAGAAGTAATTTAAAAACTTCTTTAGAGTGTTACTCCCCTTACAAAAAAACAAAGGGGAGTAATAATCTAAAGAAGCTGCTGTACAGATTGTTCTTTTTTAGACTGTTATTACTCCCCTTATAAAAACAGAAGTGTGATATTCCTTTGTCCCAAAGTACACTGGACTAAACATCCCTTTGTCTAAATAGTTATTTAGTCAAAGTCATTTATATTCTAAAAAACATAGGGGAGTAATAATCTAAAGAAGGTGTACGGAATGTTCTTCTTTAGACTGTTACTCCCCTTATAAAAACAGAAGTGTGATATTCCTTTGTCCCAAAGTACATTGGACTAAACATCCCTTTGTCTAAATGGTTATTTAGTCAAAGTCATTTATATTCTAAAAAAAAAAAAAAAACAAACAAACATAGGGCAGTAACAATCTTAAGAAGTACCGTAATTTAAATGAAGATGCAGAAAAATTGGCTGCCAATTTGTGTGCAAATAGTCTGCTAGTTAGTGTATATCATATAGCTTCCTCGTGTTCAATTAGACGAAATATTGAACGAATGCTCACTTGAGATTTGAATCGGTTTCGATTCCTAGTGGGATCAGATTCATTTTTTGTGCAACATCAAATTTGCGCAGACGTTTAAAATAGTAGTATGAGACTATTTATAGGTTACTTCCGACAAATCATCTAAATATCTTTAAAATCGGATGAGTATACTTTTAAAGATAAAGGTTTTAATAAAAAATGTTTTTGCGCATGTGAGAGAGAAAACAATGCGTGCACAAGGTTAAAAGAAACTAAATATGTTCTACAACATTTATTTTTTTAGTTTTTTTTGTAATTATATTATTAACGAATCAATTTATTGAATAATAAAAAATCCCTATGAGTTTTCACTGCTATTTATGTAAACCTAGTGGAATGCTAAACGGCTTTCGTGCTACAACATGAGGAATATTACACTTAGTAATATAACTATATTTATACGGTATTTTTAAATTAAATTAATTTAGAAAATAGATTGATAGAATGTTCTATAATGTAAAAAAAGAAATCATACTTAATTCTTAGATTTCCATTTGATTTATATTCATTCAAATTCAAGTCTTATATTATATTTCCATTTTATTTATATTTATTCAAATTTAAATCTTTTTAATAGATTTCTATTTTATTTATTCATTTAAATTTATTCTCATATTCGTTTAAATTGAAATCTTTTTATTAGATTTCTATTTGATTTATTCATTCAAATTTAAATCTTATATTAGATTTTCATTTTATATTTATTCAATCAAATTAAAATCTTATTAGTAGATTTCCATTTGATTTATATTCATTCAAATATAAATCTTATTATTAGATTTCCATTTGATTTATATTTATTCAAATATAAATCTTATTATTAGATTTCCATTAGATTTATATTCATTCAAATTTAAATCTTATTATTAGATTTCCATATTTGATTTATATTCATTCAAATTTAAATCTTATTAGATTTATATTCATTAAAATTTAAATCTTAATAGATTTATATTCATTCAAATTTAAAACTTATTAGATTTATATTCATTCAAATTCAAATCTTATTAGATTTATATTCATTCAAATTTAAATCTTAATAGATTTATATTCATTAAAATTTAAATCTTATTAGAGATATATTCATTCAAATTTAAATCTTATTAGATTTATATTCATTCAAATTTAAATCTTATTAGATTTATATTTATTCAAATTTAAATCTTATTAGATTTATATTCATTCAAATTTAAATCTTATTAGATTTATATTCATTCAAATTTATATCTTATTAGATTTATATTTCATTTAAATTTAAATCTTATTTTAGATTTCCATTTGATTTAATAATCGCTACGTTGCTCGTTTAGTTTTTTTTATAAAGCTAGCTATTTAAATATTATTTGAAACTGAATATTTGAATATAAATATTTTGTTTTGTATAATAGCAGTAACTGAGTTTTTAGTATGTATATATTATATAGGTCCTTTTTTTTTTGTTATTTGATATATAAAAGGCTTTCAGTAGCTCGAAATTGCATAATTTTCCATTTATTAATTATATCGACAATTTTCTAGACAATGAAAAGTGAAATATAAATTGAGGAGGAAGACAGTCGAAGGGCTATTTGATTGTGAGATAGAGTCGACAGGTGTCAGAGACGGATTGAGATGGATGGGTCATCAAGTTTCCAAGCCCTTTATTGATAAGGGCATTCAAGATAAGACAAGGATTTTGAAATAGGCGATGAAAATGGGAAATGACAGAAAATTGACAATAAGTAATTGAGTTTGAGAAAAAGAGGATGACTAAAATAGCTCTATAATAGGTCAAAGGAAATAGCCAGAAGATAGCTATTAGGTTTGTTCCAACCACACCTCAAACTAGTTTCAAACAGTACGACGCATGTGCATTAGCAAAAAACGTTCAAATGTGGTCCGATGCGCATGCGTCGGACAGTTCCAAACCAGTTTGAAGTGTGGTTGGAACAAACCTATTAATTATTATATTGTTTGGACACTGGATTCAATGATAAGAAATTAGGGAGATTGAAGATCAATTCTACACCAAGGATGTTATATAAAGGGAATGGAATGTTAAGAAGGGGTTTAAGGCAAAAAAAGTGGCCCCATGGAGGTAAGAGAAATTGGATAGAAAAATCATACTGCTTATGCTCCACAACCTTTGAACCGGGACAAATTACCTTCTCTATCAGGTTATAACCTGAAACTATAAACTAATTCTTGGTAACCTAAAACCAAGAGGAAGGTAATTTGTCCCATTGGAGCTTCTATTTTACATAAATATCTTCATGGGGTCACTTTTTTTCCACAACACTCCATCCCCTTTATTTAACATCCTAGCTCTACACAAGGGAGGTTACAAAATGCAGGTTATAAACAAGTGCGATTTCTTATATTTTGTTTTCTGATTAAAATTGAAGATAAGAGAGATATTGTGACATACCTGAGGTGAGAGGTCTGGAGACGTTGTATGAGAGTTTTGTGAATTGAATGTGGACGGGTGGCCTCTGGGGAAGATGGCTGAAGGAGAATGGTCTCTTCATGTTGATGGTTAGCGAGTCCTGGGGTGGCGCCAACGTGGCCCCCTTCCCGCTAATACTGCCCTTCTTAGAACTACCCTTTTTCTTGAGCGATCCTCCACTGATGTGGAACAGATTGGTACTTCTGAAACAATACAATAAATTCACTTAATAACAAGGATGTAGAATCAATCACAATAGTAGGTCTTACATGTTAGGTGCAGTTTAGATGAATGTGCATTCGGTTCACACGTTAAACGCCTCGCCGTTCGTGGCGCTCGAGCTGGGAGAGGTTTTTTGGGCGAGTCGAATGCTATTATCGACGAAGCGATCACTCAGAGAGTGGGTAAACAGACGGTTAAGCCTTGTTCCCACGGCGTGCAGCTTGGCGAACCTCGTCTGAAGTTTGTCACGCCACACGCCATGGGAATGAAAAGAATAGTTATTAATCAGGGTGGCTCAAAGTGTCTTCGTCTTTCCTGTGCATTGTCGATACTCCTTCCAACATCAAAGGCTTGAGGCTCGACTGATGTCAAGCCTTAATACGGCTCGACTATACGTACCCTCGAGCTGTTATGGTTCGTTGCAGTTTGTTTCAGTGGTTTGTGCCGGTTTATTATTTCTGACTGCTTTCATCACTGTCTAAATAATTTTTCGACATCTATAAACACAATATCATCCTTTCTATAAACACACTGACATTAGAACACTGCACCTACTAGCTTTAGTAGCTCTTTCGACTTGTGGCCGCTCGAAATTCGCTAAGCCACGAGCATTTCCATACTATGGTAACGGCTTGAGGTCGGAATACGCCAAGCCTCGATACAGACCACAAGTCTGCGAGTACGCTCGCTAAGCCAAAGGCCGTGCAGGAGCAAGGCTTTATGGGGACGAACGGACGAATGCCACTCGAGCGCACATATGTAAATGCACTACAAAAGTTATCTCTAACTATCTCTAATTAATTTCCAAATAAGTGATCGTGGCCACGATATTACGATCGGTAGATCTCAGTCATATTAATAAAACTCGCTCATACTACTGACTTTTGATCGGCCAATGGTATAGTCTGATTGGGTTCATCCGCGCACACCAGACTAACTTAACTATTTGATTGGTTGTTGGTGGCGCAGACTGTCCAATATAATTTACTCTTCGTAATAATTGAGCAACCAATTAAATCATCGGCCGATCAAAAAATCTTTAATGTGCGGTGAGTCTACTAAATTAATTTGAATGGGGAAACCAACGATTCTCCACTCTTATAAGAGAATTTTATTCTTAACTTGAACTGAAGCCATTATGTGTTCACCTGGGCCAGAGGTTTTCTATATTAACAAGATTTTTTGCACCACGATAACCGCACGGTGAATTACTTTAAACTCGTAAAGCCTAAAGACACTTATATATTCGAGAGTTGACTGTCTTCTTGTACGTAGAATTAGTTTCGATTCATTTCTTTATTGATCTAAATTTCTATCCCCTCTCTTCTTTTTAACGTACCTCCATATTTGTTTTACACATTGTGAAATATTTCCTTTGTTTTATACTAAGTATTTATTTATTTTAGATTTTACTGCGCGTTATCCAATTTTGACCCGTCTTGTTTAATAGAAATAATCCAGGTTTGATTTCCAGGTATTTTAATTTTTGATATTTCCTCTCAATTACTACGTTCACATATCGTTTTGGAAACGGTTTTGAAAACGATCAGCTAGTTCTAAACGCTGTACGAACGGAGATCAACGGATCGTATCGGGTTAAATTCGCTCCACCAAAAATACGTGATCGGAACGGTGGATCGAAAAACGCTCGTATGAACAGGTCGTAGAGGGGATCGAGATATCAGGTTATTTTACTCTTTTCCACATTTTAAGTTCTTGAAGCTATTAAGTTTTCGTGAGCTTCCGTTTCTTTTTTTTAAACAGCAAAAACGTTTTTAAACAAAAGTTAATACTATAAAGAACCTGTAAAAACTTTTAATAACTTGTAAATAAAATGTAAAAATTCGCGGACATATTAGGTAACAAGAAAGAAGGTTTTTCTCGTGACGTCACCGTTACGAGATTTCGAAAACCAATATTTCGATTACCTGTATTTTTTGTTGTGTGAACGGGAATCGTTTTGAAAACGAATTGGATCCGAAACGCTTTCAAAACAAGGTGTGAACGTGGTAAATATTATCCGCTCACCCCCCCCCCCCCCCCCGTAAATATCTTGCAATTGAGTAATTGCAATAAATACAAAAGTGTCTGACTCACAACATCAAGCTAGAATTTTGGTTTATAAGTAAATCTTTTTGGTGCCTTTTAAGAATATGTGGTCGGCTAAGTTCGTCTGCGGGTCATAGCTTGGTAATAGGCGTTTGAAGAAAAAAAACCCAGTGGACAGCGGCCATGTCTCCCCAATTATGGTGGACAATGTAATTTTCATGATCCTGAGTACAGAATTAGTTAGTTGACCGAAAATCAAGTTGATGTTAGTTTGTCCCTTGATAGGTTTTATAGTTATTCAAATATTACTCCAAATCTAAATGGACACGGTCACATCAAAAGACAAATAAACGTCACCTTGATTTTCGGTCTACTAACTAATTTTGAACTCAGGATCATAAAAATCACATTGTCCACCAAAATGAGTGGGACATGGCCGCTCTCCACCCATTTCATTTTTTCATATGCCTATTTGTCAAGTTACCTATGTCCCGCAGAACTTAGCCTACCTCCTATTCTTAAAAGGCACTAAAAGATTTACTTGAACACAAAATTCTAGCCTAATGTTAGTCAGACACTTTTTTGCACGCTATCTCCTTGACTAATAGTACGTAACTGTTGAATTACACTGTGTAACTTCAATGTAAATTACATAGATAATAAATGTAGAGTAACCAATAAAAAAAAATGACCCCTTTTTACCCTAAAATTAAGAAATATTTATTTTAGTATAAATTATGTGTTTAGAAGAATAAAATGAAACGTCCTTGAGAACGAATCACAAGAGATTTCATATTATTATGACTGATTGAGGATGAGTCGGAGGATCCAGCGGTATATTATTATCTATTTAGAAAAATACCGCGGGACGTATATAAGAGAGGGGAAACTAAGTTACAATTGTTTTTATGAATAAAAACAGTCATGCAGTCATGCTACATTTCTAAGACGTCGGCCTTAGCTAAGAAATATAACGTGTTATTCATTGAGGCTGATTATATGGAACGTTTTTCTTGTATATAATATTAATGGAAATATTAGGCAGTTATAAGATGACGACCTATATGCAAGAATTAAGATTTTCGTATTGGTTAAAGTTTAGTATGTTTTCATTTCTTAAATAAATAAGGTAAAAACAAGTAAATTTACTTAACTTAATTTAATTAACTTTAAGTTTAAAAAAAATTTGTTATTTTTTTAAGTTTAAACTCCTCGCATCTGGACTGACGATTAACAGATATTTAAAAATACATCTCGTTCTTTTGTGGCTGAAGGGATTCTATAATGATTAAATCCATTAAAATCTCAAATTTGAGTTCCTTAATAGTTATTTATGCACCTAGGGAGTAAAGTAAGCCATTATTCCCTGAGCGAAAAAGTTGGTTCTTGAGGCGAAACCGAAGGAACCATGGTCCTTAAATCCCGAGGCGTAGCCGAGGGAGATAATTATCGCGAGGGGAATAATGGCACTTTACTCACGAGGTACATACAATATTTTATCTCCAGTAGGAAGAAAATACACATTTTCGTCCATTGCACACTTTTTATTTTTATTATTTTAATAAATAACAGTAATTATTAGCACTTTTAATAGCAGATATAAGAGATTCTATTTGAGAAACTCAAATAGAAGGTTATTTAGATGCAGGTTATAAACAATGAATCTATGATAAACATGGTCAAAAAAGTGCAGTGCCGCCAACCTGATTTCAACAACTTCATTACATTTGCCATTCGTTTTCTACTGTTTATAAAATAATTAAGTTGCAATCTTTACTTTTTCGCCCTACTTTTACTTTTTCTCCCTACTTTTTGAGTTCAGGGATGAAAAGACCTGTTTTAGTCCCTCTAAACTCTAAACGAATTCAAAATCATAACATTTTCTCCCTACTGGAGATAAATAATATTTATTTTCACATTATTACAACATAATAACATAACATGTACTGTACACATAATATTATAATGATAGCTAGCCCCTAACACCTACTCTGAAAATGATATGAATGTCGAAACGCATATGTTTAATTATATAAAATTGTAGTGACAATATTGTTGTTACTTTTTATATTAACCTCTCTAGCTCTATTCATAATTAATAATCATTAGCCTAATAATTTTTAAAATTTTGAGCTGTAATTGAAGTTTCATACATCTATAATGAAACTTAGAGGTATGATTCTGATTCTAATATGCAAGTTTTACATTTTTTTAAAATCGGTTTATTAGTTTAGGCTCCGCAAGTTTTTTTTTTGTTTTTTTTTAAATACTTTTAAATAAGTAATATTTAGCTGTGTATTAAAATAAAACCAAAGAAAATAATATTTTAATTTTTATATTGACTTTGACCACTGACCACTATAATAGTCTAATTTAAAAGACACTTTTACTCTCTGTAATTACTAACTATTGTAAAAATACTATACTAATGAATGAATTACTAACTCTTGTAAGAATACTAATTATTGTGAAAAAAATATTGCAGATTAATGAATGTGAACGGTTTATTTATTTACTGTAATTAACACTTAAACATAATATGTAGTATACTAGTAACATAATAGTAAATAGTATAATAGTATTACTATTATACTCAACAACGTGTGTATTATTATTATGTATTTATTATAAAAAAATCGCTTACTTGCTGTTCGAACCTTTATATTATTATTATATTATTATTATTATTCTTATTATTATTATTATTATTATTATTATTATTATTATTATTATTATTATTATATTAGTATTAGATTTAAAATTAAAAAATAGCTTACTTGTTCTTCGATGTGTATACAGATGAATCGAGTTGTTTAATATAAACTTTAATTAACTTCTTAATATATTACATACACAAATTTTAATATCCACATTAATACTCATTTATTTTTTATTGTCCATGAGAAATGTACACAAAATTAAACTTCAATAAAAATGAATACTCATATATTTGTTATTGACGAAGAAGAATGTACAAAATTAAACTCATAAAATATTGTATGAATTCTATATTAAATTTTGTAAAGGTAAAACAAAAAATGTATTTTGAAGGAAAACAGTCACAAATGAAGTCTAGATTGGAAATGGTTGGATTAGGTTTTCTCCATCGTCGACTAGGTTGATATTAAATGTTGGGGTTTTCAGATCTGAAGGACGAAGACGGCGTATGACTCCTGTTCAGAGACGGCTGTGGAGAGATATGAGAGATAGGGGATGACATCGGTACAGCCCAGGTGCAAACACCTGATGATAAACATTCACCCATATAGCCTCAACCTTGGTTTCTTCTTCATAGTATTACCACACAACCTTACATCTTTTTTGTGGTTTTTATAAGGGGTTTTCTAGGTTTTAAACCTCCATTCTTCTTTTTATCTTCCTTGTTTTCACAATCATCTTTGTTGTTTTGTTTTTATAAATACTTTAAGATTTATAAACAAATGTTTTATTCTTATTTTTTCTAATTTAAAATAATCAAGAAGTGTTGTGTAAATATAGGTACTCATTAATTTTTACGATTAAACAAGATCAGCTGTTTTTATTTTATTTTTTACTATTATAAACCTCGTAGGCTTCATTGTGAAACGATTAAAATGATTTGTTTCATATTATTTAATAATATGCTAAAATAAGAGAATAAATAAATGATTAAGCGGCCTATACACATGGGAACTTGGTTCTTGCGAACCAAGTTCGCCTGTGTGTGGAGGTCAGTGGCGTAACTATGGGCCTCCCGAAATGCGGCAAGGCCCCCACCGTCAGGGGGCCCCCAAATCAACGACGAGGGCCCCCAGTTCTAAACGCAAGAAGTTTTTTTTTTTTGCTCATCAATTTTATTTGGTGAGGGGCCCCCAAAAAGTTCTTGTGGGGGGCCCCCAATGCCCTAGCTACGCCACTGGTCTTCCATCGGGTTGGAAAACATTTGTTCGGTTCGCCTGTGTGTAGAGGACACGAACAAAGTTCGTCATTTAATCAGTGGAGATGCTACACTACATCTCCGACTCATTTGTTTCTGTTTTACTTTTTTAACGCTGTTTCTTTTTAACTCTGTTTTTTGCTTCCGAGCTTACCGAAGGTAACGGAAGCTATGTGATCGTTCTGAAGAACGAAAATATTTTATACCTCCGATTTCAAAAATTCCAAGACAGAAATCCGTTTCAGACATCAGGGAACATTTTTGGTTCCGTGTCTGTCTGTCGGTCTGTCGTTCAATTTTTGCGAACCACCATATCTTAAAAACTTCACGTCCAATTTTAATGAAATTTGGGTGGTAGGTCATAATTAGCCCATTGTTGGTCCGATATAAGTTTCAACCTTCTGCTCTTATTTGTTTATCTTCCACATGCTCTCAAACATACATTTATTTACACCTATATCTTTAAAAGTAATCATCTGATTTGTATGAAATTTTTATGGTTTGTCAAAAGTAGCCTGCAGATAACACCTGCCTAATTTCAACTTTCTGCGTACTTTAAATCGTGCTCAATTAATATGTCTTATATTGTAAAGCCGCGTGGCTAACTGACTCACTGACTGATATTAATTTTTACCCACTTCTAGAAGAGCTAGAGACTTGCGGTTTGCGCCATTTGACGCGCAACGTCCATGTTGTGAACAAAAATAACTATAAAAAGTTCACTTTTCCCCCATCTTCCCCCCTTAAAAAAATAATAATGGGCGACTTGATTTTTAAGCTGGTTTGTGGGTTTATTGCGGCTAAACGGTAAGTCGTATTAGAAAATGGATAGCACAAGTGGTAACTGATTTTAAAAGATCTACAACTTTAGTCCTATGATTTTTTGTCGTATCATCATCGGTTGTACCTTAGATGGTGATAATTTTCTTATTTTTTGGTTTTATTTTTTTCCATTTTTGTCTTTGAATGGCCATAGTTTCTATAATAGTTGGCCGATTTTATTTCTGATTGTGGCGATTGAATCACACACTAATGCTCTTTAAATTGAGTATATTTTATTTCATTAGTTTATCCTACTTGGTGAGAACATGAGAGTAAACTTTTTCCCATGTGCCGTGTCACGTGACAACTTTTTTTGGTTTTTAATATTGTGTCGTATATCATTTTAAAGGCCTTGATATGTACATTAAAGCTATTTTATTTGTTGATTCTTTAAAAATGTTGTACATGTACTTTAGTACCGATTTATAATTTTGTTGTAGGTTAAAGGGTTTAAATACTTTTTTGATATTAGGTTTTTTATTTATATGTATTTATTAGTTAAATGAATGCCCTTTTGTATTGTTTGTTTTTTAAAAATATAATTTTGGTACCTGAGAGTACAGGGGTACAAATGTTAAAGTCAATCTTTTATAATATGATGTATACCGTTGAAAAGCTCTTGCATAGTAGATTAATTTTTGTTATATTCTATTTTGTTTTATTTTTAGTTTTGAGGGGGGTAAAATAGAAAAAAAAAATTTATACAGCGGTTTCTACGATTTGGTTGCAGTTTTATATTTGTTTATTAAATTAATAATATGTGAGCTAACTGTAAGTGCTTGATGGAGGCTTTGTTTCTCCAACAAACGTTTAAATTTCTTCAACTTTATTAAATATTTACTGGAACAGTGTCGCGCCGTTCCAACTTTTTGATTAATTTTATCGAGATATTTTTCTTAATTGGGTCTTTTCTTTGCGAGGAAGCTATGTGCCACATTAATTGGCAGAGTATTTTAAAACGCTGTTTTATTTAACGCTCTTTTTTTATTTTTCGCCTGAGATTTTTTAACGCTTTTTCTTTTAACTATTTTTTAAATTTGTTTTAATTAACGCTCATTTTTCACTCTGTTTAACGCTGTTTTATTTAACTCTGTTTTTTAACACTTTTTTTAACTCATCTCGACCGCATTCAGAGGAAAAATTACCTTTTGGATGAACTGTTGATCGTGCACCCTCTCTACTGTGTGTAGAGAGTGGGCCCCACGAACTTGGTTCGCGAAATCAAGTTTGCCGTATTATCCTCGACTGTGTTTTTCTCCAATGTGTGATAGCGACTCATCATGAAAGAGGTGTAGTTCAATAACCAAACAATGTCTTCACACAAAAATTGTAATTTGAACAATTGACCGGTTTCGGCTGTTCTAAAGCAGCCTTCTTCAGATAATCTTGAGGTTACTGGATTGACTTCTTGGCGACTTGTACTCCTGAAGTCAATCCAGTAACCTCAAGATTATCTGAAGAAGGCTGCTTTAGAACAGCCGAAACCGGTCAATTGTTCAAATTACAATTTTTGTGTGAAGACGTTGTTTGGTTATTGAACTACACCTCTTTCATGATTTGCCGTATTACTTAATAGTACTTAATTTCAGTAAAACACTGTTTCTTTAAAGGGGGCCTTACAAGTGTCGGTATGCCTGACTGGTAAACCAGAGCGTGTGTCCTATCATAAGTAAACTAACCAGAGCGTGTGTCCTATCATAAGTAAACTAACCAGAGCGTGTGTCCTATCATAAGTAAACTAACCAGAGCGTGTGTCCTATCATAAGTTATGGCATAACTGTGTAGATATGTCATAAGGTCATAATTTGATCATAACTCAAGTTTAACGGTACAGGGATCAGTATACTTGGACGGTACATGGCCGTCAGGCATAATATTTAAAATTAGGTATTTCGACTTGGCATTTTACACTGTAAAGTAATAATTAATAGTACTGTTCTACTAGGGTTTTTCTTTAACTTGGAGACGGCAGTAATCGCCAAATGAGTTTTAGTGCGTCGACAGCGGGGGAAAGTCCAAAAAATGGGGGTGGGGGCCAATGAGAGTTCAGAATTTAAAGTTTCATCAGGATTCTAAAATCCTGAGCTCCCCACTTTTTCACCACATCCGCCTCATTTTTTCGACATTTCCGCGCTGTTAACGCAATAACTAATAAGGCGATAATTACACATTATACATTATAGAACTACATACTTATTGTTGAAGTCCCTAAAAGTCAAACTCCTCTAAGCATTGCAGCGATGTGCCTTCTTGTGTTACATTATTCATTATTCAAATTCTCGGATATTTTTATACTGGTTTTTAATACATCAAAAAAATTCCCCATAAATCACGGTTTTAGGGAAATGTTTGTTGTCAAAGATTGATTCGGTGATATTTTGAAAGTCTTAATACTCGTACTGTTTGTTATTAGATATAATTTATTAGATTCATGGTAAGACTGAGAGTCTATATCAGATGTAGTTTGATATATTAGCTGGTTGTCTACGAAGGGGGATATCAGAGTAAGTTGAAGTTAAGGCTTTGGAGGTTCGCGCTTGACGCAACTTGCGTGACTTAGAGCTATACTGGCCCCACAATCCTAGACCCACGATAACAGTGTGCTGCATTATAAACGCCCTTAACTTAGCCATTCCACAACCCCATTATTTCAACTGATTTATGCCCATTTTTCCACCGTTAATACACCCAAGTTTTCACAGTCGTGTTTTCTCAACTCACCGCCCCCTGCCCCTTCCCCTACTTTTCTTTATTCTCTACTTATTCAGTTTTGTTTGATTGACAAACAATATAGGGGTAAGAAAGAACAACTTAAGCTCTTAACTTCTCACTCAAAGAAACTTAAATCGATTCCCTAAGACGCATGTATTTCGTACTGTATCAATCTGTAAAATGACATGAACCCAGCACGGTCATTCATACTCTGACTATAGCTTTCAAATAGTTTATGTAAGGAATATATTCATATATGCATTATAAAATACTGCCAAATCAAGGTATGTCTGATTGTTGACATTTTTAACCCACAACTGAAAGTGTGCCTTTTGGCTAAATGACGAGAACTAAATCACTGTGAAAATAAAAATTCATACTCCAAGAGATAGCGTGCAAAAAAGTGTCTGACTCATATCAAGCTAGAATTTTGTGTATAAGTAAACCTTTTGGTGCCTTTTTATGAATATGTGGTCGGCTAAGTTTGTCTGTGGAACATAGCTTGGCAATAGGCATTTGAAAAAAAAAAAAAAAATCCGTTGAGAGCGGTAATGGTCCCACACATTATGGTGGACAATGTGATTTTCATGATCCTGAGTACTAACTTAGTAAGTAGACCAAAAATTAAATTGATAGGTGGCCTCTTTGATTTGGAGTAATATTTGATTAACTAACCTATTAAGTGACGAACTATCATCAATTTGATTTTTGGTCTACCAACTAATTTTGTACTCAGGATCATGAAAATCTCCATTTGACATTGACTTTACGTAACAATATTTTATATTCCTAAAGTAAACATAGAGGTTTTCAAAACAAACAAGGAAATATGGTGTTCACAACCATCTAAAACGTTGCCGCCCTAGGGTTAGGCCTACAGGGAAATCTAACTCTGCCTGTCTAGAGCCTACCCTTTAGCAGATATATTAGTGTACTTTCTTGCTAAAAAGTGAAGAATACAAATATTTTCTCAGCTATTAATCTTCCTTATTTTAAAACCATTCATTACGAAGCTCAAAAATTGAAACAGGTTGGTAATGAAAATATAAGAAGGGTTTGCCAATGTTTGGAAATTAAATTTTGGATCCAAGTTTGAGTTAGCGAATGAGTTGACCGAACAAACTTAGCACGTTTTTATAAAAATAATAACTTGATCTTAAACAACGGTTCAGCTAAATTGATATTATTTTTATTCTCACAGCTTAGTATTACTACGTTTCCATGATGTTTCAATACAGGTTGAATACGGTTTTTGTTTCCAAATTGTCCATGGAAACCTAGATTCAATACGGATTGAATAAGATTTAGATCCAGATTCGATACACTAAATTCTGGGATCGCATCTGGATCGAGTCTCATGGAAACACCTGAACTCGATTCTGACATGCGCAGAGTGTGAGAGTGAGCGCCCCTAGCGGGTTTTCTGGTGTAACTAGTCAAGTCTGTCAAGGCAACTCACTCCATTCAATCAAAAAACATAACCTTTAATTGTCATTTTCAGTTTTGTTTTTAAACAAGTAAGGCGCGCTTCACGTAAGTACGTGAGGCGATAATCGCCGGTTTCAGTACGATTAAGTTAAAATTATTAAGTGCAATAGTTGCATATTCTTTTTCTACACTTCAATACCTTTAAACTGATGTATAACATGTCATGGTGACTAAAACCATTTTTCAGGCCCCCGCCATATTGCCCGCCATCTTAAAAATATTATGTGTGAAATTTTTATAGTTGTATATTCTTTTTCTTCATTTCAAGACCTTTAAATTGATATGTAACATGTCATGGTGTCTAAAAACTATTTTTTAGTCGCCCGCCTTATTGGCCGCCATCTTGAAAATATTAAGTGTGAAAAATCCAAAATGTGTCCAGTTGTCTCAAATGCCGAGATGCACCTGTCTGCCGAATTTCATGTTCCTAGCTATAGTAGTTTATGAATTGAAACAAGCAACGAACAGACCCCAACGGACAGACTGACAGACAGACAGACACACAGACGGACAGACAGACAGACACACAGACACACAGACAGAGCCGTTATATAAGGTTTCTTTTTGTACTTTGTACAGAAACCTAAAATAAAGAATACTGTATTTTAGACTTGAAAATGATCGGCGTGGTCGAAACGTTGCCTACACTGAACTAGAGAATTATTTTTTTACCCATTTCAAGATCCAACCGCAAATATATATGGGTAAATATACGGGTATATATATATATATATGGGGTAAATATATGGGTATATATATATGGGTAAATGGATTTATTTTTATTCTCACAGCCTATAGTATATTTTCAATCATTCAAAGTACGCTTAAATGTGTAAATTGTTGATACTGTGTATATTGTGGGAAAACAAAATTGACATTTTTAATTGATCTTCCTTTTAAACATTGTGTGAAATGTAGGATTTGCAGCAATATACGTTGTGTGTCACTTTATGTGTTTCGTTTAACTGCTCAATAAATAAGAATAGTTCTTACAATTCTGTAATATATTGTATGTCTCATGAAGAAGTAAGTTTATAGTTTATTATACTGTTATAGTTTCATACAAACCTTACATTTTTGTCTTTTGTCAGTATGTATTTGTTTTTTGTTCTTTATTTCCTATTTATAGGTTGGTTACTAAGTAAATGCATTTTCTTTGTCTACTTAGAATTGTCTATTGGACTGATGTAAAATTGTTTGAATCGAGTCATTAAAACAGGGTTCCAAGAAAAGAGCCGTGGCCCTTATCATGAATAATGCCGTTCACGATGCAGTTAAGGGCTGCTGTGGGAGTGGAGCTATAACAGATATCGAGAGAACGTGGGTAGTACCCAGGATGCTGGAGTCTGCATCTGCTCAGGAGATGAATGAGAAGGACGTCGACATGCCTAAACCCTGTTAGAAGCATGTCTAAAGCATGCGCTGTTACACCCTCGACACGACTCCCTTGTCCCTTTGCCCTCCACTCTGACCTTTCATATCCCTAACTTACTCAGGCTTTCCCCCTTACCCTTACTTTCCAAGCCCTAAGGCTATCATTTCCCCCATTCATCGCTTCCTCTTAAGGGGGCACTAAGCCTTCCCCCTACCTATCTTCTTACTCCCATCTTTCAATTAACCTTTTCCATATCTACAGCAATTTGTTATTTCTTTCTTTTAATTTTTTTTTATATTATAATTTGGGCGTGACCTCATAAATAATCACGATGAATCTTATGCTGCGTAGCCTTTAGTTTTAGTTACTTTTATCTTTAGTTGATTTTATTTTTTATTTTTATTAAAAGATGACAGCTTTTTTTTAAGTGACATTCACTTAATTTAATTTATTCATATTCTTGTTAAAATGTGAACATATGAATTTAAAAAACTAGTAACCCATTTTTGATTCCGAGATTATCGAAGGTAACGGAAGCTATGTGATCGTTCTGAAGATCGAACATTTTTCATGTCTCCGATTTCAAAAATTCCAAGATAATAAATAAATAAATAAATAATTTGTTTATTTGTAATAACATGCGGATTATACTTATTATATAATAACAATAAACAATAGACTTGGGCAAGTGCCCATCAGTCGAAAAATTCCAAGACAGAAATCCGATTCAGACACCAGTCAACATGTTTGGTTCCGTGTGTATGTCTGTCGGTCTGTCGCTCAATTTTTGCGAACCAAGATATATCTTAAAAACTACTCCTCTTATTTTATTAAAATTTATATGGTAGGTCATAATTGGCTCATTGATGGTCCCGTATAAGTTCAGCGCTCATTTTTTTTGTCTTCCACATGCGCACAAACATACATTTATTTACACCTATAGCTTCAAAAGTACTTATCTGATTTGAATGAAACTTTTTTAGTATATCGAAAGTAACCCGCAGATAGCCCCAGATCAATTTTAACCGTCTGCTTTAAATATTATTTCTCGAAAACGGTTCCGACTAAAATGTAGTCCATTTAAATACGAATATAAACCTTTATCCTGGGAAAAATCTAGTTCCTGAGAAAATAGATTTAAACGCGGAGGAGAAGTTATTTGTATGATATATTTTGATAAAATGATCAATAATAATTAAATGTATCAACGAAAATTAATAAATGGAAAACACTGGGGTAAGTAATTGAACTTGTATATGAGAAAGTTTTGTCTGAGTCCATAGGCAAAACCAAGGACTCTTATATTTTCCTGCGTGTGTCTGTCCGTCCGTCCTCTCGCGTGCTCTCAAGGCTACACCTTTCGTCCGATTACTTTGAAATTTGGCATGTATGTGTCTTGTACCTGCCCACATATTTTAAAAATATAGCGACTTTAAAAAAAATATTTTTAAAAAAAATTAGGGTAAGAAAACTTAAGGGTTAAAATGTTTTAATTTTTTTTCGACACCGTGAGGGGTATCATATGAAAGGGTACGTCGAGCTGATTACAAAAATATATAATTCTTTGGTTATAACTTTGATAGGGCGAGCGTAGGCGAGTTTGAAACGGCTGTGAAACGTGCCCCCCCCCCCTCTATCTCGCTTATGTGAAGTGCAAAAAATCTGAAAAAATTCCTGAACATTCTTCGACCAAAAGTAAAGATACCACTCTTTGGAAATTTCGAAAAAAAAATATATTTTTTTTTTATTGACAAAATACGTTTTTTCGATGTATTTATATGGTTGATGTAGTCCGGTTCAGTGGCAAAAAAAACTTTATCAGAAGTTTGTTTATGTGTTTTGAGAATATCATACACATAGGATAGTTCAAAGTAAGCATTTTAGCATTTTGTAAAACACCATCAATAGGGTACTACTTAAACTATACAGGGTTGCCTACGGACCCTCGCTGTGTGCTCACTAGCACACACTTGACCTTTTTATTTATTAAATCTATCAAAATTTTTTTGATTTTTTATAGGAACAAAAGTATGAATTAAGTAAAATATATAAGTGTGAATAAATGAATGTTTGTGCGCATGTGGGTGAGAAACAAATGGGTCCAGAAGGTTTAAACATACAAGGAACTAACAGTGGACTAATTATGATCCACCTTCCAAATTTCATTAAAATCGGACGAGTAGTTTTTAAGATAGTTTGCAAAAATTCTCAGAATTTTTAAATTTGGAGACAACATTTTTTCGTTCTTCATAACGAAAAAATAGCTTCCGTTACCTTCGGTAAGCTCGGATGCAATACAATACCTTTTATTTCACTGGTGATAAAAAGATTTGAAATGAAATTGTGGCAAAAAGATAGCGGGTTCTGTTTTCTTTTTAATTTTTAGAATCACTATTTTAATAGATACGTATAATGACATAGACAAAGACACTTCGTTGGATACGAAACAGGATGTCATTTAAACTTTCCATTATTTTGCTTCCGAGCTTACCGAAGGTAACGGAAGCATTGTGTTCACTTTTGAGAACGAAAAACTTGTCTGCGATTTTAAAAATTCCAAGACAGAAATCCGTTTTAGACATCCGGGAACATTTTACTACGTTTTTATTAGCTTGATTTCTTGTTTGTTTGTTTGTTTGTCCGGTACCAATCTGGCAATCGATTTCTAACTAACTTCCCGAATAGTTAGACATTTGAAACTTTTAGCATAGCTCAGAACACGATGACAATGCATTATTTTAATACTTTTAGCCATCTTTCAGCAGAATTTAATTGGTTTTCAGCAAATTTTGCTTTACGGAAAGTTAGTTCGGAAAAAATCCGCAAGTTATTTTATTTGTTTTGCCATATCCCATATTTTCGCAATCTTTATTTTGACGGGTCTCAAATTTGTGATAGATAAACATTGCATGACAGCAAAACAGGAAATATCGATTATATTATTTATATTATTTCAAATATTTCGAGGGCACGCTTTAGATTTGGTGTTGGGGTGATCCGTTGTACAAAGATTTGTCCATTTATAGGTTTAAGATCAGCTCTCTAGATGGTTGTCATTTATGTGAAGTAAATATAAATTTGGAACTATTTTTTTTCACTAACATTATATATTATGTGACAATAACAATTATATTATCAACATTACATACGATTCAACAGAAAATTTAAAAACGTAGTATATAAAAAGTTATTTTTATCTTGAAATTATTTGGTCTCGTGTCTGTCTGTCTGTCTGTCTGTTTGTATGTCGGTCTGTGTGTCCGTGAGTTATGAAACGTGTGACGATAACTTGAGTAAATGTCGACCAAATTTGATGAAATTTGGTAGACAAGTTCATGTTACCAATGCCCAGAACGAGTTCGTTGGGCAACGTTATCTGTCCAAGCGTTCACGAGCAACGCTCGCGTAAACGGGAACTTTAAATTTATAATTGGAAATTTAGGTCGGAGAAAAAATATAACTTCATATATTCAATGAGACAAACATTTTTTTCAAATACAATTTTATAGTAAAACCAACAGCGACACAGCTATGAAGTGTGTAAGATCGCAGTTTTTACACAATAAACAATACAACAATTAAGTAATATAACAATCATTTAAATGTTAATATAACATTAAAGTACATGATAGGATGCGAGGAAGCTATGTGCCACACTAATTGGTCACAGTCTATTATTTTTTTGTCATAATGTTTTTATCTATTTGTTTATTGTTATTTTATTTATAAACTCAACTTTTCAATGTTTGATTTCAACTTCTGTTCTTATTTCGTTCTTGTATATTCAATTATAAGAGTTTTTATCACATAGCTTATGTATTGTATTATGCTTTTCCCCTTTATTTTCTTCGAACTATGTTTATTTTGATATTCGACATTTCTCTTCGTGTCTTTTTTTGATAGGGATATTAGTTTTCTGTTTTCCAAACAAACTTTTCAAATCTACGTTAAACTTAGTAACAAACAAAATGTAATGTTGGGGGAAAGAGTAAGGTTGTATATGAGATTGTTCACTATTGGTCTCGCTATGACATAAAAACATGAGTAAAACAATTTCAAAATTAATTTTATTTCATGAGAGTTCAATTTATAAGAATGTTTTTAATTTGTGTTTAATTTTATAATGTATTAAAAAACTTTTATAGTATTAGCACAAGTTCGTTAATTAAGTTGCTAGTTGTGTCTACTGTAGCCAAAAGTTTCATTACACTTAATTAATTTAGTTAGTACTTATAGGTAAACACTGTGTGTAATAGGGTTGTACAAATACGGTGGTTCGAACAAACCTATTATAATTATTTAATTTTCGTAAATATTTACAATATGACTGTATTATTGTGTTAAAAAAACACAAGTAAATCCTTTTTTTACGTAGTGTTAAACGAGTAAAAATTCCTTACCGTTGAAATATACTTTAATCTTTAAGTAGATTCAAATTAAATTATTTGCGAAACGAATTAGGTACTTTAATTATTTTATCTACGATTGATACGAAATATAAACATTGTATCTCTGTTTAGATGCGTAGAAAGTGATTCTTTACGTACTTGTATTCATTGCGCATGCGCGTCTCATAGTTCTGAAGAATTCCTCTTCTTTACCACCCTAGGGCGGTAAAGAAGAGGAATTCTTCATCTTTACGCACGATTAGCAAGTTTGTTTACATTTAACAAAACTAATTTGCTGTTCTTTTATTAAAGTAACTGTTTATATCGAGATTTTAGTGAAAAACAATGAGTGAATCAAGTGACTTTGACGAAAATGTGGAGAATAATACTCCTCCAGTAATAATTAATTCGGCAAAAAATACAACTCAAGAATTAATGCCATCTTTATCAAGAGAGAGATACGAACTTACATACAGCAAGTTTATTTTGTTCTGTATTTATTATTTAAATCTAACAATCGTAGATAAAGTACGGTACGCAACTCGTACGAAAACGGCATTTTGCCTTGCTCGTGTGGTTTTACTACCCTCGCTGTCGCTCGGGTGCAAACTCCACACTCGCATGCAAAATGCTACTTTCCGCACTCGACGCGTAATGTACTATTATTTAACATGTTATTAAAGCACAATATTTCATTTATTTAAACGTTTGTTAACAATACTAAACAAAGATCTTCCTCTTCTTGTAACAGTACAAGAAGGTTATCCCAATAACGTAAACAAAAGATTAAATAAAGAAACACTAAACATCTTAGTTTGTTTATCAGTTTAACTAAAAATACTTGTATACCTAGAGGTCGACCAAGAAGTCATGGAAATCTGAGGAGTGCGCTAGTGTAGTTGTTTTGGTGTAATGTATAGTCAGTTTTTAATAAAATAGACCACTATCAAAAGACACAGTGTTGTTCTTTTTTTTTTTTTTTTTTTTTTTTTGGTTGTAGTTTTAGTCCCGTTCTTTTGTTATTAATAATTTTAGTTTTGATAACTTATATATTTTTTAATATTTGTAACAGGCAACACTGTACCTGATAAGAAATCACTAATAAAAATATAATGGGGAAAAACAAACTAGAAATTCGCAAATATTATTTTTATTAATTGTCATGGAGAGCAATCATTTTTATAATAACAAATACATATTAGGTTTGTTCCAACCCCGTTATTTGTAGCGTCCTTTGCATTTGCATCATCCCGTGGATTTGTGGATCGTACAAAAATCGTTTAGGACAGTTGTGAGTAGTGACTATAATTCGTACTGTATAAAATAAACAAAACAGGAAACCTAACAGATTGGAAACCTTCCTCTTGTTATCCGTGAGATTTGAAATAACTGCTCATGTCATACAAACTAGAAATGGGTATTGTCTTAGCCCCCGACTGTACTGACTTCGGCAATACTCGGAAGTTCCGACTTTAAACGAAGCTATGCTTTCAGTTTCTCCCGTGTTCATGACTTCTTGGTCGACCTTTAATACAAATAATTTATGATATAATTAACTATTTAATTAAATTTTTATTAAAAATAATTTATTATTGTGATTATTATTAATAGAAATTACTAGTTCTCTTTACTAAGTTGTTTTTGATAATGTACCCTGTTATCACCAGTACTTTTTTACGTGAAGACTAAACCGAATTAAAAGTATCCTATTTTGTAGATTGTGAGGACACTTTGGAGATGGTATCCTACTTCGAACTTTTTTCGATTCGAACCCCTAGAAGTGGAGTTAATACTATAGTGATGCGGTGCATAAAGAACTCGCGTAGAATTGTGGTCATAATATATATCCGCCGTACTGCTATAATGTTGTCAATATTGCGACCAGGATAATTAATACGTGAAAACCTGACAATTACCTGAATGCAGGTTCTGTTTATTGCACTATTAGTTTTAAATAAATCAATAATTGAAAGTATACATTTCTCATATTTTTTATAATTTTATCTTCCACTCTTTTATCATTATCACGCTAGTTAGTTTTCTTCAAGAGTTACATTAAATCAGAAATATCGCCTTTACAAAAAAATCTTGTTGTAAAATCAGATAGTGTACACATTTCGTATAAATAAATAAGGAAATAATATGTATTATGCACGGTATTTTATTTCAATGGTCGGACTCAGGCTAGACACACGTTTCGTTTAGTTTACCGACCCTCTACTAGAGTGCACTGCAAGACAACTCTTAACTTCTTCAACACACAAACTTAATAATTATTATTAATTTATTTCTAAATAAACTTTAAACAATAAAAGTATACTATTTATTTCTATAAGAGTAAGTATAGAGATATAAGAATTCATTATTTAAGCTTGATTATATTTTTAAATTTGAGCGTTTGATTAACGTTAAATTTGAGCATTTGATTAAGCGTTTAAATTAACTGTTGAGTAAGTGATTAATGATCTCGGTTAAAATTCTGAAATTCTGAGGGAAATTTCGTAGACTACATTTTACTGACCTCTTTTAACTTGTCTTTCGTAGGTATTGAACTTTATCTATGATTGATACGAAATATTGTCATTGTATCTCTGTTTAGATTAGAAGCTTAGAGAGAGAGTGAGTCTTTACGTACTTGTATTCATTGCGCATGCGCGTTTCTTAATACTGAAGAATTCCTCTTTATTACCGCCCTCGGTTGGTTTAAAAGAAGAATTTTTCACCTTTACGCAAGATTAGCGAGTTTGTTTACATCTAACAAAACTAATTTGCTGTTTGTAATAAATGTAACGGTATATATCGAGTTTTTAGTGAAAACCAATGAGTGATTTAAGTGATTATGACGAATATGAGGAGAATAATAAGCCTCCCGAAATAATTAATTCGGC
Source organism: Gerris lacustris (assembly GCA_951217055.1). Taxonomy (NCBI): domain Eukaryota; kingdom Metazoa; phylum Arthropoda; class Insecta; order Hemiptera; family Gerridae; genus Gerris; species Gerris lacustris. The sequence goes on from OX578283.1 coordinate 65,095,271, forward strand.
ACAAAATACAACTAATCAATTAATGCTATCTTTATCAAAAGAGAAATACCAATACTTGCATACAGGAAGATATCGGTAAAAAGGTTGTTTTCTCTATTTTAAACGGTTAGGTCGTTTAATTCATAGCAGTGTCGTTGTTGGTTTTACTAAAAAATGTTATTTGAATAAAATGTTCGTCTCATCGAATAGATGATGATAGAATTTTTTCCTGTCCTAAAATTCACATTTTAAATTTGAAGCTCACGTTTACGCGAGCATTGCGCGCGAGCTCTTGGACGGATTACGCTGTCCAACGAACTTAGCCTGAGTTTTAGTAAAAGGAAGGTGTAAACCAAATTTCAACTAAATCGGTCAACTTTTACTCAAGTTATCGTCGGACACTTAAACGTTACACACAGACAGACAGACAGACAGACAAGATGCATATTTCGTTGAATGTAAGAAGCTCGCTTACGCTCGCTTCAATTAAGATAATGGTTCGTGAAATTGAGCGACAGAAAGACACGGGACCACAAAATGTTCCTTGATGTCTGAAATAGATTTCTGTCCAACTATTTTTGAAATCGGAGACCTAAAGAAAGTTCACAACGACCATATAGCTTCCGTTACCTTTAGTAAGCTCGGAAGCAAAAACTCATAGGAAAGTAGGTTCTTAACGTTTTGCAATATTTATTTAATATTGAAATTTTAATATCTAATAAAAAAATTCCTTTTATCTTCAATATGTTTTAATATTATGTTTACAATTTTTTTTCTTTATATTGAGAAGAAAAAAAAAAAAAAAAAAAAATGAAGGATAGATACATGGTTGAAAAATAAAGAGATAGAGGATGAGAAAAAAATGTTGCTGTCAAGGGTATGATAAGTGGAGGATTCAGAGAAGGTTACAGTGTAGGTTTTCAAGAGCTTCCCATACAATATCTCTTGAAAATTATAGCAAGTGCCACTAGACGTTTAGAAGACAGAGTGTAAGAGCTTTCCTCTTCTACCAAATATAAGTATCAAGTATCGATCTCATGACCGTGGAACAATTCCACTTGCTCGAGAAACAATTCATTTATAGCTGAGGGTGAATTGGATGCCAGGAGTTACATTGTATTCTAGAGCGAACTAAGAGAGTAGGCAATGTCAGCATAAAGGTAATTTACACCTGTATATAAACCCCCAATTTTTTTTTAAATTCTACTTGTTTTTCCCTACTTTAACATGACCATTTCATCAACTAATATTATAAGTTGATATAAGTATGATACTTATATAATAAGCATATTATATACATATAATACACTTTTCCAACAGTTGACAAATAAAGTGGTGGTTATCGCACTCAAAATAGTACGCAAAACAGCCGATTCCTCCACTTACTACTTTACCGCACTCATTTTACTTTACCGCACTCCAGTGTTCCAACTTACGAACATAAAGAACTTAAATCTAAACAAAGATTAAATAATTCAAATTATAATAATAATGACAACTAATGATTATTTTTTAACTAACTATATGATTTATGATTTAAACACTATTATATCAAATAAAAAAAGTAAAGATAGACAATCTAAAACAAAATACACTGCCAATTAGTGTGGCTCATAGCTTCCTCGCAACCTAACATGTACTTTATTGTTATATTAACATTAAAGTTTAATTACTTTATTGTTATATTGTTTATTGTGTAAGAACAATTAACATTTTTTAGCGATCTTTAACACTTTATAGGGGTGTCGCTGTAGGTTTTACTAAAAAATTGTATTTGAAAAAAATGTTCGTCTCATTGAATAGATAAGGTTTGATTTTTTTCCCGACTGAAAATTTCAATTTTTAATTTGAAGTTCACGTTTACGCGAGCGTTGCGCGTGAACGCTTGAACGGATAACGTTGTCCAACGAACTCGACCTGAGCATTGGTAAAATAAACATGTCTACCAAATTTCATCCAAATCGGGCAACATTTACTCAAGTTATCGTCGCACGTTTCACGATTCGTGGACACACAGACCGACAGACAGACACGGAACCAAAAATGTTCCCTGATGTCTGAAACGGATTTCTGTCTTAGGATTTTTAAAATCGGAGGCATACATTTTTTTTGTTCTCAATAGTGAACACAATGCTTCCGTTACCTTCGGTAAGCTCGGAAGCAAAAATCAAATGTGATGAGTACCTGTTATGATGAAAAATAACAACAGCGCTTTAATCAGGCAAAAAAAAGGCAACACTGGCTATAAACAGAAGAGCTGGTTTAGTTGATATTGTAAAACCTTTTTACATGTTGATGAACACTCTATTATTTTATATTTTATTTACAGATTATAAACTAACTGTAGGAAAAATGTAATGTGCAACTCAAGCTTATAGTGTCTTTGCTGCACTCGAGAAACCTTTCTGCCCTCGCCGCACAAATACATTTTCTTACCGAAGGTAACGGATGCTATGTCTTCGAAAATATTTTATTGTCTCCGATTTCAAATATACCAAGACAGAAATCCATTTCAGACATCAGGGAACATTTTTGGTTCCATTTCTGTCTGTCTGTCGCTCTATTTTTGCGAACCAACAATCTTAAAAACTACTTGTCCGATTTTAATGAAATTTAGATGGTAGGTCATAATTAGCCCAGTGTTGGTCCCATATAAGTTTCAACCTTTTGCACCCAATTGTTTCTCTTCCACATGCGCACAAACATACATTGATTTACACCTAGACTTTGAAAAGTACTCATCTGATTTTTATGAAATTAAGATGGTTTGTCGAAAGTACACTCCAGACAACCCCAGATTAATTTCAACCATCTGCGCTCCTTAAATTTTGCTAAATTTATACTTTAATTAATGTAAAAAATCAAAACAATTTTGACGGTTTTAAAAAACGGGGGGAAATAAAATAAATTTGAAAATAATAGGTTTTAATAGTATAAAATCAATAAAGTATACAAAATAGAAGTTATGTGCTACAATAATTGACAGAGTATTTTAAATTCTATTTGCTTTCCCCTGATGCTTATATAATAAGTATATAGGTACTTATATAATAATTTTAAGCTGATGATACTAGAAGTCGACAAGCTAAACATCAACCTGTCAAAGAAGAAGAAAAAGACACATTTTATATTCGACGATTATTTGTAAATGGTACATTCTAGTTCTATAGGCTCTTGTCTATTGGAGACATTCTTGGAAATTATATAAATATGACTTTCCCTATAATTTGACAAATATATTTAGCGTTCCCACACTGGAAAATTTGCCACTACACTACTGATATTAAAAATATTTTTCTCTTTTCTCCAGAGTCAACTAAGGAATAATAGTTTTGAGAAATACTCAGAAAAAGTATTGAAAAGTTAAGAAATTTTTATCGATCCCGGTCAAATCTTTTCTTGATTATTTTCGCTTTTTTTTTTTTTTTTTTTTTTAATTGACTCATTAGTTTTCTAGTAGTGGACTTATACTCCATCAAGAAAGCCTGAAGTACTCTAGAAGAAAAGATCCGCTATCAGCAGAAAAATGAATTCCCTTGCTGGTAATTCCCTGGATCAATTGAGACGATAAATTCCATTTATAACCTACAACCCTAATAAGGAATCTATTTTTTTTCTAAACGTATTGATTACTTTGCTCTTCCTTATCAAGGTTCAATAATGGACTGTATACAAGTTATTTTTCAGGACAGTATAATATAAATGAGTTTTCTTTAGTTGTGTGACTCTGTTATAACTTTCCCTTGAAATGGCTTGTTTAAAGGAAATAAATAATCGAATAAGATTTTAGTTGGTTAAAAACCTAAATATTACCTACATTTTTTTGTTTGAATTATTAATTTTAAACAGCAAAAGGTTACAAGTAGGATACATGAAAGACAAAATAATAAACAAAAAGTAGACCTTGATGTGTTTTATGATAAAATTAAACAAAATATCGGTCCGAGACAACTCAGACAAACTTTCTCATATATGAGTTCATAATTACATAGCTAATGTTTTCAATTTATTTGTTTTCGTAAGTGCGTTTAATTATTATTGAAAATTATATCAAAATTTACCATAAAAATAACTTCTAAAGGGCGGGGAATCGAACTCGAGTTCTCTCCATCCGTGTTTTAAGCTATTTTCTCCGGAACTAGATTTTTCCCGAGAAAACGGCTTATATCGTTAGATTCATATTTAAATGGACTACATTTTAGAATTATTTCATCAAAATCGTCGGAACCGTTTTCGAGAAATAATTTTTTTTCATGTTTTTTTCAGATTTTTCGGGGGTCAGTGCCCCCAAATATGGGGCTAAAATTAATTTATCGATTTTGCCTCGGGGTATGATTTTTCAGATCGTTTAACCAAATTTCGTCAAAATCGGCCAAGTAGTATAGCCTCCAGGCGTCTGCACTGACAGACAGACAGAATTTTTTTAATAACAACTTTTTTGGACTCAGTGGACCTTAAAACGTGTAAATTCATCAAAATCTGAAAATCGAATTTTCGTGCCATCACAATACTTTCTCTTTATATGAAAGTAAAAATTTCCTTTAAAAATGGATCCGGAACTGCGTCGTTTCCGAGATATTCACAAAAACATTAAAGCGTACTACATATTAATGAATTTTAAGGATATACGCCCAAAAATGATGTTTTTTAAATGTTTTTTTGCTAATATCTCAAAAACGAAGCTGTTCTGGATCCATGTTTACAGTTACTTTTTTTGTCCAGCGTCAAATTTCCTATAAGAACCTGAAGTATTGCGGATTCGTTCGTGCGGAAAACTTTTTTTGCTTTTGTTCTAGAATTGGTTGAAATCCTGTCCGAATAAGTTCACGCCTGGTAACATTCAATCCACCATAATTAAAATACTAGTCTGTTGATCTTAAACTTTAATTATATCATTTGAAAGCTTATGAAAACCAGAAGTTTTTCCTGAATTCGGCACACTGCTAACATCCCAGAACAAAGTTCTGGGATTTCGTGGTCAATTTAAAACAAAAAAAAAAACAGTTTAAATCAAATTATAATTACTATTTATAAAGGGAGACAGACAGAGAAAAATAGACTTCAGCGCCGGGACTCGAACCACGAGGGGAAGGTCCGTGGTTCGAGTCCCGGCGCTGAAGTCTATTTTTCTCTGTCTGTCTCCTTTTATAAATAGTAATTATAATTTGATTTAAATTAAAATTTAAACGTTCCGTAGTATATGAATACTACCAAAAACTTAAAACATTTTTTAATAAAACAGAGCTTCAAAGGTGCTTAGCAGCTAATAATTTGAAAAGCAATGAGTGATTTTAAAAGGTTTTTTTTATGTTCTTTAAAATTGCCCCTTAGCCCAATTTCTCAATATCTAATCCAGTTTTTGAGATATTAAGCAATTTTTGCGAACCACTCGGAAAAAAGAAATAAATCGATATCTCGAGAACTATTGAGAAATGGGCGTATAATTTTTGGTTGCATATGACCCGAAGAATCCGCCAGTTTCGTTACGACATTTTATCTCGAGTCACCCTATATATTATTAATATATTTTTAATCAAAATTGATTTTACTTTCTTTTATGGTTGACGTAATATAATTTGATCACAAAATTTGAGGCACTTACAAAGTTAATAGTGGACAAACGTAATTATTCGTTTAGATACCAATTTCTAATTGAAATGCAGCATTAACTAATTTATGTTAACATTTTTTTATATTATGTTTAATTACTTTCTTATTGAATTGAATGTTATCTTGAATTTCTCTTTTAGACTCGATTTTTTTTTCTTGGATAATAAGATTCTTTTTTTTAGAAAAGATCTGCAGGTGTAATTAGAGGCTTTTAGCAGTCGTTAAGAATACCTTATGCCTAGAATTTGTCGAGAAATTTAAAGACTCGATTTGAGACTTAAATTGGACAATTTTACGTAATTATTACTCCCACTATATGAACAGGGAACACGGTTTACAGGCTAACACAGTCATAAGGAAAAAAAGTTAATGATCAATTAAAGGAGGGCTTAAGTCATAGCAACCATTAAGGAGAGGGGGTTAGAGGTGGTTAGAGCAAGTATTAAGGAGAGGTGTTGATATTTACTGACGCAAAACTTGCGTTTTAAAGAAAAACGAAATATTTTGGAACTCCATAAATCTGCTGAGATAGGAGATATGCAGCTCTAGTGGAGTTCATCAAGAAAAAGTCTCCTTCTTTATTTCTCTGTTTTATCCTATTCTTTTAATGCTTTATTTTATTTGTTATTTATTCTTACCTTGGTTTTTATGGTTTTATTTTATTTATTGTTTGACTGTTTTATTGCTTCTGAGCTTACCTTCTGCTTCTGCTTAAGATAACGGAAGCTATAAGATTGTTCTGAAGAATGAAAATATGAAGTCTGCGATTTCAAAAATTCCAAGACAGAAATCCGTTTCAGACATCCGGGAGAACATTTTTGGTTTCGTGTTTGTATGTCGGTCTGTCACTAAATGTTTAGGGATTTTTATAGGATTTAGGGAAATTCACTGTTCTCGTCTTTAGAGGAGAAGCAACGAAACAATTCAATTCATATTTTGGTCTGTAAACATAGGACTACTTTTTGATTTTTTTTTTTTTTTTTTTTTCTTTTTCATTGAAACCGTTTTAATCGAATTTTTTTACACAAGGTTTTTCTTATAATGTATATTATTTAAAAGTAAAAATGATAGGAACACTAATTCTCTTTTTAATTAAGTTGTACGAGTATCTTAGAAGTTCTATTATTAAAAAGAAAAATAATGAAATATTAGGAATATTGATGTGAAACATATTATATACCTATATTCTTAAATACTATATTTCTGATAATTTGTTTGCTTTTCCTTTTACAGGTTTGAGTATGGCATTTCCACCTTCATTTTAGAGGTATTTTATTTAATTAATAAAATTTCTTTAATGGTAGATTTTACCTTTTATTTTTTATTTCTGTGCGGTTATATTTTTAGATATAAAATATAATATAATATTCCTTTTTTACGTCACAACGAATACAGTATAAAAGGCTTCCTAAAATATGAGAATATTTTTATTTATGCCTTTTGAATATATATTTATTGATGCTGGATTATTTCTGCATATTAATTATTTTGAGCGTGAATATTTAAGCATTCGTCGACTTTAATCAAGGAAGAACTTTGGTTCCAGCCCCACGAATTTTACGAATTGTATTTTTTTCTTTTTTATATATAGTTTTTGTTCATCGTATAAATTATAATTTAATAGCGACGTTAAATTTTAAACAATAGATCCTATCAAAATAAATATATTAAATAAATTATAAACATTAAGTTAAGTAAGATGTCCATAAATCTTTTATTTTATGATGATGATCAGGTTGATGGATTTTGCAGGTGTGAAAAAAAAACTACAACCTGATACTTTGATGATACGTTTCGACCTTGACTAAGGTCATCTTCAATCATTATTCTTTATGAAGTCCTTTTTCTTTCTTTCTGGGTGAGCTTCGTAAATTGGTCATAAGTTTAAAATTTGAATTATTTAGGAACGCAGCAGCAGTTCCGCCCCGCCAAGTCAAAAGGACAAAATTTCACAAAAGCTGCCAGTGTATATATACTATAGGTGACAAACTAGGGTTTTTGAGGGTCTGCAGCGTGGAATACGTACAAGCTACCTAAATGATTTTTAATATCTTTGAAGGCCGTGTCCGAGTAGATCAAAATAAAAAAAAAAGTCGAAAAGTTTCTCCTGGCCCAACACTGTCAACTTAGATAATTATCAGCTTCTTCTCCTTGGCGGTGTGCCTGCAGTACTACCCAAAGTTAACTGGTTGTATTCCACGCATCCTCTGTAAAGAAAGTAGTATTTGCATGGGGTCATTCCTTGAAAGCTTAATTTGTATATTACTTTTTTCTATTTTATTTACTTTTTGATAATGGGAAAAGATTTACAGCAATAATCATTGTGGCATCGAGAAGAAGGGTCTTCTCGATGCCACTTTTAACAACACTGTTAAAAGGCTTTCCTCTCCAATATGCGCCGTCATATATTAGATCTAGTTGTCTAGAACTAAGACTATGAGGTGAAAAACTATCTTTCCACACAAACCTCATGTGGCAAACGTGAAGGTGAAACAAGAAATTTTATTGGTAGATTGATAATTGGATTGGTGGTTGGTGGTGGCAAGAATTGTATTGGTTGATTGGTTGGATTGTATAGTTTTAAGAATATTAAAATTCCAGTTTCTGGAAATGGCAAGGAACACCGCCAAGGAGAAGAAGCTGATAAGTATTTAAGTTGACAGTGTTGGGTCAGGAGGAAGTGCCAACATCACTTGGCGGGACAGAAAGTTGATTTCACAACTTTTTTGGACCACAGACTTGGCGGGGTGTTTTTTTTTTTTTTTTTTTTTTTACCACACAAGTGGTTTTTGGTCAGATATCGAATAGGTGACGATACAATTATTTTCCATACTGAAATTCCAATCATCCACTGAAATACGTATTATCCACCTTGTGGTATTATCCATCCTTGTGTTTTTATTAGCTTGCTTTCTTGTTTGTTTGTTTGTCCAGTACAAATCTTGCAATCGATTTTTAACTAACTTCCCGAGTAGCTAGACATTTGAAACTTTTAGATTAGCTTAGAATGCATTATTTTAATAGTTACAGCCATCTTTCAGCAAATTTTACTGTACGGAAAGTTAGTTCGGAAAAAAATCCGCAAGTTATTTTATTTGTTTTGACATATCTCATATTTACGATCTTCATTTTGACGTGTTTCAAATTTATGATTTATGATAGAAAATTTAAAAACGTAGTATATAAAAAGTTCTTTTTATCTTGTAATTATTTATTATTATATTTCTAGGCATCGCGTGGCTCTTTCATAGAAGCGAGGGTATTGCAATAAAATACTGAATATTAAGTAATTTATTAATCATGATGAATGTCATAGTTGAAGATAAGTGGAAGAGGGTAGTGTTAGGTAGAGTGGTGGTACTTGGTACAACGCTCACCTTCCTAGATTAACCTATGTAACTAAACGCCTATAAGAATCTTAACCACCCGCTGTAGCTTTTAAGCTATTAGTATAAATTACTATTACTATTAGTATAAACACTTACAGCTAACCCACCCTATAACTACAATCCGCGCAATAATTTAACAATTCAAACAGCGGAATCAAGCACAAGCCCTTGCCGAACAAGGGAACCTTCGTTTTATAGAAACGTACGATTGAATGTTTATATTAGTTAGTATTAGGAGGCTACTTACTTGGGCTGAGCGGTTCCATTGTTAACAGGTTTAAGGGGGATACCCGTCTCTAGGGGTATCTTATCAGTTGACATCACCTTCTAAACTGAAACACAATAATACATAATACATTATTAGATCATTGTATTAAAACTATAACCATGCATATAGATAGATAGAATAACTGTAATTAAATGCAACCATTTTTTACAGTAAAATAAAAAAAACTATTTTATCTACGATTGATACGAAATATAAACATTATATCTTTGTTTAGATGCGTAGAAAGTGATTATTTACGTACTTGTATTCATTGCGCATGCGCGTCTCATAGTTCTGAAGAATTCCTCTTCTTTACCACACTAGTGCGGTAAAGAAGAGGAATTCTTCAGCTTTACGCACGATTAGTGAGTTTGTTTACATTTAACAAAACTAATTTGGTGTTCTTTTATTAAAGTAACTGTTTATATCGAGTTTTTAGTGAAAAACAATGAGTGAATCAAGTGACTTTGACGAAAATGTGGAGAATAATAATCCTCCAGAAATAATTAATTCGGCAAAAAATACAACTAATGAATTATTGCCATCTTTATCAAGAGAGAGATACGAACTTACATACAGCAAGTTTATTTGTTTCTGTATTTATTATTTAAATCTAACAATCGTAGATAATGTACGGTACGCAACTCGTGCGAAAACGGCATTTTGCATTGCTCGTGTGGTTTTACCACCCTCGCTATCGCTCGGGTGCAAACTCCACACTCGCATGCAAAATGCTACTTTCCGCACTCGACGCGTAATGTACTATTACATAGTTAATCCATAACCTCTTACATTCTATATTTTTGTTTTGACCTTGATAATTAATCATAATCAATATTTTATGTTAACTATTGGATTTACCATATGATTTATTTTAATTGATTGATCTTACATAATTTTTTTAAAATTATTTTTATATAAAATATTCTTTTAAAATTTGTATATAAATTTATTACATAAAAATAACATACATAATTTATGAATTATATTATTTATTTATATGTATTTCATTATTCCTTACATTCATTAATTTACTTTTTTTTTTATCAATTCCTTTTTTAATTCTTTTTTGTTAATAATAAATAATTTTTTTTAAAAAATGATAATATACAGACATAGGTACGTACATACGTCTATATTAAAATATAGGGACTAAATAATTAAAAAAAGGTTTGTTTAATACGTAAATGCAAGAAGGAGTAAATTACATGAGAGAAAATATTTTGTGTATCTCGGGAAACCTTAGCTTGTTTATGGGAAAATCTAAAGTTTCAAATTAAGTATTCCGTCTGTTATAACGAACCAGAGATACAATATCTCATTATTTCTTCTTCTTCTTCAACTAAATATTAAATAAGAAATTATAATGCTAAAAGATCATCAGTTGTTTAAACTAAAAGTATACTGTTCTAATGTTCACTTAATTGTTTTTATTTTCAATTGAGTTTTTGTCGAACTTAATTATAGTGAATAAATATGTTAATATAATCTATTTACTGAATGACTAACTTAAGTGTATGTTTAAAGCATTCGCTTTTGTATGCTTAAAGCATACGCTTCTTGCTGTAAAGCATTCGCCTTAGTACGCTTAAAGCATACGCTTCTTGCTGTAAAGCCACTAGTACGTTTTAAGCATACGCTTCTTGCTGTAAAGCATTCGCCTTAGTACGCTTAAAGCATACGCGTCTAGTTGTAAAGCATTCGCTTTAGTACGCTTAAAGCATACGCTTCTTGCTGTAAAGCAACTTTAGTACGTTTTAAGCATAGGTTTTTGCTGTAAAGCCTTCGCTTTAGTACGCTTAAAGCATAGGTTTTTGCTGTAAAACCTTCGCTTTAGTAAGTTTAAAGCATACGCTTCTTGCTCTAAAGCCTTCGCTTTAGTACGCTTAAAGCATAGGTTTTTGCTGTAAAGCCTTCGCTTTAGTAAGTTTAAAGCATACGCTTCTTGCTCTAAAGTCTTCGCTTTAGTACGCTTAAAGCATAGGTTTTTGCTGTAAAGCCTTCGCTTTAGTAAGTTTAAAGCATACGCTTCTTGCTCTAAAGCCTTCGATTTAGTACGCTTAAAGCATAGGTTTTTGCTGTAAAGCCTTCGCTTTAGTAAGTTTAAAGCATACGCTTCTTGCTCTAAAGCCTTCGCTTTAGTACGCTTAAAGCATATAGGTTTATGCTGTAAAGCCTTCGCTTTAGTACGCTTAAAGCATAGGTTTTTGCTGTAAAGCCTTCGCTTTAGTAAGCTTAAAGCATACGCTTCTTGCTCTAAAGCATTCGCTTTTACAGTAGAATAAGTGCACAAATGTAGATGATAGGATGATAGCTAAAGGTGGAGTGTCAATGCGACGGCTGAAAAATCGGTCCGAGACAACTCAGACAAATTTTCTCATATACGAGTTCATAATTACTTAGCCCAGTGTTTTCCATTTATTAGTTTTCTTAGGTAAATTTAATTATTATTGAACATTTCATCAAAATTTATCATAAAAATAACCTCCTCGGCGGGGGATCGAACCCGACCTCTCTCTGTCATTGTTATAGATATTTTCTCAGGAACAAGATTTATTCCGGGAAATCGGCTTATACGTTAGATTTGTATTTAAATGGTCTACATTTAAGATTTTTTTTTTTTTTTTTTTTATCAAAATCGTCAGAACCGTTTTCGAGAAATATTTTTTTCACATATTTTCAGAGTTTTTGGAGTTTTAATAAGTGAAGTAAGTTAGTCACTTGTATGAAGTTGATTTTTTATACATATTATTTGTCAAATTTTAATATTTCGGAATATTCTGAGCTATGTTAAGGAGTTTGCGGATTATTTCGAGACTTAGGCAATCACACAGTATTATAAAGTCTGTGCCAAATAAGTTTTAGCGAGTAGACAGAGCGGGAAAGCCGACAAAATAGGGTGGGGACCCAATGAGAACGGTATCTTTTAATCTTGAGTTCTCATTGGCTGTAGATTCACAGACTAAAGAGTAGTTCTTCCCTCACAACGTACAGGTAGTACAGGTCGGATTTGGGTTTATCTTTTTCGATAATCAAATACCTTCGTATGACTTCAGTATATCCAATACGTAGTCTTGTCAGCATAATTTCCTCTTTTTGCAAGCTTTTATTTAACTTGCAATGTTTGTATGTATATGTATCTTTGTATGTATGTATGTATGTTCGGGTCAAATCTTGCAACTGAATTTTAAAGCCAGTTATCCTCAACAAATTGAATTGAAATTTTGCATTCACGTTTAGTTTGGATGACAATGCATGGTTAGCTAAGTAATGTCATTCTAAATCCAATATGGCGGATAGCCCAAGATGGCAAAGTGGTTATTTTTTGGGGGTTTGCTGAGAAGAATACGAAAAATAAAATGCGTTCACTCTAAATCCAATATGGCGGATAGCCTAAGATATAAGCTTGTTTTTAAAAATGTTTCTTTACTATTAATTTTTACTAAGCTTTGTCTCTAACCATTTTGGAACTTCATTACATTGTTACTCCCCTTATAAAAAAAAAACGAGGGGACTATCAATCAAAAGAAGGTTAGGGAATTTTCTTCTTTAGACTGTTACTTCCCTTAAAAAAACAGATGTGTTATATATTCATTTATCTCAAAGTATATTGGACTAAATAATATTCCTTTGTCTTAATATTTATTTAGTCAAAGTTGATTTATATTCTCAAAAAAAAAAAAAAAAAAAAAAAAAAAAAAAACATTGGGGAGTAACAATTTAAAGAAGTAACACAATTTTTTTTTTTTTTTTCCTGGTAAAAATGTTTTAGTTTTACAAAATTTAATTTACGAGTAAACCTATGCTTTCTTGCCTTTTTATATTTCTGTCTAAGTTTTGCAGTGTAGTATGAGTTAAGACCTATTTTTGAATTCTGGTTTTGCCAATTGTTTTGCCTTTATATTTCCCAGGTATGTTTTGTTTTATAATATTTAATTTTATTAGGTAATAGTGTAATTAACAAGATAGGGGATTGTCTGGTCTGATTACCCTTGTTGCACATAGATCAAATAGATAATTAGAGTATCAGCTTCTCGCATATCTGGGAATAGAACGCAGCTGTGTTAGTTTTAGTACTTAGGTTCCCAAAAGCTCTTAAGCCTCTTTAACTTACTGATCTCTTTAAGAGCTTGTATTTTCTCAAGCGTTGTTAATAATACATATATATGCTTCCTGTCAAAAGAATTCATTCACAACTTTTACAATTCGTAGACATGGGTAGGGTCTGCAATGCTTTTGATGGGGATAATATTTTATTATATTTTAATTTTATAAGAATATAAAAACCAGTATACAATACTAAAATTTTACGGAGACAGAGGAAACTTGTATACGGGTCTAACAATGGGCTAATCATGAACTACTATCCAAATTTTCATTAAAATCGAACGAACACTTAATTCGCATTTAAATATATTACCAATTCTGCACTTTGAGTACACGTGTGAACGTGGGTTCATAGCGTTTTTTACGTGCATTTGGGTTATACAGATAAACATATTATATTTCATGAAACCGTAGATACATTATTGCATTTGCACACATTTTCATTATTTGCTATGTAAATGGATAACTTGAAAACTGAAAACAAATATATATATAAGGGGGAAGCGGACTGTAACGTTTCAATTTCAGGAAGGCATAAACGCCATAGATTAAATTGGGTCAAATTTTCAGGTGGCCATAGATTTTTCTTAACAGCTTCAAAACGCATCTATAAGCCCACCTTAAGCTTTATTTTCCTAGACGCGACTCCAGCGATAGTCGCTCAAACGATAATCGTCCAGCGACTATCACCGAAAACTATCACGCTCCTCTTCTGACTTTGCTTGTTACTGTTTTCCTGCAGCTGAGCGACTCTTAACATGCAAACTCTCATAATTTTGTGCCAGCGACTATCGCTCAGCTACTTTCACTCAGCTACTATCGCTCAACTACTATCGCTCAACTACTATCGCTCAGCTACTATCGCTCAACTAGTATCGCTCAGCTACTATCGCTCAACTACTATCGCTCAGCTACTATCGCTCAACTACTATCACTCAACTACTATCTCTCAGCTACTATCCCTCAGCTACTATCCCTCAGCTACTATCGCTCAACTACTATCGCTCAACTACTATCGCTCAGCTACTATCGCTCAACTACTATCGCTCAACTACTATCACTCAACTACTATCTCTCAGCTACTATCCCTCAGCTACTATCCCTCAGCTACTATCGCTCAACTACTATCGCTCAACTACTATCGCTCAGCTACTATCGCTTAACTACTATCGCTCAACTACCATCGCCCTGCTACTATCTCTCAGCATCTATCGATGGAGTCGCGTCTAGCAAAACGTATACCTTTAAATTAAAAATGCCCTTCCTTCGCTTGATCGGGAGCCACGCTCAAGCTTCTGCTTTTGTAGCCAGAAAAAAATATTTTGAAGTAAGCTATTGAAATTTGAATTGTATAATGTAAACCCAATTGTTATAACAGGTAAATTTCTTTTATAATATAAAAATAAATAATAGAAACGTTATAAAAATGTTAGAGAAGGCAAACTTTAGGACAATTATTTATTATAAATAACTTATTTAATTATTTATATTCTGTTTCTTTAAGTTTTCTCATTGTATTATTTGTCATCTTTATAATCCATTATTTATTATTTCACCTCATTATAATTTCTTGAAAAAAACAACATATTTAAATAATTCAAATATCCTTATTTTGTATTATGTGAAGATAAATGATCACTTAAAAAATTATAAAATGTATAAAAACATTTATTTTTATACGAAACAATAATTCGATATTGCATCACTTGTTTGCTATGAAGACGGAAAGACATGTTTTCGAAGGAAGAAAAACATTATATAAGTGGAAACATTCGTTTTTTCGATAAACAAGTCAGGGTTTTTTCATGCTATAGAAATTATTTACTTTCTCGTAACTTTTTCGGTGTTGGAAAATTAGAGAATGAAATAAAACAAATAATAGTAATAAATGTTAAATAAGTCATATTTAAAGATTAGTTTTAAGGAACGTAAAATGTGAAAGGAAGTCAAAAAATTCATCAGATATACATTCTTCTTGATCTATTGAAAAAGCCAGAATAATAATATATATTCTTTTACTGATTTGAAAAAAATTGTTGGATTTTATTTTTCTCTTTCCCTCAGTTACGCAACTACTGAATAATATTTTGTTTGTAAAGTGTTTTGAAGAAATGGAATTTTTTTTCTCTCAAATGTTTTACAGTGAAATAACAATTTTCTCTATTTTCTTTACAAAGTAGAGTGGCTGACTTAATTCTATTATTTCTGGTAAATAATTCAACTCATTAATTTTAAAGTTCTAAGTGTTAAGTAATAGTATTATAAAAGGGGACTGGATAAGATGGCAGGGAGTTCTTACCTAGCAAGTAATCCTTTTCACACCCACTCTACTACTACCGTCATTCCTTCAAATTTGTATTTTGTGTTACAAGGAAAAGGAAATCCTGTCAACTTAAAGACTCAAGGTCTTCTTCCCAGTGTTCGCCTGCCCTTAATATCTAACGCAGCTTTCAGGTCCCTCCAAACATTCCATCATAGCGGTAAGCAGTGCCGGATTTAGGTTTTTTAAGGCCCTAGGCCAAATTTTACTAGAGGCCCCCCATATTGTTTTTTCACATAGTTTTTATGAACTATAGAAGTTCTATCTTTAAAAATTTGACAAAACCGTTATGGTAAGTTAATATTCGCAGGCCTAACTTAACTAGTGTCAAAAAAGTTTAATAAACTATATAATATATTGGAAGATTTTTTTTAACTCTTTAAATACTTTTTAATTTGGTTTTACGTACTACATAATATTATGTGGTATGGTTTTAATAATTAAGCCGATAAAACTCACACTGTTTATTGGGTTTTTATTTATTTGTAGAACCTTTTCTAAAAACTTATAAGTATAAAATGTATAGTTCAGGAGATGGCGTGCAAAAGAGTGTTTGACTAACAAAAAGTAATATTTTGGTGCCTGTAAAAAAATTGTGGTTTTTGGTCCCATAAGTTCGTATGCGGGATATAAGTTCGTCAGCTTGGCAATAGGATATGGAAAAACAAACAAACATATGGATAGCGGCCATATGTCTCGGTCATTTTGGTGGACTATGTGATTTTCATTATCATGAGTACAAGATTAGTTAGTAGACCAAAAATCAAGTTGATGTTAGCTTGTCACTTGATAGGTGATCACTCTTATTTGGAGTAGGTAATAATTGAATATCTAACCTATCAAGTGACAAGCTAAAATTAACTTGATATTTGATCTAATCACTAACAGTATTCAGGATCATACTCAAATTCAAGAAATACTCTTTAGAATATACTGTGACAAAGGTGCTGAGCGGCAAGCCATATCAATGTATTGCCCATATCTGCGGCTCCCCTTAAGCCCGCGGCCCCAGGCCGCGGCCTAGTCAGCCTAGTGGTAAATCCGGCACTGGCGGTAAGCTGTCTTCTCCTAATTACCTTATACTGGACAAATTGGTCCATCTTTTATTTTCATCATTGTTAGACGTCCAATCAAGACCCCAACATCATCTGTTAGGTTGGGCCTACTCAGTTTAACATATTGGACTGCCTATATCCTGTAATTGACCACATCATATCTGCCTCCTTCCAATCCTTGACTGCTGATTTGAGTTAAGCCTTGTTCCCACGGCTTGAAGCTTGGCGAACCTGGTTTGAAGTTGGTCAGACCATACTCCGTGGGAACGCAAAAACTTGTTATTACTCGGGGTGGGTTTCCCGTGTATTGTCGGTACATCCTCCGTCATCAAAGGCTTGGGATTCGACGGATGACAAACCTCAGTACGGCTCGAGCACCCGTTCCCACGATCTGTTGTGGTTTGAGCAGGTTTATTAACACACATCATCTACATCTAACGTGGCACACTATCATCTATCTATAAACATACAGACATCAGAACATATTCCTACTAGCTTTGGTGGCTCTTTCGACTTGTGGCCGCTCGGGAATCGCCAAGGTCCACGCCATGGGAGGACGGAATTCGACAGGCCACCATAGACTGTAGACTACAAGTCTATGAGTACTCTCTCAAGCCATAGACCGTGGGAACAAGGCTCTAGCCTCTTGAATAGTCTATATATGAGAAATTTACGTTGATAGAGGTCATCTTACAAATACTATGAAACAGTCTCCACATGGAAGATACTTTTTTATTTATCACAGCAGATTTCGGCTTTCATAAAGCCATCATATGAAGAAAAAGTCGCCACATACAGCCTCCGACCATGTTCAACAGCACCTTACACTCCGGGAAACTTGGTTCAAAAAATGGCGGATCAAAGTAAATGAAACGAAAAGCTCTCATGTGACCTTCGCTCTAAGGCGCACGGTATGTGTGAACCAGTAACCCTTAATCAAATCCCTATTCCTCATTCCAGTTCCGTCCGCTACCTGAGGCTACACTTAGATCGTCGTTTAGCATGGGTAAATCACATCAAACATGTAATACACGCTATAAACTTTTACACAGACTCTTACAAAACACATACAAAACAAAATACTCATCTACAACACCATAATAAAACCTACATACGGACATATGGCATAGAACTCTGGGGTTGCACCAAACCTTCCAATTCCTATCGTATCCAATCCCTCCAATCCAAGATCCTACGAAAAATAGCTGACGCTCCCTTCTAGGTTTCAAATATCGTCCTTCATAACGACCTCAAAGTACCCTTTGTCCGTGAACTAGCCATTTCCCGATACAAATCCTTCCACGACTCCCTTTCTGACCATTCCAATCCACTAGTCCACAGTCTGTTTTCCCGGTCCATTCCAGACAATCCTCCTAGACGCCTGAAAAGGCAGTGGCCACGTGACCTCTTAGACAACTAAATATATTTATTTTAATATCATGAATTAAATTTATTATTTGTGCTTTATATTACACATAAAATAATTTTCGTCTCAATTTAGTAAGTGCTATCACTGGATAGTGCTTGCATCATGTCGTCTCAAGTCAAATATTCATAGAGATCTGTATTGCTTATAACAATGAAGTATTGTAGTTGCAGTGATTAAATATAAAGTTAAAAAAAAAAAAAAAAAATAGAAATATATATGCAATTTTATGACTATTGTGCTTTTTACCGCCAATATTGCAATTTTAGCGCCAATGCATTCCGGAATTGCAATGATACCACATAGGTAACACAGGTGAAAGAAAAACCGAGATAAAAATACAAATTTCAAGATAAAAAGAACTTTTTATATACTACGTTTTAAAATGTCTAGCTATTCGGGAAGTTAGTTAGAAATCTATTGCTAGATTTGTACCGGATAAACAATCAAACAAACAAACAAGAAAGCAAGCTAATAAAAACGTAGTAAAATGTTAAAGTAATCATGAAAATTGTTCTTCTGTACACCAAACAATATAGGTGAGATACGCCTGGTGTGCTGAGGCTGTATTACTCTCAAGATTTATAGGGCGAAGAAAAATATTAAGATGTACAGTTTTCACGTAAATATATTTTTCAATTTTATTATTTAGAAAAGGAAATGCGGGCACAAATAGAATATATACTGTTAAATTTAATATTACATCGGAAAGCTCTTTGCTTTTAAATACACTGACATAATATGATACTACTTTAAAAATACAATTTATTACATTATAAAGATATATTTTACTAGAGCACACATATTACACTAATATAATTTAAATATATAATCATATAAGAATAAGCATTTCCATAAATAAATATTGTGTCATGGTATCATATTGGAATGAAAAATAAAACTTTGTAAATCAAGAGATTATTAAAAGCACGAGATTATTAATATTAGAAGCATAAGTAAAAGACGATTGGAACCCTCTTCTAAAACAACAGCGTTTTGTCAATTAGGACACCATAATGATTTAAAAAACTGCAAAACACAGTTTAAGGACAAACCAGCAGATTATTGAGTCTATAAAATCACAGGGAAGTACTTACATCCAAGTACTTTTTAGGGTATTGTAGGTTACGAAATAACATTTTAGTATTTCCCCATACCTCCTTAAATAAAAGTAAAAAAATACGTGTGGTGTCGCGGGACACCCGGTAGGAACGAAGTTCCTTACATTTTTCATTAAATATAAATTATAAAATCACACTGCTAAGTACGTATACATTGCTTACTACTTATACATGGCGGTGTTAGAATAGAGACAAAATTGAAAGTAACGAACTGTTTGTACCTAGCAAGAGTTAAGGAAAAATTAAAATAGAATCATTATTTGTATCATTAAAGCAAGCGTCTTACTATAAATATATATTGAATATAAGTAATAAGTTGATTATGATGAGTTAATAGTTAAAGAGTATGTTTGTTAGGATGTTGGATTGAAATAGGACTGTTTTCTACCTACCCGGCCTATTTATTTAAAATATTATAAAATATGTCTCTTCCCTACTCTAAAGCTTCTGCTTGAATTTTACATGCCTGTTTCCATTGTACTTTAGACAATGTGTAAGAAGTTTTATTAAAATCGTTATACGTAAGAACGGAAGATATCGGTAAAAACGTTGTTTTCTTTATTTTAAACGTTTAGGTTCAATTTTTATAAATTTAGCGATCTTTATCACTTCATAACAAATGTGTAAAAGGGTTCGTTTTACTAAAAAAAATATTTGAAAAAGTTGTTTGTCTCATTAAATAGATGAAGTTAGATTCTTTTCTT
Organism: Gerris lacustris; assembly: GCA_951217055.1. NCBI lineage: Eukaryota > Metazoa > Arthropoda > Insecta > Hemiptera > Gerridae > Gerris > Gerris lacustris. The sequence continues at coordinate 65,115,250 of OX578283.1, forward strand.
GGATTAAATACGCTGTATTATAATAATATACCTAATATATTAAAATAAGCGTCAGCACAGATCAATTTTACTTTTAACAACACCGTGATTATATTTTCGATATTTACAAAACCAAGTGACATTTTGACATATAACCAACATAAACAAGTCAAGTAACCGGCTTCCATAATAACATTTTTCCCCGTCTTTTTGAAGCTTACGTTTACACGAGCGTTGCGCGTGAACGCTTGGGCGGATAACGTTTTCCAACGAACTCAGCCTGGGCATTGGTAAAATGAACATGTGTACCAAATTTCAACTAACTCGGTGATCTTTTACTCAAGTTATTGTCATCGGTAGATTTCGTGACGGTGATTTTGTGACGGTGATTTTGGTAGTTTTTATTGGATTCACTCACGGGCTCCAGAACGTGCCATAAGGAACTTCGTTCCAAAAAAAGTATAAACAAATTTAATTGGATGGCCCAAAACAAACAAATAGGCGGGTACCTAACTAAAAAAAGTGCCTTATTATGTTTACTAAAATTAGATTAAAGTAATTTAAAATAAATATTTAAAAATTTAGATACTGTAGACAACGAACAATACTTATTAAAAGGTAAACTGAAAATAAAAACAAAAATGAACGATAATAATTTCACAAATACATTTCAACACTTTTTTTTAGAGTTTTTCATTTAGATAAGTTGTTGTGAAGCCTATGAAAAGAGAATTAAACAAATAATTGGAATGAAAGAAGAGACAGATGGACAGTAAGGGGAGAGAATTGTCTGAGTATGAGTAATGACTGCGGTCTTCAGCTTGCTTTCATTCCCCCCTCCCTGACAGATATTTTGTGGGGGGGGGGGGGCCTGACAGATATTTCCGTGTCTAATTCATCTACCTCCCTCATCCATTTTCGAAAACCCTCTTCTTTTTCATAAATTTTATTCAGTAGAATATAGCAATATCACACCATTCTCTTATATATATGGCATCCATGTCACTTTTAAACGTATAACAATATATCAAGTATCCAATATCTTACTGGTAAATGCCTTTTTCCCTTAAAAAAGATATCTCGTGCAGAATAATAGATCCTTCAAATCTGTTATCTCAATATATTTTTTTTATAACACGCATGCCTTATCATTTTTATACTTTATTTTGTACAAATGTTTATAAATATATAAAGTATCTTTAAGCCTCTATTTGCTCATTTTCATTTTAACATGGATATATATTATGCTGGTGGACAGATGAATATTCTATCACGGAAAAAACGACATGAAAAAAGTAACGCCAGTACTAGAAAATTAGAATCTAACAGGAGCTTGGGAAGTTTTCATTTTTTAGTACTATATTTTTCCGATAGTTACGCTTAATTAAATATTTTATCGCCCTCCACTTGTAAACACCCCTGTCCTGAGGGGCTGGTAAAGTTCCATTTTGTAGCCCTGGGGCCTGTAAAAATGCATGCTTTATCTTTACAGGGCCGCTAGTAGTTCGAGAAGCGGCCGCTTCTTGGCCGGGCCGCGGCGTGCAGGAAGCGCTAGTAGTTCTCAGCGTCAGCTATTCAATTAGTAACAATCAATATTTTTATAACTGCGGTTTGTTTTGGTACTGATGTAACCTTAAAGGTGGGTTCACAGCTAGCGGATAAGTATTCGCGGAGGGCTATATAGATTACAATATATTATACTCGGAGAACCGCCGAGACGGAGGACGGAGTCGTTTGTTTCCCTCAAGGATCTTATATAAAGGGGATAGAGGGTTGAGGCAAAAAAGTGACCCCATGAAGATATGTAAAATATTAGCTCCAATGGGACAAATTACCTTCCTCTTGGTTATAGGTTTCCAAGAATTTGTTTATAAGTGTCAGGTTATAACCTGTTAAAAAAGGTAATTTGTCCCAGTTCAAAGGTCGTGGAGCATGCGCAGTATGATTTTTTCTCCAATTTCTCTTACCTTCATGGGGTCACTTTTTTGCCTTAAACCCCTTCTTAACATTACATCCGCTTTATATAGAGATGATTAGTGTGACGTCACGAAAGCTTTCGAAAATTTAACTCAGTGTTTGTTATGTTCCTTTTTCTTATCACCTCTTATCAAACCCATGTAAAATGAATGGGAGAATTTTCTCAACTTTTTAAATAATTAATTATTAAATTATTATTAATTTATAAGAGTTTTCACCCTTTGAACATTATTGTACCAAGTCTTTTTTAACGAGTGTAACAAAGAAAACATTAAAAACTTTCGTTTCAGTTATTTAAAATGAGTATTTGTGTGAAGGGTCATATCATGGAAAAAGCTATTTGAGTTATTAATCTTTATACTTGATTTTTTGTATTTCCTGGTGCCATAAAAATTCACAGGGTGTGTTCGTGTTCATATTGTGTGTCCGAAAATAAATTTTCCTCAAGTTTTGAAACTCAATGAAGTATACTCAGGATACAGGACTTGTAGAAAGATAGTGATACTTAATCTGCCAGGTAATAAAAGATTATTTGCTAATAATATTTTGTTCCTGGTTACTTACAATGTGCATTATATTTCTCTGATGTTGGAACATAATATCTACTGTAAAATAGATCAGTGATCAGCCTAGGAAAAAGACGTTGATGACGAGACAAAGACCAGACTGTTTTATTTATTTATTTATTTGTTTATTTATAATAACGAGTATGATAATTTAAGATATGAGTGCGTTGCATGTATACTTGTTTAAAATTTTGATTAAAAACTAATTTAATACATTAATTTAATATTACTTAATTAATCTGACATACTTTTACAAAGAATAGCTTTGTCCTCCGAAAAAAATTAAGTATAGATGAAATTTTCATAACGCTCGAGGAGGTGGAAGACATAATATACAAACTAAAATAGAAAAACCATTTAAAAAATAAACAATAAATAAGAACGGACCCGAACGGTATCAATACATAAAACACACTCACAATAATACTTATTTTAAACCACTAGAAAGGCAATTTTTAATGTTTTCTTATCTTACATTGTTAAAATAGACTTAGTATAATAACGTTCAAAGGTTGAAAAGTCTTATAAATTAATAATAATTTAATAATTAATTATTTAAAAAGTTAAGAAAATTCTCCCATTCATTTTACATGGGATTGATAACAAATGATAAGGAAAAGGAACACAACAAACCGAATCGAATAAATTATCGAAAGCTTACGCCATCTTGTGACGTCATTACTAATCATCTCTATAAGATCCTTGGTTTCCCTCCCCTCGAGTTTCAAACGGCCAGGTTATAAACAAGGCAATTATAACATCGTTTTTTCAACTTGAATTTAGTTCTCTTGCTTAAAAAAACTTGTATAATAAGATTATAGATAAGGACTTTTATTATTATATAAATAAGAAATAGGTATATAATAAAAATAATGTAGGAACAGAATCAGTGCTGATATAATAAGCACCGATATAAAAAACATGGAGATAATAAACAGATAAAGATAAAACACAGATTAAACACAGATAAAACACAGATTATAAGAAAATAATGTAGGAACAAATGATCAGATACAAATATATTATAATAAAACAATTTTAACATAAAAACAGAAAGAAAATAAGAAGAGGACGAAGTGAAGGTTTCATACAGGTTTAAAAGCGGCACCGCAAAAAAGATGGTTTGGAACCAACTTTCTACGGCACCGCAAAAGAGTTGCTATAGATGAATCCCTTCGGGCCTCTGCAAATACGTATCCACTAGCTATGAACTGTTTTTGTTGATTACGGCAAAATAGTTTGCATGTTTAGTAATTAGTTTACATGTGGAGGGCGATAAAATAGTGTACGCACCACGAGCAGTAAGCGACTTGACAGGCATCGGGCGTTAAACGCACTCGAGCTTTCAAACTTCGCCCTCGGCCTGTAATTACGTCCTTACTGCTCTAGGTACGTAAATAGCTATTAAACATACTAGGTACCAGGAAGTTAATGTAGTTAACAGTAGGTCAGTTTTTCATTTAGTACTATATTTCGCCACTAAAGGTCAAGCAAGAAGTTATGGGAGCACAACGACAACAGACAACAGAATAACAGACGATACAAACTAATGACTAGACTTCTAAATAATCAATCCAAACTCTCGCTATCTAATAATCTCCTTATCTATAATTCTATTATAAAACCTATCTGGACGTACAGATTTGGGTTATGGGTACCAGCAAAGTATTCCAGTTTAGAAAGGCTCCAAACACTACAATCCATATAAAACCGCTAACGCATCTTCATATGTTTCCAACGTAATCCTTCACAATGACATCAATGTTCCCTTGGTTCGAGACCTTGGCAATTTTCCCGTTATCAGACTTTTCATAGTTCCCTAGCTTCCCATCCCAATCCTTTAGTACAATCCCTTTCCTCCCGCTCGATTCAAAGTAACACACCTCGCCGTCTTAAAAAACATAAATACGTTTAGTGTCTCGGGACACCCGGTAGGAACGAAGTTCCTTACATTTTTTATTAAATATAAATTTTAAAATCACACTGCTAAGTACATATACATGCTAACTACTTATACATGGCAGAGTTAAGAAAAGAGACAAAATTAAAATTAACGAACTGTTTGTATCTAGCAGAGTTAAGGCAAAATTAAAAGAAAATCATTATTTGTATAATTAAAGCAAGCGTCTTACTCAAAATATATATTAAATATAAGAAAAAAATTGATTATGATGAGTTTATAGTGAAAGAGTATGTTTGTTAAAGGAGTTTGGATTGAAATAGGACTGTTTTCTACCTACCCGGCCAATTAATTTAAAATATTATAAAATAAATCTCTTCCCTACTCTACAGCTTCTGCTTGTATATCATTTTATTTATTTACAAAACAAAGTGACATTTTTGACATATATAACAAAACAAGTCAAGTAAAAGGCTTCCTTAATAACACTTTTTTCTGTCTTTTAAAGCTTACGTTTACGCGAGCGTTGCGCGTGAACGCTTGGGCGGATAACGATTTCCGACGAACTCAGCCTGGGCATTGGTAAAAGGAACATGTGTATCAAATTTCATCTAACTCGATGAGCTTTTACTCAAGTTATCGTCATCTGTAGATTTCGTGACGGATTTTGCGTGACTGTGACTTTGTGACGGTGATTTTGTTCGTTTTTTTCGCATTCACTCCCGGGCTCCAGAACGTGCCATAAGGAACTTCGTTCCAAAAACTGTGGTTTCGAGATAATCTAAGCGATGAGAGCCAGCGTGGCCGTGCGGGTTAAACCACGTCTGCTCGGCCATCACTGAATCTTGAGTGGAACGAGACGGGGTTCGATTCCTCGCCGTGACACTCACTATTGATCACAACATACTCGCTTCAGCGGTAAAAATGTACATATGTATGATGTGTGAAGTGGCTGGAACTCTCTACCGCGGGGCGTAAAAAGGGCCTAAGTGATGGCCTAATTGCAAGGTTCAAACAAGTGGTTCGTCCTACCCGTTCTAGTAGGAAGTACTAGACTACTACTACTACTAATCTCAGCGATTAGGATAAAAAATAGTTTACACATATATGTAATTATGTTCATGTTAAAACAAACAAGCTAGGGATTACAACTACTGAGTTGCTTCTCCCACCGTCATCATGTTCTTGTAAACTTAATTAACAATGTTACTTGTTACGTATTATTTTTTATCTACGATTGATACGAAATATAAACATTATATCTTTGTTTAGATGCGTAGAAAGTGATTATTTACGTACTTGTATTCATTGCGCATGCGCGTCTCATAGTTCTGAATAATTCCTCTTCTTTACCGCACTAGTGCGGTAAAGAAGAGGAATTCTTCAGCTTTACCCACGATTAGTGAGTTTGTTTACATTTAACAAAACTAATTTGGAGTTCTTTTATTAAAGTAACTGTTTATATAGAGTTTTTAGAGAAAAACAATGAGTGAATCAAGTGACTTTGACGAAAATGTGGAGAATAATAATCCTCCAGAAATGATTAATTCGGCAAAAAATACAACTAATGAATTAATGTCATCTTTATCAAGAGAAGAGATACGAACTTACATACAGCAAGTTTATTTTTTTTTGTTTTTATTATTTAAATCTAACAATCGTAGATAAAGTACGGTACGCAACTCGTACGAAAACGGCATTTTGCATTTTGCATGCAAAATGCTACTTTCCGCACTCGACGTGTAATGTACTATTATGTAGCAAAGTTATAATATTTTTTTTTTACAAATAAAAAAAAGTATCCAGTTGGAAAGTCCAATTTCTTAAAGGTTTTTTTAAAAAAAAAAAAAAAAATGTATTTTATTTTGTAGAGAAGTGAATAAACGTAATTTGTATTCTACATTATTGTGTTGTTCTCTGTGTTGTATATAGTATTTCAGCAATGGTCTTTTAAATTAGTTTCACACCAGGACTGTTCGAGTAAAAGGTTACAGGGAACGAAAATTGACTAAAATTATCATGAGTTTTCCAATACTTTCCTCTGTAGGGCTAAGATAGTGAATGGTAACAATGGATTGATTTTATGCTTTTACAAGCCATTATTGTCTAATAGGGCTAATTGTTTCCCCCGGTTTTTTTTTAATCTGTCAAAATTGTTTTCATTTTTTACACGATTTAAAGTATCAATTTAGCAAAAGTTAAAGAGCGCAGATGATTCATATTAATCTGGGGCTATCTGTGGGCTACTTTCGATAAACTATAAAAGTTTCATTCAAATCAGATAAGTACTTTTGAAGCTATAGGTGTAAATAAATGTATGTTTGTGCGCATGTGGAAGAGAAACAAATATGCGCAGAAGGTGGAAACTTATATGGGACCAACAATGGGCTAATTATGGCCTACCACCCAAATTTCATTAAAATTGGATGTGTAGTTTTTAAGATATGTTGGTTCGCAAAAATTGAACGACAGACAGACACGGAACCAAAAATGTTCCCTGATGTCTAAAACGGATTGCTGTCTTGGAATTTTTGAAATCGGAGACCTAACATTTCTTCAGAACGATCACATAGCTTCCGTTACCTTCGGTAAGCTCGGAAGTAAAATAAATGTATATTATTATTTATTTTATTAAGAAATTATTAAAATAAATACGTAAATAAGTGAATTCTTTTGTAAATTAACTATGAGAGCATTTCATGTTTTGGTTTTTTAAAAAAACAAATGTTATCCGTCCAATTTCCGTTGTATTTTATTTACATTAGGGGCTGGGTATCTGGTGAATGTAAGTTATGCCGGATTGTAGAAACATTGTTACCTCGTTTGCAATGTTGTGCTTAATCTATTTGTATTATTTAGCGGGGTTTTGTTTGCCAGCCTGCCTCAACCCGAGAGTAGACCGGCAGTCTGAATACTGTATGGACTTTTAACTGGCTCTAACCCAAAATAACGATTTACTGAAACCTTTATCAGCTCGTGTTGTGGTTAGTGAATAAATACTTTATTAGTTAATTGTTTACCTCTTAATATATAATTATAAATTAATACATAAATGGGAATGTAAACTATGTTTTAAAACAACTTTTATCTCACTTTGCTTCCGAGCTGGAATTTTAACTTCAAAAATCCTAATTTCATCTATTAAACATTTATTATGAGACAAACAACTTTTTAAAATATTTATTTTTAATATAACCAACACCGACACCACTATGAAGTGTTAAAGATCGCTAAAAACATTAAAGCAGACCTACACCTTTAAAATAGAAAAAAACAACGTTTTTACCGATATCTCACGTTCTAGCGTAAAGATTTTGATAAAAATTCATACACATCGTCTAAAGTACAATTAAAACAGCCATGTAAAATTTCAACCTGATACAAGCAGAAGTTTTTGTGTAGAGAAGTGATATATTTTATATTGCAAATTGACGCGAGGGCGTGAGGGGAACAGTCCTGTTCCCTTTCGCTCTACTACAACCATTCTCTTTAACTATCAACTTATCATGAATAACCTTTTTCTCAATATTCAATACAGATTCATTGCAAGACGCTCGCTTCAATGATAAAAGAAGCTTTTCTATTAATTTTGCTTTTCATTTAAATTTCTTTAAATTTTGCTTTTCTATTAATTTTCTATTAATTAATTTGATTTAAATTAAAATTTAATCGTTCCGTAGTATTAATACTACCAAAATCGTAAAGTATGAATAAATTTTGCCTAAAATCCGCTAAGTAAAAATAGGTAGTTACTTTTAATTTTGTCTCTTTTCTAACTCTGCCATGTAGAAGTAGTTAGTATCGTATACTTAGCAGTGTGATTTTATCATTTATATTTAATGAAAAGCGTAAGGAACTTCGTTCATACCGGGTGTCCCACGTCACCATAAGTATTTATTTATTTATTATTTTTTTTAAAGAATTATCCGGTTTAAATCAAAACTGAATTATAACGATTGAAGAAAAAGTTCAAGCTTTTTACAGTTATTCCATTCTAAAAAGATATACTTACTCCGAATTATTTAAACCTTTAACTTCTCTAATTAGAATATTATGTAAAATATGTAAATATTTATCTTTTTATTATGTTTTTTATACTTAAAGGTCCGCATGAACCTAAAAAGAAAATGAATTTTAATTGATATACCGTGATTAAGAAAAAGGTTAATTATACTACGGTTAAGGACATTGATCTTTAAAAAAAAAGTTTTTTTCTTTTTTAATTTTTCCGCCCTTTATTCTATTCTTTACTTATCCGCCCTTCCCTACCCCCTCTTTTAGAATCTAAAGCTTGGATATTATATAATTTTATAGTTTAATATAAAAGAAATTACACAGTACAAAAAGTACAAAGGTTGTTACGGAATTATGAAAGTAAAATTAATAAATTAAAGAATTTGAATTTATTAAAAAAAAGAAAAAAGAAAATGAGAAAGTCAATCGATAAAAAAAACGAAGTCTTGAAATTAGCTGGAAGAAAAACATATTTAAAGAAAAAAAAATAAAGTAGAGATTTTTTAAGCAAAATAAAGATTTTCTTTTTTATATACACTCTTTGTGTTTGTTATTATTTTAAAGTCAATTATCTAAAGTCGTTTTAACTTTAATGAAGCTAATAACAATTTAATGTTTTTATGATTCCATTATCTCTTCTTCTCTTGTATTCGAGAAAGTGTATAAAATAAAAACAAATTAAAAAAAGCCAAAAAGGTAGGAAATTCCGCGTCTGTACTTTTAACGATAAATAAACTTGTTCCTTCTGTTTGTTTTTACTTTCTCATATAAAGAGAAAGTATTGTGATGGCGCGAAAATTCGATTTTGAGATTTTAATGGATTTAAACTTTTTGTGGTTCCCTGAGTCCAAAAAAGTGTTTTATTAAAAATGTCTGTCTGTCTGTCGTTTGTGCATCTGTTCTGTGAAATCGAGAAATGAATTTTATCTTCAAATTTGGGGTAGCTACCCCCCCAAGAACTCTAAAAAACAAAAGAAGAAAATTATTTATCGAAAACGGTCCCGTCGATTTTAATTAAAAAATTCTAACGTGTAGTCTGTAATCCATTTAAATACGAATCTAATGATATAAGCAGTTTTGCCGGGAAAAATCTAGTTCCTGAGAAAATAGCTGAAATCGTGGACGGAGAGAGCCTGGGTTCGATTCCCTAACAAGAGGAAATGATTTTTATGATAAGTTTTGATGAAATGTTCAATAATAATTAAACTTACTTACGAAAACTAATAAATGGAAAACACTGGGCTAAGTTAATTTGAACTCGTATATGAGAAAGTTTGTCTGAATTGTCTCGGACCGATTTATTTAACTTTAATTGAAAGTACTTATACAAGGTGTCAGTCAATAACTATTCCTAATTTTCAGAGACGATAGAGGACTCTTAAATAAACATTTTACATTAACAAAATAGGGTCCGGAAATTCTTCAGTGTCTAAATAAAATTTAGTAAATCCGCTGTCACCTCACAACTTTCCCTGTGGTACACTATACATCATGTATATAGGATTTTTCAGGAAAATACTCTACCAGAATTGCTTGAAAATTCCCCACTTAATATTCCAAGAAATATTGTTTTCCTGTATGATGGTAAACCAGCATATTTAGGATTAAATTACCGAAATTATCTAAAAGCAAACTTTCCAAATGGATGGTTCGAAAGAGAGAGACCAATTTTTTGGTCTGCAAGTTCACTGGATATGACTACAGTACTGGATATGACTACAGTTAATGTTTGTATATGGGGTCATATTTAATCAATGGCTTATGAGACACCAGTTTAAACAGGAGAGTTAATGGTTCGAATTATTCTAGCGTTTAATATTCGTGAACCTCCGCAATTATTTCGACGAATTCAGCAGTCGGTATAACATCGTTACAACTTGTGTATCGAAAATGGTATGGTCTCCGATTTCAAAAATTCCCGGACAGAAATCTATTTCAGACATCAGAGAACATTTTTGGTTCCGTGTATGTCAGTCTATCTTTCGCTCGATTGTTGCGAACCACCATACCTTAAAAAAATTCTCGTCCGATTTTATTGAAATTTGGAGGGTAGGTCATAATTAGCCCATTGTTGGTCCTAAATAAGTATCAACCTTCTGTGCCCATTTGTTTCTCTTCCACATGCACACAAACATACATTTATTTACACCTAAACCTTCAAAAGTATCAATCTATTTTTTTATGAAATGTATATGGTTTGTTAAACGTAGCCCGCAGATAGCCCCAGATTAATTTCAGCTGTCTGCGCTTTTTAAATTTTGCAAAATTGATACTTAAAATGTACAAAACAAAACGGGGGAAAATTAAAAAAATTTGACAATGTATAAAATTTTTTGTGAATGTATAAAAATCATTAAAGTATCAGTAGAAGCGAAGAAGCTATGTGCCACATAAATTAGTAGACTATTTTTGTAATTGCGAAAAACAAAATATTTATTCATTCCTAAAAGTTATGTTTATGAACTGACTAAACCAAAAATATTCTTTTCCAATTGAAGGGGAATATTACGTTTGCCTAATAAACTTATATCCAGTCATTCCAATCGATTTGAGTTGAAATAACTCTCGGAAAATTCCCCGAATAACTCCCACCCGAAATAACAAGTGGGTGTAGAAAAAGCACTTTACCGATTTCACCAATTTCCGTGTCATTGCCTTTTATATTTCACTTCAAGTAATTTTGTCCATATATATATTTTTTATTTTTTGGTTATTCGTTTATTTTATGGGTCAGTGTTTTTATGAATTTAGAGTTATGAATGTTTTATTTTCCCCCGGTATAAGCATACGTTTGTGTTTTTTTTTTTAATCAACTATTTTACGAAACGGAATATATGAATGAAATAAAAAATTACAAAAGAGAATTATTTATGAATTACATATATCAGTTGAATTCATTTTTATATGTAGTCTGCCCTCTATACTTTGCTACATTTTTATTTAGAACCTTTCATTCACAATTCATTTAAGGCTTCAGTACATTGAATGAAGAATAACATGGCAGCTTATACGAGATCAAGAATAACAATTTTACCATTAAAATTTTAATCATTAAAAAACATTCATTTAACGTATAAATACGCTTAGAATAATTGTTCTGTCCGCCGTCAGTCCGTTCCTTTTAAGGTTTCGTTGTTAAACTAAAGAAAAGAAACCCTTATAGCTTCGTACCTGTGTCTGTCTGTCTGTAACTCTGTACAGTTCCAATACATTTTGAATTGAAATAGATAAAAACATGGAATTTTGCAGTATTAAAGAGCTTTTTGACGGGCACACAGGAAAAATATAGTGATCTCAAAATAACAGCTTTTTAAATCCAAAACAGTGGTTACGAATTTATTTTGTTTTAAATTTAAGGCGAACAAATGAAAGGTAAAAAAGAGTTAGGTAATTACAAACATGTATAACACTTGTGGAAATTGATTAATTTTCCATTCCATTTTGTCAAAATACATAAACATTTTGCGTGTTACCCTCCTAAAACCATATTTCTGCAGTTACAAAAATAAAACATTTTATGGTTGGCCCTAGAAAAAATATAAATAGCAATTAGATCTGATTAATTGTTTGCACATTTGTTTTTTTCTGCCCCCCTATCAAAGTGGTCTAGTGCGCAAGCCTATTTGTACCAGACGCGAAACGTCGCTCAGATATATATCCACAAATCAAACACTCCGACGACACGTCGCGGCGTAGCTAACATCGTATATAAGCGTACCTACGCAATTCTTTGTGGTCAGTTTTTGTGTCAGTACAGAAAGCTATTTTCGTACTTACAGCAATCGTAGCTAGCATAGCTTTCTGTGTGGCCTGATATGTGGAGCCACAACAATATTGTTAAATGTAAGGCCTCATTCACACTAGAGATTCCGGAATGCGATTCACGTATGCAAGATTCTAATGATTCCAAAAAGCTTATGGCCCCATTCAGACTACGATTCCGATATGCGATTCGTATGATATTCTCAAATCGGGCTAATTTTAATTTAGATGTCGATATTGTTAAATATAAAGGATTAGTGACGGGCTAGTTTTAATTTGGATGTCAATATTATTAAAGATAAGGGTTATGACGGGCTAGTTTTAATATTGATCTACAAATTGTTAATGGGCTTGTTTTAATTTGATATCAATGTATGGGTTAAAGGCAAGGTTTAGTAATTTGAAGGAACTAGATGATTGTCTGGGTGGTATTTGAGATTATTGGTGGTTTAATATAGATAAATGGTCTAGACCTAGATGAGTATGAGGGGTGACTACTGGCAGTACGCTGCCCTCAGAAGATAGAGCATTGCACTAGGACAGGAAGGCCTCATAGTGCATTGCACTGGGACATAAAGGCCTCATAGTGCCATTAATTTAAACCTACTCTAATCAACGACTTACTACTACCAACACGAACTCCGTTATCACACATTCAACTAACACGTCCTAACCTCTTAGCTCATATTTCAAACCCTGAAGCTGTAATATATCATGCTAAAACCGCATGTATGCAGATACCTGTTAGCTTTTAAAATTAATTTATTACTTCCCATTGTTTTGAATTCTCTTCTACCCACCGGATTTTCCGTCTAATTTTGAAGTTTAATAACCATTAAAATCCCTAAAATTGAATAACCGAATAAATATATTTTACTCTTGTGGTCAATAAATTGTAATTTATTACTTGTACTTTTTCTTTTGTATATTTTTTTTTTGGAAAATATCTTTCCTATAATTAATATAATCTTTATATTCTATTTAAATAAAAATGATTTTTTGTCTGTCTGTCTATCTGTCTGTCTGTCTGTCTGTCTGTCTGCCTATCTGTCTGTCTGTCTGTCTGTCTCTTATGCCTGCCTAAACCGTTCATCCGATTGCGATGAAACTTTGGGGAATGGTTGGACGCATTCCCGGGAAGGTTTCTGAGTTAGTAAAACTATGTTCCGATTTCGGTACACATGGCTACGGGGTACAAATGCCAAAGGAATGAAAACAATTAATAATGCATATCGTTGTAAAGCTCTTTAAGAGTACAGTAATGGTTGGACGCATGCCCGGGAAGGTTTCTGAGTTAGTAAAGCTACCTATGTTTAAATTTTGGTGCACAGGGGTACGGGGTAGAAATATCAAAGTAATGAAAACCTTTCATGATGCATATCATTGAAAAGCTTTTTAAGAGTACAGTAATTGTTGTTATGTACATTGTTCATGTCATACTTTTATTTAGGAGAGGGGTAAAATGGAAAATACAGGAAAAATATTTCTATAATCTATATCTATATAAATAATTATTTTTTTTTTTTTTATCTGTCGTTCTCTTATGCAATATGTATATTGTACAAGTATATGTATAGCAAATTGTTATGCTTTTTTTTTCATCTAAGGCAACAATGTTTCACTGAATAAATTATTTATAAGGTTTTTAAAGGTAGCAGCTATGTGTTTATTATAGGCGGTACGAAGTTCGCCGGGTCAGCTAGTATGATAAATAAATATAAATAATGCGTTACTCAGAAGGAAATCCAATAATTTGATGAAAATTTATTATAGGAAGCTACGTTAATTTAGATGTAGGTTTTACTTAATGTATCTATATGCAAATGCAACAAAACCGGCTTTAGTAGTACTTCAGTACTGGTGTCGACGAGTATAGAACTGTGAAAGAGAATGAGTCAGTGTATGAGTTAAGATAGGGGTTAAATGTTAAATCGAACTTTATTCCGAAATTGGCACTAGAAGTTAAAAAACAAGTTACTATTAGTGAAGGAGTCTTCTTTATTTATTCCTAATCCACTGATACTTCTATTCATTTGTAAAAGAATCTAATTTTGGTATATCTTTAAATTGTTACTCCCCTATGATTTTTGGAAAATAAATGGATATATTATTATATACATATATAAATTTATTACATTCTTTTGGGAGAAAGGATCACACTTCTGTCTTTATAAAGGGAATAACAGCCTTAAAAGAGAACATTGCGTACACCTCCTTCAATTTGTTACTCCCTTCTGTTTTTTAAAAGGGGAGTAACAGCCTAAAGTAGAACCAGTCTAAAGAAGAACATTCCGTACACCTCCTTTAGATTGTTACTCCCTTCTGGTTTTTATAAGGGGAGTAACAGTCTAGAAAAGTGTCCTAATTTTTCTTTTCATTTCACAATTATGTAAAGAACAATCCGTTTGATGATGAAATTGTTTTAATAATCGTTTATAATTATATAAATTAACGTTACCTGCTATTACCGTTTGACAATGTTGATATTGATCATTTCTATTCTTTAACCTGTTGCGGTCGATATGTAAACAACTTCATTTATTTCTATTGATAATAATAGATAAGCAGAAAGCCTTTATAAAACTAATTACATTACGTTAAATCCTTTAGCTTAACTTATCATAGAACTTAATTTAGTCCTTCTATATCACTTGCATAGATTAACTTCTTAAAAAGAATACATATATATTCAGAAAAATAATGAATGATATAAAACTGCAGTGTTTCACATAATAGAGTCCTGACTAAACAAAGATCTACCAAATAATCATTAATAATATAATTGACAACAAAGCGACTGACCCTTTTGAATGAAGGGTGTCAAACAAAAATAATATGCTATTGTTAATTTTATGTCTACAAAAAGTATTTAGTTATATATATATATATATATATATATATATATATATATATATATATATATATATATATATATATATATATATATATATATATATATATATATATATATATATATATATATATATATATATATATATATATATATATATATATATATATATATATATATATATATATATATAGTTATATTCTATCTGTATAATAGTTGTTTTGTTTTGATAAATAATGTCAATGTCGACAGCAAAATTAGTTGTGTTTAAGTCAGGGTTATCTGTAATACTTTTCATCGTTGTTTGGCCCTTTTATAAGTTTGTGACATTCTATTAAAGATGAAGTAACTTTATTTTTTTCCTTTTTCTATTTATTGAATATAGTCATGGAAAGGGCTGGTATTATAAGACATCCTGATGGAAGGACCCTTCCAAGCTACTATAGGGTTGTTCTGAGTTGACACTCAAGGGCCTCTAGACCTGCCAATCCTTAGTTCTTTTATTGTCCATCACCCTGTCGCTTTTTAAAAAAACTTTTTTATTGATTCAGACCTTTTTGTTTGGCTATTGTACTTTTTTTTATACATGTATATAACAAAGATAAGAGATAAAATATTCTATCAATGGAAGAAAAAATGTTTAATAATTTTTATGAGAGTTAATAAATGTCACATTTGGTAGTAACATAAATAAATTTGTCGTTATTAGAACTTAATAGAGGTTTGAGGATTATTTTTCATTCAAAATAGTTTAGAGATGTTATTGTGGGTAAATATTTGCTAGGCATCAATGTAAAGATTTAGGATTAAAATAGTTTAGAGATGTGATTGTGGGTTAATATTAGCTGGTCATCAATGTTAAGAAATACGATTATAGTAGTTTAGAGATGTGATTGTGGGCTAATATTTGCTAGTCATCAATGTAAAGATGTAGTATTAAAATAGTTTTGAGATGTGATTGTGGGTTAATATTTGCTAGGCATCAATGTAAAGATGTAGTATTAAAATAGTTTAGAGATGTGATTGTGGGCTAATATTTGCTATTCATCAATGTAAAGATGTAGTATTAAAATAGTTTTGAGATGTGATTGTGGGTTAATATTTGCTAGGCATCAATGTAAAGATGTAGTATTAAAATAGTTTAGAGATGTGATTGTGGGTTAATATTAGCTGGTCATCAATGTTAAGAAATACGATTATAGTAGTTTAGAGATGTGATTGTGGGCTAATATTTGCTAGTCATCAATGTAAAGATGTAGTATTAAAATAGTTTTGAGATGTGATTGTGGGTTAATATTTGCTAGGAATCAATGTAAAGATGTAGTATTAAAATAGTTTAGAGATGTGATTGTGGACTAATATTTGCTAGTCATCAATAATAAGATGTAGGATTAAAATAGTTTAGAGATGTGATTGTTGGTTAATATTTGTTTGTTATCAATGTTAAGATGTAGGATTAAAATAGTTTAGAGATGTGATTGTGGATTAATATTTGCTGGTCATCAATGTTAAGATATAGGATTAAAATAGTTTAGAGATGTGATTATTGGTTAATATTTGTTAGTTATCAATGTTAAGAAATAGGATTAAAATAGTTTAGAGATGTGATTGTTGGTTAATATTTGTTAGTTATCAATGTTAAGATGTAGGATTAAAATAGTTTAGAGATGTGATTATTGGTTAATATTTGTTAGTTATCAATGTTAAGAAATAGGATTAAAATAGTTTAGAGATGTGATTGTGGATTAATATTTGGTGGTCATCAATGTTAAGATATAGGATTAAAATAGTTTAGAGATGTGATTATTGGTTAATATTTGTTAGTTATCAATGTTAAGAAATAGGATTAAAATAGTTTAGAGATGTGATTGTTGGTTAATATTTGTTAGTTATCAATGTTAAGAAATAGGATTAAAATAGTTTAGAGATGTGATTGTTGGTTAATATTTGTTAGTTATCAATGTTAAGATGTAGGATTAAAATAGTTTTGGAACATGATTTTTGGTTAATATTTGTTAGTTATTAATGTTATGACACTGGATTAAAATAGTTTAGACATGTTATTGTTGGATAATATTTGTTAGTTATCAATGTTAAGATGTAGGATTAAAATAGTTTATTGATGTGATTGTCGGTTAATATTTGTTAGTTATCAATGTTAAGATGTAGTATTAAAATAGTTTAGAGATGTGATTGTGGGCTAATATTTGCTAGTCATCAATGTAAAGATGTAGGATTAAAATAGTTTAGAGATGTTATTGTGGCTAATATTTGCTAGTCATCAATGTTAAGAAATAGGATTAAAATAGTTTAGAGATGTTATTGTGGCTAATATTTGCTAGTCATCAATGTTAAGAAATAGGATTAAAATAGTTTTGAGATGTGATTGTGGGTTAATATTTGCTAGTCATCAATGTTAAGAAATAGGATTAAAATAGTTTTGAGATGTGATTGTGGGTTAATATTTGCTAGTCATCAATGTTAAGAAATAGGATTAAAATAGTTTAGAGATGTGATTGTGGATTAATATTTGCTAGTCATCAATGTTAAGAAATAGGATTAAAATAGTTTTGATTGTGGGTTAATATTTGCTAGTCATCAATGTTAAGAAATTGGATTAAAATAGTTTAGAGATGTGATTGTGGATTAATATTTGCTAGTCATCAATGTTAAGAAATAGCATTCAAATATTTTTAGTTGTGATTTTGGGTTAATATTTCAAGTCATTAATGTTAAGAAATAGGATTTAAGTAGTTTAGAGATGCTATAGATTTGCTAGTCATTAATTCTAAGATGCAGGATTGCAATTGTTTGGAGATGTGATTAGAGTAATTGAATTTACGTCATAGAAAGTGTTTTGCATGTGGTCTATTTTTATTTGAGTAAACACCTTAGAGACTGGTAGTCTATAGGGTAGGTCAATGTAACAATGTAAGCTTTGCCTGCATGGGAATGGTTATCCTGGTAATCTAATGAGGTCAAAACAATAATACATCTTGCTATTTAAGTGATAGACCACGTTTTATTACTCCAATAATGAAGTAAGTAGAATTTAGTTATCTCTAGAATTATCTAAAATGTGCAAGACAATGTCTAGTTCAAAGTTCCAGTTTTTACTTTTCCTCACTACCTATAGTAGGAAAAGTATTGTAAAAAAATAGAAATAAACAAATAATTAAGAAGTAGTCATTTTAGTAATAATGTGAACGCAAGAATTTCCACTACTTGAGTAATGACTATAAAACAACATTTGAAAAAAAAAAAAAAATGAATTTACCTACTTATTCTTTTACAAAAGTTAATGGTTGTACTGTTGGATGAATAAACAAAGCTCTCGCCTGTTAACACTAATTATAAATTAATTTAATTAGTAATATATTAATTATTTCAAACTAATGATCTCATCATGGAGATGGGTAAAGTGTCCGGAACTCACATCGGGAAGAAGATTTTAAATTTTTCTGTTAAAAAATCTTAAAATTCATTCGGGAAATATATGTTTGCTGGCTTTCCTTAAAAATCAGATCATTTCATTGATAACTTGTTTGTCTTATTCATTATTCATCATTAATATGAATGAAATGCAAAGAGCTATCTATTGCCTTCAGTGAACTTCAATGATAATATGAGATCCTAGACGTTCTTTTTATAAAGCAGAAGTTATTAGTTCCGTTATTTTTATCAATTTCAACAATAAATATATAATTTAATGTAAATCAAGTATGTCATGTGTATATTGACAGACAATTCCTGTTTAACAATAGTATTGTGACAAGATATAGGATGTTACAATCATCTTTGCAAGTTTTTCAAATCATATTACACCATATTGAATTTCTTTTTAAATATTTCTCGATGGCCCTTTTCTAAATTGGGAAATATTTCAAACCTTATTTAATTAAAGTGTTATCTACATAAGGTTTATTCAAAAAAGGCTTCCAATTGGAGCATTTATATAATCTCTACTCCCATTCTATATGTCCTCTGTGATCGATTTTGTTTTCAATGAATTTTCCCCCCTTCAATTTCATTATATTATACATCTCTGTTCTAACTATTAGTACATTGAAATGTACTATCCACGATACTAGAGGCAAGGATAATTGAAACTTTAAATAAGATGAAAATCATTTATATTGTCATAAATAAAATTATTGCTCCTAAAAATAAATTGCCAACTAGTGTGACACATAGCTTTCTCGCGTTCTACTTATTGATATTTTGCTTTTTTGACACATTATTGTCTAATTTAATTAATTTTCCCCCTCTTTTGCTTTAACAAAAATGAAAGAATTCACAAAGCTATGTGATCGTTCTGGAGAACGAAAAATTTTGATGTCTCCGAAATCAAGAAAACTCTCAAGACAGAAATTCGCGTTTCAGACATCAGGAAACATTTTTTTCTGTCGGTCATTTAATTTTGATAGAAATCTATGTTTACTTCAATTCTAAAAGAGGGAAAATTCAAAACCGATAATGAGGTGAAGAGGAATTTAATAGTACATTACGCGTCGAGTGCGGAAAGTAGCATTTTGCATGCGAGTGTGGAGTTTGCACCCGAGCGATAGCGAGGGTGATAAAACCACACGAGCAATGCAAAATGCCGTTTTCGCACGAGTTGCGTACCGTACTTTATCTACGATTGTTAGATTTAAATAATAAATACAGAAAAAAATAAACTTGCTGTATGTAAGTTCGTATCTCTCTCTTGATAAAGATGGCATTAATTCTTGAGTTGTATTTTTTTCCGAATTAATTATTTCTGGAGGAGTATTATTCTCCACATTTTCGTCAAAGTCACTTGATTCACTCATTGTTTTTCACTAAAAACTCGATATAAACAGTTACTTAATAAAAGAACAGCAAATTAGTTTTGTTAAATGTAAACAAACTCGCTAATCGTGCGTAAAGCTGAAGAATTCCTCTTCTTTACCGCCCAAGGGTGGTAAAGAAGAGGAATTCTCCAGAACTATGAGACGCGCATGCGCAATGAATACAAGTACGAAAAAGAATCACTTTCTACGCATCTAAACAAAGATATAATGTTTATATTTCGTATCAATAGTAGATAAAAGTATTTACTAATAAATAAGTGTTGATGTTTATTACATATATTGTAATAACATCAATGTTATTTATGTCTTGTTATGTACATTGTTATGTAATAACATAACAAATAAAAAGTAAATTAAATAAATGGTAAATATGCTCTTGAACACCCACCAATATTTTTAAGTGTCCGATTGACTCCGGGTTTTTTTTAAACTGTTCCTTTTTACAATTTAACAACTTTTAACCTGGCACTATTTCGGTAAAGTGGATACTTTTTTAAAAAGAACATAAATTAAAATCAAATTATAATTATAATTAACTACGGAAAACAGACAGTGAAAAATACACTCTAGGGCCGGGATTTGAACCACGGGTCTCCTGTAGTTCCAGTACAGATGGTCTTACCAACTAAGCTACGCAGGAGAATGATTTTTCACTGCCGTAAAAAGATAACTAGTCCCGAATCCAAGCTTTCAATATTCATACACATTTAGAAAGTCAAAATTTATGACATTAGAACTAAACCGAGAATTAACGCTTATAATAATTATAAAGTACTCAATTAGTATACCTGTACCTTGTACAATCAATTCGAAATTCAATTTTTAAGATTTTTGGTAGTTTTCATACTATGGAAAGTTTAAATTCTAATTTAAATCAAATTATAATTATTATTAACTACGGGAAACAGACAGTGAAAAATACACTCCAGCGCCGGGATTTGAACCACGGGTCTCCCGTAGTTAATTATAATTATAATTTGATTTAAATTAAAATTTAAACTTTCCGTAGTATGAAAACTACCAAAAATTTAAAAATTGAATTAAAAAAATTTAAATGTGAAATATCCACTCACGTATATACGGGAAATGTTGGGAACCCGGGGGATTTTAAGGGTGGGGGATTCGCTCAGGATAGCTAAAATCCTTGAAATTGGATGCACACTGCACACAAAACCACACGATAATCTTCATAAATAATTGTTTTACTTATTGAAAAAAAAATCGTTTAATTAAACTCGTATAAATCCGTCGGCCATTATTATACACAATGATATCAGTCAATAATAATGTACAATCGATATATTTGGCAATGTACTCGAGATATATCGATAGACGTAAGAGGAAGTGTGTTCAAAAAATCATCAGTCTAATTTTAGCGGTAAAGTCGGAGCTCTTCATACTATAACACCTCAGTTAATCTAATATACTTTCGGACAACCGAATACACACTTTCTTTTATAAAAGTGTGATATTCCTTCGTCCCAAAGCATATTGGAATGAATATCCCTTTGTCTTATTAGGTAGTTAGACTTAAGGTATATCAACTCTCCTGTATATTTCCTTTGTCTTATTAGGTAGTTAGACTTAAGGTATATCAACTCTCCTGTATATTTCCTTTGTCTTATTAGGTAGTTAGACTTAAGGTATATCAACTCTCCTGTATATTTCCTTTGTCTTATTAGGTAGTTAGACTTAAGGTATATCAACTCTCCTGTATATTTCCTTTGTCTTATTAGGTAGTTAGACTTAAGGTGTATCAACTCTCCTGTATATTTCCTTTGTCTTATTAGGTAGTTAGACTTAGGTATATCAACTCTCCTGTATATTTCCTTTGTCTTATTAGGTAGTTAGACTTAAGGTATATCAACTCTCCTGTATATTTCCTTTGTCTTATTAGGTAGTTAGACTTAAGGTATATCAACTCTCCTGTATATTTCCTTTGTCTTATTAGGTAGTTAGACTTAAGGTATATCAACTCTCCTTTTATTTCCTTTGTCTTATTAGGTAGTTAGACTTAAGGTGTATCAACTCTCCTGTATATTTCCTTTGTCTTATTAGGTAGTTAGACTTAAGGTATATCAACTCTCCTGTATATTTCCTTTGTCTTATTAGGTAGTTAGACTTAAGGTATATCAACTCTCCTGTATATTTCCTTTGTCTTATTAGGCAGTTAGACTTAAGGTATATCAACTCTCCTGTATATTTCCTTTGTTTTATTAGGTAGTTAGACTTAAGGTATATTAACTCTCCTGTATATTTCCTTTGTCTTATTAGGTAGTTAGACTTAAGGTATATCAACTCTCCTGTATATTTCCTTTGTCTTATTAGGTAGTTAGACTTAAGGTATATCAACTCTCCTGTATATTTCCTTTGTCTTATTAGGTAGTTAGACTTAAGGTATATCAACTCTCCTGTATATTTCCTTTGTCTTATTAGGCAGTTAGACTTAAGGTATATCAACTCTCCTGTATATTTCCTTTGTCTTATTAGGTAGTTAGACTTAAGGTATATCAACTCTCCTGAATATTTCCTTCGTCTTATTAGGCAGTTAGACTTAAGGTATATCAACTCTCCTGTATATTTCCTTTGTCTTATTAGGTAGTTAGACTTAAGGTATATCAACTCTCCTGTATATTTCCTTTGTCTTATTAGGTAGTTAGACTTAAGGTATATCAACTCTCCTGTATATTTCCTTTGTCTTATTAGGTAGTTAGACTTAAGGTATATCAACTCTCCTGTATATTTCCTTTGTCTTATTAGGTAGTTAGACTTAAGGTATATCAACTCTCCTGTATATTTCCTTTGTCTAAATAACTATTACGATGAAGAGATATAATATAGTCAAATGTACATTGGGACAAAAGAATATCACACTTTTGTATATGAAAGTGTGATATTAGTTTGTCCCAAAGCATATTGGACTAGATATCTCATTGTATTAATAGGTATTAAGACTAATTTATATAAACTTTACATTATTTATTCCTTTGTGTAAATATCTATTACGATAAATATAAGATGTGGGTTTTTTATTGTGTATACTTGAAACCTGAAGAAACAATAGTTATTTATGTTACTAGGCAGTAAAATGGAATTGTTCTGACAATTTTTTAAGTTTTGAGTTTCGAGTCGAAGGCGAGAATAGGCTAAACAAATATACTGCAGATGCGAAGCCGAGTCAAGAAAATTACATGTTGACTGACGAGGCGAAGCCGAGGCAGGAAAATTTTAATTACCTGCTAAGGTGTAACCGAAGCAGGTAATATTTAAACGAGTCGGGAATGTTTCCTTTGCTGCATAGTTTCATACAATATTTTATCTACTAACGGCAGAAAAATTACACCAATTATTACATTCCCTTTTTAATGTACATATAAAAGATTTAAAGAAATTCAAGTTGTAAATAAAACGAAAGTTTGAGTCATCAAGAAAACAAAACAAAGGCAAATGAATTCAGTGTATCTACTTATTTCTATTAACAGCTGTTTTTTATCTTAATTTTTAGCGTTTTGTTTTAAAATAATCACTGTAAAATTATAAAATTTGTTTTTATTACTATAATTATTTAAGTTATTTTCAAAAAAGATGTAAATATTTAGCAGAATATTACGCTAAAATATATAAAAATTAACAATGTGGGAGTTTTTATAACCTGCGATGGAGTAACCTTTTTGTAGTAAAATTTTCTTAAAATGTTACAGCCTGTTTGTTATTTTGCTGTCACTTTGAACTTTTGTCGACACTTTGAACTTTTTCTGACACTTTGATATTTTGCTGACACTTTATTATTTTGCTACGTGCTTTTTGACGTGTTACAAAAGAATCAAGAAAAATGCCATTTTGCAGATTGAAAACAGTACAACAATGCTTAATTTTGCTGCCGTGAGTAGATATATAAGTTTTTTTCGTTATCAGTAGTTGAAAAGTAGTTAAAATATAAGACGTAAGAGTTAAAGTAGTGGTGAGGCTTTGAGTAGGTAATTAAGTCAATTCGTGAGTGGAGTTTAAAAGACGTAAAGCTTTGGAACCGTGTAAGTAAGTAGCAAGGAGGAAGCTATAAGCTATAGATTCCAGAGGAAAACCTTTACCTTAAGTAACCAGCCCTTAATCTCTTCCTTATCTCTTTCAAACCTTAACAAAGTCAGCCCTTAAAGTAAATGCTAAGTGTCCCCTTAAAACGACTTATATTTTTTTTTTTTTTCTGTTTATTTTTTCTTCGTTATACTAAACTATTATATGAGTAAATAAGTCCTTCAAACTTACTCCAATGGATAATGTAAATTGTCTCTCCAATATAAACTAATTTGTTTATTTTAAATTACAAAGCAGCTTTCAGCATTCATAGGGTCTTCATCAGTGCCGGAATTTATAAGAAGTAGAGTTGCATTATATAAATGAAAAGTTAATGATTAAGTCCATAAAAAACTTTATGTCTGAGATCAAGGTATAACACTAATACGGACTCTCCGACATTACCTTGATATCCAACATGAAGTAGACTAGACTCAATCATTAACTTTTCATTTATACAATGAATCTCTACTTCTTCTACATTCCGGCACTGATGACTGCCTTATGAAGATTGAACGCTTCTTTGTAATCTATATATATAAAATCCAAATACCACTCACTCACTTACTCACTTACTCACTGACACATCACGATATCTCTGAAACCACTTGACCTATGACCATGAAATTTTATAGGTGTGTCCTCTTACCTCTTAGGTGCTCGCTAAGAAATATTTTTTAAAATCCACCATCTTGAATCAAGATGGCGGCCATTTATATACAAAATTCGAAAAGATGATATCTCCGGAACCAATCGCACTAGAACATTGAAATTTAGAAGTTAGCTTCCTTTTATAAAGTTAGTAACTTTTGATAAATGGTTTACCAATCGGGAATTTTGATTCAAGATGGCGGCCATATATATATTTAAGTCAACGTATCTGTCTATGTTCGTTTTACAAATCTACAGTTTTAGTCTGATCTCGATGAAAGTTTGCACACTTGACCTCCAAAGCAAGGGGAAAATCAAGGTCTACATGTATTTTCGAAATTTAAACTTTGGTACACAGGGGTACGGGGTACAAGTAATGAATACGGGGTCAAAGGAATGGATACCCTTCATGATGCATATCGTTGAAAAGCTCTTTAAGAGTACAGTAATTGTTGTAATGTACAGTTTTGTCATATTTTCATTTAGGAAGGGGTAAAATGGATAAATATAGCTATGTCTTATATGAAAAGAAGAGTGTCCGTGGGTATGTCTTTTATACAAGTCTACAGATTTATCCCAATTGAATGAATATTTACACACTTTTCCTTCAAAGCAAGGGGGAGGTCACTGTCTACATGAATTTTCGAAATTTAAATTTTGGTACAAATGATGATGGGGTACAAGTAATGAATACCCTTCCAGCTAAATAAACAAATTAGCCAGTTTACGTGGCAGACAATTTATAATATTGCTTAAAATTACCTCCATAGACGCTCCCATACTTACAACTTCCAAATGGATTAATAAGGAGTTATGAAATAATATTTGTCACCCAGTGAGGGGCGTAAGGTACACCCCCGCTGCCCTCACTAATCCTATAGAGAGTTTTTTGGATGGGTTCCCGTTGAGTTCGTATTATTACTAATTGTCTCAAGTAAGGCATGAGACTAATCTGACTTTTTATTAATTTATTATTTTCTTTTTTACTTTTCCTCACTACCTATATTAGGAAAAGTATTGTTTTCACCAAACAATTTTTTTTCGAGATTTCAATGGAATTATCCGTTTTAGGTGTTTTTAAGACCTCCTGAGTGGTTTTCAGCATGACGTCTGTATGTATGTGTGTTATCATTGTAGCGCCCAAGGTATTTAACTTAGAGAGTTGAAACTTCAGTCCTTAATTCGGCAGAAAAATCAGTCCTTAATTGCAGTGGTGCCGCCCGGAAAATCAACTTTTTCCTCCATCTTGAACCCAGTTTGCTGAGTCAGCAAAAATTAAAAAAAAAAAATCGTAATAACTCAAAAATGGTCCTGATCGAGTTGAAAATTGGCACGAATGTACCTCCATGTATGACAAACAAGCCCACCAAATTCATTTTGTTATTGGCCGCCATTTTGAAGTTATCATTTTTTGAATTTGTAAACTTTGACGGTTAATGATACCGAAAGTATAAATAGGTTGCATATAGCATATCGTTGGAACCGGAAAAAATTAAGGAACAAATATAAAAAAAAAAACCGATGAAATTCCATTAATTAGTTTATAAGTTATAAGCAAATATAATTATTTATAAGTGCGATAATTTTGATGACGTCAAAGTTTGCTTACATCTGTCGAAATTCCGCTAAACTTCAAATAATTAAATAAAATATAGATATTAAAAATAAGGTTTTTTTTAAGAATGATAATAAATCAGTTAGTTCAGAACGGTCACCCATCCAAGTACTGTGACCACGTCTAATGCTGCTTCCTGCAGGAAGCAGCATGCGAAAGTGGCCTCTGAAGTGAGGAAAAGTTCCAAGGTACAGGTGGTTCCAAGGTTATACGGGTTACCTGATTTTGTTTTCTTATTCTTTAATATTTACATATTGGGCCCCATGTTTAAAAAAGATTCGATAGTACAAAAATTCTTTTAAAATGTAATTTTTGCTAGTTTTACATTATATTCTCTCTATTTTAAGCTTATTTTCATATAAATGAGGTTTCACTGGGAATCGAACCTAGTATATCTCACTTAAAAAAAAAAAAAAAAATATATATATATATATATATATATATATGTATATATATATATATATATATATATATATATATATATATATATATATATATATATATATATATATATATATATATATATATATATATATATATATATAATAGATATTACGTGTCAAATTGAATGCAAGTGGTGCATAAAGTTTTTTAATATAATACAAGATAAAAGGTTTTATATTTCCCACGATTTGACAACATGCTAGGAATTTTAAATTATCATTTCAATGAAATACAATTCTTCTATTGTTTACTGTTGCTTTGTATTTCTATTGTAGAGGAAATTAAATAATAAAAGTCTCAAATTTACATACTGGAATAATTAATTGATAATATTGAAATAAGAGAGTTTAATAAACTATTATTTTTTTATTATATATTATTTTTTATAGCTTTTCATTGGTTAGTGGCTTATCAGTTAAAGTTAATTCCTTTAAGTAAGTGAAGACAGAGGAAGGTAATTGTTTAATTATGATGTAAAGAAAACGTTTATAATGGCTTAGTGTATTTTTATTATACACTTTTTGATAAAAGACAGATAAAAAATCACACCTTCGCTTCTTTAGTCATCATAGGAAAGTACAAGGAGGGGGACGGGGGGGGGGGCAGTAAATAATATAATGGCACATATGAATGATTAATAACTCACATAAGAAAAAGTAAATAAATTAAACAATGATTTGCCTTATAAGTAAAACATCTCGTATTGTGCGCTAGATAGCTATTTGCTACAATAATTGCTAGAATATTTGTATAATATTATCGTATTTTGATTATTAGGGTCCGTAGGCAAAACCAAGGACCCTTATATTTTCCTGCGTGTGTCTGTCCGTCCGTCCTGTCGCGTGCTCTCACGACTACACCTTTCGTCCGATCACTTTGAAATTTGGCATGTATGTGTCTTGTACCTACACACATATTTTAAAAATATAGCGACTTAAAAAAATATTTTTTTAAAAAATTGGGGTAAGAAAACTTAAGGGTTACAATTTTTTTTTTTTCGACACCGTGAGGGGTATCATATGAAAGGGTACGTCGAGCTTATTACAAAAATATATAATTGTTTGGATATAACTTTGATAGGGCGAGCGTAGGCAAGTTTGAAGTGGGTGTGAAACGTGCCCCCCCCTCTCTATCTCGCTTATGTGAAGTGCAAAAAATCTGAACAAATTCCTGAACATTCTTCAACCAAAAGTAAAGATACCACTTTTTGGAAATTTCGAAAAAAATATTTTATTTTTTATTGACAAAATACGTTTTTTTATAATTATGGTCTTTCCGATGTATTTATATGGCTGTTGTCTGGTTCAGTGGCAAAAAAATACTTTATCAGAGTGTGTTTTGAGAATATCAGACCCTTAGAATAGTTCAATGTAAGCTTTTTAGCATTTTAAAAAAACACTGTTTATGGCCTACGGACCCTCGCTGTGTGCTGACTAGCACACACTTGACCTGTTTATTTTAATAGTAGGTTTTGGGACTTACCTAAAAAATATTCTTCCAATTTTACATGAGTCCAGATGGCAACTGAAACAAACAGAGAATATTAAAATACGTATAATTACACACCTTTATTTAACTTAAAATAATGTTAAATTATATACATATAGCAATTCAAATTATTGTCTGGTCTCGGAATCTTGTGACCTAAATTTTGCTCATTCCCTGATAACCTAGAAAGCACAGATTATTGTATTTCCGATAGCAATACAAAAATCAATTTTACAAAATAATTTGTGCTTTTGATAAATCAATCAATATCCACATTTATAAGAAGAAAGTTTTTGCGATAAATTGCGACAAAATTTGTAAATATACTTTTTTAAAAATACAAGAGGAATATGTTTCTTTGTAAAACCAAAAATGATAAGTCTAGAAAATAGACTGCCAATTGGTGTGGCACTTAGCTTCCTCGCATCTTATCCACGTACTTCATTGATTTTATCCTTTTACAAGTCATTATTGTCAAATTAGTTTCATTGTTTCCCCCGTTTTATTTTTAATCTGTCGAAATTGTTTAGATTTTTTACACGAATTAAAGTATCAATGTAGCAAAAGTTAAAGAGCGCAGACGGTTCAAATTAATCTGGGTCTATCTGCGGGTTACTTTCGATAAACAATAAAAGTTTCATACAAATCAGATAAGTACTTTTGAAGCTATAGGTGTAAATAAATGTATGTTTGTGCGCATATGGATTAAGATTATATATAATCAAATATTATATTTGAAATAATTATTTATACAATATCTAATTTATAAGATTTGAAATGACCAAATAAACAATAACACTACATACTATTCTAAAAAATACTATTCTGCGTCAAAATGACCTACAAAAGATTTACGTGTAAGACTAAACAGGAGTCAAAATGATTCAGTGGCTGCAAAAAAACAAACGATATGTCCACTTTAGAATCTGAATGTGGAACTGATAGAAGTGTAAAAGGGTCATTCAAGGGTGGGAGTTCTGTGTTTTACAGACACCGTGCATTCGTAGTATAAAAAAAAAAATGGGAGTCATTTTGACTCCAGGTTAGCTTTCTAGGGTTAATTGAAAAATATAGATTTTGCTGAATATAGATAAACTGCTGAACTATTTATATAAATACTGCATTATACATGTGCAACATGATGGTTTATAATGTCGTACTTTGTCATAAGTTATGACATCTTTAATAATGTATGCACTTATCAGTACATGCACACATTGCCGAATGCTTTTTGGAAAATTACAATAAAGAGATGGCTTCGATAGTTAAGGCTGGATATTTGAATGTAAAACTCGAGGGAGGTTTTATTGCGGACATGGGGTTCATGTTCAGTGTCTCGCATGCACGACCATGAAGCTCCATCCAACCATACTACAAAGATAAAAAACACAATACAATATCAGTCTGGTTATATTTTCAGCAACGTTGTTTTAATTCGCTTTCACTCATCCTGCTTTTTTATATAAAGCAGAGGAAATTTAGTGCTCATCTGAAATTTCAATTCAAACGGAAAAAAAAAATTCTAATCAGTGTCTGGTATCTTGTAATCCCCGGGATTTGAACAAATCTGTTATGGGAGATTTAACTCATGTGCTAGATTGCTTTTAATGGAAATAATTTATTTTTAGTTTAGAAATAAATATATTAGGGATTAGTATATATCCAAGAGATTTTTACCATTCACTGACATCACGGTTCAAACAGCAATTATTGAGTTGAGCGAAGCGAAGCTCTTATACTACACTTTGCATTTGTTTGGACGCATACTCCTCCTCAACGGCTGAACCAATCAGCACAAAATTTGAGCACGGTCAATGTGACCAACCACAGGAAGGTATAAATCTGAAATAGTCCAAATTGATACACAGGAGAACAGGGTACAGGGTACAAAAGTCCCCTCCTGAACGGTTGAACCGATCCGCACAAAACTTGGCATGGTCAATGTGACCAACCAGAGGAAGGTATAAATCTGAAATGGTCCAATTTGGTACATAGGGGTACGGGGTACAAAAGTTTCCTCCTGAACGGCTGAATCGATCCGCACAAAATTCGGCACGGTCATAGTGACCAACCACAGGAAGGTATAAATCTGAAATGGTCCAAATTGGTACACAGGAGTACAGGGTACGGGGTAAAAAAGTTTCCTCCTGAACAACTGATCCGATCCGCACAAATTTGGCATGGTCAATGTGACCAACAAGAGAAAGGTATAAATCTGAAATGGTCCAAATTGGTACACAGAGGTACGGGGTATATGCCCTTCATAATGCATGTCGTTGGAAAGCTCTTTAAGAGTACAGTTATTGTTGTTATGTTCACTTTTGTCATGTTTTCATTGAAAAGGGGGTCAAATAGAAAAACAAGGAAAAAAATCTTATTTTAATTAAAAATTAATAATATTACTATTTTTGATCCGATTTCAGCTGTTTATAAATAAATCATTTCAAGATAAAAAGATTAAATTTTCTGTTGAATCGTATGTAATGTTGATAATATAATTGTTATTGTTATATAATATATAATGTTAGTGAAAAAAAATATAGTTCCGAATTTTTTTACTTCACATAAATGACAACCATCTAGAGAGCTGATCTTAAACCTATAAAAGGACAAATCTTTGTACAACGGATCTCCCCAACACCAAATCTAAACCGTGACATCGATATATTTAAAATAATATAAATAATATAATCGATAAATAATATAATCGATATTTTCTGTTTTGCTGTCATTCAATGTTTATCTATCACAAATTTGAGACCCGTCAAAATGAAGATTGCGTATATATGGGACATGGCAAAACAAATAAAATAACTTGCGGATTTTTTTCCGAACTAACTTTCCGTACAGCAAAATTTGCTGAAAACCAATTAAATTCTGCTGAAAGATGGCTAAAAGTATTAAAATAATGCATTGTCATCGTGTTCTGAGCTATGCTAAAAGTTTCAAATGTCTAGCTATTCGGGAAGTTAGTTAGAAATCGATTGCCAGATTTGTACCGGACAAACAAACAAACAAACAAGAAAGCAAGCTAATAAAAACGTAGTAAAATGTTTATTGTTTAAGATTAAAATTCACGCTCAGCTCAATATTGCAAGCAAACAACTGCATTGCACACCTAGTAATCTATTCAAAGTCATATAGGTAGCAACAGACAGACCGATGCAGACACATAGGTGTGATTGCAACGATATGTATTCATCATACCGATCTTAGTAAAGTTTTTTAAGAATATTGCTTCCAAGCTTACGGAAGACAACGGAAGCTATGTGATCGTTCTAAAATATGAAAATATTTTGTCACCGATTCTCAAAAATTCCATTACAGAAATCCGTTCTAGATATCATGAAACATTTTTAGTGCCTCGTCTGTCTGTAGCTCAATTTTTGCGAGCCAACATATCTTAAAAACTAGACGTCCGATTTTAATGAAATTCGAGTGGTTAGTCATAATTAGCTCATTGTTGGTTCCATATAAGTTTCAACCTTATGCACTCATTTGTTTTTCTTCAACAATCGCACAAACATACATTTATTTGCACCTATATCTTCAAAAGAACTATAATTTTTTGTTTATGTAATTTGAATGGTTTGTCGAAAGTAGACCGCAGATAGCACCAGATTAATTTCAACCGCCTATACGCTCTTTAGCTTTTGCTTGATTGTTACTTTAATTCAAGGAGAAAATCACATCAATTTTGATATATTAAAAAAAGGGGGGGGGGGGGGGGGGAAACAATAGGCACTTTTTTACTTTAGCACCCCCCTTGGTTCTAAACAATAGTCTGTCCTATAAAAGTCTCAAAGGTTTGTGTGTTTTCCTCCGACATTGAGACTCTTGGGGCAGTTTTATATTTAATATTCCTTTATCTTAGTAGTTGATTAGACTAAGGGATATTATCACAATTATACACAAGTGTGATATTCCTTTGTCCCAAGGTACATTGGAATAAATTGCCCTTCGTCCTAATAGTAATCTAGCCTAAGGAATATATCGATGGTGTTGCGCCAAAAGGGCCAATCTGAAAAAATCCACAAGGGCCAATCTGCAACTAATATCACGTTGTTTTTTTTATTTATTATTAATAAAATAAATTTGGTTATATTGACTTATTAATTAGGTATCCAAGTATATTTTAAATGAATAAAAATATAAATAAGGCATTAAAATATCAATTTTTCATTATAGCATTTCAAGTTTTAGAATTCAAATAGAAAATGCAGATTGGCCCTTTTGGCGCAACACCATCGAATATGCTCCTCTGTATATGTTCCTTTGTCTAAATAACTATTAATACAAGGGGATATAGGGGGGCGCTTAAGTAAAAAAGTACCAACAATTAAAATAATTTGAAAATAAGGGCTTGTAAAAGCATAAAATCAATAAAGTATGTGATAGGATTCAAGGAAGCTATGTACTACACTAATTGACAATCTATTTTTATTTGTGTGTATATATTGTATATTAACTAAATTTAAATATCTAACTTTGTTTCTTATCTAATACACGTATAATAATTTATGATTTCACTGGATATAATGACAGCACAAAATAATATCATAATTATCACGTTTAAGATACTTTTTGACTCACTCTTTTCCGCACCCATTCCAAAGAAACTATGAATTGTTGACTCATTCGAAGATTAGTTTCTTAAACGGTGATGTTTGATATAAGTGACTTCATAGAGCAGGAGATAATTCTACAGAGTTACGTAATATTTGATATAAATTAAACGCAGTAGAGTTCAAACTTGCTCAGATGGATAAATTGACACTTGACCATTACAAAACTTGACAATGACATGATCTTACAACATGATCTCACAACATGATCTTACAACATGATCTCACAACATGATCATAGGCGGTCGACTAACATATAATTCCAAGTTTCATTCAACATCGCTTTATTTCATATAACATAGACTTCTACTGGTAAAGTAATAGGTATTGTAACATAGACAAGCTACTATAAAATGCCTAATAATAGTACATTGTGCGTCGAGTGCGGAAAGTAGCATTTTGCATGCGAGTGCGGAGTTTGCACTCGAGCGACAGTTACTTTAATAAAAGAACAGCAAATTAGTTTTTTTATATGTAAACAAACTCGCTAATCGTGCGTAAAGCTGAAGAATTCCTCTTCTTTACCGCCCTAGGGTGGGAAAGAAAAGGAATTCTTCAGAACTATGGGACGCGCTTGCGCAATGCATACAAGTACGTAAAGAATCACTTTCTACGCATCTAAACAGATATACAATGTTTATATTTCGTATCAATCGTAGATAAAATTACTTTTTTTACAAAATGTATTGTTTCCCCCGATTCCAATGGTTTAATCAGTCTTACTTACGCTGATTTATTGTTTACTTCCTCATATCGTAAAAGTATTATGATGCCACGAAAATTCGATTTTGATATTTGATGGATTTACACGTTTTGAGGTCCCCAGAATCCAAAAAAGTGTTGTTTTTTTAAAAAAATGTATGTCTGTCTGTCTGTCGTCTGTGCAGACGCCTGGAGCCTAAACGACTGGGCCGATGTTGACGAAATTTGGCACACATGTTCAGAAAAATCATGCCCCCAGGTGAAATCGAGAAATGAATTTCAGCTCCAAATTTGGGGGCGCTACCCCACAAAAAAAAACTCTGAAAAAACGTGAAAAAAATTATTTCTTGAAAACGGTTCCGACGATTTTGATTAAAAAATTCTAAAATGTATTCCATTTAAATACGAATCTAATGATATAAGCCGTTATTCCGGGAAAAAATCTAGTTCCTGAGAAAATATTTTAAAACGCGGTCGGGGAGAGCCTGGGTTCGATTCCCCGCCCGGGAGAAGTTATTTTTATGATAAATTTTGATGAAATGTTCAATAATAATTAAATGTAGCTATGAAAACTAATAAATGGAAAACACTAGGCTAAGTAATTATGAACTTGTATATGAGAAAGTTTGTCTGAGTTGTCTCGGACCGATTTTTTGACTTTCTCATATAAAAAATTCGATTTTAAGATTTTTATGGATTTACACGTTTTGAGGTCCCCAGAATCCAAAAACGTTGTTTTTGAAAAATGTCTGTCTCTCTGTGCAGACGCCTAGAGCCTACACTATTTGACCGATTTTGACGATATTTGACAAAAATGTGTAGATAAATCATACCCCAGAAAATAGCTTTTAAAGTGAAAGGATAGAGACCGGGTTCGATTCCCTGCTGAGGAGAAGTTATTATTATGATAAATTTTAATAAAATGTTTAATAATAATTAAATGTACCTATACAAAAACTAATAAAAGGAAAACACTGATGGTCTAAGTAATTATGAACTCGTATATGAGAAAGTTTGTCTGAGTTGTTTCGGACCGAATTTCTAGTTTGGTCTTAGGCACTAATGAAGGACTTATGAAGGCTGAAAGCTGCTCTATAATAACATCAATTACGTAGAGAGACAATTTATTTCATTCCTTTAAGATGACTTCCATAGACGCTCCTAAGTTTGTTTTTAAGTAAGGATTAACTGAACTTGAATGAAAAGACATAAAAAACAATAATAATACTAAACTGAAGATAACTAACTATATAGTCGAGGAGATAGCGTGTATAAAATTGACCGTCTCTCGTGGTTGCTTTTCTCCGGTCTTTTTTAACAGCTTTTAGGCAAGATATGTTCCTTGGAACAAATTTGCTAACTACATAATTCTTGCAGGACACTATAAAAAATTAAGTCGTACACAAAATTCTAGCTGGATGTTAGTTAGTCACTTCTATACACGCTATCTCCTGGTTTAATACTCGTACATATAATTTCACGCTGGGTGACATTTTTAAAATAATATTCTCTCACAATAATATCTATCACACTTTTAACTACCTCTCGTTCAATACACTTCATTCCACTATAAATAGTTTGAAAGTAAAAGTTAACGACATTAAACTATAGAAGAAACGTTTAAAACAAAAGTCTTCTTGTAATAAAAATACAAGTAAACTTCCAAACCCCTTCGTGACTTAAAGTTGGAATGGCAAACTTCCTACGTCAGCTATTTTTATGGTGTTTTTCGTTAAAAATACACGATAGTAACTTGGTTAACTCAAACAGAAACTACCGTAAAAATAGACGACGGGGTAATTCAGTCTGTCAGAAAAAAAGGGGGGGAAAAAATACAAAATGAAAACATTCAGAGTGTAATTTTTTTTTTTCTTGACTTCTTGTTAGCTTTGGTTTTTTTTATAGCATCTATAAAATTTATATAGCAATCAAAAGTAATTTTTTTTTCTTTTCGTATAATAATACTCTTAAAAAAAGAAATAAATTAGTCAAGATAAATAAATATAAATTATATAAGCGATTGTTTCAAACTGATGTAGTTAAATGAACAATTTATTACCAAAGATATAATCTGAGCAATGCAATTTTAAATTAAAAATACTTAATTGTTTTATGCTGAGGTGAAAAATAAAAACGATTTTATGGAATAATAAAAAAAAAACGAAGCCTGAACACAATATTACATTTCGCGTCTAGTGCGGAAAGTAGCATTTTGCATGCGAGTGTGGAGTTTGCACCCGAGCGACAGCGAGGGTAGTAAAACCACAAACCACAGCAAGGCAAAATGCAGTTTTCACACGTGTTATCCGTACCATACTTTATCTACGATTGTGGATTTTAATAATAAATACAGAAAAGAAAATGTAATAAAATTCCTGTATGTAAGTTCGTATTTCTCTTTTGATTAAGATGACATTAATTCATTAGTTGTATTTTGAGTCGAATTAATTATTTCGGGAGGCGTATTATTCTCCTCATTTTCGTCATAATCACTTAAATTACTTATTGTTTTTCACTTAAAACTCGATATAAACAGTTACTTTAATCAAACAAACAGCGAAATAGTTTTGTTAAATGTAAACATACTCGCTAATCATGCGTTAAGGTGAAGAATTCCTCACCTTATCACACGATTATGAAACGCGCATGCGCAATAAATACAGCTACGAAAAGAATCACTTTCCATGTATCTAAACAGAGATATAATGTTTATTTTTCTTTCCAATCGTAGATAAAATCAATTTTCAAAGCCAGATTTTGGTAGGTCGGCTGTCATTGGTGCCTTCGGTCTACTTTTACGTTTCATCTATCTACGTTTGCATAAGTACTTAATAGAATGTTTTTCAGTACAAATTAATAGGTTCAAAATAAGTTAAGAAAATTTTAAATGAAAATAAACGTGGATAACAATTAAAACATAACTTAAATAATAAATTAAATTTTTAACAATTTCAAAAATTAAATAATTTACATAAAAATAAAAAAGTAACAAGGAGCATAATCTAAGAATAATTATAAAAATAAATTATTTTTCATTTTTATTGAGATAATTTATTAGAATCTTTTTCCGCTATTAACTTACAATTTTAAATTGGGTTAAAGTTCACGTCAATGCGAAGATTCCACGCGAACGTTGGGATGAATAACGCTGTTCAGCGGACTTCGTTGAAGAACTGCCGATAAAATGCATAATGAACGTGAAAACTTATGAACAGTTATTTTTCTTAAGGTTGGTTAATCAGATCTAATTACTATCCTATTTTTTCTCTAGCCCAGCAGACATAAGCTCGCTTCAATGATAAAGCCACGCGATGTTTGTATATTAAATGATATTAGTATTGAAGGGGTGCTTCTGCAATAAAATATGGACACAAAATAGTAGTATAAACGTATATAATTTAAAAGAATATCTTCACGTAAAGCAACATAAAACATAAGTACAGTGTACAAGAGGCGGTACGATCACCATTGAGACATAAAACCGAATGCTGGAGTACAATTGTTCCGCGATTTTAAACCCTACATATCCAGAAGCAATCACTATGTGTATTGCGGAACATATAAATTTACTCTTACAGAATACCTAGTTAGTATATTATTTATCTAAGATTGTTACGAAATATAAACATTGAATCTAATGAGTGATTTAAGTGATTATGTCGAAAATGAGGAGAAATACGCCTCCCAAAATAATTAATTCGGCACAAAATACAACTAATGAATTAATGTCATCTTTATCAAAAGAGAAATACGAACTTACATGCAGGAAGGTTTTTTTTCTGTATTTATTATTAAAATCTAACAATCGTAGAAAAATTACGGTACGCAACTCGTGCGAAAACGGCATTTTGCATTGCTCGTGTGGTTTTACTACCCTCGCTATCGCTCAGGTGCAAACTCCACACTCGCATGCAAAATGCTACTTTCCACACTAGACGCGTAATGCGCATCGCATAACATTTAAATGTGTTCAACAGGTATTTGATTTCGATTTTCAACAAAAATCAGATTTATTTTCCTCAGTATTTCAGAAACTAGATTTTTTCTGAGAACAC
Source organism: Gerris lacustris (assembly GCA_951217055.1). NCBI lineage: Eukaryota > Metazoa > Arthropoda > Insecta > Hemiptera > Gerridae > Gerris > Gerris lacustris. The sequence continues at coordinate 65,152,785 of OX578283.1, forward strand.
TGCTTATATATGGTTAGATTCGTATTTAAATGGCTTTAGTTTTAGAATTATTTAATCAAAATCATTTGAATCAATTTCGAGAAATCATTTTATTCACGTTTTTCAGAGTTTTTGGGGAGTAACGCCCCCACATTTGGAGCTAAAAATAATTTCTCGACTTCACCACGGAGTATGATTTTTCTGTAAATGTATGCAAAATTTCGTCAAAATCGGCCTTGTAGTTTAGGCTCCTTGCGTCTGCACGACTATCAGATTTTTTTTTTTTTTTTTTTTTTTTTTTTATAATTTTTTTAAATACTTATTTGGGATCCAGGAGACCTCAAAAAGTGTAAATCACTCGAAATATCAAAATTGAATTTCCACGCCATCATAAAACTTTCTCTTTATATGAGAAAGTAAAAATTACATGAGTATGAATTTTCCTCAACAAATTTTAAGCATATATTCTAAGGGAGATGTCAGTTTAGTTCAATCTGCAAACTTGGTTATATTAGTTGTGTTTTTAAAAGAGTTTTTACCTTGAGTAGACATCTTGACAGGCTGATGTTATCTTATTGCGGAATCTTTTGAATATTTTATGGATTGTATGTGTTCCAAGATTGTTTTCATTCTGGCATTATAATGTGGAAGCGAAGTTACCGTCTATATTCTAGTTAAATCCTTAATGATTGTGTCTAAAGAAGGGAGTCGTAGAGTCAAGAAGAACTTACCAATTCCCTCTGTTGATTAATAATTCTTGATATTTTCTGTTCAAACTTGAAAACTTTACTACTTGTTATCAACTTTAAACTTTACATCTGTTGAACTTTGTTGATCCGTGTAAAACCCAGTTAAGCAATTTAATCCGACTTCTCTCAAAACTGGGTTAAACTTTGTCTGATTGATATAAAACACTCCTTAAATAATAATAAATTGAAATAATCTTTAAAACTATTTAGTAATTTTGTATTTATCTGTGAGACGTTGTTGAAACTTTCTAATGAAAAGGAATTCTAGAAGGGTTCTAAGTTAATATTGATCTCTGAATGACAACTGACCCGACTATCATTTATTTAGATGCAAAATCTTTGTCTTGAAATATATCACTTCACCGTGACTAAAATTGCATATAAAATAGAAGGTGATGAAGTTATTATTAATTAGAAATTTCTAATGCTATGGTATTATATTTATCAACGATTAGAATAAAAAATAGACTGCCAATTGGTGTGGCACATAACTTCCTCGCATCCTATCATGTACTTTATTGTTATATTAACATTATCGTTATATTAATTTATTGTTATATTGTTTATTATTAATAGTTTTTTGTGATCTTTAACACTTCATAGCTGTGTCGCTGTTGGTTTTACTAAAAGATTGTACTTGAAAAAAATGTTTGTCTCATTGAATAGATGAAGTTTGGTTTTTTCCCTGACCTAAAATTCCAATTTTAAATTTGAAGCTCACGTTTACGCGAGCGTTGCGCGTGAACGCTTGAACGGATAACGTTGTCCAACGAACTCGTCCTGGGCATTGGTAAAATGAACATGTATACCAAAGTTCATCAAAATCGGACGACATTTACTCAAGTTATCGTCGCACGTTTCAGGATTCGCGGACACACAGACCGACAGACAGACAGACAGACAGACACGGAACCAAAAATGTTCCCTGATGTCTGAAACGGATTTCTGTCTTGGAATTTTTAAAATCGGAGGCATAAAACTTTTTTGTTCTCAAAAGTGAACACAATACTTCCGTTACCTTCGGTAAGCTCGGAAGTAATAAATAATATTTTTATAATTTATACTCGGGATCTTATACACCAAATTAGCTTATTTCTTGTAATTACCTTATTTATACCGACAATAAGCTACTTATTTAGAATGTTACTCTCCTATGATTTTTAGAATATTAATGACTAAGACCAAATAATATTGAGACAAATGTAAGTTTACTTAAATGTACTTTGCGACAAAGGAATATCACACTTCTTTTTTTAATAGGGGAGTAACAGTCTAAAGAAGAAAATCCCGTACAGCTTCTTTAGATTGTTACGGCCCTCTGTTTTTTTTATAACGGGAGTAACAATCTAAAGAAGAACATTCCGTACACCTTTTTTAGATTGTTACTCCCCACTGTTTTTTTTTTTATAAGGGGAGTAGCAATCTAAAGAAGTGCCGACAATAAAACTATTCCTAAGCAGAGCGAAAGGGTTAGCCTTTTATTATAAAATAGACTGTCAATTACGGTGGCACATAGCTTTAGTGTGGATTTTATACTTTTAAAAACTATGGTCTAATTTATTTAACCCTTAAATGCTAATGTTAGTCGAATCGACGAGCACAGTTTGAACCTTAACCTTTTACGCTAGTATGCGATGGTGATGGGTACCCCATCCTTCTGCAGTGCTTGCACTGGTTAGTAACACTCGTTTTCTGGCAAATTTCCGTCAAAGCTACTTCGTCGATTCGACTAACGTTTAGTAATAGACGTAGGGAATTAAATGGGCCTGGGGTAAGGGGATAAAGGCCTAGGGGTATGGGGCAATGGGCCTAGGGTAATTGGCCTTGGGTCAGAGACCATAATGGCCGGTAATCTGGGGCCTGGAGCACTTAGCAAAGGGCGTAGGGCTTTTGGCCTGGGGCATGGGACCTGGTGCATGGAAATTGGTGTTCCTACTATGTTATTTGTCATCAAAAGTTTGTATATCTCACTAAAAGATTTAATAATGAGTTCTTAATAGTTTTCTCTTTATAAAAGTTTAGTTTCAACCCAAAAAATGTATTTTCTGCATATGTTAGTCGAATCGACGAAGGTTTAGTAATACCAGCCATCCAGTTACCATTAGCATTTAAGGGTTAACTGTTTCCCCCGTTTTTTAATAAGTCAAACTTGTTTTGATATTGCTTCTGAGCTTTCTGTGGCTATGTGATCGTTCTGAAGAACGATAATATTTTGTCTCCGTTTTCAAAAATTCCAAGGCAGAAATCCGTTCCAGACATCAGGGAACATTTTTAGTTTCGTGTCTGTCTATCGTTCTGTTGGTCTGTCGCTCAAATTTTGTGAACACACCTCTTACATATCTTAAAAACTACTCGTCCGATTATATTGAAATTTGGATGGTAGATCATAATTAGCCCATTGTTGATCTCATGTAAGTTTCATTCTTAAGGTGGAGACACACTTGAGCATTCGCCCCGAATGAGCATGCATTCGCCCCGAATGAGCATGCATTCACCCCCAATGAGCATGCATTCGTCCCCGAATGAGCAAGCGGTCACACCGATTTGCTTAAGATGGGGATACACTAGAGCATTCGCCCCGAATGAGCATGCGTTCGCCCCGTTTTGCTTGATATGGAAAGGGCGAGCCGAACGGAAATGCATGCTTATTCGGGGCGAATGCTCAAGTGTATCCCCGCCTTTATGCGCCCATTTGTTTCTCTTCCACATACAAATATACATTTATTTACACCTATATCTTCAAAAGTACTTATCTAATTTTTATGAAATTTTGATGGTTAGTCGAAAGTTGCCCGCAGATAGCCCCAGATTAATTTAAACAGTGTGCGCTCTTTAAATTTTGGTAATTTTATATTTTAATACACGTAAAAAATTAAAACAATTTTCACAGATTTAAAAAACAGGGGAATATTTTATTTAAAAAAAATCATTTTTAAAAACAAGCTTTTATTCGTATTCTTATCAGCAAACCCTATCATTTGATACCCGTATCATAGGTGTGCTTAAAAAATAACTAGTCCGCAATCTTGGGCTGTCCGCCATATTGGATTTAGAATGACGTCACTTAGCTAACCATGCATGGTCATCCAAACTAAATGTGTATGTAAAAAATTGCAATTCAATCGGTTAAGGATAACTGCTTTAAAACTCAGTTGCAAGATTTGACCTACAAACATTGCAAGTTAAATAAAAGCTTGTAATAAAAATGAAATAAATTTGATAATAATAGATTTTAAAAGCATGAAGTCATTAAAGTATACGAAATAAGACACGTGGAAGCTATGTGGCACACTAAATGGCGACTCATTTTTGATAAATATTAATTACTTTTATAAGGTATCTAGTACGAATCTCCTTCCTTAATGAGGCTATTTCAACATTAAAGGAACTTCAAAGAAAGAAGTTCATAAATTTCGAAAAAATAGAAAGGAGAAAATTTACACACAAAGTTCTAATGCCACTTTCTTAAAGCACAAAAGACTTCAACCAAATTTGAAATGGTACGTATTTTTAAGGAGTTGTAGTTCAAGTTATAATATGTATAAGATCTAACGAGGACCAAATGGTTAGTTTCTCATACGTTTCATATAACACACATCTTAAATTACAAATAAAAAAAGGTGCAGAAAAGAGATTTACTAGGAAAAACTCCCCGGATCTCTTTCGTGAAAACGTTCTTAGGCAAAGAAACGGGAGGAAAACGAGCTAAATAGGAGGAGAAAGTAAAAAAAAAACTAAGTAAGCATGTTTACACAAGGGCTCGAGTAGGTAAGTTTGCGAGAGATTCTACCTCGTCAAGAACTAACTCTGATATCTCTTCAACCTATCCCTTCTCACTGAATAAAACCTAAAGCAAAAAATAAAAACACATTTCTATTTCCAACTTTTTTCCCGCGTTTTCCTTGTCTCTTTCACATTTAATGGATCCTTTTCCACAGAAAAAAAGTCTGATTTCTTTTCACCCTCGAAATCATTTGTTTCCTTTCTTTCTGCTTCTTTTCATCTGTTATAGTTTGTTTTTTATGTTCACGATGATAAACACCTTCCATTCTGTAAAATACACAAGATCTCTTATTTTCTCATTTCAGAGACTCTATATAGTTCTCGTTTCGTAAAAATATTTTTGCGATACTTATACTACTAACCAGAGGGTTTTTTTCCAAGTCTTTCTTCAACTTTTGCAATTATAATGTATCAAAACCAAGCATTTACGTTTATTTTTCTCGTGTCTACCCCGCTGTTGTATAAGCGAGAAATATCCAGTTTTGTTTTTTTTAGTAAAACCTTTTTTTACTTTCTAGTTAATCAATTTATTTTTTTTAATACGAGTAAATGGTGCAGGTGATATTTATTATTCGTTGTTATGTTTTCATTCAGAAAATATTTTACCTTTTATAAACAACACGGAAAGTTTATTAGGTGTAAAAAGTAGACTAGACTCAATAAATTACCGCATTTTATATATATATATATATATATATATATAGACATAATCACCTCTCTTGCGAACACACCTCCCTTGCGGACTGTTCGCTAGAGAGGTGATTATGTCTACAACTCGAAATCTGTAACTTTTTATTTCTTTGTCCTCTAGGGAGGTATTTTTGACTTTTTAAACAACAAATATACCTCCGTAGCGAACAAAAATATACAGACCTCTCCAGCGATCAATTACATTCAAAAACACCTCTTTAGAGACCATACCTCTTTTAAGGCCAAAATTATGTAAAAATAGCTCCGTGGCGACCATACCTCCGTTAAAGCCAAAATAATATAAAAATACCTCCTAAAAGGCCATTCTTATTTGGAGCCAATTACTTCTTTCTTGATTGCTTCTTATTTAATTATTGTAAAAGTTATTTTATTCTGAGCTTATGTATGGACAAAAGTGTACATTATAATTATAATGTATACATAGCATACAATTGTATACATAGCACAGTAATGTATTGCTTTTCCTTTTACATTGGTATAATAAAAAATTGTTTTTGAGTTAATATAACCGATTACTTTTTAAAACGATTAAAGATTTATGGTTTAGCTGAAGCAAGGAAAAATAGCTAACTGATTTTTTTCTGCTCCTCAAATCTAATGATTCATTTTTTGTTATACATATTAAAAAATCAATTTTCCATATTTAAGTTTTTGGTAGTTGGTAGTATTCATACTACGGAAAGTATAAATTTTAATTTAAATAAAATTATAATTATTATTAACAACGGGAGATAGACAGAGAAAAATAGCGGACGGGTTCGATTCCCCGCCTAGAAGAAGTTATTTTTATGATACATTTTGTTAAAATTTTGAATAATAATTAAATTTACTGACGAAAACTAATCAATAGAAAACACTAGGCTAAGTAATTATGAACTCTTATAATATGAGAAAGTTGTCTGAGTTGTCTCGGACCGATTCCTATATTTTTGATATGCTTAAAAACCATTATTTACTCTTCATATAGAAAAAACTATAGAGGGCATCTCTTCTGCTGGTTTACATATGTCACCAAATTTGAAGCGATTCATAATAAAATTGTAGGCCCTATTAAGGTCATTTAAGGTTAAGGTTTTTAAGATTATTTATTTTTGAATAAAGGGGAGAGGTTTTGTCGTCGCATACTAGTACTAGGAAAGGAAGCACACACACGCTGACATGGAAGGAGAGAGGTAGAAAAGACTAACACCGAATAGACCTCGAGTTCAGAGTTCAGACTGACTGGCAGCTTATTCATTCATTTTTTTAATAGATATGATAAACTCCTATTTGTATTTTACACTAGCCTTGACCCCGCGCTCCGCGCGGGGCTCATGCTAGGTATTAGTGGCTAAGTTTCCTATTGTCATGTAGGCCTAGCAATTAAATGAAATGGCTAAATGATGTTGTTTCCAAGCCTTCTAGGAATAAAATCAGGACTATATTGTACATCATTCATTCCCTTACTAAGAATATAATTTTCTCCAAATCGTAGTTTGGAGTCTATCTATATATTTACAAAATAGCCAATAGAAACTAATTAATATGTATAACAATTAACAAAATAATAAAAAAGGTAAAAAAGGTTGGCACGGGGCCGGATAGCATGGCACGCCGAAAATCAAACTCGTCTTGATTTTCTCATCGTGCCAAGCATTGCAGGCCGTGCTTAGCACGGAGACTTCCACACACTGGCACGTTTCGTCCGATTTTGGCAAGGCGTGATTGCACGCCATGCAATGCACGTGTAGTGTATGAGCCGCTTTACACTACGCGTGCATTGCATAGCGTGCAAGCACGCCGTCCACAAAACGGACGAAACATGCCAGTGTGTGGAGGTCACGTGCTAGTGTGTAGGCCTTTTTCGCGCCACGTGCTAAGAGTGCAACATCTTTTGAGGCTATATTTCGTTCGCTAGCATCAAGAGATTCTTGCTTGTATTTCTTTAAAATGAGTGATACATCCGTTTTTCTGTCACCCAATTTCTTGCCGTTGTTTATTGACGCTTATAGAAATCACCCCATTGTTTGTGGCGAGTTAAGTGCAAAGTTATCTTTCTTCTTCAACCAATTTCTAGTCCATATTTGCCTCTTCTTCCGTTTCTCCTTCCTATCTATCTTCATGTATCACGCCAATCTGCTTTTTCGTTACTACAGGCATAACTGGTCGTGTACACTAAAAAATCACAGTATGAACTCCGACTTCTAGCACGTCACAGAGCGAACTGCATTTTACAGTGTGTGGCGCACGGCGTGCCAAAATATAAAAATGGCACGGCGTGCAATGCATGTGTAGTGTATGGACCGCTTAAGAGCCGCTTAATAATCAGTTTCGAAATTTATGATCGGTTGATTCATTTATCGAAATGAATGAATCTGACATTTTATAATAAAATAAACAATATAAAAATAATAGACAGCCAATTAGTATAGCACATAGTTTCCTCGCATCCTATCATGTACTTTATTCTTATATTAACATTAACATTATTGTTATATTAGATTATTGTTATATTTTTTATTGTGTAAAAACTATTAATAGTTTTAGCGATCTTTAACACTTCATAGCGGTGTCGCTGTTGGTTTTACTAAAACATTGTATTAGAAAAAATGTCTCACTAAATAGATGAAAAAATGTCTCATTGAATGAAATTTGGCATACTTATTCTTAAAATTCATAAGAAAACCCAAAAATAATTATTTATTTTGCTCTAAATTTGGTGTGTCTTCCGTTTTTTTACACGGAAAAAATCTAGTTTATGAGATATTGATGAAAATAGGAAACCTATTTTAAATAAAATGTAATGGCAACATTTTGTAAAATAATTGTCGAAAAAAAAAGTTGAGTTTACATTTTTGTAGCGACACGGTAAGCGATGTTTTTTTACAATATGAAATACCAAGACTAAACAATATTACATTTAATACATTTTTTTAGTACGAAACAAGAAATTTTTTTTAACAATATAAATATAAATCCTAAGACCTAAAAAAATATAAATAAAATTTAAACACTTATTGGACAGTTCAAATGAAGTGGGTGATGTAATATTTTTTTATTTAAATAATAAATAATGGTAATCGTTACAGAATTGTAAGTTATCTATATGATTATGTCTCTCTTACTCTATGAGTAAGACGCTGATACGTTGACTCGCTACAAAATATCTCAAAACATAAGAATTATTGTAAACACTTTACTACAGATTATACAGATAGACGCTTGGCCGCTTGGCAGACACTAAAAAAAGGGGTATAATGAGATGTTTAGATTAATTATTTAGACTTCCAACTATTTAGATTAGTTATGATTAACTATTTAGACTATATTATCTGACTTACAACTTTTAAAAATTATTTTGGCTATCAGGGACAAAGATGAGTTATTCTGTTCCAAATGACTAAAAATGTATCCAGATAAACAAATATAAATTTTAATATTTCTTATATAGAGGTTTTACCATATAGTGATGTCATTTAGATTACCGAATTTTTAGATTATTTAGCTACAAGTGTATGCTATTTAGTAGGGTAATCAATATTTTTTAACAAGGTATGTACAACAAAAATTGTTATTCCCACAATTTTTCGTGTATACACATTATAATGTGTAATGAATAACATAATTTGTATTTATACTGTTGAAAACAAAAAGCTCTTAGAATGAGGGTGTTAAAACAGTAAAAGACTCAGTTTCATGTTGTTAAATGAAACAAAGAGAGAGTACCCGATCTTATTATAGTTTCCCTGAATGGTTTTGCTAGGACTAACGATGAGATAGAATTGTTTCAAGGAATCTTTTGGACGAACGAAATATGTGTATACATTTTTAACACACTCACAATTTAAAGATTTACTTTATTTATGAATACTTGTGACATCCGGTAGGAACTTCCTACCGGATGTCTCGTGACTGTCGTGACACGACATGTATTTTTTATTTTTAAATTTGTGCGTAAACTTAGTTGATAATATGCGAATACGTTTATTTTTGCTAGGCGTAAAAGGCTTGTAAAGCAAAAAAAGCAATAGCTAGGGATATTAGAAAGTATGGCAATTACAGGTCGGTATTAATGGCATGGTTTTAATTCATATTGAAGCATTGCCTCCTCTTTTTCTTTTTTACTGGTGGCATCCCACTGGTGACCCCTTTTTTACTGGTGACCCCTTTACACTTTCTTGCCATTTCGCGTTTTCAATCATTTTTAAAATAATTATGAGTATTTTATTCACCTCTAACCACCTATATATAGTCCTATTTAATTATTTCTTTCCTTCTTTTACGATTTTTAATTTTTCGAAGCCAAAGAAATTGATATTAGTCAGGGTGCCCATAGGCAAAAAAGTCAATTATACATACTCTTTCCAAACCTCCTGTATGGCTTGTTTAGGCCAAGTCTGACACCGCTTTCCTCTGTGATTTTATTTGGTTTTGGGGCGTTTTTCCTGTATTTGTTCTGAAACATGCCGTTTTTACGCATACTTAAAAGTGATAGATACTGTTTTTATTTTTATTTGAATAGCTTGATAACTTCAAATGATAGCGTAAGATAAAATTCTCTGACACCAAATATGGGCCAATTTGGGTGTCTGCTCTCCCGAACATGCCGGAAAAACGACTATCGGAAAACTGATTAATAACCAGCTGAATTTCTCAAGATACATTATTTGAACCCTATCATTCAACATTTTAATATTGTCTGACGCAGAACTTTTTCCAACTTTCCAGTCTGACGCGTCAAAGATGTCGATTTCACGACATCAAAAAAATTATTAATAATCGTCAGACATTTATATATTATGTGTAAAATATCGATACTTAACATCTGGTAAAGGAGTCTGATAAATTCATTGGGGCATAATTCGAGTCTGACGAAAAAACATTAATTTTCTGTAATAACAGTACCTACTGTTCATTGGCTAGTAATGTAAGTTCAGCTTAAATAATTAATCAGGTGCATACGGTATTATAAATAAAATGTGCAGTATGAGGGTAGTTTATAAATTAATATATACATACGCACTTTTTGTTCAATTATTTTATTTATGAAAAAAAAAAATATTAAATAAAAAAAATAAAAAGGAATTTCTTTCTTATTCTGTTTGGCTTTCATCTTTAGCTATGCTGTTTTCATCAGTATCATCACTTTCATAGTGGTCTGTCTCCTCATTTTTACTTTCCTAATCCGAATATTCATACTCCGAATCTGTAATTTTAATTATGATTATTTAAAGGGACAAGAGACTTAATTTTAAAGAGATAATAAATAGTTTAATGAATATTCCGTAAAAAGCAATTCGTTCTCTGAACGAAGCTATTGATTGATTGTAAAAATAGCTAATTTTAAGATCATTTTTGAGTCATTTTAATAAATAATAATCAGGAAATTTTAACATACTTCAATATAAATTTACCTTCGGTAATAGATGAAATATCTTTAAATGAAGGACTTAGAGGCCCATCAAACCAATAATGATGAAACTCGTTATTTATTAATAACGATTAACCACCCACAATCTTCAGGTTTTAATGCGGTTGGGCATCTTAAATGGGTTTTGCACCAAATACTACATATGTACATAGTTCTTTTAATTTGCAGCAGTAATTCTGCTTTTTGGTGGCATACTTGAAGCATTAAGTCCTTTTATCTTTTGTTTTATTTTAGTTTAGTTTTTTTTTTTTCCAAACAGTTTGAAAACAATTCTGCCTGGAAAACACATATTATGGGACAGTTGAAAATTTGATTTCTATTTGTTTTTATTAAAAAACGTCATCTGGTTATTAATATATTTGACCTCAATATTATATTATATATTTATGAATGCAGGGACCAAACAGGAGATTAAAAATGGTTTTATTTCAAATTTTAATGAAAATGCCCCACTTTTAGCGTCAGACAGTTTTTTTACTAAATTGTATACTCAATTTGAAAAGCAAAAATGTTTAAAAAAAATTGTTATTAATAATTTTTTTGATGTCGTGAAATCGACATCTTTGACGCGTCAGACTGGAAAGTTGGAAAAAGTTCTGCGTCAGACAATATTAAAATGTTGAATGATAGGGTTCAAATAATGTATCTTGAGAAATTCAGCTGGTTATTAATCAGTTTTCCGATAGTCGTTTTTCCGGCATGTTCGGGAGAGCAGACACCCAAATTGGCCCATATTTGGTGTCAGAGAATTTTATCTTACGCTATCATTTGAAGTTATCAAGCTATTCAAATAAAAATAAAAACAGTATCTATCACTTTTAAGTATGCGTAAAAACGGCATGTTTCAGAACAAATACAGGAAAAACGCCCCAAAACCAAATAAAATCACAGAGGAAAGCGGTGTCAGACTTGGCCTAAACAAGCCATACAGGAGGTTTGGAAAGAGTATGTATAATTGACTTTTTTGCCTATGGGCACCCTGACTATATGACAAAAGAGATTTAATCAACTTATTAAATAATAATAATAATAAATAATTGAAAAATGATAAGATGTGACTAGTGAAAGATATTGCTTTAATATTATTGTACGAGTACAATACAGACATATATCTTATCATGTACTTGTACTTTAACATACTAATGTATACATTTTTTATAGGATTTATTGAGTAGCAAATTTATACTAGTAGTCAATGGATGACAAATAATTAGGTACCTATTTTGTTATCAGCTGTTTTTGGATAGTAACAGTTTCGTTTTCGTATAATGGGAAAGACTATAAAAGAAGTAGGGAGATAAATAAACTCAATAGAACGTGGTGGCGGTGTCATGAAAGATTACGAGTTAAAAGGGTATCAAACTTTCTTAGAACACAGCAACACAGGAAAGAATTTAAGAATCAGAGTTTTGCGATTCGTTATTATCAATCTTAAATTTAATTTTTTATATAATAAGAATTGCTTTTTAACAAAAATAATATATAATAATATGGGTGATGGGTAATTAAGACCTATACTATCGAAATTCCATTAAAGTCAGACAAGTAGTTTTTAAGGTAAAATGTTGCCACCCAACGTTCACAAAAAGTTTAGATGGATCAACAGTGCTGATATTTCTGATTTTTAAGGCATCAATTTTTCGGTCTTCGGCACGATCACAATGCTTTCGATACCTTTCAACTCGTGTTGTTTTATGTTTTATTATAAAAAATTTAATGTTTTATTTATAAAATTTATATCAGCATATCAGCTGAGAATTGAGTTTATTTATTTGTTTTTACTCTCATATAAAGAGAAAGTACTGTGAAGCGCGAAAAATCGATTTTGAGATTTTTATGGATACATGTTAAGAGAGTCTCCTAATTCCAAAAAAGTGTTTTTTAAAAAATGTCTGTCGTCTGTACAAACGCCTGGAACCTAAACCACTGGGTCTGACGAAATTTGGCATACATGTTCAGAAAAACATACCCCAAGGCGAAATCGAGAAATAAATTTTAGCTCTAAATTTAGGGGCGCTATCCCCCAAAAACTTTGAGAAAACATGAAAAAAAATTATTTCTTGAAAACGGTTCCAACAATTTTGATTAAAAAAAGTCTAAAATGTAGTCCATTTTAATACGAATCTAACGATATAAGCCGTTCCCGGGAAAAATCTAGTCCCTGAGAAAATAGCTTAAAACGCGGACGGAGCGAGCCCGGGTTCGATTCCCCCTGGAAAAGTTATTTTTAATGTGGTTTGTTTTATATATTTTTAATGATAAATTTTGATGAAAAGATCAATAATAAATTAATTTATAAACGAAAACTAGTAAATGGATAAAACTACAATTACTACTTTGTAATTAGTAACCACAGTTCTGAAAGCAATAATCAAAATAATATTAAAAAGGCACGTCGTCACCCTTTTGAAATGTGTCATAGAGATATTACTGTGCTACCGATAAATCTTTTGTGTAAGAAAGCAGTTTTATTGCAATTTAAAAAAAAAAGGTAAAACACAATTAACCATAATTATTTACTGCGTTTAAAATGATTAAATACAGTTATGAATAAGTTCCATGTTGCAATACAAAAAAACAAAACAACAAAGACTCGCTATACGTACCAAGTATCAAAACATTACTACCAACTTCCGCACTGTCTTAAAAATATCATATCATTTCACACATTGAATCGCAAACTAAATAGACTGCCAATTAGTGTGGCACATAGTTTCCTCGCATCCTTTCATGTACTTTATTCTTATATTAACATTAACATTATTGTTATAAATATTGGATTATTGCTATATTGTTTATTCTGTAAAAACTATTAATAGTGTTTAGCGATCTTTAACACTTCAAAGCGGTTCACTGTTGGTTTTACTAAAAAAATGTATTTGAAAAAAATGTGTGTCTCATTAAATAGATGAAGTTTGATTTTTTCCCTACCTAAAATTCTAATTTTAAATTTGAAGTTCACGTTTACGCAAGCGTTGCTCGTGAACGCTTGATCGGATAACGTTGTCCAACGAACTCGTCCTGGGTATTGGTAAAATGAACATGTCTACCAAATTTCATCAAAATTGGTCGACATTTACTCAAGTTATCGTCACACGTTTCAGGATTTGCGGACACACAGACCGACAGACAGACAGAAACAAGACCAAAAATGTTCCCTCATGTCTGAAACGGATTTCTGTCTTGGAATTTTTAAAATTGGAGACATAAAACTTTTTCGTTCTCAATAGTGAACACAATGCTTCCGTTACCTTCGGTAAGCTCGGAAGCAAAAATATCCACTTTGATTTAATAATAATAATAATAAAACAAAAAAACAAGAAAACAAGTATTTATTTATATATAATTATAAAAACGCTTTAACTATATCAATACTATAACTGACTCCCTACTCCTACACTGATGTATCTACCTACATATTTATTAAAAACATTAGCGCTTTAGAGTTTTATTTTCTCTACTGAGGGTCCTCACCATTCTTTATCTCATTATTATATTTTATTTTTTATCTTCATATAATATTTCTATGTATGCAACACAAACACAGAATATATTTATGTGTGTGTGTAAATAATGTAATATGTAATTTAAAATATAATGTAATGTATTTACTATGGTGAAATAAAAACAATTCATTCCTTCATTTGACCCCTGGTTTTTCTCATATTTTCGAATATCTGAAGAACAATTTTAGAAGTTACATACTCTCCTACAACCTTAAATATCGAAACAGAGAAGACAAGAAGAAGAAAGAAAGAAAGAAAGAAAAAATAGTACGGGGGACGCATATCACACAGAAAAACGCACTCCAGAGAAATCCATGTTGCTTCTAGTCCGCCGCGAACTCAGTGAAAAATTACAACTTCAAATCTGTCAGCCGCGGACAGTCGCCTTATGTTTGACCAGTTTAATGCAATATTATAGACTATAGACCACAGGGTCCGCCGTGGACAGATTCCTTCTGTTCGACCAGGATAATGCAAAATAACAGCACACAGAGTCCGCCGCAGACCAAATACTTGTCCGCCGCAGACAGTCCGCTTCCTGTGTGACCGGGCCTTTAAGCTCGGAAAGAATAAAAAAAGATATAATATAGGTACACTAATATATATGATCGCTTAGGAGGTGTTTCTATAGTATATTGGCTGCGCTAAGCAGGCGCGAAAAAAAAAAAAAAAATCCAAAGAAGGTTTTTTTATTATTAAATGATGTAATTTTATGTTTTCAATTTACTGAAACTCTCAAAGGAAATAATTTATGTTTTTAGGATTTGCACATATAGATCCAAATGGTGTTGTATGTAAAATGTTCGCATAGGAGGTGTTTTTAGATTATATTGGCTGCTAGGGAGGTACGACAAAAAAATATATTTTTTTAAAAAAATAGTACATTACGCGTCGAGTGCGGAAAGTAGCATTTTGCATGCGAGTGTGGAGTTTGCACCCGAGCGACAGCGAGGGTAGTAAAACCACACGAGCAATGCAAAATGCCTTTTTCGCTCGAGTTGCGTACCGTACTTTATCTACGATTGTTAGATTTAAATAATAAATACAGAAAAAAATAAACTTGCTGTATGTAAGTTCGTATCTCTCTCTTGATAAAGATGGCATTAATTCATTAGTTGTATTTTTTGCCGAATTATTTATTTCTGGAGGAGTATTATTCTCCACATTTTCGTCAAATTCACTTGATTCACTCATTGTTTTTCACTAAAAACTCGATATAAACAGTTACTTTAATAAAAGAACAGCAAATTAGTTTTGTTAAATGTAAACAAACTTTCTAATCGTGCGTAAGGCTGAAGAATTCCTATCTTTACCGCACTAGTGTGGTAAAGAAGAGGAATTGTTCAGAACTATGAGACGCGCATGCGCAATGAATACAAGTACGTAAATAATCACTTTCTACGCATCTAAACAAAGATATAATGTTTATATTTCGTATCAATCGTAGATAAAAGTATTTTTTATTAAATGATATAATTTTTAGTTTTCAATTTACTTAAACTCTCACAAAAAGAAGTTTTGTATTTAGGGTATGCACATATAGATTCAAATGGTGTTGTATGAGAAATGTTCGCATAGGAGGTGTTTTTAGATTATATTGGCTGCTAGGGAGGTACGACAGAAAAATCTATTTTTTTTTTTTTTTAAATATTTTTTTTAAATGATATAATTTTTAGTTTTCAATTTACTTAAACTCCCAAAGGAAAGAATTTATGTGTTTTAGGATTTGCACATATAGATTCAAATGGTATTGTATGACAAATGTTCGCATAGGAGGTGTTTTTAGATTATATTGGCTGCTAGGGAGGTACGACAGAATAAAAATCTTTATTTTTATTTTATTTATTTATTTTTTTTTTTATTAAATGATATAATTTTATGTTTTTAATTTACTTAAACTCTCAAAGGAAAGAATTTATGTTTTTAGGATTTGCACATATAGATTCAAATGGTGTTGTATGAGAAATGTTCGCATAGGAGGTGTTTTTAGATTATATTGGCTGCTAGGGAGGTACGACAGAATAAAAATCTTTATTTTTATTTTTTATTTATTTATTTTTATTTTTTTATTAAATTATGTAATTTTATGTTTTCAATTTACTTAAACTCTCAAAGGAAAGAATTTATGTTCTTAGGATTTGCACATATAGATTCAAATGGTGTTGTATGAGAAATGTTCGCATAGGAGGTGTTTTTAGATTATATTGGCTGCTAGGGAGGTACGACAGAATATTTTTTTTTTTTTTTTTTTTTATTAAATGATATAATTTTATGTTTTCAATTTACTTAAACTCTAAAAGGAAAGAATTTATGTTTTTAGGATTGCACATATAGATTCAAATGGTGTTGTATAAGAAATGTTCGCATAGGAGGTGTTTTTAGATTATATTGGCTGCTAGGGAGGTACGACAGAAAAATCTATTTTTTTTAAAAAAAAGTATTTTTTATTAAATGATATAATTTTTAGTTTTCAATTTACTTAAACTCTCACAAAAAGAAGTTTTGTATTTAGGGTATGCACATATAGATCCAAATGGTGTTTTGTGTGATATGATCGCATAGAAGGTGTTTCTATATTATATTGGCTGCTAAGGAAGTACGACGGAAAAATCTTTTTTTTTTTTTTATTTTTAATTTTTTTTATTAAATGATATAATTTTTAGTTTTAAATTTACTTAAACTCTCAAAGGAAAGAATTTATGTGTTTTAGGATTTGCACATATAGATTCAAATGGTGTTGTATGAGAAATGTTCGCATAGGAGGTGTTTTTAGATTATATTGGCTGCTAGGGAGGTACGACAGAATAAAAATCTATATTTTTATTTTATTTTATTTTTTTTTTTTTTTATTAAATGATATAATTTTATGTTTTTAATTTACTTAAACTCTCAAAGGAAAGAATTTATGTTTTTAGGATTTGCACATATAGATTCAAATGGTGTTGTATGAGAAATGTTCGCATAGGAGGTGTTTTTAGATTATATTGGCTGCTAGGGAGGTACGACAGAATAAAAATCTTTATTTTTATTTTTTATTTATTTATTTTTATTTTTTTATTAAATTATGTAATTTTATGTTTTCAATTTACTTAATCTCTCAAAGGAAAGAATTTATGTTCTTAGGATTTGCACATATAGATTCAAATGGTGTTGTATGAGAAATGTTCGCATAGGAGGTGTTTTTAGATTATATTGGCTGCTAGGGAGGTACGACAGAATAAAAATCTTTATTTTTTTTAAATGATATAATTTTATGTATTCAATTTACTTAAACTC
Organism: Gerris lacustris; assembly: GCA_951217055.1. Taxonomy (NCBI): domain Eukaryota; kingdom Metazoa; phylum Arthropoda; class Insecta; order Hemiptera; family Gerridae; genus Gerris; species Gerris lacustris. Next base: position 65,170,199 of record OX578283.1, read on the forward strand.
TAAAAGGAAAGAATTTATTTTTTTAGGATTTGCACAAATAGATCCAAATGGTGTTGTATGAGAAATGTTCGCATAGGAGGTGTTTTTAGATTATATTGGCTGCTAGGGAGGTACGACAGAATAAAAATCTTTATTTTTATTTTTTTTAAATTTTTTTTTTATTAAACGATATAATTTTATGTTTTCAATTTACTTAAACTCTCAAAGGAAAGAATTTATGTTTTTCGGATTTGCACATATAGATCCATATGGTGTTGTATGTAAAATGTTCGCATATGAGGTGTTTTTTGATTATATTGGCTGCTAGGGAGGTACGACAAAAATCTTTATTTTTATTTTTTATTTTTTTATTAAATGATGTAATTTTATGTTTTCAATTTACTTAAACTCTCTCAAGGAAATTCAAGTATTTCAGGGGTATTCACATATAGATCCAAATGTTGTATGTGATATGTTCGCATAGGAGGTGTTTTTAGATTATATTGGCAGCTAGGGAGGTATTCAATTATTTTAATTTTTCATAAAATTCTGTTTAATAAAAATAAGTAATTAATAGTTTTTTACCTAATTAAAACTACACGAATAAATAATTTTGTAATGAGGTTATGAACTTATGGATCATATTGGTCTTGTATGCACTATGTTCGCTGAGGATGTGTTTTTATATTATAATGGCTGCTAGGGAGGTACGGAAAATCTTTATTTATTTTTTTTAAGAAGAACAAATATTTTCTGTTCCTCCCTAACCTCTAACGTACCTCCGTACCTCCCTAAACTTAAAATGTCACAAGACAGTAGTTATGTATTTAGGCTATGCTAAATGCACATATAAATCCATATGGGGTTGTATGTGATAAGTTCGCTTGGGAGTTGTTATTATACTTTATTGGTTGCGCTATGGAGGTATGAATATAAATTGATTTCTTTCATAAAAAGTAATGAGGAATTTAATTGTTGTTAAAAATGCTATTGTATGTGATATGAAGACTCGGATGTTCGCTAGGGAGGCATTAATGTCTGGAATGGCACCTCCGAGTCTCCCTTGCGAACAGTCCGCAAGGGAGACTCGGATGTTCGCTAGGGAGGCATTAATGTCTGGAATGGCACCTCTGGCCGCGAGGGAGACATGGCCGCCAGGGAAGCGTTTTTGGCTGAAAATGTTCGCGAGGGAAGCAAGTTTATCCTTATATATATATATATATATATATATATATATATATATATATATATATATATATATATATATATATATATTTATATATATATATATATATATATATATATATATATATATATATATATATATTTTATTTTTTATTTTATTTTATTTATTTATTTTATTTTTTTTTTTATAGAATATTTATGTATGGAAATACAATGTTCTATGTTGCTTACAATATTTATAAGAAAAATGTGAACATGATGTATTAATTAAATACCCCACAATACAAGAAATTAATAATGTTTCCGTTATTCCTTAGTAATATTATTTTTACAAATGATTAAAAATCATAGGATGCTGATATATTTCATCTACTTGAGAATAAAATATTAGGGACAGTGTAAAGCAAATCACAAAATCAACATTGAACACTCTTTGACATCCTTGATCGAGGAAATGTAACTGTAAATTTTTATCTTACACATAGTTATTTATTTTATGTATAATCATTTTTTTTTTCCGTGGTAGCCTGTGAAATAGTAACTTTAGAGCCTAAAAATCATAGCTAAAATCCATTTGTTTCGTTACGTGGACTTAAAAAATCTTTTCATTACTCCTAAACTGTAAAGAAAAAAAAAATTACCTCCTAGGAGGTAAAAGACTTTTATCTCCAGTAGGGAAAAAGGTTATGATTTTGAATTAGTTTAGAGGGACTAAAACAGGTCTTTTCATCCCTGACTCAAAAAGTAGGGAGAAAAAGTAAAAGTAGGGCGAATAAGTAAAGTAGGGCAAAAAAGTAAAGATTGCAACTTAATTATTTCATAAATAGTAGAAAATGTATGGCTAATGTAATGAAGTTGTTGAAATCAGGTTGGCGGCACTGCGCTTTTTTGACCATGTTTATCTTTGTTTACAACATTATAACCTGCATCTAAATAACCTTCTATTTGAGTTTAATTCCAATTCTTATTTGTTTTTAATATTGAATCTCTTATATCTGCTATTAAAACTTCTAATAATTATTGTTATTTATTAAAATAATAAATAAAAACTGTGCTATGGACGAAAATGTGTATTTTCTTCCTACTGGAGATAAAATATTGTATGTACCTCGTGAGTAAAGTGCCATTATTCCCCTCGCGATAATTATCTCCCGAGGCGCAGCCGAGGGAGCTAATTAGAGTTATTCCTTCGGCTGCGCCTCGGGAATTAGAGAGTCTAATTCCCTCGGCTTCACCTCAAGAACCAACTTTTCGCTCAGGGAATAATGGCTTACTTTACTCCCTAGGTGCATAAATAACTATTCATTACTCCTAAGCTGTAAAGAAAAAAATAATTATCTCCTAGGAGGTAATAGTACATTAAGCGTCGAGTGCGGAAAGTTACATTTTGCATGCGAGTGTGGAGTTTGCACCCGAGCGGTAGCGAGGGTAGTAAAACCACACGCACGAGCAATGCAAAAGGCCGTTTTAGCACGAGTTGCGTACCGTACTTTATCTATATTGTTAGATTTAAACAATAAATAAAGAAAAAAATAAACTTGCTGTATATAAGTTCGTATCTCTCTCTTGATAAAGATGACATTAATTCTTGAGTTGTATTTTTTGCCGAATTAATTATTTCTGGAGGAGTATTATTCTCCACATTTTCGTCAAAGTCACTTGATTCATTCATTGTTTTCACTAAAAACTCGATATAAACAGTTACTTTAATAAAAGAACGGCAAATTAGTTTAGTTAAATGTAAACAAACTCGCATTTTAAAAAACATTTTAAAAGAAAGGGGGGAAAAATTAAATAAATTAGGCAATAATAGCTTGTTAAAGCATAAAATCAATAAAGTACGTGGTAGCATGCAAGGAAGCTATGTGCCACACTAATTGGCAGTCTATTTTTCATTAGACTGTAAAGTCCTATAAAAAACCTGTAAAGTCCTAAGTTTAAGTTTTAGTCTACTTTCTGAATGTAAGTACGTTTATGCTTTGTGTTTATAATTGCAGCGCTAGCATTAACTAAAATTAAATGTATAAAGAACAGTCCACAAGAGTCAAGAGTTCAAGACAAAAAGCAGTCTATATATTGTAACCATGGTCTGGTTCCTTTTGTTTTGCTATTTTGTATTCTATCTATGTTTACTTTTCAACTACCGGGACATTATCCTTATCCTTAACTCTCTTTTACAGTGCAAGTATAATTTATCTGCATAATACAGAGATTGGGGCTGCAGGGATATAATGGCGAGCAGTAAAGAGGTCATTGTCCGTTACTGCCATTACCTCAGACAATCTCCAGGTTCCCCCTTGCCGGTGTTAGCTCTAGAAGAAAGACTTCCCTCTCCCGACATTAGTTAGAGACCAGCCTCTCTGGTACACCCCAAGGTCGGCTTCCTATCCCCACTTATTCTCTTGCCTTTCACCATGAATTCGTTAAATCTTTCCCAGGAACCCTTATACACATATATATATATATATATATATATTTCGTTATTTGGACCTCCAAATAACGAAATAATTCGTTCTATAGAATTTTTATATATATATATATATATATATATATATATATATATATATATATATATTATATATATATATATATATATATATATATATATATATATATATATATATTTAGTCGGACCTCCAAATAACGAAATAATTCGTTTTATAGAATTTTGTTCTTAGAGAAAACAAGTAAGGCGTGCTTCACGTAAGTACGTGAAGTGATAATAATCGGTTTCTGTACGATTAAGTTAAAATTAAAAGTGTAATAGTTGCATATTCTATTTCTACACTTCAATACCTTTAAATTGATGTATATAACATGTCATTGTGACTAAAAACTTATTTAGTCTTCCACCATATTGGCCGCCATCTTGAAAATATTAAGTGTGAAATTTTAATTGTTGCATATTCTTTTTCTATACTTTAAGACCTTTAAATTGATGTATAACATGTCATGGTAACTAAAAACATTTTTTTAGTCGCCCGTAAAATCGGCCGCCATCTTGAAAATATTAGGTGTGAAAAAACGAAAAAGTGTCCAGTTGTCACCAATGCCGAGATGCACCTGTGTGCCGAATTTCATGTTCCTAGCTATAGTTGTTTATGAATTGAAACAAGCAACGGACAGACAGACGGACAGACAGAGCCGTTACATAAGGTTTCTTTTTTTGTACTTTGTACAGAAACCTAAAAAGGCGGACTTGAAAGAGCAAGATTTTTATACGTGGTACCAATATCACCCTTTACCTTCATACTTAGAATCTTCAGAGCTTTTTTATTTAATTTACGGGATACTTCTTAATTCTCCATTCATTTATCTACACCTTTGTATAAATTATTTATTTATTATTTATTTAATAATTATTTTATCTATGATTGATACGAAATATAAACATTATATCTGTTTAGATGCGTAGAAAGTGATTCTTTACGTACGTATTCATTGCGCATGCGCGTCTCCTCTTTGTTTCCGCCCTAGTGAGGTAAAAAACTGAGAAAGTAACTGTTTATATCGAGTTTTTAGTGAAAAACAATGAGTGATTTATGTCATTATGACGAAAATTAGGAGAATAATACGCCTCCCGAAATAATTTAAACGGCACAAAATTCAACTAATGAATTAATGTCATCTTTATCAAAAGAGAAATACGAACTTACATACAGAAAGTTTATTAAATATTTGTTTCTGCATTTATTATTAAAACCCAACAATCGTAGATAAAGTAAGGTACGCAACTCGTGGGAAAACTACATTTTGCTTTGCTCGTGTGGTTTTACTACCCTCGCTATCGCTCGGGTGCAAACTCCACACTCGCATGCAAAATGCTAATTACCGCACTAGACGCGTAATTTACTAGTAATAGATTTCTTGGCGTAAAATTTATTGGATATATCCTTTTTTTAATTTCTCATATTAGGAGAAAGTATTGTGATGGCGCGTAAGTTCGTTATATAGATTTTGATGAATTTACACGTTTTGAGGTCTCCTGAGTCCAAAAAAGTTGGTTTTAAAAAATGTCTGTATGCCGTCTGTGTAGACGCGTGGAGCCTAAATAACTGGGCCGATTTTGACGAAATTCGGCATACATATTTAGAAAAATCATACTTTGAGGCGAAATTGAGAAATGAATTTTAGCTCCAAATTTGGTGGCCGACCCCTAAAACCTCTGAAAAAACGTAAAGAAAATATTTCTCGAAAACGGTTCCGACGATTTTGATTGTAAAATTCTGAAATGTAGTCCATTTAAATACGAATCTAACGTTATAAGCCGTTTTCCCGGGAAAAATCTAGTTCCTGAGAAAATAGCTTTAAACGCGGAGGGAGAGAAGCCGGGTTCGATTCCCCGCCGAGGAGAAGTTATTTTTATGATAGATTTTGGTAAAATGTTCGAAAATATTATTTACGAAAACTTATACATAAATGAAAAACACTAGGCTAAGTAATTGTGAACTCGTGTATGAGAAAGTTTGTCTGAGTTGTCTCGGACCGATTTTTTATTTAATTTTTTTTTATAGAATGTATCAGATTTTCCTTGAAATGGAAGTATCAAGTGCCCTTGATTCCTCCACTAAGTGGTAATTAAGATTAATTCAAGCGGATGAAATTTGTAAAGTACGCTTGAAATCTGATGATAAGCTCTTTTAGACGGACTGATAGAAGTGTCACATACAGACAGACTAAGATCTTATCTGTTTAGCTTCCTGTTACATGACTAACCTGCTCAATCTAGAGTAACAAGGGTTTCCTATATAACCTACATCTCTTGAATTACCTTCAACTTAATTGAATTGATTGATTAACTTCCACTAATGAGATACCGAAATGGATAAAGTTGTAATAAGCTTTTAGCTTCGTCTGCTGCGCATGTAGAGTTTCACCGATTAGTTTTAGATATATATTTGAAACTAGTTCTATTATCAGAGTTTGAGCTTGGATCTCAATTTTTCTTTCTGAGATTGATTTTATCGCCAACTTGACAGCAGTTTAAAAAAGAATTGTCACTCAGTTTCATCGACAGGTGGATTAAACCCCACATTAAACCGTCCCAAGTATCTAGCGCAGCGTTTCCAAACTCTATGATCGCGAGCAATCTTTGAAATTATACAGACATAAATTCCTTACTCTTTTCATTAAATATAAATTATAAAACCACACTGCTAAGTATACGATGCTAACTACTTATAGATGGCGGATTTAGAAAAGAGACAAAATTAAAAGTAACGAACTGTTTGTACCTAGCAAGAGTTAAGGAAAAATTAAAAGAAAATCATTATTTGTATAATTAAAGCAAGCGTCTTACTATAAATATATATTGAATATAAGAAAAAAATTGATCATGATCAGTTATAGTTAAAGAGTATGTTTGTTAAAGGATGTTGGATTGAAATACGGCTGTTTTCTACCTACCCGGCCTATTAATTTAAAATATTATAAAATATATCTCTTCCCTACTCTAGTTCTACTAGTGTCGGTGTTCGTTATACTAAAAAAAAAAAAAAAAAAAAAAAAAACGTGTGGTGTCTCGAGACACCCGGTAGGAGCGAAGTTCCTTCCATTTTTCATTAAATATAAATGATAAAATCACACTGTCTAAGTACGTATACATTGCTAACTACTTATACATGGCGGAGTTAGAAAAGAGACAAAATTAAAAGTAACGAACTGTTTGTACCTAGCAGAGTTAAGGATAAATTAAAAGAAAATCATTAGTTGTATCATTAGATGAAGTTAGATTTTTTCTTGGATTAAATACGCAGTATTATAATAATATACCTAATGCATTTGAAATGAGCGTCAGCACAGATCAATTTTACGTTTAACAAGACAGTGATTATATTTTCGATATTTACAAAACCAAGTGACATTTTGACATATAACAAATAAACAAGTCAAGTAACAGGCTTCCATAATAACATTTTTTCCCGTCTTTTTGAAGCTTACGTTTACGCGAGCATTGCGCGTGAACGCTTGGCCGGATAACGTTTTCCAAAGAACCCAGGCATTGGTAAAATGAACATGTGTACCAAATTTCAACAAACTCGGTGATCTTTTACTTAAGTTATCGTCATCGGTAGATTTCGTGACGGTTTTTGCATGACGGTGATTTTGTGACGGTGATTATAGTCGTTTTTTTGGATTCACTCCCGCGCCAGAACGTGCCATAAGGAACTTCGTTCGAAAAAAAACATTATTTTTATCATTGAAGCCTGCGTCTAGCAATAAATATGTATTGAATATTGAGAAAAAAAGTTAATCATGATGAGTTTATTGTTAGAGTATGGTTTAGTAGGTTGGAAATTGGACTGTTCTTTACCTACCCGGCCTACTAATTGAAAATATTATAAAATATATCACTTCCCTACACAAAAACTTCTGCTTGTATCAGGTTGAAATTTTACATACCTGTTTCAATTGTACTTTAGACGATATGCATGCATTTTTATTAAAATCGTTACGTTAGAACGTATGATATCGGTAAAAACGTTGTGTTCTTTATTTTAAACGTTTAGGTCCGCTTAAATAAATTTAGCGATCTATAACACTTCATAGCAGTGTCGTTGATTTTACTAAAAAATATTATTTATAAAAGTTGTTTTTCTCATTGAATAGATGAAGTAAGAATTTTTTCCCGTCCTAAAATTCCAATTTTACATTTGAAGTTTACGTTTACGCGAGCGTTGCGCGCGAACGCTTGGGCGCATAACGTTGTCCAACGAAATGGTCCTGTGCATTGATAAAATGAACATGTGTACCGAATTTTTACTAAATCCGTCAATTGTCGGTTATTTTAATCGGTAAATTTCGTGACGGTCGTTTTTTACGGATTCACTACCGGGCTCCAGACGTCGTAACGTATCACAAGAAACTTCGTTCCAAAAATATTTTTTATTTTATTGTGTACGAAATTTATCGCAAGGAAGTTATGTGCCACACTAATTGGCAGAGTATTTATTTATTTTTTATATATAAATTCAAAATTTTATATTTTTTATGAAATTTCCTACCATTATTTTAATATCTAGGGTTCGCTTGTATTGGTGTTACGCAGAACAAAAAAAAAAAAATCGTAGTTTTATTAGTTAGATAATTTAAGATTTATGTTTTATTAAATATAGTTTATTTTTACTTTTCCTCACTACCTATATAGTAGGAAAAGTATTGTTTTCACCAAACATTTTTGTTTTCGAGATTTCAACGGAATTATCCGTTTTGGGTGTTTTTACACCCAAAACCTAATATAAAACAAAATACTTAATAAAATGTATTATGTACTTAATATAATATAATTGTGTTTACTTTTCCTGTTTTCACAACAACAAAAAATGTTTTCTAGATTTCAACGGAATTATCCGTTTTGAGTGTTTTTAAGACCTCCTGAATGGTTTTCAGCATTACGTCTGTAAATGTATGTATGTATGTGTGTGTGTGTTATCATCGAAGCGCCCAAGGTATTTAACCTAGAGAGTTGAAACTTGGCAGAAAAATCAGTCCTTACCTGTAGTGGTGCCGCCCGGAAAATCAAATATTTCCGCCATCTTGAACCCAGTTTGTTGAGTCAGCAAAAATGTTAAAAAATCGTAATAAATCGACAATGGTCCTGACCGAGCCCACCAAATTTCATTTTGATATTGGCCGCCATTTTGAAGTTATGAATTTTTGATTTTTTAAACTTTTGATGGTTACTAATACCAAAAGTATAAATAGGTTTTTGACGTATAGCATATCGTTGGAACCGGAAGGAACAAATATAAAAACCCCGATGAAATTCCATTAATTAGTTTAAAAGTTATAAGTGAATATAATTATTTATTAGTGCGATAATTTTGATGACGTCAAAGTATGTTTACATCTGTCAAAATACCGCCAAACTTCAAATAATTAAATAAAATATAGCTATTAAAAATAAAGTTTTTTTGAAGAATGATAAAAAATCAGTTTGTTCAGAACGGTCACCCATCCAAGTACTGATCACGTCTAATACTGTTTCCTCCTGCTGCAAAGCAGCAGGAGGCACTAAAGTGGCCTCTGAAGTGAGGAAAAGTTCCGAGGTAACCCGTATCCGATATTTTTTAATTAATATTACTAATAAATTACCCATAACTAAATTCTAAATGTGTTTTCCAAGGTAAAACAGTAAAGTTATGTAATTTACAATGAAGAAAGGTTATCAAATCGATCGTAAGGTATTGTCTGTTATAAAAGTAAGTCTGCTTAAAGCCGCTTGTAACAACCTCTTTGGTTTTTCCTCGACAATACGGTGGAGAAGTGAACACATAAAATACCAGTTTTGGGTTTTAAGGTCGGTATAGAGACCTAGTTTTGATCCCTTTTTTACAAATAAAACTATTTTAGTACATCCAGTATTGTAGAAATAGTACATTCAAGTATATTACCTTTTATTTATTAACACCTTTTTTACTTTTCCTTACCTTTTAAGGAAAAAATATTGTTTTCACTCAAAAAATCTGAAACCGAGATATCAACAGAAATATTCGTATTGGTTGTATTTAGTGGTTTCAGTTGACTGGTTTTCAGCTGTATGTTGACTTACATGTGAGTAAATAATTAAAGACATACTCGCCTACATGTCAATAATAACAACAATAAACACGACACAACAAGAAACTGTTTCTTTTTTTTACTTTCAGCGAAGTTTACTAAAAATTACGCCTTATGAGTGGGTAATAATATTAATATTGATCGAAACGTTAGTAAATAGGGAACTTTTTCCTAAAGACCTACAAGTTTAAGCTCGGTTCTCTACCAAGTTATGGAACCACATATTTTTTTTTTTTTTTTTAAATAAAATATGTACAATTTTTTTGTCTTGTAATTTGATGGTATGGAAATTAATATTATACTTTTCTTGTAAGCAATTTTACAACGAAACCAAAAATTTTGTTTTAGCTTTTATACTTTTAGACCAATAAGTGTTTTATAAGCAAAAGTATGCGATGTTTAAAAAAATAATAAATTTGACCATGTGGGAAAACTGTTTAGAATAGACCCATGGTTTATACGACGTTTTTTGTAGCCAATGATGTTTAGAATCACCCTATTTATTTTTGTACATATATCGCCAATCACCCTGTATATATATATATATATTAAAAAATTTAGTCGTTTCTATCTATATTCCACGTGTAAATTAATAGTTTGTTACATAATAAAGATGCGAAATAATGAGTTTTAATTGAAGGATAAACTTAATTACGCACTTTCTCTCAGGAAGGAGTTTTTAAAATTATAATTTGATTAAAAAGGACTTTTTAGGAAAAAAAAGGTTTAGAGACAGTTTAATATTTAATTAAAGGCTGATGTTGAGAGAGTGTGAGTTTTGCTGGGAAAGTTGTCTTGGAAGGGGAGGGAAACTAGTTTAATGATTTTATTTTCCCTGCTGAGTGGGTGGTAGGGGGGGGGGGGGGAGGAAACTTTATGAGAACGGGTCAAGTGCTTTTCATTGTAATCCTCTCTCACACTTATGTATTTTCTTCTTTTTTTAATTGTTCAACTGTTTAAGTGTGAAGCATTTCAGTTTAGCACTGAACATTGGAAGATTCTGTTCCTTAACAAATAACTCAACATTAATTTCAGTCTATATTATTTATTTTTCCCCCTTTTTTACGTTTTCTTGTCTTTAAAGCAAAATATTGTAAAAAAAAAAAAATCTCAGGATTTTTCCTTATGGTCTATTGGGTACTCTATAATACAGGGTTAACACATGATGTTCCTGATTTTAGTCCAGGCAAATTAGTAAAAAAAACAGCAAATGGAGGAAATAATTTATAAAGTTTTGAAACTTTGTGAAAACACTTATAAGGGGTGTAGTAGTAAGAAACAGTAAAGTTCCCCCTCCTTAAAGTCCAAAATTTACTTATTTTTCACTTTTTACGCAAAATGGTTTATTTTTTGAAGAGAAGTGTTATTACCAAAATTATTCCTCACATAATTCTGCACAAAAAAGGACCTATGCATGTTTGAAGTGGGACATACCGTTTTCGAGATATTGTAGTTGGATAGAGATAAAACGTATTTTTGCGAACCAAGATATCTAAAAAACAACACATCTGATTTTAATTAAATTGGGATGGTAGATTATACTTAGCCCACTGTTGATCCCATATAAGTTTCAACCTTCTGCGCCCATTATTTTATCCTCCACATGCGCACAAACATACATTTATTTAGACCTATATCTCCAAAAGTACTTAACTGATTATTATGAAATTTGTAAGGTTTGTCGAAAGTAGCCCGCAGATATCCCTAAATTAATTTCAACCGTCTGCGCTCTTTACATTTTGATAAATTTATACTTTAATTCATAACAGACAAACAAAAAATTGATCAACAGACAGACAGAAAGGGAATTAATTTAGAAAATGTAAAGAGCGCAGACGGTTGAAGTTAATGTGAGGCAATCTGCGGGCTACTTTCGACAAACCTTACAAATTTCATAATAATCAGTTGAGTACTTTTGAAGATATAGGTCTAAATAAATGTATGTTTGTGCGCATGTGGAGGATAAAATAATGGGCGCAGAAGGTTGAAACTTATATGGGATCAACAGTGGGCTAAGTATAACCTACCATCCCAATTTAATTAAAATCAGATGTGTTGTTTTTTAGATATCTTGGTTCGCAAAAATACGTTTTATCTCTATCCAACTACAATATCTCGAAAACGGTATGTCCCACTTCAAACATGCATAGGTCCTTTTTTGTGCAGAATTATGAGAGGAATAATTTTGGTAATAACACTTCTCTTCAAAAAAATAAACCGTTTTGCGTAAAAAGTGAAAAATAAGTTATTTTAGGACTTTAAAGAGGGTGGAGGGGGGGGGGGGGGGGACGCGCCCCCTCAATAGGGGGGAACTTTACTGTTTCTTACTACTACACCCCTTAAAAGTGTTTTCACAAAGTTTCAAAACTTTATAAATTATTTCCCCAATATTATTCCTTATTTTCCTGGACTATTTAGAATGAAAATATTAGTGGATAAATATGTTTAAAGACCACTTAAGTTGGTACAACTGGAAAGAATAGAATTTTACCTAAATGATTCTCCTACTTCAGTTGTGTAACCCATATATATAATTGCTTGCATACGAGTCTGCAAGACAGTGAGACATTTTCATGTAACGCTTTTTGGTGTTTATTTTCTTATTTATTAAACCTCTTTTTCAGTTTCTTTATTAATTACTATACATATTAATTAGTTTCTATTGGCTATTTTTTAAATATTCATATAGATAGACTCCAAACTACGATTTGGAGAATATTATATTCTTAGAAACGGAATGAATGGTGTATAATATAGTCCTGATTTTATTCTTAGAAGGCTTGGAAAAAAAACTATTTAGGCATTTCATTTCATTGCTAGGCCGACATGTCAATAGGAACCATGAGCGGGGGTGAAGGCTAGTCTAATATAAATAAACAAAACTTATAATTTTTGGAACGAAGTTCCTTATGGCATGTTCTGGAGCCCGGGAGTAAATCCGAAAAAAACGACCAAAATCACCGTCACAAAATAACCGTCACAAACTCACCGTCACGCAAAATTCGTCACGAAATCTACAGATGACGATAACTTGAGTAAAAGGTCACCGAGTTAGTTGAAATTTGGTACACATATTCATTTTACCAATGCCCAGGCTGAGTTCGTCGGAAAACGTTATCTGCCCAAGCGTTCACGAGCAACGTTCGCGTAAACGTAAGCTTTAAAAGACGAGAAAAAGTGTTATTAAGGAAGCCTGTTACTTGACTTGTTTTGATTATTTTTGTTAGATATGTCAAAAATGTCACTTTGTTTTTTAAATAAATAAAAAAAAAACAAATAAATAATACATGAACAATCATACACACATAAATAATCATGTAAAATTTCTTCCCGATACAAGCAGAAGGTGTAAAGTAAGGAAGATATATATTTTATAATATTTTAAATTAATTGGCCGGGTAGGTAGAAAACAGTCCTACTTCAATCCAAACTCCTTTAACAAACATACTCTTTCACTATAAACTCATCATGATCAAATTTTTTCTTATATTTAATATATATTTATAGTAAGACGCTTGCTTTAATGATACCTACAAATAATGATTTTCTTTTAATTTTGCCTTAACTCTGTTAGCTACAAACAGTTCGTTACTTTTAATTTTGTCTCTTTTCTAACTCCGTCATGTATAAGTAGTTAGCAATGAATACGTACTTAGCAGTGTGATTTTATAATTTATATTTAATGAAAAATGTAATGAACTTCGTTCCTACCGGGTGTCCGGCGACACCACACGGATTTTTTTTTGCTACTGAAACAGTTGTACTTTACTTTTTTGTCGAATAAGAATATGTAATAAGCTACTTTGATTATACTATCTGTGAGAGTCTAAAAACATCCTAAACCTTTCCTATTCTATGGTTGGTACTTTTTTGGGAGGCTGGTTTTATTACGTTAGGGATTCTACTTAAATATTTACATCAGTATAAAAAGGTCTAAAAGAATCCTCAAGAAAGTGTTAGTAAGGCCTAGAATCATGTTCAAAATCAGTGTCAGGGTTACCGACAAAAAAAAATTCATACATAGTCGATACTTTCAAAATTCGATAAAATATTTATACAGTTTCGGCACTGACAGAATACCTGAGGTTTCTGCATTTAGAAGTGGAGTGTCCACCTTTTATAATTCTTTGTCCATTACTCTTTAATATAATTTATTGTAATTTATACAAGATATCAATTACAGTAAAATTTCGCATACAATATGCACTGGCGTTTAATACTAAGGCTAAATTTAGGGTTGAAATTTGAGGAAAATTATAAATTCGAGTGTAATACGCTTCCGAAATTCGGGATAATTTGTACATTAGATTTGTACATTGTACATTAGATTTCAATTATTTTATTTTTTTATTGTTATTTAGATATTTTTAAAGAGGAAAAAACATATAACTGATATATGAACGGTAACTAGAGAAAAACTTGGAAACATTACACGGAGAAAAATCGAGTGTGTATTTTCAACAAGTAGGTAGTGTTGAGGCCCTTTAAGTTTGAATTTACACTATGATGGGATGGTACTGGCACTAATAGCGTTGCCACAAGAAAAATTTTTTTTTTTAGAGTTATCGTAAATGTAAAGTTTTTAGTACCAGCAACACTACGTTAGAGTTGCGTATAACTTTGAGTTTTTAGTGTTGGCGAAACTCCATTAGAGCGTTTGTAACACTACATAGTGTTCAGCAAAACTTAATTTGGTGTTGATATTAAATTTTAGCTTAATGTTATCCCGAAACTAAAAAAATACTCCAATTTTAGCGTTGTCGCTGCGCTAATAGAGTTATAAGAAGAAGAATTATGGAGTTGTTAAAAAATAACTTAATGTTATTGTAAATACAACTCTAGAGTTGAGATAAGCATTGGTCTTAGTGTTAATAAGACACTTATTGATAGCCTAAATTATATATATATTGATAAAATTCATGATACAAAAAGTTCTTATTTTTTGGCGTAAAATCCAAATCAATTCTTTAAAACATGCATTATTAATATTTTTTTACTTTTTGAGCCCCGCTGAACACCTTTTTTTAATCAAAAAAACAGTTTATATAAATATATATATATATATATATATATATATATATATATATATATATATATATATATATATATATATATTTTTATATGTATGAATATATATATATATATATATATATATATATATATATATATATATATATATATATATACATTTTTATATGTATGAATATATATATATATATATATATATACATTTTTATATGTATGAATATATATATATATATATATATATATATATATATATATATATATATATATATATATATATATATATATATATATATATATATACATATATACAGTTATATGTATACTATATACTATAAAATAGAATTCACTGTATATACTCCCATATAATTTAAAAATGTTTTGACAAATCCAAATTATGCGTGTATATTATGTCGTTGACCGTAAAATTGTAACAATATATATAAGCTTAAGTTTCGAGAAGCATAAGGATTATGAAAAATATAAAGCTTAATATGCATATAGCTTTAACTTAAGACATATAGCTATTACTAGGAAAGGATTATTGTGTACAGTTATACACATTATTGGGTACATTTAGAATCCTGGTTTACCTGCGTGCTAAACAATTTCAGATTTAATTTTTAAAATGTTTACTAACTTTAATTTCTACTCAAAAAGTATTTCCCCCTAAGTAAGGGATCTTATGATTCATTGGAAAAGTTAACCTTATATAGATAAAACCCCGTTAGGGATTTGAGTTGGTTATTTTTACTAGGAATAAACAATTACAGGTCATGACCAGTTTAAAGTTTTTTAAGAAGAAACCATCGCAGGTATATGAACAAAAAGGTAGTATGTACAAAATGTAATCCGCATAAGATGAATGTAGAAAAACCTTATACCCAGATACTATTGTCAAAGCAAATCATGCCTTTATAGAGAAACACAAGACTAAATTAATTTTACATCATTAAATATATTTGTTCTGAGTGCAACAGTTATATATTATATGCAGCAAGACAGGTTAAAAAAATCAGGTACGAGGTACCTCGGAACTTTTCCTCACTTAAGAGTTCACTTTCTGAACTAACTGATTTATTGTCATTCTTAAAAAAAAACCTTATTTTTAATACCTATATTTTATTTTATACTACTATTAGTAGCGAGGAACAGTAAAAATGTGTCATTCCAGATTTGTGACATTGAATTATAATTTTTTAAATTAATTAAATCATTTCATTATTGGTAATGATCTCTGTGAAGGAGAGGTATTGCGAACCCGGGGATATCATTAAAATCCGATTCACGTATACATATATGTCTGTGCGTTCGTATTTATGTATACATGTACGTATACGTACGTTCGTTAGTTCGAAAGTTTAAACTTTATCAAGACATCGTATTGAGATGCGGTTTGCGGCAATTTTTCAGAACTTTTGTCGGATAAACTGATAGCGCAAACCCGAACATCTGAGCTCACGACCTGCAGTCACTTAAGCACGCAATCGGTCTGTCGAAAATAACTTCAGTTGGCTTTATTTGATTTCAATTTCTTTTTGGGTATATATGTGTCCTGTATGGTAGATTGTACCTGTAGCTTTTGGGCACAATCGGACAAGCGGTTTGGGAGCTATTAACATTTTAGTGTTTTTACTTCCCTGAAAATGGGTATGTAAATACTGAGTTCTCTCTTGATCACGTATTGACACGACAACATTTCATGGAAGTTATGTGTGGGATTTCCACAGGTGAGGATAACCATATTTTAAATGGTTACCATGTGCTTAATACTAGAGGTATATAAAAGATTGATATGAAACAAATTTTCAAGCAAAAGTTTACTGGACATCAGTCAAATTATTAAGTGTTTAAGATAATGCGTCCGATAAATGACGCCTTGTCGATTTAGACATACAAAACTTTAACTGTCAGTTAAAACTGTACACTGTATAGTTAAACGTAAGTTAACTGCACACACGTAAGTTAAATCCTTCAGTTTTCATAATGGATTGGAAGGCGGATCCAATTTGAAGAATGAACTTTCGTCTCAGTTTAAGTGTATACAATTGAGTTGAACTGAGACGGAAATATTCACACACGGACAGTTTCAAAGTGTGAGTTAAAACTGCACGTGTGTAAACTGGCCGGCTTAATACCAATAATGTAAAACAAAATTAAATATACTTTTCCGTCCTTTTAAATAAATTTAATATTATTTGTCCTTTTTAATGCTTTCAATTGGCCGCCCACATATCGCTAGTAACGTTCTGAGCGCTTTTTGTGGCTGTATATATACAGATTGTTTCATTTCTTGAGAAGAGGCAAGCATAATTTAATTATAAATAAGGTAAATTAATTTGTTTCCAGACACGATATAGCGGCAATCGTCCATTTTTTGTTGTAGACATGTGGTTTTCTCTTAGTGTCAGACTGACAAGAAATAGATTTCTCGTGACTGTAGTTAGTGTTTCTGTATGCTAGAAGTAACACTAGCTTATTGTTGAAGCAAGCATCATATTTAGTTACTTCAATCCAAAGACGAGTGAATTTGACTCTATAAGGTTTAAAAGACCTCTATGATGAGTTATATCGACACCTACTCGGTTAGTTTCAACCCTAAGGGCCCTAGAGTGGGGGGGAATCCCATATAACCTCCGCGGCCGTGCCTAGCGCTACATTCCACATTCCGCTTACCTTCACTAAGTTAGTCACTCCTTATTACAAATGCCAATTTCCTTAACAAGTGCATATTTATATATAGTTCTTGGCTTGTGTTTTTTGTGTGTTGTCACAGAGCTCACTACTACTTCATAGCGTTCTCTTAAATAGTGTTTTGGAGTGTAATATAGTGTTAAATAGTAAATAGTGTTTGTGCGTGTTTAGGACTTTTATATAAATTAGCGTCAATACAGTGTCGTGCAAAATGGACCTTGTACCATTGTTACACAAGTGGAATTTTTCGCATCTTGCATCTGTGTTTACAGGTAAATAACTTTATTCATTAAATAATTAGATTCAATATTTGTAGGAGTTGTAAATTCTGTTTTTTGCACATCTTTGTCACTCTTTAATATTTTTATTAGGTGAATAGTTCATTTATTAATTTCCTCAGAATAGCTAAATATTCAAAAATAAGTTGTCTAAACTTTTATAAGTATATATAAAATATTTGTGGAGCACAGACCCCATGCACGAAAGCTATAATTGAGTTTTGGATTGTTTTATTTTTATTTCTCTTAACATAGACTCTCTTCTAATTTACGTTTGAACCTTCTGTGTAAAGCGATAACAATACCTATGTTATTCGAATAAATTTTTAAAGTATTCATTAGAATTAGAGTTGGGGTCCCATAGACCCCTGTGTTCCATTGACGTAATAGTTTCATAAACCACTGTTCATTTTCTTATTTATTTTTATTAAATTAAAACTTATTTAAAAAAAAAAAAAAGAAATATATATATATATATATATATATATATATATATATATATATATATATATATATATATATATATATATATATATATATACAGTGTGTCCCAAGATATACAGAGTATCCGAGAGGAAAATTTTTCTTATTTTTAGGTTTTCAAAAAAAATTCATTCTTCATAAAAACTCCTGCTCGATCTTAAACCTCTAAAAATGATCAAATTTTCTTGATTTCCTGTGCAGAATGTTTTGTTTTTTGAACATTTTAAAATATAACCAAGAGTAAGCTACCCTTATTTTTAATGTTATTGAAAAATATTATTTAGAAAAGTGGTTCAGAATTGCAAAAAAAAGTATAAATATTAATTTATTTTATGAAAAAAATGCATTTTTTTAGAAAACAAGAAAATTTTTCCTCTCGGATACTTTGTCTTGGGACACACTATATATATATATATATAAATAAATAAAATAAATATAATGATAATACTCAAATGCTAATATATATAATATATATTAATATATATATATATATATATATATATATATATATATATATATATATATATATAATATTATTATTATTTATATTTTATTTATTTATTTTCTAATTTTTTTTTTTTTTTTTTTAAGACTTTACAACTGATCTAATTCCTGATTTATTGAAGCATGACGGGGACTTCAAGGAGCTGGTCCCAAATGTGAGGGAGAGGCTTTTGCTCAAACGAAAATTTGAACAATTCCTGGAAGAAAATTCACTCGGATGTTCATCTTTTGTGTCAGAAGTAAGAACCCAAGGATAATATAATACTAATTGTCAATTGTGTTGTAAATGAATCTATTTTAATGATGTAATATAAGTGCATGATAATACTGCAGTCTCTTCGTGAAAATAGATTCATTTTCAATCAATACATTCATATCATTAGATTAATTTAGATTCAATTACATAAATCAGTTAATATTAATGTCTTTTTTGCAGGAAGAGAGTTCAGAGCAATCGTTAGGACATATTGCATCCCCCTTCCAATTAGAGAACATCCCATCAGTTGCCATTTCCCAGCCAACTTATCATGTTCTAAATTTGGAAGCTGCTGATCTCAATACACTTGATGTGATTCCCCTTGATGGGGAACTTTTGTCTACCTCCACCCCCTCTACATCATTAGTGACACGGGATAATCTACCAGTACCGGAAAGACAAATATCTGATGACCCAGTAAGTTCATTATGCTATTTTTTTTTATTATTTTCTTCAAATTTCATAATGTTTGCATATTAAATAAGAAGCAAGATCCAATGGGGAGAAGTATCTAGATACAGATACAACACTTTTCAAATAAAGATTCAAAATGCAATTATTATGTGTCTGTACAAAATACAAGAATTTTGTTTCATTTAAAGATATATATATATATATATATATATATATATATATATATATATATATATATATATATATATATATATATTGCACAGTAGGTTAACTATTATATATATATATATATATATATATATATATATATAATAGTTATATCAATAGGAGACTAGAATAGTTAACCTACTGTGCAATATATTATATATATTTTTGTTAAATTTTTAAAGTGTTTGTTGTAATATCTTTAAGTTAAGGCAACCCACCGCACCTTTTAACCCTTACCTTAATTTACAACCTTTACCTGATGGTCACTTATACTGTTAATCCTCTCAACTCCATTTTGTTCCCCACCCTTCTGATCCTGTATAACTAATCCAATCTTTAAACTCCGTTTTCATCAACATTACTTAGTTATCTTCCAATCTTTACCATGAAACTTACATTATAGTATCGCGCATGAGAAGTTAATTTCAAATTTACAAGTAATATAATTTGTTTGTGGGCGTTTTCAGATATTAAATGAAGTTTTGACATCCCACGATGGTGCATTAATACTGGAGAGATACGCGGCAGGCTGTATAAAAGGGAAACAGAAGGCAATTAGAGATTTGGTTGAGAGGGTAATTAAAACACTTCACCGGCACGGAATCGACTACTCTGTGGGGAGGTACACGAAGCTTTCTGAGGCTATTGTGAAAGTGTGGCCGAACGAAGACAAGGTAATACATTATTTTTTTCTTTTATAAGTTTCTTCGTTATTACTCTGTTTGTTATTGTCATTGCTTATTTCTTCTATGTATAAAAAAAAAAAAAAAATGTAAATTCTTTTTATATTTGAACATAGGAAATTAAAAAGGTGTTTTTTTTTTATTATTTTTCAGACATCATTCTACCTGCCGCCCTACAGTGCACACTCGACCCAGACTGATGCGAAGGGGAAGCTATATGATAAAAAAAAAAATTTTGACAGGGAATTATTGAGGTCGAATTTAAAGGAATATAGGAGGAAGAGAAGGAGTAGATCAAGCTCTTTAGAGTCTAGTAGCCTGACCAATGCCAGTAAGGCATCAGTCTCCAGCGGTCCAAACACCCCGAGAGGAAAAATAGTAATACAAGAAAGAGACCTTACCGAAGTAGAAGAGGACGACATTCGATGGCTTCAACATAACGTTGACAACTGGCCAAAGGTCTTAGAGAAATGGGGCAGGACGGTTGAGGCGAGGAAGCTCCAAACCTCGAGCTTCACTACAGTGGAGCAAATTTATCGGGCTTTTCCAGCCATACAACTTCCTCTGGGTTACGAACTGGTAAGTTTACAATTTTTCCGCACTTACTTTGTTACTGTTCCTTGTAGTTACTTTGTTTTTTTTTTTCTTTTGCTGAATATACTGAACTCTTTTCACAAAGTTAATTAAAAAATGTGACACATTAATAAGTCATTCATTTGCTCTCAAGCAATTATATTATCATGTAGAATGTATTTCTCCTTATTTTCAATATATTTATATTTTATGTTGGTTGTCATTGTTGCAGTTGGAGAAAGATTTTGACTTTATTCACCCGGGAAAATCTTACAAGCTAACATCAGGGTGGAACTCCTTTCAGAGGAAAATACTGGCTATTGGAAGAGAGAAAGTTACCGATCCATCCTCCCGCAAATTGCTCGGGATCCTTGAGTCTTCTGAAGACGAAAGTAAGTGTTCATCCTTAGTTACTTTTCTCCTACTCAGGGCTCGCCAAAGTGGACCCAGCCCAATTAAACCCACCGGGTTTTTTGGGGCTGGGTCCACCTTATACCCAGAAAAAATTGTTTTTGATTAATTCCAATCCAAATTACTCTGGAATTATTACATGTCTCACAGTTTCTCATTTTCTGTCTCAGCCTAATATATTTAGTTCAAAAAATTATAGGATTAAAATTCCAAAAATTAATTGTTAATTAACTATACTTAAATGTATTAATGAACAATTTGAAAATAAATTAAAGCAAAGTAACTCATTATTCATGAATAGTGGTTCATTGGTATATCTCATTTCAATAATTCGGCCACTACTACTGTCAGTTGTGTTAGAAAATAGAAAACCTATGAAAAGTATGTAATTGGACCTGTGCAAAAATAAGTATGTTTATGCCCCCCCCCCTCTCCCTAATTTTAAGAGGAAATAAAACATGTTCATTAAAAACTTTTTTTTTATTTCAGATCACAGAGTCTGTGCAGCCATCAGGCTGCTTGCTGCGATACTGGTACCTGGTAGGGGCAAGGCGAGAAGTTCCACTGCAGAAACGTCTGTAAAGAAGAAAGGCCTTGCAAAATTTTCAATAGCCGAAGGGCAGGACTCCTTGATCACTATCATTGAGGTAATTAAGACATCTTCGCTTTTGGTTAGAAACTGGGTTGTGTGTCAGTGCTAATGTCTGTGTTTAAACATACAGTAAAGTGTATAGGCTTTAAACTATATTATACTTCAGTCAGGAAGTGTAAACCCAATGAGTGAAGCTTAAAAAAAAGAATCCCTTAAGCTAGACCAAAGAAAGCCCAAGAAGAAAAAGTAATTCAATTCAACTCAATTAAATTCAAGTAATTTTAATTTTACTTTTAAATGGTCTTTCAAATGTGCTTTTCCAAAGTCATGTTTTGAATGTGGTTTAAAATTTAAAAAGCGGCCTCTGGTCTCAAGCTTCCATTTTTGTATCCTTTGTTTCCCTTGATACTTTTCAACTGCATGTTGTAATGTGCGCTTGGTTATGTGTTACAGACTGCGGGCGACATCAAAGAAACGATACAACGCAGATCCACGGAAGCAGAGAAAATTAAGGACACTGTCCAGCCGTATATAATCGTTCAGGGCTTCCACCCTTCTGAATTCAAGTCAGCTTACGTTGTGATTGACCAGACATTTTACGCCTTCACCGACACCCTGAAGGCAGTTGATGTCTGCTTCAAGTCGTTCTTTGCCCTTCAATGCATGTACCCGAAAGCCAGCGAGCTTATATGGACTCTTATACAGAGGTACGTATACGGTATAGAAGAAGATAACAACAATTTCTCGCCACCTCTAACGGCAACTATAAAATTGTTTGAGCAGACTGTTGCCTAAATTTAATCTTCAAAGTTTAAAAAAACCTACATTTTGCATGTATAGATAGATATAACATATATTAATTTAGATGTTAAATATTCAAAATTGACTCTGTTAACTTTGACAACTTAAAGTCTTATTAATTGTTTCTTAAAATTCGAACGTAAATTCTTAAAAATTTTCATATAAAGTATTTCAAATTTGTCTTTTAAGATGGACACAGTGGCTTATAGTTGCCAGTTTTGCCACAGGAAAATTAGGTCCCTAGACAATTTCATTGTTCATCTAAAATATGAACATGACATTAACACGACATATCAATCATATAAATGTACGATGACCGGTTGTTACCGGATTTTTCAGTCTTTATCTGTTTTCAAAAGGCACCTGAAGCGTTGCTATAGTCAAACATTGACTAAAGCAGAAAGTGACCTTAGTACGCATAGTGCCCCACAAACTGAAAATAGTCAACAAAATTTTCCCACGAGTAGTGACAATGTAAACAACTGTTTTGACTCTAGTTCACAGCCTCGTATTGAGAGGTTAAGAGAAGCTGCCGCAACTTTGTGTGCAGCCATTTACAGTGATTCTTCTCTGCCGAACAATCTAGTTGGCAAAATAATTGACTACATGACTACATTCATTACCGAGGGTTACCTCCCACTTGTTGAGGAAGTTTATGGCGCAAGGTTGCAGCCCACCCTCGACTCTAGTGACGCGCGACTCAGTGCCAAAATGGCAGTTCTTAAAGACCCTTTTAATTTCTTATCGACTCATTACTTAAGAATGAAATACTTTAAAAGCACCACGAAATACTTAGCTCCTGTGCCTTATGTGATCGGTCAGTCAGTTAAAAAAATTGTTGATAAGGACGCTGCTGTTCGTGTAAGACCTGTAACTTCAACTGCTCAATATATCCCAGTCGGTCCTACTTTGAAGCAAATGCTTGAAACGCCCAGGACATTAAAGTCAATGAGAGCGAATGTTGACAAATTAAAAGACTTTAAGTTATTAAAGGTATCAGTTATGCAGGGCAATTTGTGGAAAAAAAAAGTTGATGCTTTCACATTACAACATGGCCCCAAAGAGGTTTATCCTCTCATTATGTATTTTGATGATTTTGAGACTGGAAATCCCTTGGGATCTCATGCGGGGTTCCAAAAACTGGGTGCTATTTATTACACCTGTCCTGCATTACCAACGCACCTACTTTCCAAATTAGATAATATCAATGTGGCTGCAATTTTCAAAAGCAACGATCGTTATAGTTGTGGTAATCGTCGTGTACTTTCTCCCTTGCTATCCGAGTTGATAAAGCTAGAACAGGAAGGGGTTGACATAACAGTATCTGGTGAGAGTTGCACAATACGGTTTTTGCTCTTAGCTGTTGTGGGCGATAACTTGGGCCTTCATTCCATACTGGGTTTCGTAGAAAGTTTTTCGGCCAACCAATGTTGCCGATTTTGCTTTGCCTCAAAATCGGAGGCAAGGCAAATGATTGAAGAGGATGCACAAATGCTTCGTACCGTCGATGATTACGTCATTGACTCAGATGATGCAGAATGTCAAAATGACGGCTTCATCAAAGATTATTGCGTATGGAATGACTTACCCAGTTTTCACTGTCACACTAATTATGCTGTAGATGCAATGCATGATTTATTAGAGGGCGTATGTCGATATGAAATGTGCCAAATTATAAATTACTTCATATCAGTGAGGGTAATTACTCTCACGACAGTGAACTCTAGGATCAAGTTTTTTAACTTTGGCATAGACAGTGATCATGCACCACCTCCTATTAAATTGCAACATCTAAAAAAAGGTTCAATTATTATGTCAGCCTCTGAAATGTGTGCACTAGTAAAATATTTCACTTTAATTGTCGGTGACTTGATTCCTGAGGGTAACGACGTTTGGGAGTTATATCTCAATCTCAGAAAGATAGTCATGTTTGTCTTGTCTGACTCATTTCCCCCCGGTAGCTCAGATTATTTGAAAGGTCTCATCCTGTCCCACCACAGCCACTATCTAGATAAATTTAAAACCCCTTTAAAGCCCAAGCATCATCTCCTTATTCACTATCCCAACATGATTGATAATATGGGTCCCTTTAAACAGGTTTGGTGCATGAGATTCGAAGGGAAACACAGACAATTGAAAAGATACGTGACAGCTATATCTAATCGCCAAAATGTACCTCTTAGCTTATCAATTAAATGTCAATTACAACAATGTTATAAACTAATAGGCACAGCCAATAAAGGGCCCAATGATGTTGGGTTCTCAGTAGGCCCTCCTAAGAAATTGTTAGACAAATCTGTAAAACCACTACTCACTGAAAGTGAGTGTTAGACTCATAGGGTACAAACCTTATATGATTTTCTAAAATATTCTGGTTTTCAAAATTACCAAAATTAACCCAAGGACCACCTTTAAAAAAGGAAAAATAAAATACTACGAACAAGAATTGATAGCGTAACGAACAAGCATATAATTGCAATCAAAAATAAATTTACGTGTGGCACACGCCACGCGGTATAAGTTACCAGCAGTTGTTTTACAAATGAAATTTAAAAATGAAAAATGAAGTTAAACCAGATATATTGTCTGCATTCGTTCCGAAACCGAATACAGACAATAGATCGGAAAAAAGGAATTTAAGATAAGTGAAGCTTCTTTCACACACGCATTCACACCAGTTAAGTTAAAGTTAAATTTACACACAAAATTGTTTCACACCAAAACAATCATTCACACACACATTCACACTGAAGTTAAATTAAATACATGAAATGTTATACATATAAAATGGACTTAGCCGTGGTGACTTGTCCACGCTGACGCTGCGACCTAGGCTGCAAGCTGCTAGTCCCACGTCTTCTACTGTTCGACTCGAAGAGATGAGAAGATGTGAAGTAAAATTATGTGATGCTGAGGGCCCTGATGCTAAACCAATGAAGTTAAATTATTTAAACATTAATACTTGAGTGGTGACACGTGCACGTGTCGGTCGCTTTTACAAAGCGATGAGAACCGTCTTCTGCAGATTTCGGAGGGCGAATGCGTATATCGCAGGATTCGGATTCCTTATCTACTACGTAATTACGTAAGGAAAATCTTGCGTAGGATCATATGTGTTCGAATTCCAGTGAAAGTGATGCCTTCTCCGAACACGTTCGAAGAAAAAAGGAGGAGGTTGCATCGTGGTTTCCTGCGAATCTTACGTTATTTACGTTAACGAAGAAATGAGTTTAAAATGTAGAAGTGATATGTCCGTTTGTTGCTAAAATTGCCATTTTTTACCAAAAATAATAAAAAACATAAATAATAAAGTAAAATAAAGAACAACTGTTGGTCTCCAACATACCGCCTACCAAAATTTACAAAGAAAATTTTAAATTCTTTAGGAATTCAAAAAAAAATTAGATTAAGATTAAATTTTAAGTTGCTCTAAACCAGATTTTCTAACCGGAGGAGAATCCTCATCTAGCATAAAAAGAGGAATGAGTTTATTGACTGGACGTTTCAGCGTGGAACTACAAGATTTAACTAACGCAACCCTTACAACACCATCATGCCCTGGGAAAACTTCTAAAATTCTGCCAATTGGCCAACGCAAACGAGGTGCAGTGCTCTCCTTGATCAAGACGAGATCTCCTTGTTTGTAATTATATGCAGGTTTGCGCCATTTTACCCTCTCTTGTAGAGACGTGAGATATTCAGTTCTCCAACGCTGCCAGAAATGTTCTGATTTTTGAAATACCAGTTTCCATCTGGTGAGACGATTTTCAGGTACCTTCAACAGAGACTTCTCGGGTACGGAAATCAATGGACAACCTATAAGAAAGTGTCCAGGGGACAAAAAGTCAAGATCAGAAATGTCATTGGACAGAGGACAAAGGGGACGAGAATTAAGGATGGCTTCGATGCGAATTAGCCAAGTCGCCAGCTCCTCAAAAGTCAAAGCATTGTCGCCATACACCGAACGAAGTAATCTCTTGACAGACTTGACACCGGCCTCCCAAACTCCGCCGAAAAACGGGGCGTACGGAGGAGTGAAGCTCCACTTTAACTCCTTTTGAGCACCATACAACCTTAAGGAATCTTGATTTTCTGGCGAAAAATACCAATGGTATAATTCTTTCAATTCGTTAGCTGCGCCGACAAAGTTGGTTCCATTATCGGAAAGAATCCGCTCTGGCAAGCCTCGCCTTCCAATGAATCTGTCCAATGAAGCGCAAAAGGCTTCTGTACTAAGTGCAGATACAAGTTCCAGATGAAGGGCTTTAGTACTTAAACACACAAAAATACACAAATATGCCTTATATGTATGAGCCTTTCTACGTAACGACTCCCTAACAAAGAAAGGACCAGCAAAATCAATACCAACATGAAGAAATGCCCTCCCTTCGCGGAACCTAACAGCAGGTAGATCACCCATAACCGGTTGAATAGAAGATGCGTCAAATTTTCGGCAGCTCACACACTGACGAGTGACTTGCCGTACCAAATTTCTGGCTCCAGTAATCCAAAATATTCCTCGAAGAGTAGCCAACAATAGTGAAGGTCCACAATGACATAAGGTGCGGTGATAGTGTTCTACTATTAAACGAGATAAGTGCGCCTTGCCCGGTAAAATATAAGGATGTTTAGATTCCCTTGACATGCTAGAAAATTTAAGGCGACCGCCTACCGACAGAACACCCGCTTCATCAAGAAAAGGCCTCAAACTAATCAACTCCTTAGGCATTGAAGTTTCAGAAGAAGGAATTTTGCCACCAAAATAGAAATGTCTCTGAACTAGCTTTACGGCTATTCGCTTTGAACTGACTACCTCTTCCTCACTCAATTCAGCAGAATCCGAACATAACTTCCGACATTTATTTACAAAACGTAAAACATAAGCTAAAGTACGGACGATTCTATTAAAGGTAGAAAAACGATCAAACCAATTTACTAAAGAATATTCCGGAACAGAAGTAATTAATGTAGAGCAGGGAACATCCTTTAATTCGGGAACATCAACTTTAAAGGGTGAACTTATCACCGGCCATTCAGAAGGATCAAGGATTGCCCATTCAGGACCGTTAAACCAGAGTGTATTACCTAACATCAATTCTGGGGTGACGCCTCGGGAACCTAGATCACTAGGGTTATCACAAGAAGCCACATGTTGCCACTCACCTGCCGACGTTAATTCATTAATTTTTTCCACACGATTAGCAACAAAAGTTTTTAAACGATGAGTTGGTGTTTGCAACCATGAAAGGACAATCATACTGTCAGAGAAAAAGAAAACTTTGGGATTAGAAGGAAGTCTGTTACAAAAATTGCTAGATTCTGCCATACGCGACCAGCAAGCAAAGCAGCACAGAGTTCCAGACGAGGAATAGTCAACCTTTTGACTGGCGCAAGTTTGGTTTTAGCAAACAAAAGATGTACCTGAACACACTTTTCAGATACGGATCTTAAGTAAGCCGCAGCACAGTAAGCAGTCTCCGAGGCATCGGCAAAAATTAAAATTTCAACAGAACCAACGTTCGGAACAATCCAACGGGGAATACGAAGTTTGCCTAACAAAGGCATAGTATTAACAAACTCTAACCAACGTTCCTTTAAGTGTTGGGGAAAGTCTTGATCCCAAGTCAATTGAAGTTTCCAGGATTCCTGGATTAAAATCTTGGCCAAGACCACCGAGGGACCGATGTAACCAAGAGGATCATATATCTTTGTCATAGCCGATAATACTGCACGTTTAGTACATGTTTCCAGTGGTAAATTTATTTTATACGAAAATGAATCTAAAGTGGGGTCCCACTGAAGACCTAAAATTTTAATAGAGGTGTCGTCACTAGCACTCAATGAAACAGGTTCCAAACCTGAGGTTTCCTGTGAGTTACATACTTCTA
This sequence comes from Gerris lacustris, assembly GCA_951217055.1. NCBI lineage: Eukaryota > Metazoa > Arthropoda > Insecta > Hemiptera > Gerridae > Gerris > Gerris lacustris. Next base: position 65,198,731 of record OX578283.1, read on the forward strand.
ATAATTGAGGATGGTTGGCCGCCCACTTTCCTAAAGTAAATTCGCCTTTACCTAGTAAGGCAACGACTTGACGTTGAAGCTCTAAGGCTTCAGGCAATGAATTTGCACCTGTAACTAAATCATCAACATACATATCGCTAAGCACGGCAGCAGCAGCTAAAGGAAAGGCAGAACCTTCATCTTTCGCAACTTGTCTCAACGCACGAATAGCTAAGTAAGGGGCTGGTGCTGTTCCATAAGTTACAGTTTGCAGCTCATACTCCTCAACGGCCTCTTCGGGAGAAAAGCGCCATAGAATATGTAAATAAAGCCTATCCTGAACATCTATTAAAATCTGTCGGAACATCTTTACAACGTCCGTAGTAAAAACATATTTATGAAGACGAAAATTCAAAGAAATGTCAACCATGTTTGTTTGCAATTTGGGACCAACTAATAAGTGATCATTTAAGGAACCACTCGAAGTTCGAGCAGCTGCGTCAAACACTACTCTTATCTTAATATTGTCCTTATCTCCCTTAAACACACAATGATGAGGAATAAACACCTTGCCTGGTTGTTTGGCGAGTTGCATGTGCCCCAGATCTAAGTACTCGCGCATGAACGCATTATAAGATAAACGAAGTTCAGGTTTCCGTTGCAACTTGGACTCAAGATGTTCCAGCCGACGAAGGGCTAAGTTTCGAGTACCGAAAAGCTGAGGATTTTCACATTTAAATGGCATTCTCACAACATAACGACCTGTGGGTAAACGATAATGTGTAGTACGGAAAAGATCCTCACACCGCTCATCATCAGGATTAAGAGAGTTATTAACTGCGGGTTCTTCCAATTCCCAGAACCGACATAATTGATCATTTAATGAATCTGAAGATATTTCAGCATTAGCGATAAGAGCAGGATAAGAAAAAACTTCAGAAATGTCTCTGACACGCCCCAAAACAGTAAAACCAAAGATAGTACCAAGAAGTTTTGGCATATCAGGCAACACCGATATCAATTGACCTGTTAAAATATCAGGAAATAAATCACAACCAATTAAGAAGTCAATAGGTCGTGACTCCCAAAACTTGGGATCAGCCAACTCATACTCAAGATAAGGTTGCCAGAAACCTTCATCAGAATGAAATCCAGGTAATGCTGAAGTAATAGTGTCAACAACCAAAGCAGTGGTTGACAATTGAGGATAAATAGAATGACTAGGAGAAAGTGAACAACGAGTTCGACCTTTAAAGCCAGGTAGCGGAGTTTCTCCAATACCCCAAACACCTGCAGAATAAATATCGATATCCAAACCTAAACGGTCAGCGAAAGAACGAGTGATAAAAGAAAAGTGACTACCAGAGTCAACAGCAAGTCTGATAGAATGTAATTTACCCTTAGGATCCAATATGTTACACACGACCGTTCCCAACATAACTTCTAACTGACCCGAACCAACAGTGTTCAATGAAGCAGGTTTACGCGTGTCGGGAGGTGACATGTTTTGTTCGTGTGATGAAGTTACATTGTCTGACGGGGACGAAGAATTGGAAGATCCAACCTTTAAAGAATTTTGAGGAGTAGTAAAGCCGTGAAGTAAAGAGTGATGTTTGCGTTTACAAAACTTACAAAAGTATTTGGAGGTACATTGAGACGTATCATGACCAAAATGAAGACAATTCCTACAACCTTTCCATGATCGTAATAAGCGGTGGCGTTCTGCCACAGAGACACTACTGAATTTAACGCAATTCATCAAGAGATGAGGTCCTTTGCAGATGCAACAACAACTCTGCGTTCTTCGATAAGGGCTAGAAGAGGCTCGTGATGATGGAGAAGTTACCTTAACTGGAGATCTATTGCCAGAACTAGTCATTAAGGCTGACTTGCCAGATGACATAGATCTGGGTTGCCAAGGCTTACGCAACACTTTCTCCTCCCTGACATCCTTTACAAGAGTAACTGAAGACAATCCACTCGCCAACTCAGCGGCTGTACAACGGGACCTAAGATACTTGACAAATTGGTCAAGAGTAGGAAATGTTGCTGTGTTTTGCAACTCAAATTGTTCCCGGGTGTAGGGATCCAAACAACGACTGGCTAGATAGAAATACATGAAGTCTAACCTTTCCGGAATGTCCAATAATTTAAAAGCAGCAATATTTTCAGAGATGTCGGACACCAGCTTGGTGAGCACGACAGCATTAGGTTTAGATGTCAGTTTTTTAATGTCCAACAGTTGGTCAAGATAAGCTGTGGCAAGGAGACGCTTGTTGTCGAAAACTTCCTCCAACATGGACCAGGCCACAGAAAAGTTTGTTTCATTTACAGGAATTTGAGCGATCACTGTTAAAGCCGAGGCTTCAAGGGAACGAATTAAATAGTGAAACTTGTCAATGTCCCTTAATTGAGGATCATCCTTTACTAAGCTTGTAAAGGTGTCCTTGAAACGCGGCCAATGCTTCCTATCACCTTTAAACTTGGGCAACTCTAAAACAGGAAGTTTAGTTTTATGGTATGGAGCTGTTGTGTTGTTAAGGACACTAGTGAGATTACCTGCGGAGGATGTAGACGGCCGTGCCTTCGACTCATTTACATTAGCTAAATAGCCATTACTTTCATGGAAGTAACGTTTGGCGTTTGATCTCATCGCATGATCGGCAGCAGTCGCCGCGGACTCGCCAGACTCACTAACACTGTCACAGAGTTCCTGATACAATGTATCAAATTGCTGATATAAGCCCTGGATAGAGCTCATCATACCAATAAATAGCCAAACTTGTGTGGGATCCATAAGACATTTTTTGCCTTGATCTCTGATCTCTCTTAAATCTTCTATTAAAAGAGTCAGCTTCCTACGAACCGACTCAGCGTCAAATTCCAATTCACCTAACATGGTGATAGAGATCAGACAAAAAATATAAAATATAAGGAAGGAAAAAAAAAATTAAATAAAGTAATATTAAAGGGTAAACCAAAATAGAGTTCAAACTAAGTACTACCTCAACGTACTGAAGAATGACACCAAGAAAGTTGAAAATTGATAAACTAAGATTTTCAAAAATAAAGAAAATAAAATAAATGTTGACTCAGGAATCACCAAGACCAAATAAATGGCCAAATCAGATTAAATGATAAATTGAGAAACAAAAAAAAAAATATCTTTGTACAATCAAATAAGTTTAATGCTTAAACTAGAAATGAGTACAAGTTGATTGTACGATAAATGAAAACCAAAAAAGCAAGTTGATGTTTATAATAAATCCAAAAAAATAATTTTAAATTAAATCATAAAGTAAAGTTGGTTATACGATGAATAAACACCAAAAAAACAAGTTGACGCTTGTAAGAAATCCAAAAATAAATTTAAATTAAAATCATACAGTAAAGGTAACTACACTAATGTGAACACCCAAGACACAGGTCAAAGCTTGTGAGAGAACCAATAAAATTTAAATAATAAATACAAGTAATTGTAAAATTAATGTATACCAACACCAAAGCAAGTCAAGCTTGAATGAAATCCCAAACAAAAAATAATTAATTAAATTATAAGTACAAATGATAATTGTACAGTGAGTGTAAAACACTAGAAACAAGTCTAAGCTTGCAAGAGAACCAAAATAAATTTTAACTTAAGTATAAGTACAAGCAAGTGTACGAAAAGTGTAAAAACACTAAGGACAAGTTGTAGCTTGCCTAGAAAACCAAAAAATAAATTTAAATTTAATTAAACGTACAAACAATTGTACAAAGAGTGCGAGGCACCAAAAAAACAAGTCTAAGCTTGTAAGAGAACCAAAATAAATTTTAACCAAAAAAGTACAAACAGGTGTACAAAAAAGTGTAAGGACAAGTTGTAGCTTGCCTAGAAAACCAAAAAATAAATTTAAATTTAATTAAACGTACAAACAATTGTACAAAGAGTGCGAGGCACCAAAGAAACAAGTCTAAGCTTGTAAGAGAACCAAAATAAATTTTAACCAAAAAAGTACAAACAGGTGTACAAAAAAGTGTAAGGACAAGTTGTAGCTTGCCTAGAAAACCAAAAAATAAATTTAAATTTAATTATAAGTACACCAAGTGTACAAAAGTGTGAAACACTAAAGGGACAAGTTGTAGCTTGTCAGAAATCCAAGAAATAAATTTAAATTTTATTACACGTACAAGTAAATGTACAAAGAGTGCGAGGCACTAAAGGAACAAGTCAATGCTTGCAGGAGAACCAGAAAATAAATTAATCTTTTATAATTGAGGATATCCTAAAAATAACCTCAAGCCTAGGCAGATGATTAAAGATGAAAATCAGTATGCAGAAAACCAAAAGACACTTGATATATAAAAAAAACATTAATCAAATGTAGCTTAAATTGTAGCTTGAATAAGCTTAAAGTCCCCAACAAAAAAGGTAAAAATTAATCAAGTGCCTAAATGACCAGAATGAAAAAATAACTAATTGTTAATTAATTAAACGCACGTGTCCAACCAAAGTTCAATTATGAAATGGCAAAATTACAAACAAAATCTGATTCTAAACAATTTAACTGCTGGTAGAAATTTCGAAAAAAAAGTAAATTAGATAAAGAAAGAATAACGAGTAAATTAAATGTCCAGGTGAATTTAATAAGAAAATAATTCCATTGAAATGAATTATAGAGAAATTAGGTAAAATAAATCCTAATAAATGAGATACAACTACAGGTCACCTTAACAAGGAACAAAGTTCAAAAACCGACCTATAGCATAGGATACTTAAATTCACTGGAAAAAATGCTACCAAAAGTTCGTAATGAAAGGAAATGAAATAACGAGAAAGAATAAATTGAATTTTAGATTGAAATTGACAGATGTGAAAAATAGCAAAGAAGGGTAATTAAATTGAGAGAGCTGAAATCCGACCCAAAGCTAGACCATTATGTTAGACTCATAGGGTACAAACCTTATATGATTTTCTAAAATATTCTGGTTTTCAAAATTACCAAAATTAACCCAAGGACCACCTTTAAAAAAGGAAAAATAAAATACTACGAACAAGAATTGATAGCGTAACGAACAAGCATATAATTGCAATCAAAAATAAATTTACGTGTGGCACACGCCACGCGGTATAAGTTACCAGCAGTTGTTTTACAAATGAAATTTAAAAATGAAAAATGAAGTTAAACCAGATATATTGTCTGCATTCGTTCCGAAACCGAGTACAGACAATAGATCGGAAAAAAGGAATTTTAGATAAGTGAAGCTTCTTTCACACACGCATTCACACCAGTTAAGTTAAAGTTAAATTTACACACAAAATTGTTTCACACCAAAACAATCATTCACACACACATTCACACTGAAGTTAAATTAAATACATGAAATGTTATACATATAAAATGGACTTAGCCGTGGTGACTTGTCCACGCTGACGCTGCGACCTAGGCTGCAAGCTGCTAGTCCCACGTCTTCTACTGTTCGACTCGAAGAGATGAGAAGATGTGAAGTAAAATTATGTGATGCTGAGGGCCCTGATGCTAAACCAATGAAGTTAAATTATTTAAACATTAATACTTGAGTGGTGACACGTGCACGTGTCGGTCGCTTTTACAAAGCGATGAGAACCGTCTTCTGCAGATTTCGGAGGGCGAATGCGTATATCGCAGGATTCGGATTCCTTATCTACTACGTAATTACGTAAGGAAAATCTTGCGTAGGATCATATGTGTTCGAATTCCAGTGAAAGTGATGCCTTCTCCGAACACGTTCGAAGAAAAAAGGAGGAGGTTGCATCGTGGTTTCCTGCGAATCTTACGTTATTTACGTTAACGAAGAAATGAGTTTAAAATGTAGAAGTGATATGTCCGTTTGTTGCTAAAATTGCCATTTTTTACAAAATAATAAAAAACATAAATAATAAAGTAAAATAAAGAACAACTGTTGGTCTCCAACAGTGAGCATAAATTTAATAGTCCAATAACCTCTTTTCCTTGGGTTGAAACGAAGGGAACAAGATTTAAGATCGGACAAACAATCGTTATAAACAAAATTGAAGGTGTGCCACAATTTGCTAACATAAAACACATTATTATTACTCTTGATGAACGTATTTGTTTCATAGTTGAAAACTATCTCAATATTGGCCTCTCTAGCCATTTGGACTCTTATGAAGTTATTCCTCAAAATGTTTATAGCTTATACATTATGAGATATAATGACACATGTAGGCCTGTAAACACTGTCCACGCCAATGATGGGGGCTATTACGTAGTTAATTAGCAGTAAGAATATCAATTATTATTTATTTGTAATAAGTGCATAATTAAAAATTTAAATGTACAGCACAGCACTTAACAAATTAAGGAAGTATATTTAATAAATTGTACAGATATATAGTATAACAATATACCATAATATATCATAATATATAGTCATATAATTCATACTGTAATATATTATTAGTATTTATTATTTGTTATTATAAATTACTTATTATTTAAAATAAGTAAATAATTAATAATGTCGTTTAATTTGTATTTTAATAATGTAAATAGTCAGTGTAAATAATTTAATTTAAATTGTAATTTAATGATGTAAATATTAATTATAATCTGTCAATTTTATCGTGGCCTCTCTTATTCTATGTAGACAGCAAATGTTTTTTTAAAATAATAAATAAAGTAAAAATATACATGATTTTATGACTCATTATGTGTAAAAGTTATAAGTGTTAACTTCCATCATTTCTTCTTTATTAACCTATTAATTTAATTTAAATAGATAAGGGAGGCACAGATAAACTAAACAGATCATAATATGTACAATTATAAAAATAATTGATGTGTCATTTGTCAAAACTAAATGTAAGTATATACATTTTATGTAGTATTTAATTGAATTTAATTAACATAAATTATAAAATAAATGAGTAGGTATTCGATGTAAATATATTCATTTCTAAGTTAATTTAATTTACTTTATTTATTAAAAATAAGTAAATAAATAATCGAAACATTTATTTATGATTTCATTATTAAATTTATTATTATTTATTCATTTTTTTATTTTATTACTTTCTACTACTTATAGTCACTTATTTAAATTGTGTTTATTTTGTACATTTCATGAAACTATACAAATTATTTTACTTAATGAATTTACGAATACATGATTTTTTAATCAATTGGATAACTTTAAAAATTATTGTGTTTAAAAAAAATTGTACATATAACTTTATTTAGTGAACAATAAAATTTATAGTTATAATAATTTGTTATTTATCATCGTTACAAAACTACCCCCTTTCACCCTAATTGTAATGGATAAAAATGCAATCAATATAAATGTACATCACTAATCTTTTTATAAACAATTAAATTTACTTCAATTTCAAAATTTATATTTAATTCACTTGGCATTATATGTTCTAGTCATTTTAAAAATTGCTTCTTTACACTCTGTGCACGCATATTGATTGCTATTTTACCCAGTGCAACATAATTTTTAAGCACATTTGCAAGCAGAAGGATTTTCTTTTGGGGATTTCAAAAGGAAATTCCCTGTGCTTAAGAGTTGCTTCTACTCCAAAAGGAATTTTCCTGTACCCTCGCGGAAAACCTGCTGGTAGGAGGTTTCCGCTCTGATGGGAAGGCTTAAATGTCTTGTGAGACTTTTGTGCCTTCACATCAGAGCGGAAACCTCCTACCAGCAGGTTTTCCGCGAGGGTACAGGAAAATTCCTTTTGGAGTAGTAGCAACTCTTAAGTACAGGGTACAAGCAACACTACATAGAGTTACAACAACTCTAAAGTTTAGAGTAAGAACAACACTACATAGAGTAGCGACAACTCTTAAGTACAGAGTACGGGCAACGCTATTGGGGTGGTGGCAACACCAGAGCAAGGGTTAACATGACCATTACGTAGAATAGGTACAACACCAATTAGAGTATAATTAACACTAGTATAGTTTGGTCACAAGCATAGTAAAATGTGAAACAACACCAGTTCACGGTTCAATTTAACACTAATAGTGTTGGAGCGACCTTCCTCGCTTATTTTAAAGGTGTCACGATAATGCTACTGTCATTGAATTAGCACTAAACAGTGCATTTAAGACAACCCTACTAGTGTTAAAGTTACACTAAGCGGTTAATTCAACTCTATCTGAGGCCTTCCATATAGCCCCAACACTAGCAATGCCAGAGTTGGAAGAACATTAGTGAGTTACGTTAACACTATTAGTGTTCCCGATTTAGAGTAAATTTTACTTTAACGCTGATTTCGCAACCCTTATAGTGTTACATTTACCCTAAAATCGCTAGTGTTGCCATTAGTGTTGAAAATGGTAATGTCGACTTAACTCTTATATCATTGTGTCTACACTCCAAAATTTTAACACTGGATAAGCGTTACAGTTATTCTATTAGGTTTGTTCCTGAGCCAACACTTATTGCGGGTTGGGGGATGCCATTTTAGAATTATCAATACTCTACTTTTTTCTCCGTGTAGAAGTAAATAATTTAGCAACTATAGCATCGGTACCAACCTAATATTCTAATAATTGCAAGATAAAATGAACTTTTTATATACTACGTTTTTAAATTTTCTGTTGAATCATATGTAATTTTGATAATATAATTGTCATTGTTATAATATAATGTTAGTGAAAAAAAGTGCTCCGAATTTATTTACTTCACATAAATGACAACCATCTAGAGTCTAGAGAGCTGATCTTAAACCTATAAAAGGACAAATCTTTGTTCAACGGATCTCCCCAACACCAAATCTAAACCGCGCCATTGATATGCCCCGTAGGGACAGTAAGAGAAGAAAAATAAAAAAATGTGTACAAGTAAAGAAGTACAGATGCAGAAAAATTAAACCGATACCTAGGACACAAGTGTAAACAAACCTGGTTGTCACACGTCAATTAATTTATTTCTTTGTTTACTATTCCTTTTTCGCTGTCATTCAATGTTTATCTCTTAATAAAAAAATTATCTTAATAAAAAAAGGCATCGCGTGGCTCAATCATTGAAGTGAGCTTGACGAACGTGTTATACGTTGCTAAATACTTATACATGGCGGAGTTAGAAAAGAGACAAAATTAAAAGTAACGAACTGTTTGTAGCAATAAAAAATCACAAATTTGAAACCCGTCAAATTGAAGATCGTAAATATGGGATATGTCAAAACTAATTAAATAACTTGCGGATTTTTTCTGAACTAACTTTCCATGCAGCAAAATTTGCTGAAAACGAATTAAATTCTGTTAAAAGATGGCTATAAGTATTAAAATACTGCATTGTCGTCGTTTTCTGAGCTATTCTAAAAGTTTCAAATGTTTAGCTACTCGGGAAGTTAGTTAATAATCGATTGCAAGATTTGTACTGGAAAAAAAAAAAAAAAAAAAAAGCAAACAAACAAACAAGAAAGCAAGCTAATAAAATCGTAGTAATAAAAATTTAAAGAACTCCTTTAAATATTCCTATCTTTAAAAGGAATATAGTAATACATTTAAATACAATAATTTGTAAAGGTGGGGGGGAGGGCCTTTGAGGACAATTAATTAAATAAAACTAGTTCTCGGCAATTAGAGAAAGCGGGATTTTAAAATGTTAAAATCCAAGTTTTTTGTGAATTTCCAAAAAAAAAAATAACTTGTTTAAAATTCTCTTTAATTTAAAATAAAATGAGACGGTATCTAAAATGATACAGATTATATAATTCAGCGTGAATAATATAATTAAAATAAACACACAATTATTATTTAAGTGACTTCATTTGATTACTTAAGTGTAATATAAATATAGAAATAATTAGACGAAATCAAGTGTGAAGATTAATTTCCATTTTTAGAAGTAACATTTAAGTTCAGATTTTCTTACATGAAGACAATCTAGAGTAGCAAGTAGTTGTATTAAGGTTATTTTTTAACTGTGTGGTGATTGTTTTCACACGCGTATATTACGCACTCCTATTTTAGATGAAAAATTTCTTAATTGTGTGAATTAAGCCTCGCACGCACTACGCATCGGTATACGATTTTTTAACAAACGGCGGTCCTCATTTTCCTGCCGTCCCGCCGTAGTGTGCGCGTAGTCACATTATATTCAATGTTATTAACTTTTAAAAATTGCCGGGACGGACGTCCTTCCGTGCCTTACAGCCCTAGTGCGCGCAAGGCTTTAATACACGAGTTTTTACTTGGTACCTCCGTAGCCGAGGTAAAATGAAATAGGAGAATTTGTATTCATACAATGCAAACAGTTTCTGTATACGATTGTCTCTCATACCGAGAGGTCGTTATGTTATCGATCTTTGGTAACCCGAAGGGAATAGACGGGTAAATGTGACCCCTGGGATTTCTTAACATCGTCTACGGATGTAAACCCACATAAATATAATGTACCATCAACAAAAATAATAATTTATACCACCAGTTGTCAATTGAGTCAGTTGTCGTTTCACTCAACCTAAGCATAATTTCTGACTGTAAAGACGCAATCGGTATGTTAAGTCGCATTTTTTTTAAACATGCATCGTTACTAGGCGATCGTAAATCGTTCCAGATCAAAATGGTGGTAGATATCAGAACAAATTCATGAGGAATTTTTGTCTAACAAAGAGTGCAAAAAAATAAAAAATAAAAAAATAAAATATATATATATATATATATATATATATATATATATATATATATTGCAAATTTTAACACCATCGGGAAATATTCGATTTTTTACGATTTTATAAACATTTTGCTAACACAGCAAAATGGGGAATTGGCGTTACAGTTTACGATCTTCTGGGCGGCAAAATGACTTTGAAATCCAGTTTAAAACCACTCAAATGGTCTTAGAAACACCCAAAAATGACAATTCCGTTTAAATCTCGGTTTCGATTTTTTTTAGTGAAATAGAACACTTTTACTTTAATGGTAAAGACAATTAAAGAAATGCATACGTTGATGAAATCACATTAAAAAAGATTTTGCGGTGATAAGAAGTAGATTACATCATTTATAAAATAAAATCATAATTAGAATCTTTGATTAATTGGCCTGATATTTCAATAATTATAATTTATATAATATATATACTCGTATACATATGCCTTAATTTCACACCTAAAGGGAAATTCCGTCAGAATCTCAGTTTCGGATTTTTTTTTTTTTTTTTTGGCTGAAAATAAGTGTTTTCCTTTAAAGGCAAGGCAAATTTAAAAATATTCATTTGTACTCTATGAAATCATATTAAAAAAGATTTTGCAATGATATCAAATAGATTACATCTTACATCATTTATACATATAGAAAAGAAAAATTTTAGATAAAATCTTTGTTTAATTGGCCTAATATTTCAATAATAAATATATATATATATATAGATATATATATATATATATATATATATATATATATATATATATATATATATATGTATATATAACGATCGCATTCAATTACTTTCACATTTTTTATTTAATTAATACTGAGCTAATTAAGCTCTAATAATATTGCATTTTAAATGGAAAGTGGTTAAATATGTGTGTATCTTGATTGAGATGGTCTCTTATCTAAGATCCGGCTTATCGTTATCACTATTCTGACACATTCTATTATGTGCCTATCTCATAATACATCCTACAAATCCGGGCCGCTATTATAACTTGTCTTTATTATACTGGATAACTTTTGATTGTTTAAAGCGAAAGTTAGAAGGCTCAAAGTAATCCTATTTAATACATGTATTATATATATATATATATATATATATATATATATATATATATATATATATATATATATATATATATATATATATATATATATATATCGCATGAGGATATCTCTACCGTCGATACTTGCCTGATCTGAGGATCACTGGACCGGTTTCGGCTAAACGTCAGCAGAGTCGAAGTCTCTCGTAGCACTCATCGAGTCTATATGATATGTATGTGAGAGTGTGTGTTTGTGTGTCTCGTGTGTCTATTTGACGGTCGGTCTATCTATTACTTTAGGTACTTTGCAATTATGAAGTCGTGACGCGCGTGTATATCTATAAAATTACATCTAACGCTCTTAATGACATTAATAAATTACATTAACATTTCATCACGTTTGTTTTGGACTTGTAAATAATCCATTGCATGATTCCAACTATTTTTTTGTCAATGTATATTTTTTTTAAAAAAAGTTTTTACTAAAAATAAAGCTTACTTTAATACTTTTTATGTTATACATATTTAATGTTATACAATGAAATTGACTTGAAGCAAATAATAATATTCTTTTACTATTCTCAAAATACATTGTACTCCATTAATTACTTCGTCTGTTTATTTTTAAAAGCATCGGAATGACTTCAGTGTTTACACGTTTTGACGTTTGACGTCTGTGCAAACGCGAGGAGCTTATAAACTTAGAATAATACAATATATAGAAGGTGGATCACTGATAAAATTGAAGCCAACTTTGGTTGTGTCCCTTAATCCACGTTCCAAAAATTCATTTTTGAAATTTGTGACGTCATAGCTATAAAATTATTTGCCTTCGGTTTTTTAATTTAATTATTATTAAATTTTAATTATTGATAGTTAGTTTCGTTTATTGTAATATTTTTATTGTGTTTTATCTTATTTTTAGCTTGAAATATGCTGAAAATAATGTTTATTATATCATGCCGTACGAGGTGAAAAAAATGACGTCAGAGTGAAACGTAAACAATAACCAATGGCAGGGTTTTTCTTGTTGATGTTTGTGAGCGGGCTTTGAATAGTTACTAAAGCATGGCCAACCTTCTCCAGTTTAAATGAAAATAAAATGAGTGTTGTTATGTTGGCACCCTTAGTTATAGGCTCAACCTCTCGGCTTCAGTCTCTTATCAGTAATTACATGGGATTCCGAGTCTATGCTCCTTCTATATTAGTATTATTTTAAGAGCTTAAACTACTGGGCTGATTTTGACATTTTACATTAAAAAAAATGTAAACAGAAATATTTCTCGAAAACGGTTCCGTCGAATATGATTAAAAAATGCAAAAATGTAGTCCATTTTAATACGAATCTAACGATATATGCCTTCTTCCCAGGAAAAATCTCGTCATGTTTTAATAAAGAATATGCTGAATCATCCCCGTCAAAAATGATTTCCTGCGTGACTGCTAAATTGTCTGAAACGCATACATGCATTTTGAATGAACCGTTTTTATTATTAATGCGACATGCAAGAAACAGCGTCATTTCGAAGACTTGTTATCGTCTAGGAATTTGTATTATAATAAACATGTTTCACGAATTGTCAAGAGATAACAATATATAATCATACAGACTTCAACTGAAATTCATATTTTGTATAATTCCTACTGCTATCAAACTAGTAAGCAGCTTTTAATTGTAATCTCTAGTCTATTACGTGTCCTTGAGAGAGTACAGTTGTACTTGATGATTACTTGGTCTTTACATAGAATTATATACAAAGCTTCAAAGATAATAAACAGCTGAAATCTATTACGTCGTTATTTCCTATTATTCTTGTGCCTAAACTATCACGATTAATTATATCTATCTCCTTGAAATAAGTACAACTGCACTTACAATAGATTATTGCACCTCATTCCCTATAGAGTTATGAGAAAAAAAGTAACTAATATTTATTTAATAGCTTCAGCTTCAGATGATGTCATTTAACATAATATATAGTAAAAAATTAGTCAGAGACAACTCAGACAAACTTTCTCACATACGAGTTCATAATTATGTACTTAGCCCAGTGTTTTCCATTTATTAGTTTTCGTTGCACATTTAATTACTATTGAACATTTTATCAAAAATGTATCATAAAAAACTTTATTATTAAACGTAAATTTTATTATTACTGACCTTTTCATATTAACACCCCAAATTCGGGTTCTACTTAATTCCGAATTTTATTATTACAGACCTTTTCATATTAACACCCCTAATTCGGGTTCTACTTAATTCAGAATTTTATTATTACTGACCTTTTCATATTAACACCCCTAATTCGGGTTCTACTTAATTCAGAATTTTATTATTACTGACCTTTTCATATTAACACCCCAAATTCGGGTTCTACTTAATTCAGAATTTTATTATTACTGACCTTTTCATATTAACACCCCAAATTCGGGTTCTACTTAATTCAGAATTTTATTATTACAGACCTTTTCATATTAACACCCCAAATTCGGGTTCTACTTAATTCAGAATTTTATTTTTTGTAATAAGAATGAAAAATAACATTAAACATTTTATCACAATTGTTGTTTTTGACAGATTTTTTTGGGTGTTGCATTAATAAAAACTCAAAACTAGTTAGTTTTCATTTCTATTTTTTCTCCTTTTACAAAAACGTTTCGACCCTTCATAAGGTCATTCTCAATTTGTTTTCCTAAAAATGAAAATACAATAAAATTTATTAATCAACTCCTATCCATATATTACAATTTAAAATCTTAACTATTCTTTCAATTTCGACTTTAATAGAAAACCTTAATATTATAAAATTACGACAATTCATTCTATAAAATTAACTTACATTTATAACAGGAACATTTTTGATGTCAAAATTTAAAATTCCTCCAAGAGAGTTCGTCATATTAATTTAAATAAAAAAATTTTAATTAAAGTACACTACGTCCAACACAACTGTTCAACTATATAAAATACATACATTATAATTATGCAAACAGTATACTATTTATAACAAAAGATGATTCATGGTACTAGACATCCCATATAGGCTTATTACTACTATTCATATTGCATTTTAACCAGATTTTTCATCGAGAATATTTGATCAAAATTGTGGTTTAATTATTATTAAGACTTATTAAAATTGTTAATATTATTTCACAAATTTGTGTATAAAACTATTGTGTATGTTATATAATTTATTATTTAATTATTAATAATGGACATTATAATTTAATCTTTAATTTCTTGTTAGAAAAATAGTGAATTTGTCAATAGGGGTTAGTGGCGCTGTCTGGGAGAGAAATCTTAAAACTCTAGTGTGCTTGAGTTCAGTGGCGCTGCCTGGGAGAGACCTACTTGTACTACTAAAATTTTTAGGAAAACAAATTGAGAATGACCTTATGAAGGGTCGAAACGTTTTTGTAAAAGGAGAAAAAATAGAAATGAAAACTAACTAGTTTTGAGTTTTTATTAATGCAACACCCAAAAAAATCTGTCAAAAACAACAATTGTGATACTAAGTAAAGAAGGTGTTAATTAAGAACGTCATTTGAAGTTAAACATTTTAGTTTATATAAATGAAACAGCTTTTTTTTTAAATTTAAACTTTTTGAACTTAGCGTTGAATATGATAAGGGAACGCTTTTAGCTTCTAATTTCACGTACAAACCTTCGAACTACTTCATATAACTTTTCTAATTGAATTTCCTAGAGGTTCGCAAGTTTTCTAAATTCTACCTTATATACAGTTACCTCTGCTTAGTGTTTAGTAAGGGATCTTACGATTCTCAAGAAGAACAATACTGCATATAACTTGCTGATTGAATTGCCGAGAGACTGGTAAGTTTTCGAAAATTCACCGATCTTTGCACTTTTACACATTATAGTTATTTGATTGTTGAATTACTTAATTTTCAAGTAAACAAATTACGTTTCTAATTAAAATAATTATAGATAGATGCTTTTTCAATTATCTCAGTATCATCGAGTTATGTAATTACTTTGAACAGATTAGCTTATAGCTTTAAAAGTTTTAAAAACGTCCGATAAAAAGTATTTATATTGTAATAAATATTCATAAAACTTACTGCTTTAGCTATCACAGCTAATAAGGGTGCACAGTGCACGTGTACTTAAGTGTTATTGAAAATTATTTCCTATTCCTTTTATGGTTAATAACATTTCATGTTTGAATTTTTGCAATAATTAAAGCTTTTAAATTATGGTTATCTCAATCGTACATTAATCACTGAAATTTATTCCTTATAATTTGCTTCCTGCTTATATATCCTTTTAAATGCTGATATAATTTTAAATACTTTTTATATTTAATTATTTTGAGAAAGAGTACTTTGTATTATTATTTTAATTATATTGTTAAAACAACAATATTTTCACCACAATTTTAAATTAACAATGAACATATTCGTATCGACATTTCATATCATCGTCTGTGTAAATTGACCGAGCGAAGCGAGGTCTATGTTTTAACTTTTTTGTTCCCGTCTTCCCCAGGTACTAGAGCGTTTTGCATTTCGCTTGAAAATGTTTGTTACGCGCTTACGGCTAAACGCTTTATTCGATTTTATTCAAATTTACATAGATGTTCTTTGAAGTCATAAAAAACAACGTATGAGTTTTATATTTAATGATTTTCATTTTTAAATTTAAAAAAAATAAAATAAAATAAAAATGTATTTTTAATTTATTTTTTGTTTATCTTGAAATTTGGCATGAATGTTACTTCAAGTTGGGAAAATAAATATATTAAATAAAAAAATTGTTATTAATTTAAAAAAAAAAATATTATTTAGACTTTTTTTAAAAAAAAAAAAAGAAGAAAAGTTTTTATTTTTTCTTGAAATTTATGGAATAGATGTTCTTTTATGACATTAAAATCGATGTATATGGTTTATGTGTTTAAAAAATGTTTATAATTACCATAAAAATAACCTTCCCAGCAGGGAATCGAACCCGGCCTCTCACTGTCCGCGTTTAAAATTATTTTCTCAGAAGCTAGATTTTTCTCGGGAAAACGACTTATACCGTCAGATTAGTATTTAAATAGACTACATTTAAAAAAAAAAAAATAATTAAAAATCTTCGGAATAGTTTTCGAGAAATAATGTTTTTTCAGAGTTTTTGAGGGGGAGTGCCCCCAAATTTATAGCTTAAATTAATTTCTCGATTTCGCCTCGGGTTATCATTTATTCTCTAAGTAATTGAAATCGATTTTTCTGGTTTATTTTCGAATTAAATTTTTACAAATACCATAAAAATAACTTCGCCCCAGCGTGGAATCGAACCCGGCCTCTCACTGTCCGCGTTTAAAATTATTTTCAAAGAAACTAGATTTTTCTCGGGAAATCGACTTATACCTTTAGGCCTCATTCACACTAGAGATTCCGGAATGCGATTCACGAATCGAAGATTCTAATGATACCAGGCGGCCAATGTATTTTGCTTATGTCCATTCAGACTACGATTCCGGTATGCGATTCGTATGAGATTCTCAAATCGAGTATCCCGTCCCCGTGAGCCGCCTCGATTCTTTTTAGAATTCTTCTTAGAAAGCGGCTCATGATACATTGCGCTATATGGGCCCATTCAGACTAGGCGATTCTGAATCGCATTCTGCTTCAATCCTCTTGCTATTTATTTTCTTTAAATAAAATATTTTAATTATAAATTCATAATAATTACTGTAATATCATTAATTATAATATTTTATTATAAATAATTTTATTTACGTTGTATAAAATATTTTAATTATATAAAAATATTAATAAATCAATGTAATATATTATTTAATATATTTTTATTTCAATTTTTTTATTTACTTTAAATAAAATAGGTTAATTATGAATATAATAATAAATATAATATAATTCATTATATAAAAATTAAATACATATATATGTTAGTGTATAATAAAAGTGGGATCAAAATTAGGAAAAGTGGGGGGAAGAAGCCGCCGAGATACTGAATCTTGATACTTTTTTGAATCTCATACACGAATCGCATTCCGGAATCCCAGTGTGAATGAGCCCTTAGATTCGTATTTAAATGGACCCTCTGTCCGCATTTAATTTTTTTATAATTTTCGCGAGGTCTACTGTTCGCAGAACTACTAGTATAGCATAAGTGTAAGTGTCTACTCTTTATGTTAACACTAAAGATGATATGAAGCGTCGTAACACGTATGTTAACTAATGATGCGGTGCGTAAAGAACGCGTAGAATATTGTTCTTATATCGGTCATAATATGTCTTATGATATGTAAATGAACCCTGAACCAGTTTTAAAAAGAATTCCACACAGTAATTACTATACATACAACGTCGTATGGATGAAATGTCAGAAGATACTAAAAAATCTTTAATTTGTGAATTGCACACCAGTAAGTTTTAGGAGCCGAAGGCGAGGATAGGCTAAACAAATTTACTGCAGAGGCGAAGCCGAAGCAGGAAAATGTTAATTAACTGCTAAGGTGTAACCAAAGCAGGTAATCTTATACGAGTCAGGAATGTTTCCTTCGCTGCATAGTTACATACAATATTTTATCCAATAAACAGCAGAAAAATTACAATAATTATTATATTCCTTTTTTTAATAGATAAAAGATTTAAAGAAATGAAAATTGTAAAAATATGAAGGTTTGAGTCATTAAGTTAAAACAAAAAACAAATTCAGTGTTTCAGCCACTTTTTTATCTAATTTTTTTCTCAATAATTACTGTAAAATAAGTAATACAATTTGTTTTATTTTTACAACTTTTAGTTATTTTTAAAAAAGATATATATATTTAGCAGAATATTACGTGTAAATATATAATAATTTCAAGATAAGAACAACTTCTTCTATACTACGTTTTTAAATTTTCTATTGAATCATATGTAATGCTGATAATATAATTGTTATTGTTATGTAATATATAATGATAGTGAAAAAAAAAAAAAAAATAGTTCCGAATGTATTTACTTCACATAAATGACAACCATCTAGAGAGCTGATCTTAAACCTATAAAAGGACAAATCTTTGTACAACGGATCTCCCCAACACCAAATCTAAAGCGTGCCATCGATATATTTGAAATAATATAAATAATATAATCGATAAATAATATAATCGATATTTCCTTTTTTGCTGTCATTCAAATTTGTTTATCTATCACAAATTTGAGACCCGTCAAAATGAAGATTGCGTAAATATGGGACATGGCAAAACAAATAAAATAACTTGCGGATTTTCTCCGAACTAACTTTCCGTACAGCAAAATTAAATTCTGCTGAAAGATGGCTAAAATTATTAAAATAATGCATTGTCATCGTGTTCTGAGCTATGCTAAAAGTTTTAAAAGTCTAGCTATTAGGGATGTTAGTTAGAAATCGATTGCCAGATTTGTACCGGTCAAACAAACAAACAAACAAGAAAGCAAGCTAATAAAAACGTAGAATAAATGAGCAATGTGGTAGAGTTCATAACCTGCAATCAGCATAAAAGGTTAAAATTTGCCAGCCTATTTGTTTTTTTACTGACACTTTGAACTTTTGCTGACACTTTGATATTTTGATCACACTTTATTATTTTGCTGCGTGTTTTTTGACATGTTACAAAAGAATCAAGACAAATGACATTTTGCAGATTGAAAATAGTACAAAATGCTTAATTTTACTGCCGTGAGTAGATAAAAGAATTTCTTTCAGCGATTTCTTTACAAATATACAGTTGAACATATATTTGTTTTGTAATTTTTTTGAAATTTACACTGAACACTTAAAATTATTTAAAAAAAGAAGATATGTTATGTTAGCTATAGTGACTATACGATAATAGGTAATTAGAGGCTAAATATTAAAAAAAAGAAATACGTGTGGTGTCGCGGGACACCCGGTAGGAACGAAGTTCCTTACATTTTTCATTAAATATAAATTTTAAAATCAAACTGCTAAGTACGTATACATTGTTAACTACTTATACATGGCGGAGTTAGAAAAGAGAC
This sequence comes from Gerris lacustris, assembly GCA_951217055.1. NCBI lineage: Eukaryota > Metazoa > Arthropoda > Insecta > Hemiptera > Gerridae > Gerris > Gerris lacustris. The sequence goes on from OX578283.1 coordinate 65,218,412, forward strand.
AAAATTAAAAGTAACAAACTGTTAGTACCTAGCAAGAGTTAAGGAAAAATTAAAAGAAAATCATTATTTGTAGGTATCATTAAAGCAAGCGTCTTACTATAAATATATATTAAATATAAGAAAATAGTTGATCATGATGAGTTTATAGTGAAAGAGTATGTTTGTTAAAGGAGTTTGGATTGAAATAGGACTGTTTTCTACCTACCCGGCCAATTAATTTAAAATATTATAAAATATATCTCTTCCCTACTCTACAGCTTCTGCTTGTATCATGGTGAAATTTTACATGATTATGTTTTATTTATTTACAAAACAAACTGACATTTTTGACATATCTAACAAAAATAATCAAAACAAGTCAAGTAACAGGCTTCCTTAATAACACTTTTTCCCGTCTTTTGAAGCTTACGTTTACGCGAGCGTTGCGCGTGTACTCTTGGGCGGATAACGTTTTCCGACGAACTCAGCCTGGGCATTGGTAAAATGAACATGTGTATCAAATTGCATCTAACTCGATGAGCTTTTACTCAAGTTATCGTCATCTGTAGATTTCGTGACGGATTTTGCGTGACGGTGATTTTGTGACGTTTATTTTGTGACGGTGATTTTGGTAGTTTTTTTCGGATTCACTCCCGGGCTCCAGAACGTGCCATAAGGAACTTCGTTCCAAAAGTTATCAATAAATCACACAATGACTACATAAATAGAAATCGAACGATTGTCCCATTACAATATCGAAATACCTTAAATTATGTTTATCTACGATTGATACGAAATATAAACATTATATCTTTGTTTAGATACGTAGAAAGTGATTATTTACGTACTTGTATTCATTGCGCATGCGCGTCTCATAGTTCTGAATAATTCCTCTTCTTTACCACGCTAGTGCGGTAAAGAAGAGGAATTCTTCAGCTTTACGCACGATTAGCGACTTTGTTTAATTTAACAAAACTAATTTGGTGTTCTTTTATTAAAGTAACTGTTTATATCGAGTTTTTAGTGATAAACAATGAGTGAATCAAGTGACTTTGACGAAAATGTGGAGAATAATTATCCTCCCCTCCAGAAATAATTAATTCGGCAAAAAATACAACTAATGAATTAATGCCATCTTTATCAAGAGAGAGATACGAACTTACACACAGCAAGTTTATTTGTTTCTGTATTTATTATTTAAATCTAACAATCGTAGATAAAGTACGGTACGCAACTCGTGCGAAAACGGCATTTTTCATTGCTCGTGTGGTTTTACCACCCTCGCAATCGCTCGGGTGCAAACTCCACACTCGCATGCAAAATGCTACTTTCCGCACTCGACGCGTAATGTACTATTATTGATGTTATCTGCGATCTTATATATAAACCAGGTTTTTCTAATTTTTGTCCAAGTTCTTAGCACAAATTGTTATCTTTAAGATATTTAAGTGCAATTATTAGAATTCTGCTAACATTGTATGCTATATATTGTATATAAATGGAAAAATGCATGGGGGTCGATGAAGAAAAAAATAAGGTTGGGAACCCTTGGTCTAGGGCCAACTTCAATGTCTTTTCTATTTTGGAACTATATCGCTATTAAGTTAAAACAACTAGGTAAACATTTAGCTTTGTTGAAATATGGTAATAATTAAGCAGTTAGCTGATAGGATCTTATTGGTGGAGATAAGAGAGAGAGGGGAGAGGTTAGGAAATAATTGAGAGAAGATAAGAGCCTATAGAGAGGTGTTGGAGATGAAGACAGAAAGCTTCTGGTCTAATGTAAAGGAGGATTTGAGCATCTCAAAGCTTCTTTGAGTCTTGCCAACATCATCGATTCTCAACCAGATATTCCCTAAGGTCACACCCTAAAGCCCTTGAACCTGTTTAATTTCTAAATATAGAGCTTCCCTCTACTCAAATATACAGCCCTAATAATCCTCGGTAATATCAACCCCTCTGTGCCTTTCCTTTTCTCCTAGTACGTCATTGTTCCCAATATTCTCCGTTCTAAGCAGAGTGAACAGGGAACTTGTAATACTTCTGTCTAATTGTTGTACCCATTGCGAACAGAGTTTTAAATTATTATAGGTCATGGTTTTCCGAATAATTTATCTTTTTATTAAAATTTTAATGGAGCACAACAGAAATTAGTGTTAGTTTCTAAGGTTTTGTAATGTTTAAAAGGTAGACAATTAACTTTTTTTTTTATGTTAGCACAATAAGTAAATTCGGATTTGTTGAGTCGCAGTTAAAAGTTATTTTTTTCCAGAGTTGGCAGCTCCTATGTCCGTTAATATTAGATTGTGAAAAATACATAGAATTTTAAATGAGTTAAGGGATAAAACGTATGTCTAGATTCCCACATTGAATTGACTACATTTTCTAGGAACATTGTTTTTGTACTCGTAAAATGTTGATATTACATTTATTTTAATTAAAAAGAACATCTTTGTTTTAATTGTTATTAATTGTATTATGTTTTGTTTTCTGTTTCCTTGCTATTATTTTTTCAAGTTCATAATTTATAATTGTTTTATTTAATTAAAATATAGATTAAAAAAATTCACAAAATCGTATTTGCTTTTAACCTACATCTTGTGACCTTCCTTTTCCTAAATAATTTCTCTAATTCATGAAAAAACATTGAATCAAGGGTATGTTTTTGTGATCGCTTCTTGTGGCGAAATATAGTAATAATAAACAGGTCAAGTGTGTGCTAGTCAGCACACAGCGAGAGTCCGTAGGTAACCCTGCGTATAGTTTAAGTAGTACACAATTGATGGTGTTTTTTAAAATGCTAAAAAGCTTACTTTGAACTATCCTATGGGTCTGATATTCTCAAAACAAAATATATAAATATAAATAAAGTATTGTTTTGCCACTGGACCGAACTACAACCATATAAATACATCGAAAAGACCATACATAGTTATAAAAAATCATTTTGTCAATAAAAAATAATATAATATTTTTTTCGAAATTTCCAAAAAGTGATATCTTTACTTTTGGTCGAAGAATGTTCAGGAATCTTTTCAGATTTTTTGCAGTTTACATAAGCGAGATAGAAGGGGGGGGGGGGCACGTTTCACACCCACTTTAAACTTGCTTACCCTCGCCCTATCGAAGTTATAACCAAAGAATTATACATTTTGTAATCAGCTCAACGTACCCTTTCATATGATACCCCTCACGTTGTCGAATAAAAAAAAAAAAATTTAACCCTTAAGTTTTTTACCCTTATATTTTTGAAAAATATTTTTTTAAGTCGCTATATTTATGTGTAAAATATGTGAATAGGTACAAGACACATACATGCCAAATTTCAAAGTGATCGGACTAAAGGTGTAGCCGTGAGAGCAGGCGACCGGACGGACGGACGGACAGACACACGCAGGAAAATATAAGTGTCCTTGGTTTTGCCTACGGTCCCTAAAAAGTAAAAACTAAACTGCCTCCTGTTAGATTCGAACTCCCTGGTACGTATGTAGAATATGTATCATATGTAAACAGTGACCTTCCTCTTGTTTCAAAAGTCAAGTGTGTAAAATTCCATCATGCTCGGAATAAAATTTAATATTTGTTTGACATATCAAGGAAACAGACAGACAGAGTCTACCCGGTATCCAATGTCAATTATAAGGTTTATACATAATAGAGCAACTCGCTAACCCCGTGTCACCCATCAACACACATAAATATATGGATATCAGTGGCGTAACTATGGGCCCGCACGGGCCCCCGGTGCCAGGGGCCCTCTTAGAGGATAATCAAATCTTACTAGCTTGGAATAATATTATACTTCTATAACATTGTCAAGGAGCCCCCATTCAGTTCTGAAGGCAAATCCTTTTTTTTTTTGCTCGTCAATTTTATTTGGGCGGGGGGTCCCCGAAGTCCTAGCTACGCCACTGATGGATATAGATTTCTAAGAGAACCTGACCTCACTTGTCTTAGAGCTTCTTACATTCAACAAAATAAGCATTTTGTCTGTTTGTCAGTAAAGTTTACGAGTCCGATGGTAACTTGAGTAAAAGTTGACCGATCTTTGTTGAAATTTTGTATGCATGTTCCATTTACTAATCCTCAGGCTAAGTTCATTGGACAGCGTTATCCGTCCATGAGTTCGCGCGCAACTCTAGCGTAAACGTGAGCTTCAAATGTAGAATTGGAATTTCAGAATGGGAAAAGATTGTATCATCACCTATTCGATGAGACGAACATTTGTCATTTTTACAAATAAATGTTTTTAGTAAAACCAACAGCGACACCGCTATGAAGTGATAAAGATGGTTAAAACTAATAAAGTGTACCTACACGATTAAAATAGAGAAAACAACATTTTTACCGATATCTTACGTTCTAACGTGACTATTTTAATAAAACTTCATATACATCGTCTTAAGTATAATTGAAACAGGCATGTAAAATTTTAACTTGATACATGCAGAAGTTTTTGTATAGTGAAGTGATACATTTTATAATAGTTGAAAAGGAGATGTGTGGTTAGGGTGTCTCCCTCAGTACCAGAATCTCTAATACAATCATATTCTTTGTGTCATGGATATTATTCTGCTTACACATGCTCACTTGCTGGGAGTCTCTCTGCATGGACACAATTACCTTACCTAAATCTACTAGGCATTGCGTGGCTCTATTATTGAAGCGAGCGTATTGCAATGAAATAGTGAATCATGATGAATGTCATAGTTGAAGATGAGTGGAAGAGGGTAGTGTGGGGTAGAGTGGGGGTACTCGGTACAAAGCTTTACTTCCTAAACAACCTATAAACATTTCCTAAACAACCTATAAACTACAAGACTATAGGAATCTTAACCACCCGTAGTAGCTTTTATATACAATTATTATAAATGTATCACTTCACAACTCAAAAACTCCTACTTGTATCAAGTTGAAATTTTACATGCCTGTTTCAATTGTACTTTAGACGATGTATATTGTTTTATTACAGTCGTTACGTTAGAACTTAAGATATCGGTAACAACGTTGTTTTCTCTACATTAAACGTTTAGGCCAGCTTTAGTAGTTTTAAGGATCTTTATTTAATTCAAGCGGTGTCTCTGTTTGTTTTACTAAAAAATGTTCGCCTCATCGAAAAGGTGATAACAGAATTTTTTCCTGTCCTTAAATTCCAATTTTACATTTGAATCTCTCGTTTACGCGAGCGTTGCGCGCAAACTCTTGGACGAATCAACGAAATCCAACGAAATTAGTCTGAGCATTAGTGAAAGAAACACGAATACGAAATTTCAACCAAATCGTTCAAAATTTTACTTAAGTTATCGTCGGACACTTAAACGATACACACAGACAGACAAGATGCATATTGGTTTTGTATATGTTGTTGATTGTAAGAGGCTTGCTTATGCTGGTTTCAATTAGATAAAAAAAATATGCTCATTCTAATATTTGGTTAAAAGAATCTATTTCTTAAAATGCAACATGCTTAATGAAAGTGAAAGCGCGTCGTAATACTTTTACTGAGGATGTGTCATATTACATTTCCTTGCATGTAAGCCAAGCAATTTCAGCCGACATAATAATTCGTTAACTAATGTGCAAATAAACGTTATGAGTAACGACGCACGGCGTATCTTGGTAGTAACGACCTCGTTCAACGAATCTACATCGACTATTATTCCAGCTAGATCCTCTATAAATTTATATTTCCCGTCTTCCCCCTCTTAGCGGAAACAGTTTAATCATTCCATCACGGAGCATTCGTTGGTAACACTGATGATTGTAATACATTGCTAATTATGTTTCATTAATTCATTATTGTAGTTGAAGACAAGTCAAAAGGTTGGGTGGAATGATATTCGAGTTATAACCAGACTTCTCTAGGAACAGTGTTGACTGCAGTTAAACGTTTCATTCTGTAATTCACCCGCCACCAATCGAGTTCAACCAATTGACTAACCTATGACCTTGTAGTTCAAATTGAACATCTATTTTTGAAACAGGTTGCTTTCTCTTGAAGTATTAATATTTCGTTGTTTCATAACTCATGAATATTTTCTTTTTCCTTATCTTGTGAGCTGAAGACTATCTCCACAGTCAACAGTATAATATCTCTCTTCTATTTGGCTCATATCGACCAGAAGAGTCAACAGAAGCCTGATGGTTCCCAGATATGGGCGAAAATATAGTTTTTTAGGCTCCGTAGGGAATACCAAGGACCCTTATATTCTCCTGCGTCTGTCTGTCCGTCCGTCCGTCTGTCACCAGCTCTCACGGCTACAACTTTTGTGCGATCACATTGAAATTTGGTATATAGTGTATAGTACCGACCCACACATTTTAAAAATGTAGCGACTTAAAATAGACTGCCAATTGGTGTGGCAAATAGCTTCCTTGCATCCAATCCACGTACTTTATTGATTTCATGCTTTTACAAGCCATTATTGTTTAATTTTTTCCCCCGTTTTTTTTGTTGTTTTTTTATGTGTCAAAATTGTTTTGAGCTTTATTAAAGTATCAATTTAGCAAAAGTTAAAGAGCGCAGACGGTTCATATTAATCTGGGGCTATCTGCGGGTATAACTTTCGATAAACTATAAAAGTTTCATTCAAATCGAATATGTACTTTGGAGCTATAGGTGTAAATAAATGTATGTTTGTGCGCATGTGAAAGAGCAACAAATAGGCGCAGAAGGTTGAAACTTATATGGGACCAACAATGGGCTAATTATGACCTACCACCCAAATTTCATTAATATTGGACGTGTAGTTTTTAAGATATGTTGGTTCGCAAAAATTGAACGACAGACCGACCGACAGACCGACAAACAGACACGGAACCTAAAATGATCCCTGATGTCTGAAACGGATTTCTGTCTTGGAATTTTTGAAATCGGAGACCTTGTTTTTCAGAACGATCACATAGCTTCCGTTACCTTCGGTAAGCTCGGAAGCCAAGAATTGAAAATACTAAAACTCTATTGGTAGATTGACTATATTTTAATTTATATTTTTATTAATTATATTCAAAATAAAATACCAATGCTTGGCTACGGAGTTTTATTTTGGCAAAAAAATACCTTATGAGAAGTTTGTTTCTGTTTTGAGAATATCAGACCAATAGGATAGTTCAAAGAAGGTTTTTTAGCATTTTAGAAAGCACCATCAATAGGGTACTACTTAAACAATACTGTGTTGCCGACGGACCCTCGCTGTGTGCTGACTAGCGCTAGCACACATTTGTCCTGTTTATTTTAATTATCAATCATCCCTCTAGACTAAGAAGATTAAGAAAAATGAGATAATTAAGAGATAAACTGAAAAATAAATAATAAGAAAATGGCTGGTCGATATGAGCCAAAGAGAAAAAACAATAAAAGAAGTCTGATCATGCACAGTGCACAGGTATGAGCGAAAATTTGCCAAAATTAAATGAGTTAAAAAATAGTCTGTTTTTAAATTACCATTCCTGTAGACTAAGAAGATAAAGAAATATTTGAAAATTTAGGGATAAACTGAAGAATAAGTAATGTATGTTTAGTAAAAGTTGTGAATAATCAATTAACATATTTCATGTACAAAATGAGATTGAGATTATAAATTGTAGCCAATATCAATCAAATGGTATATATCCGTAGAAATTATAATGAAGGTCCAAAAAGTTCCCTTCATAATTACATTATTTCCATAAACTTATCTAATTTCGAGTTTTATCCAGTGTATACAATAATAAATTCAATAATTCATTCAAAGCAACAAAGATAGATTAAATAGTAATTAATTTACACAATTGATCGGTTATTTACATAAATTATAATTTAGTTGCTTACTCGGCATCTGCGTAAGCAATTAATATTTTAGGAGGGACTTGGATGATATATTGTTTTGTTGATACTAATACAATAATAACTAGACAAAACGTGTATGACATTCTCCCAAGTAAGTGTACACTTAGAACTCACACATGTATATTTTATCAAGCTCATTATTATGATCACGTTCTTAAATTATAAACAAAACATGTATATAACTGGCTTGGCATGGCATGCTGAATACTAACAGGTCAGCTAAAATTCGCTTGTGCTATTAATTTGAAGGTTGATGCTATTAGATTTGCATTTTCAGTGTCTAGTTTGAAATCTTCTTGCTTTGATAGCATGCACGGCTTCCTCTGCCATCTAGTAATGATTTCCTTGTCCCTCATGATTTAAGTCCATGAAATGGTTTTGAAAGGTCGAGTAAGTTTCGAACCGAAAGTAAAACTAATTATTATCTAGAACGATCGCCTTGTCACAATATTTTTTATCAGTTATAACAAAAAGGTAAATTACATTTTTTACAGAAATCTTCATTGGCCTATCATAAGGTATTAGCATAAAATTTTAGGAATAGCCGTTATAGGATAGTTGGGGAGGGGAGCATTATTTTTGGTGTATTTTGACTTATAAATAAAATAAAAAATAACAATTTTAAAAATGTTTATATATAGGTATTTGTAATCTACTTATTAGTAGCTTTCATTTGATATCCCCACTCAAAATTTAAAAAAAAAAAATCCTTATTAGTAGTAAATACTTATTTGAAGCTTTCATTTGATATCCCCACACAAAATTAAAAAAAAAAATCGCGACAGGAATTATCCGCCATTTTGGATTTGAACAGCAGATAATTTTGAGTTTGCTATATTTTTACTGTATGCGCGTCAAAAATATCTTTATACACATTTATTTATATATACACATTAAATTTATAATATAAGTTTTATTACCTGATAAAAATATGGTGAAATGAAAAAGCCTCATACCTGTAAAAAGAATAACATTAATTAAAAATATATATGTATTGTGTATGTATAATTCATTCATAACTAAACATATTTAATGAATATTAACTTTATGTTATTAACTTTTTTTTAAATATAGGTATACATTTTTTTTTTTAACATTTTCCAGAGTTTTTGGGGGGTAGCGTCCCCAAATTTGATTTCACCTCGGGATATGATTTTTCTGATCATGTATGTCAAAGTACATACAAACCGGCCCAGTAGTTTAGGCTCCACGCGTCTACCCAGACAGACATTTTTTAAAAACTTTTTTTGGACTCAGGCGACCTCAAAACGTGTAAATCCATCAAAATCTCCAAATCGAAGTTTCGCGACATCACAATACTTTATTTTTATATGAAAAAGTAAAAAATAATTAATATATATAGAATAAAAATAATTATGCATAAAATAAATATTCACAGTTTGCATTTCCTCAATTAAGGATGTCAAAGAGGGTTCAAAATTGATTTAGTGTTTGGCTTTAAACTGTCCCCAATATTTTATTCTCAATTAGAGATGAAATATGACAGCATCCTATAATTATTTTTAATTCTAATCATTAATAAAATAAAAATATCTAAGGAATAACATAATTGGTTTTTTGTTTTATGGAGTATATACTTAATATATCATGTTCACCTTTATATTATATAAATGTTGTATACGACATACAACATAGTATGTTCTCTCATACATAAATATTCTCATTAAAAAAAACCAACATAAATGCGGTAATTTATTGAGTCTAGTCTATTTTTACACCTAATAAACTTTCCATGTATTTTTATAAAAGGTAAAAATATGTTCTGAATGAAAAACATAACAACGAATAATAAATATCACCTGTAACATTAGCAGCACTAAAAAACTATTCTTATTCCAGTTTAACCAAAAAAAAAAAGGAGGGAAAAACGTAAATGCTTGGCTTTGATACATTATAATTGCAAAAGTTGAAGAAAGACTTGGAAAAAAACCCACTGGTTAGTAGTATAAGTATCGTAAAAACATTTTTACGAAACGAGAACTATAATAGAGTCTGAAATGAGAAAATAAGAGATCTTGTGTATTTTACAGAATGGAAGGTGTTTATCATCGTGAACATAAAAACAAACTATAACAGATGAAAAGAAACAGAAAGAAAGGAAACAAATGATTTCGAGGGTGAAAAGAAATCAGACTTATTTTCTGTGGAAAAGGATCCATTAAATGTGAAAGAGACAAGGAAAACGCGGGAAAAAAGTTGGAAATAGAAATCTGTTTTTATTTTTTGCTGTAGGTTTTATTCAGTGAGAAGGGATAGGTTGAAGAGATATCAGAGTTCAGAGTTAGTTCTTGACGAGGTAGAATCTCTCGCAAACTTACCTACTCGAGCTCTTGTGTAAACATGCTTACTTAGGTTTTTTTTTACTTTCTCCTCCTATTTAGCTCGTTTTCCTCTCGTTTCTTTGCCTAAGAACGTTTTCACGAAAGAGATCCGGGGTTTTCCTAGTAAATCTCTTTTCTGCACCTTTTTATTTGTAATTTAAGACGTGTGTTATATGAAACGAATGAGAAAATAACCATTTGTCCCTCGTTAGATCTTATACATATTATAACTTGAACTACAACTCCTTAAAAAAACGTACCATTTCAATTTTGCTTGAAGTCTTTTGTGCTTTAAGAAAGTGGCATTAGAACTTTGTGTGTAAATTTTCTCCTTTCTATTTTTTCGAAATTTATGAACTTCTTTCTTTGAAGTTCCTTTAATGTTGAAATAGCCTCATTAAGGAAAGAGATTCGTACTAGATACCATATAAAAGTAATTAATATTTATCAAAAAAGAGTCGCCATTTAGTGTGCCACATAGCTTCCTCGTGTCTAATTTCGTATACTTTAATGACTTTATGCTTTTAAAATCTATTATTATCCAATTTATTTCATTTTTATAACTACGTTTTTATTAGCTTGCATTCGTGTTTGTTTGTTTGTCCGTAACAAATCTGGCTCGTTTTCCTCCCGTTTCTTTGCCTAAGAACGTTTTCACGAAAGAGATCCCGGGGCTTTCCTAGTAAATCCCTTTTCCGCACCTTTTTTTGTAATTTAAGACGTGTGTTACATGAAGCGTATGAGAAACTAACCATTTGGTCCTCGTTAGATCTTATACATATTATAACTTGAACTACAACTCCTTAAAAAACTTCCACATTTTTTTGCTTCAAGTCTTTTGTGCTTTAAAAAAAGGGCAGTAGAACTTTGTGTGTAATTTCCCAATCGCTTTATATCATCTAGAATCTAGATACTCAAAAGCCTTAATAATTCCTTAATGTATCGTACCATCTAACACATCTCAGTCTCTTGGAAATTGATTAATACACCTACACCTTATATAATCATTACACATAGGTACAATCAAATCCATTTATATTAGTACGTTTTATGCAATACCCAGTTCGTTAATAAGCCTTATATCATCTTCTTATCAATTTCGTACATAGCTTCATATGATCCGCACGCCCCATCCCTTGGAATATTAAATACCATTTCTACTTATCCCCAAGTCCTGATCCCTTAATATGTGTCAATTCCTTTCCACTAAACCTAGATAAGCAACCTTCCAATTCTTCCACCTGTGGTTGCGCAATATTATTCAACAATAAGAGAGTTTTATTTAATACTATTTAATACTATTTTATTTATTTATTTTTTTTTTTTACTTAAATCTTAAATATAGTCTATTTTCTAACAATTATCAGTTCCTTAACTTATTAAATAATCTTGAAACTAGTTCTTTGCTGTTATACCATGTTACAATATGTGTGTTAGGAAATAGTTATTTATGTTATTGGCAGCAAATTGGAATTTTGCTGACAAGTTTTGAAGTTTTAGTTCCGAGCCGAAGGCGAGGATAGGCTAAACAAATTTAATGACGAGGCGAAGCCGAGTCAGGGAAATTACATGTTGACTGACGAGGCGAAGCCGAGGCAGGAAAATGTGAATTACCTGCTCATAATATCATAATTCAAATTTTCTTAAAATGTTACAGCCTGTTTATTTTACTGACACTTTGAACTTTTTCTGACTCTTTGATATGTTGCTGACACTTTATATTTTGCTGCGTGTTTTTTTCACATGTTACAAAAGAATGAAGAAAAATGACATTTTGCAGATTGAAAACAGTACAACAATGATTTTGCTGCCTGAGTAGATATAAAATATTTTTAAGAAGTCGTATCACCATGAAAGTATCATTGAAAAGAAGAAAGAGAACTATAATTACAGAACAACTGAACACACATGTTAAAAATTATATAAAAAGAAAAATAATAAATCTGAGATGATTTTAAGTACTTGACACAAGGTAATGATAATAAATACACATTACAATAAACATTTTTGAGCCATACGTGATTCCAAGTTCTATTTGTACTGGTTTCGTTATTAAAAAAAAGGATTATTAATTGTATAGAAAACTATATTGATAAATATTCTCTTTTGATTGTTTCCTTCTCCATTCTTTGTTATAAAAAGCAGCTATATTTCGGCCTTACTTAGATCTTCTTTAGGCTATAACATTTAAAATTCAAAACATATTTGTATACAAATTTGAAACGGTGGTAAAAATAGACTGCCAATTGGTGTGGCACATAGCTTCCTCGCATCCTATCACGTATTTCATTGATTTTATACTTCTTCAAGCCATTATTGTCTAATTTGTCTAATTGTTTCCCCCGTTTTTTTAATCTGTCAAAATTGTTTGGATTTTTTACATAAATTAAAGTATCAATTTAGCAAAAGATAAAGAGCGCAGACGGTTCAAATTAATCTAGGGCTTTATGCGGACTACTATCAATAAACTATAAAAGTTTTATACAAATCAGATAAGTACTTTTGAAGCTATAGGTGTAAATAAATGTATGTTTGTGCGCATGTGGAAGAGAAACAAATTATCGTAGAAGGTTGAAACTTATTTGGGACCAGCAATGAGCTAATCATGACCTACCATCCAAATTTCATTAAAATCGGACCTGTAGTTTTTAAGATATGTTGGTTCGCAAAAATTGAACGACTGACCGACAGACAGACACGGAACCAAAAATATTCCCTATTATGTCTGAAACAGATTTCTGTCTTGGAATTTTTGAAATCGGAGATTCAAAAATGTTTCGTTCTTCAGAGCGATCACATAGCTTCCGTTACCTTCGGTAAGCTCGGAAGCAATACATTTTCTTTTATAATTCTTAAAAAGATAAATGGAAAATATGTATCAATATAATATGTAGTTTTCTATATCCAATACAATAAATAATCAAATCAGGATTCCCCACTAAGAAAAAATAGACTGTCACTTTGTTTAGCACAAAGCTTCCTCGCATCCTATCAAGTAAGTTATTGATTTTAAGCTTTAACAAGCCATTATTTTTTAAATTCGTTTAATTGTTCCGCCCGTTTTTTAAAAAAAATCCAAATTGTTTTGATTTTTTTCACGAATTAAAGAATTAATATAAGAAAAATTTAAAGAGCGCAGACTGCTGAAATGAATCTGGGTCTATCTGCGGTATCAAATAAGCAAAAGTTAAAGAGCGCAAACAATCGAAATTTATCTAGCGCTATCTGCGGTCTACTTTTGACAAACCATCTAAATTTCATAAAAATCAGATGATTACTTTTAAAGATATAAGTGTAAATTAATGTACGTTTGTGTGTTTTAAGAGAAACAAAAAGCCGCAGAAGGTTGAAACTTATATGGGACCAACAATGGGCAAATTGTGACCTACCATACAAATTTAATTCAAATCGAACTTGCAGTTTTTAGGATATGTTGGTTTGCAAAAATTGAGCCAGACACGGAACCAAATATTTTTCCTAATGTCTGAAAAGGATTACTGTCTTGGAATTTTTTTAATCGTAGACATAAAATATTTTCGTTCATCAGAACGATCACATAGCTTCCGTTACCTACTGTAAGCTTGGAAGCAAAATTATAAAATGATTATCAAGTTTACGATTAAATAAGTTTACATGAAACAAAATAATTATGATAATTATTTATGTAAAGGGGACTGTGTACAATTCGTCACTGGTTGTGTTTAGACGTATAGGACAATGTTGGTTGACTTGTCTAAAGCATGCCTTAATGTGTATAATGGTATAAAGCTGTAGACTTTGCAGACTGTTAGCGCTATCAATCAGTTGGGGAGTTCGTTGTGTTTAGATGCCTGGAGGCGACAAGGCCTTGTCGAGAACAAGCCATTTCACTTGGTTCGCACTTGTCTTGAATCCGTTATTATCTGCTTCAAACATTCGCTCTGCTGTGTTTCAACCGCAAGAGGATTCCTTCAGCGAATTAAGCAGCCCTTATAGTTTCCCTTATCAAGTGGTTACGTGTACAAAACTTCGTAGGATTAGAGTAACCTCCAAAGCTTCGATCTAATAAAACACCTTAACTTAGCTTTACCTGACAGAACTTACTTATAAACCAACGCTTCCACTGTATGAATCCCACACCCAATCTATTACCAATTCAAAACACTCTCCTTTAACCACCTCTAACTCTAGACTCTGCACCTACCTCAATTGCCCTTGACTTTAATCCTGTTCATAAGCAACATTTCTTTCACCCTTTAACCTTGCTGTTCTGAACCTAATTAAAATAGAACTAATCCATTTAATTACATGGAAACTAAACTAAGCATCATACAACTATAACGTGTCACCAGTTAACTTGTTTTCTTAAGATTATCACTGTTAAATTGACTGCCAATTGGTGTGGCACGTAGCTTCCTCGCATCCAATCACGCACTATATTGATTTTATACTTTTACAAGCCATTATTGTCTAATTTGTTTAATAGTTTCCTCCGTTTTTTTAATCTGCACAATTGATTAGTAATATGAATGAAAGTATTAATTTAGCAAAAGTTAAAGAGTGCAGACGGTTCAAATTAATCTGAGGCTATCTGCGGGTTACTTTCGATAAATTATAAACGTTTCATACAAATCAGATAAGTACTTTTGAAGCTATAGGTGCAAATAAATGTATGTTTGTGCGCATATGGAAGAGTGACAAATGAGTGCAGAAGGTTGAAACTTATATGGGACCAACAATGGGCTAATTGTGACCTACCATACAAATTACATTAAAATCAGCGGATAATAATAAGTAATAACATTAAAATTGAGTGACACAGACACGGAACCAAAAATGTTCCCTGATGTCTGAAACGGATTTCTGTCTTGGAAGTTTTGAAATCGGAGACATAAAATATGAGTATAATCGCTTTTCAGAATGATCACATAGCTTCCGTTACCTTCGGTAAGCTCGGAAGCAAACATTTACCCTTAGAGGACCTTGAAAGAATGTTTATTAAATAGTACCTAATACTTTTTATAACTATTTCAAAAAGCTTATTTGGATTTAAAAAAAAAATACATTAGAAAATTAATTGAAAAGAAAACAAGCTTCCTTTCTAACATGGATATGTTTTAGCTCTGGGGTACAGAAGAAATTACCATCTTAAAACGACATGAAAAATAAAACACTTTTAAATTTCGTGCCAGGAAGTTAGAATATAATAGAAGGTAGATTGGTCTTCACTTGTTGTACTGTATTGTGACAGTACATGACTTGACATTACTTGTTTAGTTTATATAATGTCAATCTAGTTCATAATAATTTATAATTGTAAAATGTTAAATATATTATCTTAGTGGCGACGAGGATAATTAAATAAAAAAAAAGGCTGAAGAATTAGAATGAGTGAAGGACCATCTATTACGACATCTGTAACGACGACAATGATAGGTTCCATTAGTGAATTTGATATCAATGAAGATTGGAACATTTATCGAGAGCGGTTAGAACAATTTTTTATCGCCAACTATATCCAGGAGGACCGTAAAGTTGCTGTGTTGCTTACAATCATTGGGCAAAAGGCATACACCACGCTAAGGGATTTGTGTGATCCTGAAAAGCCGAGTGATTTGCCGTATAAAAAAATTTGTGATGCAATGGAAAAACAGTACTCTGTCAAAAGGTCGGTATACAGGGAACGCTATTTATTTTATGAGGCAAAGCAGGAAAATAACGAAACTGTCAATACTTGGTACGTACGAGTGAAAAACGCGGCAGTCAATTGTCAATTCGGGAAAAACTTAGAAGACAAAGTAAAGGACAAATTCGTTACTGGATTAAAGAAGGGTCCAATCCTCGATAGACTTTGCGAAGAAGACGAGAAAAAGAAGTTAGAAGTTCTTTTAGACATCGCTCTAAAGAAAGAAGCGGCTATGAAGGAAGGATGTCATCAAGATTATCGAGAAGTCAATAAGTTGCACTCTAAGCCAGGGAAATCGGGAAGCGCTAAGGAATCAAACAGTGGTGATGGAGACAAGACGTCTTCGAACAGGGCTCGACATCGTGCTGGAGAGAAGGAGAAAGAAGGCTGTCATCAGGAGCCCGGGGAGAGAAAAATTTGCTACGCCTGTGGGTTAGGTAATAGCCACAATTTTGCAAAATGCAGATACCGTAAATACCGATGTAAGGTATGCAATGCGGTGGGACACCTAGCTCGGGTGTGCGGTAAGAATAAAAATAAAACCCAATTTTTACAGCCTGCCGATTCCATGGAATCACTGACTGAGTGTGAAATGCATGTTGTGAGTAGTGAGTCTAAAGTTGTGAAACCGTATTTAATAGATTTAAGGGTAAACGGTATAATTATTACGGCAGAGATAGATTCAGGTACAGGAATTTCCATAATTCCTGAGAGTTATTATGACAGATATTTTAAGGATCTTGAATTAAAAACTATAAACATGGTATTTAAAACTTATGATGGTAGTACTATTAAGCCGCTAGGGAAAATTTCTGTTACAGTGAAATACAAAAATATTTATAATTATTGCGATTTGGTGGTAGTTTCATCAAGGAACAAACCGTTGTTAGGCAGAGATCTAATTGAAAAATTAGGAATTACTCTGGATAAGGCTTATCATAATAACAATTTTTTGAATACCGGGGATAAAGAATTGCAATCCATTCTCAAAGATCATGAGGCAGTATTCAAAAATGAGTTAGGTGAATATAAGTGTGGTAAAATTCAGATGAAAGTTAAGGAAGGCACTGTTCCTATTTTCTGTAAGGCGCGGAATATTCCACTTGCATTTAAAGATAAGGTAGAAGGGGAACTAGTTCGATTAGAAAAGGAAGGAATTATTAGTAAGGTAGAAGCAAATAATTGGGGAACTCCGCTAGTTCCTGTTTTGAAAAAGGATGGATCGCTTCGGCTGTGCGCTGATTATCGTGTGACGGTAAATAAATGGCTAGAAGATGTTCAGTATCCTTTACCTAGAGTCGAAGAATTGTTTGCGGCACTACAAGGGGGTGAGTATTTTACTAAGTTAGACATCAGGCAAGCATATAACCAGTTAGTGTTGGACGAAGAAACTAGTAAGTTGCTAGGTTGGAGCACGCATAAGGGCTGTTATGTCATGAATAGATTACCCTTTGGAGCTAAGCCAGCAGTAGCGATTTTTCAGAGGGAGTTAGAAAAGGTGTTGCAAGGAGCAAAAGGGACAATTAACTTTTTAGACGATATTGTAGTGACCGGGAAGAATAAGCCGGAGCATTTAGCAAATTTAAAGGAAGTGTTAAGCAGATTAGAAAAGGCAGGGTTCACGTTAAACAGGGATAAGTGTGAATTTTTTAAAAATGAAATAATGTATTTAGGGCATGTCATTACGAAGCATGGCATAAAAAAAGATCCTAAAAAAATTTCGGCAGTGATTAACGCACCTAAGCCATCATCAGTAGCTGAACTGAGAGCATATTTGGGGTTAATTAATTATTACAGTAAGTTTGCGTCAAATTTTGCTACGGTATTAGAACCTTTATATAAGTTATTACAAAACAATCGTGAATATAAGTGGAGTAGTGATTGCGATAAGGCTTTTAGGAAATCTAAAGAAATTATTGTTTCGGATCAAATACTAGTTCATTTTGACTCTAAATTACCGGTTAAATTAATTTGCGATGCTTCAAATGTAGGTATTGGAGCTGTGTTGCAACACGTGTTTCCGGATGGTACTGAAAGACCAATATATTTTGCCTCTAGGGTTTTAAATAAAACAGAGCGCAATTATTCAGTGATTCATAAGGAGGCGTTAGCTATATATTGGGGCGTGTCAAAATTTTATCATTTTCTAGTAGGTCATAAGTTTATATTAGCTTCTGATCATAAGCCGTTGCAGGCAATTTTCGGAAGTCAAAAGGGTATTCCGCAGTTAGCGGCAGGTAGATTACAAAGATGGGCAGCGTTTTTAGCGGGTTTTGACTATGACTTTCAATACGTGAAAGGGGCTAATAATGTTGCTGATTCTATTTCTAGATTACCTTTGCCGATTGAAGGCAAAGAGAGCGTTGAGCTGGATTATGTAGATCTAATAAAAAATGCTGTACCGGTTTCGGCTGACGATATTCAAGTGGAGCTTCAAAAAGATCCGGTTCTAGCAAAAGTTTATAATTATGCGCAGCACGGTTGGCCTGAGCAGGTGGAGGATGAGGCTCTGAAACCGTATGCTAGGAGAAGGCACGAAATTTACGTAGATCAGGATATTCTTATGTGGGGTTATAGGGTAATAGTACCGATTGCATTAAGGGGTAAGTTATTAGAGGAGGTACATTGCTCGCATCTAGGGGCTACTAAAATGAAATCACTAGCTAGATCTTATTTTTGGTGGCCGTCGTTAGATAGTGACCTGGAGGAAATAGCAAAATCTTGCCGTTCTTGTTTAGAGTATCGAGCTGACCCCGCTAAAATTAAAAATACTAAATGGCCTGAAACTAGTGCTGTGTTTGAGCGAGTTCATATCGACTTCGCAGGTCCGTTTTTAAACAAAATGTTTCTAATTTTAACTGATTCTTTTAGTAAATGGATAGAAGTTTATATAGTAAATAAAGCAGATACAAAGAACACAATTGAGGTGCTACGGGAAATATTTTCGAGATTCGGATTACCTAAAACTATAGTTTCAGATAATGGTAGTGTTTTTACTTCAGTAGAATTTCAGAACTATTGTAAAAAAAATGGTATCCAGCATATTACTTCTCCTGCTTACCACCCAGCAAGTAATGGCGCGGCTGAGAACGCGGTTAAATCGTTCAAAACGGGTCTAAAAAAAGCACTATTTGAAAAAAATAAAAATGGCGATTCTGTTAAAACTGTTCTTTCAAGATTTCTTTTCATGTATAGAAACACTCCTCATTGCACGACAGAAAAAGCCCCCGCTGTTATGATGTTCCAAAGAAGGTTAAGAACAAGGTTAGATTTATTGTTTAGGTCGGGTCAATCCGTAGCAGTCAGTAAGGCACAAAAGTGGAGGGGTGTAGAGGTTAAAGGATTTTGTATTGGAGAGAGAGTTTACGCTAGGAAGTACGGTGGCCAGAGTAAGGGTTGGAAGGAAGCAAAGGTTATAAAAAAGATTGGTGAGCATGTGTATCTGTGTAAGGTTGCTGAATCAGGTGAGACATGGAAACGGCATGCTGAACAACTAATGCATGTTGGGAAATTCTATGAGACTCATGCTAACTCCCCAACCTCAGGCGATGCAAGCTAGGGGGGAGGACTGTACTGTATTGTGACAGTACATGACTTGACATTACTTGTTTAGTTTATATAATGTCAATCTAGTTCATAATAATTTATAATTGTAAAATGTTAAATATATTATCTTACTTGTATTCATTTTAGTACTATATTTCGCCGATAGAAGTGCTGAAGTTTCCTTCAGCAATACATATACTTTTTAATTTTATGTAAAATTATATCAGAGCTCCTAGCGGACCAAATGGTAATCAAAATGGCTTAATGTTACATAATTGCAATCCATAAGATCCAATCTACTATATCAATTAGACAAATGTATACTAGTATACTGTAATAAACATCTTGGCTTTCAGGTGAAAAAGCGTCCCAAAATGGTTGCAGTTCGACGTTATGCTTCCGCAACTGGAAGCATCTTCAGGGGTTTGGTGCATCTTGATGTTTAGTCGAATGGAGTGAGGGACGGCGTATTTATACTACTTTTCTGGACCGTAGATAATACCTGGATTCCCCGGGGGTTCCTTGAGTCGGGTTAATCCTTTGTCGGGACGACGCAATCGGGCAAGTGCTGCCTTCGTCAATGTTTCATTGTGGAGCGGGTGACGTTTGAAGTCGAGAAGTGACCTCGGCGCCATATGTGCTGACCAGAGGTTTACAGGTCCGGGAAAGACTGAATCCATCTTCTCTGTTAAAGTACTCCGGTTGTTTCCCGATCTACCCTTTCCACCCTTCTGTGATGCAGGTATCACAGAAGGGGTGTTTTTCCAATAAATTAGTATTTTTGGGAAACAACGGAAGTGTTTTAAAACGGTAAAATGGCGTTTATAGATTGTACTTTTAAAAGGGATTGAGGTTCTTTTATCTGCTATAACCTACTCTAAAATATTGTTAAGTGCATTATTAATATAATGATTTATTATCTATTCTTTTAAATAAGTTCTCTCTTACATTCTCATAGTGTAGTGGGGGAAAAAGAGTAAAGTCAGAAGCCCATAATTTTACGTGGTCCAAAATATCCAGTGTATAAAAAAGAGTTTGGATATTGCACAGGCTTAAATTTTTTCTTCAGCAGGGAATGACTTTCTTTTTTATTCAACTTTATTATATTTATCCCCCCCCCCCCCCCTTTTGAGGTAAAAACACTTTGAAGTTATATATTCATAGATCCTTCCATTTTTTTGCTTTTTCAATTTAAAATAATTTAGTACTCAAAAACTTTTGAATGGTCAAAGTTTTTCTAAATTTACCTTTCATAAAAGTAAATTAAATTTAAGAAAAGAGTTTTCTTTATTTTTCCCTACTTTAAAAGGAAAATAAATGTTTTCATCTAAAAAAATCTGAGACTGAGATTTTTTACGGAATTATCCGTTTTTGGTGTATTTCAGACGATTTGGGTGGTTTTTAGCTGAATGTTATTCTGTGTCACACAAAATCTCACAAATGAATTGATGAAGTCCTTTTTTGTTATTTATAATTTACTTTTTATAATTTTCTTGACACAAAACTTTTATCCCCTTAAGGGGAGGCTTTTGCTTCACAAGAAGTGTCAATGAAGCTATTTTCAATTTCATTTTCAATAACAATTCTAGCGTTTTCTTCATCTTGGAACCAACAAATCCTCATATCACTGAACATGGTATATAAGTGGAGCAATTAGATTTGATATACGGGTAACATTGAGTTACGTGCTTCTTCTAGCAACGATGTAAACTCTTAATTATATATATGACATATTTTTTATATAATTACTTTATATTAATATGTAGGAGGGAACATAAAATTAAAATCAACTGGTTCTAGAACTTAAGTCTCACTTCTAATGCGTGAGAGTCTCATACTTTTTTACTGGTCTTATATTACTTTGCTTTGTAAGTTTCATCGCACATTTCCGTTTCCCCAATTTTGAACCACTTCCCGTGATTCAATCTTCCTCAAATTTTGCACAACAACTTAGGTGACCAATACAGGAACAAAAAAAAAGAAAAAAAAAAAATTGGCGTCAAATATTTTTGCTTTTCAAGTTTCATCGCACACCTATTACCCCAATTTTGAACCACTTACCGTCATTCAATCTTTCCCAAATTTTGCACATAGATACAACTAAGGTGAAGAATACAGAAACCAAAAATAAAAAAATAAATAAAAAAATGGCGTCAAATTTATTTGCTTTTTAAGTTTCATCGCACACCTATTACCCCAATTTTGAACCACTTACCGTGATTCAATATTCCCCAATTTTTGCACATAGATACAACTAAGGTAAAGAATACAGAAACCAAAAATAAAAAATAAAAATAAACAAATGGCGTCAAATTTATTTGCTTTTTAAGTTTCATCGCACACCTATTACCCCAATTTTGAACCACTTACCTTCATTCAATCTTCCCCAAATTTTGCACATAGATACAACTAAGGTGAACAATACAGAAACAAAAAAATAAATAAATAAATATTGAAAATAAGACCAGTTTTGAAAAATGGCATTTTTATATTAATTATTTTATATCCAATTGTGGAAAAGTTAGACGAGTTGTCTATACGATCTGTATAGACGATTAGGATGCGGAAACAAATATTTACAGAAAACAAATATTTAAAAAAAAAATGTACCTATTAAAAGTTGTTATATATTAAATTAAATAGCTCCTACAAGTTAGATTTTTTAAACGAATGTAAATGTAGGCGTTGTAGACACTAATATAAATACTTTAGAAATCTTGATATTTTACAGGATCAAAGATACTCTCTCAATAACTGAAGCTAATTTAAATACATCTAATTTTAAATTGGCAGTGAATAATACGTTTAAATAATGGTTTTGTACAGTCACGATTAAAAAATTATATATTTAGCCAAATCTAATCGTTCAACCATGCATTTTTAAAAGACACAAAAACATCCTCGTATTATATTTTTTTTAAAAAAATGTCTTCACTAGATGTTTTAGAAATTTATGTTCAAGGTTTTTATATATACGAAAACTTAAAAATAATAAAATCTCTTTATTGGTGTTAAAAATGTAGATCAAAAGGTACGTGCCAATATGTTTTCAAATAAAACATGAACTCTCGTGTCTGTGAAGTCTTAATCGTAATAAATGTTATGTTTGGCACGTGATTCCACTTTTGAATCAAAATAGTGAATAGTTGCCAAGGTTGTTCTTTTTTTTTATGTAATCTCTCTTTTATTTTAAATAAAAACATACTATTTGTCATTCACAAGTAAACTAATTTTAAAAGATTACTCTTTACTCTTTGTTCTGTTACGAATCTTGAAATTTCCAATAAAAGTAAAAAATTGGTTCAAGACAACTCAGACGAAGTGTCTCATATACGAGTTAATAATTACTTAGCCCAGTGTTTTCAGTTTATTAGTTTTCGTTGGTACATTTAATTATTATTGAACATTTCTTAGAAATATATCATAAAAATAACTTCTCCTCGGCGGGGAATAGAACCCGGTATCTCACCGTCAGCGTTTAAAGATATTTTCTCAAGAACTAGATTTTTCCCGGGAAAATGGCCTATATTTAAGAATTTTTTAATCGAAATCTTCGGAACCGTTTTCGAGTTTTTTTTTTTTTTTGACATTTTCATGTCTTGCCTATGGCACATAACCTCGAAAAGCGTTTACACAAGTAGGGAAGATATAGGAACAGGGAGTTAGGAAGAGTTATAGGAGGTGTTCAGTCAAGTCTGCCTCTCAGTAGGTATAGTGTCTCCCCACTGCCGCTCTTGGTAGGGTCACCCACCATACCCTCCCGATCGGCTACCTACCACGTCTCACTCTCTTCGCTACTCGCTACCACTCCGCTCACGAGCCCAAGCGCCCCCCCCCCCCTAACTACAACTTCTTGTCTACAGCTCCGATTTGCATCGGACAAACGCCATAACACTTAGAATTTTATTCCTAATAAATTTACATGCATATAATTTATTTTTTAAATTATTATTTTTTATTTTTTTTAAACTATAATTTTTTGCATTTATCTTAAAAATATGGGTGAAGAAGCTAAAAGATTACTTCATAAAAAACTGGAAAAGAAGAAAAGTACTTACTTTCTTCGTGTACTACATTATGTTCGATTTAATTCCTCATTTACAAACGCAAAAATCTGCACGCTTGAATTTTTGACATTTTCATGTCTTTACTTTGGCTCATAAACTCGACGAACGTTACCAAAAAACGACACCAAAAAGCGTTACATGAAAATGTCTTACGCCTTGCAGGCTCGTATGCAAGCAATTTTTATTTCACGTTAATTTAGAGTTTTTGGGGGTAGTTTTAAATTTAGAGCTAAAATTCATTTCTCGATTTTACCTTGGGGTATGCATTTTCTGAATATGTATGCCAAATTTAAAAAAAAATCGGCTCAGTAGTTTAGGCTCCAGATGTCTGCACAGACAGACATTTTTGAAAAACCACTTTTTGGACTCAGTGGACCTCAAAACGTGTAAATCCATCAAAATCGAATTTTCGTGTCATCACAATACTTTCTCTTTATAAGAGAAAGTAAAAGTCCTTTAGATTGATAAAGACGAACACCATTATTTTCATGAGAAATTTAATCATTAGCCCATTGCTATTTCGTTTATTCTTTTCAAAAATTATTAATTTTAATTTTTGTTTTTAGCAATTGAAAGATTAAATAAAAATGTTAAGAGGCAGTTATAGATATATTTTAATTTCATTTTTTAGGTATGTGGAAGCTCATTATTACGCTGCGTTATATGATATAAATTAATATTTAAAGGGGTTTAAGGTTTAAGTGTACATAATATGATAAATTGTATCCTATATACAAGTTGGTTCAAAGTCTCCCCACCCCCTTTTAAATTTTGAACAGTTTGAGATCAATGAAACTTGGGGGATCTGTGACAAGGCGAAGTTTGTATTCATCTACTCACGTACTAGGGGCAACCACCCTTGTGCCCCAGGCCACTTACACGCTCTATTTTATTTTTTCTATTTTATAATTGATATATTATGCTCTTTATTTTTAATAAAGTATATCTACGATAACATTGCGTTTTAGGAATGTGGAAAATCAATATCTAACTAGATTACCTGACCGGCAGAAGTGCCGTAACTAATTGTTTAGAATTATAAATCTCTACTACTAAAATATTTCAACAAACATTTAAGGGGAATATTAATCGCATTATTACATAAATGACGACATAGTATTGTAATTTATGGCCCAATAAATTTCCAGAGCAACTTTTAATATTAATAACTTTTGAATATGACAAGATGACAGAAATATGATTTATATATTATGCTTTTAGTTTATATGCAACAATTTTTAAAATTAAGTTAATTTTTAACTAATAAGAAATGCATTTAATTCACTAGTTTGTACGAGATGTTACATGTCAGATTAAAAAAGTGCTTTGCATTTTAATGTCAGACGTTCATGAAGGGTTTAAGTTATAGTCCAGGTCCAGGAGATAGCGTGCAAAAAAGTGTCTGACTAACATCAAGCTAGAATTTTGTATACAAGTCAATCTTTTAGCACCTTTTAAGAAGATGTGGTCGGCTAAGTTCGTATGCGGGACATAGCTTGGCAATAGGCATTTGAAAAAGAAAAACCAGTGGAGAGCGGCTATGTCTCACCAATTATGGTGGACAATGTGATTTTCATGATCCTGAGTACAGAATTAGTTAGTAGACCGAAAATCAAGTTGATATTAGTTTGTCCCTTGACAGGTGACCACGCTGCTTTTTAGAAATATTTGAATAACTAACCTAATCAAGTGGGAAAATAACATTGACTTGATTTTTGGTCTACTAACTAATTCTGTACTCAAGATCATGAAAATCACATTGTCCATCGTAATTGGTGAGACATGGCCACTTTTCACCGGTTTGTTTTTTTCAAACGCCTATTGTCAAGCTATGTCCCGCAGACGAACTCAGCCGACCACATATTCTTAAAAGGCGCTAAAAGATTGATTGTATACAAAATTCTAGCTTGATGTTAGTCAGACACTTTTTTGCTCGCTATCTTCTGGACTATTAAATGTTTAATAAAAAATAATTATTATGCTTAGGGAAAATATTTAGTGATCACTTTTATTTTATCAATTAAATAATTATATGTTCTTGCCGCAGCAAAATGAGGCATTATTAAACTGATTACGGGCAGTGAAATGTAATTTTATCTACGATTGATACGAAATATAAACATTATATCTCTGTTTAGATGAGTAGAAAGCGATTATTTTCGCTGCATTCATTGCGCATGCGCGTTCCTTTTTTTTCAGCGCTAGTGATGAAAAAAAGAGGAATTCATTATCTTAACGCACGATTAGCGAGTTTGTTTACATTTAACATAACTAATTTGCTGTTTGTTTAATCAAAGTAACTGTTTATATAGAGTTTTTAGTGAAAAAAAACGAGTGATTTAAGAGATTATGACGAAAATGAGGAGAATTATTCGCCTTCCGAAATAATTAAGTCGGCACAAAATACAACTAATGAATTAATTTCATCTTAATCAAAAGAGAAATACGAACTTATATACAGAAATTTTATTAATTTTTTTTTTTTCTGTATTTATTATTAAAATCTACAATCGTAGATAAAGTTCGGTAGGCAACTCGTGCGAAAACTTTATTTTGATTTGCTCGTGTGGTTTTACTTTGCTATCGCTCGGATGCAAACTCCACACTCGCATGCAAAATGCTACTTTCCGCCCTAGACGCGCAATGTACTATTTATTTTTAATTCAATTTTTTAAGTTTTTGGTAGTTTTCATACTACGGAAAGTTAAATTTTAATTTAAATCAAATTATAATTATTATTAACTACGGGAAACAGACAGTGAAAAATACACTCCTGTGCCGGGATTTGAACCACGGGCCTCTATATTTCCAGTATAGCGCTCTTCCATCTAAGCTACGCAGGAGAATGATTTTTCACTACCGTAATCGATAACTAGTCCCGAATCCAAGCTTTCAATATTCATATACATTTAGACAGTCAATATTTATGACATTAGAACTAAACCAGAATTAACGCTTATAATTATAAAGTACTCAATTAGTACCTGTACCTTGTACAATCAATTCGAAATTCAATTTTTTAAGTTTTTGGTAGTTTTCATACTACGGAAAGTTAAATTTTAATTTAAATCAAATTATAATTATTATTAACTACGGGAAACAGACAGTGAAAAATACACTCCTGTGCCGGGATTTGAACCACGGGCCTCTATATTTCCAGTGTAGCGCTATATAGAGGCCCGTGGTTCAAATCCCGGCACAGGAGTGTATTTTTCACTGTCTGTTTCCCGTAGTTAATAATAATTATAATTTGATTTAAAATATTTATTTTTAATTTATTTTATTTAATGTACTATGTATTTTATTTTACTTTCTAGGCAATAAAAAAAGTAAAAATGTTACTGTCTAGGCTGCAATTTATTTTTATTATTTTTTTATATTTTTTTAAAATAAATAATCAATTTTAGTTAATATGTTATTATGTTATTAATATAACATTATTAAATAAAGATGATATTTTAGCAGTTTCATTTTCATAGCCTGTCCTCGCCTCCGGCTCGGGGGCTAATCAATTGTCAGTAAAATTCCATTTTGCTTCCTAGTTACATAAATAATTATTTTATACGGTTAAAATGATAACTATATTTGATTATTTCAGAGCTTAATAATGGAACGTGTCATTATAAAAAACCATTATAAGTCATAATTACCTTTTTATCATCACATTAATCACGATAAGGAGGGTAGCCACTGGACCATTTTCATGTTTAACACTAATAACTTAAAAAGATATCACTTTGACCGAGTTTATTTTTAAGATAGCGATATATGTATATGTTAGCGATGTTATATATTTTAGCGATAATAATGAATGAATAACATTTTTGTTATTCATTCAATAAATTAAAAGACCCGATGCACCTGTTAATTCAAGAAATCCGTTCTAAACTGTTAAATTTAATATCACACTGACGGGATTCACTGATGTACCAACTACGACTAAAAAAAACTGCAAATTCCTTGAAAACTATTTGTTATCACCACACACGTGAATTTGAAGGACATTCATCAGGTTGTCTGGCACACTTTGTTTTGAAGTTCAGAATAAATTGATACTGAACTCTTCGCACGTGTCTTATTGAATATCACAAAGTTCTTCTTTTTTTTAAGCTACCATTAACTAATGCTGCATCTTCTACCACAAATTTCTAAATTTCAACTGAAAGGATATAGATTTTATATAGAGGTATAGATTTTACATAGGAGATAGATTTATAATTAGGATATAGATTTTAAAATGATTTTATTTAAAATTAGAATCTTAAATATTTTGAAACATTTAGTACAAAAGACTGTTTTTTGCGAACGAAATTCAGATGGGATATCTATAATAGGAGGATGGACTGCAGACCTCGCACGCGTCTCTAGACTAGCTGGCATGTCAAATTGGATATTTTATATCTTCTTCCATGTTTATCTGGCCCTGACCTTTCTCGCCTGTTTACTGATAAACTGATAACAACCTTCGGATATCTTCCATCAATGTCAATTCTCAAATAGTTGAATCTTTTTTTTTAAAGATTTAAAAAGATAAATTATATTTTTATTGCATTATCAGCATTCAGATGTAGAATAGTTTTTTTTGTTTACGTTGAAAAATAATGCAAATGGATTCATTGCATTATTTATTTACTTTCTACGATGTATGAAAATTTAAATTGTTTTGTTGCTTCTGTTTGCATCGTAGAAATGGCTTATTCATTTATATAGCTTCTTTATAAGAATAGTTATTTTAGACTGAATATATATACATATATATATCTATATATATTCAGTCTCAAATAACAACAACAATTTATATATATATATATATATATATATATATATATATATATATATATATATATATATATATAATATATATATATATATAATATATATATATAATATATATATATATATATATATATATATATATATATATATATATATATATATATATATATATATATATATATATATATATTATATATATTCAGTGTCATGAATTTGTCCGGTTTCGATATGGCTTCAAATAAAAACTGTCAGTTAAGAAAAACCGATTAAAAACGTGATTTATCGTGATGTATGAGTTAT
This sequence comes from Gerris lacustris, assembly GCA_951217055.1. Taxonomy (NCBI): domain Eukaryota; kingdom Metazoa; phylum Arthropoda; class Insecta; order Hemiptera; family Gerridae; genus Gerris; species Gerris lacustris. The sequence continues at coordinate 65,246,915 of OX578283.1, forward strand.
GGGGAATTCAGTTTGTTCAACTTGGCTTGAAATTACTTCCAAAAAATATCGAAATGGTACAAATTGTATAAATGAAACTGTTTTTTATTATTTTTCATTTTATCTGTTTTTTTGTATTTTCAAAAAGTTGATTACACCGTATAATAACAGTTAAATTGATGACTAACTTTCTATAACAAATAGATATTTATATTTTAGCGGCGGGCTAAAATATAAATATCCCGTTGGAGGAATAAACTAGATTGAGAATAAAAGCAGCTTGAGGTTTTTAATCATTTTAAATTAGGTATTAGCATATTATGTTACTAGTTACTAGGCTGTGAAGTGAGTCTAGTGGATTTTAATCGTACTAGAAGCATTTCTACAAAGACTGCAGCGGTACTAACGGAAGTTTTGACAACTACCCGCCGGAAAATAAAAATCTTTTAGTTCCTAGGATGTAAATGATTTTTTCTTTACAGCTAGGAGTAATGAAAAGAGTTTTTAAGTCCACGTAATGAAAAAATGGATTTTAGCTATGTTTTTTAGGCTCTAAAGTTACTATTTCACAGCCTACCACGGAAAAAAATTATTTAGTATATTCTAAACCTTCCGAAGAAACCATGTATATACAAAGGTATATACAAAGGTGTATAACAACTATAGTAAGTCAATATCAATAGTATTACAATATAACAACAATCCCAAGTCAATATAACAACTATACCAAGTCATTAGCATTATACCACTTTCCTATTTCTACAAAGTGGTAAAGTATTGCAAAAGTATACTTTTAACGGGTACTAATGCACAGTACATATTATACAACCTGAAAGGGTGGTTTTTGGCAGAGAAATTCTTTACTCAAGAACAGTAATATGGCTTTTCTACATTCTATGGTTTTCAAAATGTAAGGAGAAATATTAAGAATAACAAAATTTAAACTGGCAAGGTTAGACATCTCCAAAACTGCAAATATGAAAAAAAAATAAATAAACGATATACATATTATATCAGCATACAAGGTAGTGCTGAAGTACTTAATATAAAAAATATACTTAATATAATATATTACTTTATTACTTAATATAATATAATTGGTTTTTTTTTTTATTTGATTTATTTTATAAAAGAAATATTCTGCAGCCAAGAACTGAACCCGGATATCAGAAGGATTCGTGGGATGTATCCTACTTAAGATCAGACCATGTTATAACTTGCAAATAAGAATTTATACTTTTATTATTTTAATAAACCTTCTTTTATTTTTACTTTTAAGAATTAAATAATGTAGCAAACGCTTTGGTTTTCAAAATTGTTTTGACATTATTAAACAAAATACTTACGAATGGCACATTATGAATTTATTTTTTGAATATTATGTACATAGATTATACTAATAATAAATATTATATATATGTACTAATATTATAAAAAGGTAAAATAATTGTTATTTTGATGGAGGTATGATAAGATTCTAAAAATTCTTACACTTATAGAAAATTACACTATTCCCGAGTGACATAGCCTGTTTTATTAAATTATTATTATTATCTATATATTAGTGTGCTTGTAGGAGGCAATCTCTGGAGTTACTGATCCGCTTCTGAATATCTTTTCACTGATTGAGAACTACACTATTCCCAAGTGACATAGGCTATGTTTCGTTAAATTATTATTATTATCTATATTTTAGTTTTACCTGTTATACTCAGAAGCAAATGCACTATGTGTTTCAAATGTATATACTAAATATATAAAATAATATATCATAATGTTATAAAAGTATAAAGTTTTTATCTTTAAAATAATTAATTTTATCATTTGATTTAGGGTTTTCAATTAATAAAAACATATATTTCTCTATTTTCTTATTTATTTTGTAAAGGAACTGTGATAAGTTAAAAATAATTTTTGAGATTTTGTGACAAATTATTTTCCTGGGAGGGGGGGGGGGACGGGGTAGGGGATTAAAAGTTTAGAACAATATAGTAGTGCGGGGGGTGTAAGTTACAGCTATAATCTGGAGAAATATGAACTTTGGCTCTATTAGTTTTCTTATATATGGACTTTCTTGAAAAGTCAAGAATTATTTTTGACCTAGAAAATAAAAAGTTATATGACTTTAATCCTCTCTCTCTCTCTCACTCTTTCTCTTTCTTCTCTCTCTCTCTTTCTCATTATATATATTTATAAAAAAAAAAAATATATATATATATATATATATATATATATATATATATATATATATATATATATATTTGAAAAAAAGGGACAAAAATTCGGTTTTTGGCCAATAACTTCGTTCTCATTGATAATACGACAAAAATAGTTATTGTCAAATTTGTAGGGCTGTAAATTGTCTACAAAAAAAGTGCGATGTCATTATACGCTAAAGTCAATAGTTTCGAAGTTATAGCGCTATGTTTTGTCACTCAGAAACAATAAATAATATGACAAGCAAAACCGGTAGGGGTAAAAATACGTAAATATACGCTAAAAGTGTCGCACATCGCGGCGCTATAGCTTCGAAACTATTGACTTTAGCGTATAATGACATCGAACCTTTTTTGTAGACAATTTAAAGCCCTACAAATTTGACAATAACTATTTTTGTCGTATCATCGATGAGAACGAAGATATTCGCCAAAAATGTTGGTCCCTATTTTTCAAAATGGCGGCCAACGCCGACCTCCCTCGAGGGGGAAAACTTATATTGTTTGAATTATTATTTATACACACAGCGCCAACTTTTAGACTATGTGCTAACTTCTAGGCTAGTGTATGTATAAACGTACTATTCAAAGGTTCTATTTTATACTGTGTAGATAATATAAGCATTAAGTTTTATATATGAAATATTACTCTTTAGGGACTTACTAGATGGGTATGGTTTAACCCATCCCTATTAGGGACCGGCCATGACCCATATTAAGTAATTAAAGTGGACTGGAATCAATAGATCCTAATATTCCTATTGCGGAGAATAAATCAAGTTTAACTTTAAGTAAGGAAGAAATACTATAAACAACTTTTATTTAGCCCAGATCGGCTGCATTAGTAGACAGATATGGGAATGTTCACTTTACTCACTTGAACCAACTTTTACCTCCAGGTGGGAGAAGATGTTAACTTTACTACCTGGTTTTTAGGGTGTTAAGTGTTATTTAACTGTCTGGCCGAACCACAGGGAAAATATTGCATAACTCCCTGTAAATTCAGTGCAGCCAACTTAATTCTAGTTAAAGAACTGCGTTTAAACAGATTTCACAAAGATTTAAGTTGTCAACACTGTTTATTACAAACATGACTCGCAATGAGCTGTTTTTAAATATTTCTTTGTTTTGTTTTAGAACGCTCCGTGTTTAGTAAATGTTCTATTAATTGTGTTGTTTTTAGTTAAATTTATTAGTTCTTTTTTTTTAAATTTGCTCGTTTTTATTTAAATATAAAGTTACGTAAAATAGATAAATAAGGAATGATTATGGAAGATAACAAAGTGGACCTTGATGAACTGTTTTCAAACATTCCCTGCCTGGCCGAGCCACAGGGAGTTATGGCATAACTCCCTGTAGATTCAGAGCAGCCAACTTAATTCTAGTTAAAGAACTGCGTTTAAACAGATTTCACAAAGATTTAAGTTGTCAACACTGTTTATTACAAACATGACTCGCAATCAGATGTTTTTAAATATTTATTTGTTTTGTTTTTAAACGCTCCGTGTTTTGAGTAAATGTTCTATTAATTGTGTTGTTTTTAGTTAAATTTATTAGTTCTATTTTTAAATTTGCTCGTCTTTATTTAAATATAAAGTTACGTAAAATAGATAAATAAGGAATGATCATGGAAGATAACTTAGTGGACCTTGATGAATTGTTTTTAAACATTCCTGATGATATCGTACAAGAAGCAAACGTGAATATTTACGGATAATATTTTTTTCTCCCTGCTGGAGGTAAAATCTTGTACGTACCTCGGGAGTAAAAATCACTTGCACCCTCACGATAATTAATTCCCTCGGCTCCGCCTCGGGAGTGAACGTTATGGTTCCCTCGGCTCCGCCTCGGGAGTGAACGTTATGGTTCCCTCGGCTTCGCCTCAGGAACCAACTTCATCGCTCAGGATGCAATCACTTACTTTACTCCCTTGGTGCGTAAATAACTATTATTTTTTAATTTAAATCAAATTATAATTATTATTAACTACGGGAAACAGAAAGAGAAAAATAGACTCCAGCGCGGGGATTTGAACCACCGGCCTCTATATTTCCAGTATAGCGTTCTAACCAACTAAGCTACGAAGGAGAATGAATTTCTCTGACGTTAATGATACCTTGACCCGAATTTAAAGCTTTCAATTTTTCCACAAGTCTGAGAAGTCAACATTAATGACAAAGAACTAGACCGAGAAATAACGCTTATAATTATAAAGTACCCAATTAGTACCTGTGCCTCGTACACTCAATTAGAAATTCATATTTTACGATTTTGGTAGTATTCATACAACGGAACGATTAAATTTTAATTTAAATCAAATTATAATTATTACTAACTACGGGAAACAGACAGAGAAAAATAGACTCCAGCGCGGGGATTTGAACCACCGGCCTCTATATTTCCAGTATAGCGCTCTAACCAACTAAGCTACGCAGGAGAAGCCGGTGGTTCAAATCCCCGCGCTGGAGTCTATTTTTCTGTCTGTTTCCCGTAGGTAATAATAATTATAATTTGATTTAAATTAAAATGTAATCGTTCCGTAGCGTAGTATGAATACTACCAAAATCGTAAAATATGAATTTATAACTATTATTGTTCATTATTTTATTTTACCTCTCGGTCAAAACATAATTTGGTTATTAAAGGTTGTGGAAATCAGGCAGATTGTTGTTGTTAGACTATGGTTCCTTAGAGAACCACTTAAACCTAGAAAAATATTATAATTGACCCAACTATTTTACGAGTTTCACTGTGTCATAGTTAATGCTATTTTCCATGCATAATTCCATGAATGTAAAGTTTTTCCATGTATTAAGTTATAGTAAAATAGACAGCCAACTAGTGTTCCTCATAACTTCCTCGCATCCTATCTCGATTACGTAATTTATTAATTTTTATTATTTTACAAGCCATTATTGTCTAATTTGTTTAATTTTTTCTCCCGATTGTTTAATCTGTCAAAATTGTTTTGATTTTTTACATGAATTAAAGTATCAATTTATCAAAAGTTAATTAGCGCAGAAGGTTAAAATAAATCTGGGGCTATCTGCGGGTTACTTTCGATAAACTATAAAAGTTTCATACAAATCAGATAAGTACTTTTAAAGCTATAGGTGTAAATAAATGTATGTTTGTGCGCATGTGGAAGAGAAACAAAAGGGCGCATAAAGGTTGAAACTTTTATGGGACCAACAATGAGCTAATTATGACCTACCCTACCATACAAATTTCATTAAAATGGGATGTGAAGTTTTTAAGATATGTTGGTTCACAAAAAATGAGTGACCGATTGACAGACAGTCAGACACGGAACCAAAAAGTTCCCTGATGTCTGAAACGGATTTCTGTCTTTGAATTTTTGAAATCTGAGACATAAAATATGTTCGTTCTTCAGAACGATCACGTAGCTTCCGGACCTTCGGTAAACTTGGAAGAAATATAAGTGAATTATACTTGGACAATCTATAAACTATTGCACAACTAACTAACAAAAATATTGAAGACAAAAAAAAACTAAAACTAAATAAATAATAATATAAAAAAGAATATCACAATATTAAAAATAAATGGAGCGGTCGTTGCTGCTTTTTTTATCAACCTTTTCTTCTCGTGTCCTATTAATTTTCATTTTATTTATTCAGATCAATTGGGATCTTAATAAAAACTGACCATTTTAATTTAGGTGTTTGTCTAGTCCTATTTTCAGACAACCTTGGGAATTGGGATGTAACAATGTATATGAATCCTTAAGAAAAAAAAACAGAAAAAAAGAAACATTTAACAGAAGAAAATGTAGGGCAAGAACGTGCTCAAGAGGATAAAACCTCCTTAGACGTAAGAAGTAAATATTACAGAATATAGTGTTTTAAAACTCACTATTTTGGTTAGTTGTTAGATGACAAATAGTAAGATGCTAGGTTTCTTTGTTTCAAACTACTCGTGGTACTTCTTTAGATTGTTACTCCCCTAAAACATTTTAGAATATAAATGACTTTGACTAAATAACTATTAAGAAAAAGGGATGTTTAGTCCAATGTACTTTGGGACAAAGGAATACCACACTTCTGTTTTTATAAGGGGAGTAACAGTCAAAATAAGAACACTCCGTACACCTTTTGCTTCCGAGCTTACCGAAGGTAACGGAAGCATTGTGTTCACTTTTGAGAACGAAAAACTTTTATGCCTCCGATTTTAAAAATTCCAAGACAGAAATCCGTTTCAGACATCAGGGAACATTTTTGGTTTCATGTCTGTCTGTCTGTCTGTCTGTCTGTCTGTCGGTCTGTGTGTCCGCGAATTATGAAACGTGCGACGATAACTTGAGTAAATGTCAACCGATTTTGATGAAATTTAGTATACATGTTCATATTACCAATGCCCAGGACGAGTTCGTTGGACAACGTTAATGGTCCAAGCGTTCACGAGCAACACTCGCGTAAACGTGAACTTTAAATTTAAAATTGTAATTTTAGGTCGGGGAAAAAATCTAATTTCATCTATTCAATGAGACAAACATTTTTTTCAAATACAATTTTTTAGTAAAACCAACAGCGACACCACAATGAAGTGTTAAAGATTGCTAAAACTATTAATAGTTTTTACACAATAAACAATATAACAACATTTTTAATGTTAATATTACAATAAAGTACATGATAGGATGCGAGGAAGCTGCCATACTAATTGGCAGTCTATTTTAGATTGTTACTTCCCTCTGTTTTTTTTATAAGGGAAGTAACAATCTAAAGAAGTGCCCTACTATAGTAAAATGATCATATTTAATGACCCTTATGTATAAATTAGGGATCGGCTTAGTCTATAAGTTATCAAATTCACCTGGACTATTCATCTCTTCACTGATAATACACCCTAGATAAGGTATATTATGTTACAGTAAATTCCCTATTGGGTATGCAGTGCATGAGATATCCTATGTTGGATCATTAGCAATAAATATATTCCATGTTCGGGTTTTATGGCCATAAAGTTTCAAAGTTGATTATGATAGAAATAATCATAGTATACCTAAAACACCTATGTGGGTAACTAGAATCCCAAAGAGGTATATTGTTTCCGAGCTTACCGAAGGTAACGGAAGCAGTTTATAAATTCCAATACAGAAAATTGTTTTAAGTTTTCACATGAATTAAAGTATCAATTAAGGAATAAAGTAAAAGAGCGCAGATTGGTATGCTATCTGCGGTCTACTTTCGACAAACCATCCAAATTTCATAGCAATCAGATTAGTACTTTTTAAGATATATGTGTAAATAAATGTATGTTTGTGCGGATGCCTAAGAGTAACAAATGGAAGCATAAGGTTAGAGGTGGTTAAGGTTAGGGCAGGTTAAATTAATCTGTGACTATCTGAGGGCTACTTTCGATAAACTATAAAAATTTCATACAATCAGATAAGTGCTTTTGAAGCTATAGCAGATGTATGTTTGTGCGCAACAATAGGCTAATTGACGCGAGCTTCTTTCATTCAACGAAATATGCATCTTGTCTGTCTGTGTGTAACGTTTACGTGTCCGACGATAACTTGAGTAAAAGTTGACCGCTTTAGTTATAATTTGGTATACAACTTCCTTTTACTAATACTCAGGCTAAGTTCGTTGGACAGCGTGATCCGTCCAAGAGTTCACGCGCAATGCTCGCATAAACGTAAACTTCAAATTTAAAATTGGAATTTCAGGATGGGAAAAAATTCTATCATCACCTATTCGATGAGACGAACATTTTTTAGTAAAACCAACAACGACACTGCTATGAATAAATAAAGATCGCTAAAACTATTAAAGCGGACCTAAACGTTTAAAATAGAGAAAACAATCTTTTTACCGATATCTTACGTTCTAACATAACGATTTTAATAAAACTTTATGTACATCGTCTAAAGTACAATTGAAACAAGTATGTAAAATTTCAACTTGATACAAGCAGTAGTATTTGAGTAATGAAGTGATACATTTATAATAATTTTTTAAACGCTACAGGGGGTGGTTAAGATTCTTATAGTCGTATTGTGTGTAGGTTTGTTTAGGAAGTAAATCTTTGTACCTAGTACCCCCACTCTACCCCACACTAACCTCTTCCACTTATCTTCAACTATGACATTCATCATGATTAACAAATTTCAATATTCAGTATTTTATTGCAATACGCTCGCTTCAATGATAGAGCCACGCAATGCCTAGTTATGACCTACCATAAAAATTTCATTAAAATTGGACATGTAGTTTTTTAGATGACATGTTGGTCCGCAATTAATGAGCGACAGACCAACAGACAGACACAGAACCAAAAATGTTTCAACTTTTAAAATCGGAGACAAAATATTTTAGTTCTTCAGAGCGATCACAGAGCTTCCGTTACCTAGGGTAAGCAATAGCAAAAGGAATAATCTTTAGATTAATATGTAATGTCAGTAGAAATCATATTACAAACAGTATTAAAATTATCGTTCTAAAAGAACAGATATGAACCATTAGGAAATAAAGATGATAAAAGTTAAATTGTATAAGTATTTCTAATGATAATAAATTATTATTAATAAGTTTCTTCTAGTGGTAATTTGTATTTCAGCAGCACATAACACAATATATACACGGAAAACAGAGTGTAATACTAAAAGTTAAAAACAAAATATTAGTTAAAGTTCATTATCTATTTAGAAAAACTTGTCTACACATTATGAGCTGTTATATAGAAATGTGACAATTAAAGGGAAGAACAATGTAGTTGTATAATATTTATTTGTTAACTTCTAAACAGAAGGCAGATGCGAATCAGTTTTTACCAACTAGAACGGTAAAATGATAACATTCTTTCATAGCAACTTTATTTATGGTTATTTTTAACATTTCTACTACCTCAACGCTTTTTAATTTCTCATACACTGAGTATAGATATATAAAGAAATAAACAGGTCAAGTGTGTGCTAGTCAGCACACAGCGAGGGTCCATAGGCCACACTGTATAGTGTTTAACTGTAAAGTGTATAAAATAAACAGTGTTTTTTTTAAATGCTAAAAAGCTTACTTTGAACCATTCAAAGGGTCTGATATTCTCAAAACACACTCTGATAAAGTATTTTTTGCCACTGAACCGGACTACAACCATATAAATACATCGTATTTATCGTATTTATTATTTTATCAAAAATAAAATAATATTTTTTTCGAAATTTCCAAAAAGTGGTATCTTTACTTTTGGTCGAAGAATGTTCAGGAATTTTTTCAGATTTTTTGCACTTCACATAAGCGAGATAGAGGGGGGGGGGGGCACGTTTCAAACCCGCTTCAAACTCGCCTACGCTCGCCCTATCAAAGTTATAACCAAAGAACTATATATTTTTGTAATCAGCTCGACATACCCTTTCATATGATACCCCTCACGGTGTCGAAAAAAAATAAAAAATTGTATCCCTTAAGTTTTTTTACCCTAATTTTTTTGAAAAATATTTATTTTATGTTTTTTTCGCTATATTTTTAAAATATGTGGGCAGATACAAGACACATACATGCCAAATTTCAAAGTGATCGGACGAAAGGTGTAGCCGTGAGAGCATGCGAGAGGATGGACAGACAGACACACGCAGGAAAATATAAGGGTCCTTGGTTTTGCCTACGGACCCTAAAAAATATTGTGATGGTGTGAAAATTGAATTTTGAGATTTAGATGGATTTACACGTTTTGACGTCACCTGAGTCCAAAACATTTTCAGATAAAGCTGATCTCTTTGTCTTTTATTTCCTACAATATTTCAGATTTGTATGGTACTTCGAGTGGTACTTTGGTTCTTTAGCAACTACATCGTAACCTTTGAGGAACGCTTTAAGTTGAATATTGTCAATTTCAGAACATCTCATAACTTTATCGTGTATTAGAGAAGCAATCTTATACAAATGTTTTTGAGTAGTGGACTTCTCATTTCAAAAAACATATTTCATCTTTCATTGTAATAGATAAAGGTGTACGGGCGACAGAAAATGACAATGTAAAGTAATATTGTAGTTTCCTTATTACTTTTCCTCACAACTAATAGTAGGAAAAGTATTGTTTTCACAAAAAATTTTTTTTTCGAGATTTCAACGAAATTATCCGTTTTAGGTGTTTTTAAGACCTCCTGAGTGGTTTTCAGCATGACATATGTATGTGTGTGTGTATTGTGTATGTGTTTTATCATCGTAGCGCCCAAGGTATTTAACCTAGAGAGTTAAAACTTGGCAGAAAAATCAGTCCTAACCTGTAGTTGTACCGCCCGGAAAATCAACTTTTTCCGCCATCTTGAACCCAGTTTGCTGAGTCAGTTTAAAAAAAATCGAAAATGGTCCTGATCGAGTTGAAATTTGGCTCGAATGTACCTCTCTGTATGACAAACAAGCCCACTAAATTATTCATTTTGATATTGGCCGCCATTTTGAAGTTATCAATTTTTGATTTTTTATAAGTGAATATAATTATTTATTAGTGCGATAATTTTGATGACGTCAAAGTTTGTTTACATCTGTCAAAATAACGCCAAACTTCAAATAATTAAATAAAATATAGGTATTAAAAATGAGGTTGTTTTTTTGTAAAAATTATAATAAATCAGTTAGTTAAGAACGGTCACCCATCCAAGTACTGACCACGTCCGATGCTGCTTCCTCCTGCTGCGAAGCAGCAGGAGAGGTCACTTTAGTGGCGTCTGAAGTGAGGAAAAGTTCCGAGGTACCCCGTACCCGATTTTTCATATTATGGTTCTGATGGAGTCAGTAGAATCTCCTGGAGGTGTGGTATTGCGAAGGATGACGAACGTTTGCGTTTCTTTGCCCTGATAAAATTTTTGTTTTATTGAATTTAAGGGCACACTGTTCGTGAAACATTGCTTTGTTTTTTCTAAATGTTCCTTCTCCCTCAAACCAGGAGCTGAGAAGCAAAAAAGTTATTGCGCCAATACGGTGGCTATTGGAGGCCATCTTTAACGGCCGCAATTTTGGTATTTTATACGGATTTTCAAGTGGTCTCCTTTCCTATCTGGAAAGTTACATTTTGGCATCAACTATATGACCACAGAATCGGCAATAAGTTCAGCTTTCTTTGGTGTACCCGACATACTTGAGAGGAGGCTAAATATTGCATAAGCAGGTAACGCGGTATATTTAACACCATAGAAAATTTATTATTCAGATAATAAAGAACGTGAAAAATAGGTTACATTTTATTTATTACTACGTTTTTATTAGCTTGCTTTCTTGTTTGTTTGTTTGTTTGTTTGTTTGTCCAGTACAAATCTGGCAATCGATTTCTAACTAACTTCCCGAATAGCTAGACATTTGAAACTTTCAGACATTTGACATTTGAACTCAGAACACGATGAAAATGCATTATTTTAATACTTTTAGCCATCTTTCAGCAGGATTTATTTAGTTTTGATTTTCAGCAAATTGTGCTGTATGGAAAGTTAGTTCGGAAAAAATCCGCAAGTTATTTTATTTGTTTTGACAAATCCTACAGTATTTACAATCTTCATTTTGACGGGTTTCAAATTTTGTGATTTTTTATTAAGAGGTAAACATTGAATGACAGCGAAAATTAAACAAAGAAATAAATTAATTGACGTGTGACACCCAGGTTTGTTAACACACTTGTGTCCTAGGTATAGGTTTAATTTTTCTGGATCTGTACCTACTTCTTTACTTGTACACATTTTTCTTCTCTTACTGTCCCTACACAGGGACATATCAATGGCATGGTTTAGATCCGGTGTTGATGAGATCCGTTGTACAAAGATTTGTCCTTTTATAGGTTTAAGGTCAGCTCTCTAGATGGTTGTCATATATGTGAAGTAAATAAATTCGGAACTATGTATTTTTTTTTCACTAACATTATATATATTATGTATAACAATGACAATTTTATTATCAACATTACATATCAATGGCCTTCTATTTTATGACAACAGAAAATTTAAAAACGTAGTATATAAAAAGTTCTTTTTATCTTGTAATTATACTTAATGAAAATTAGGATAAACTCGTTTTAATTCACATACGTCATCATATATCAATGATGGGGGGTAAATGCTCATGATATCGTTGATGAAATTCTTTACAGATTTGACCAAAAACATCGACATATTAGTACATATTATGTTTGTTCCTGACATGTTTCTTTGTTTAGTGGGCTTAATATATACATATACACACAAAATAATTAGTATTAATGTAATTGGATGTAAATATATTTGTTTGATAACATGAAAACTCCATTAGAAAATGTTATCCAAAGCAGGAACTGAGTTACACTGTAGAACTGGATATTGTTTGATACGAGTATATAGATATTTCAATGTCTCCAATGTAATATTCACGATGATAATTTGAACGCATTTATTTCAATACATTTAAAACAAAAAAAATGAAAAATGTTTGTAATTTATAATTAACAATTATTATGATTATAATAAACCAAAATTTCCACATGACAAAATTTTTAAAATTTCCAAAAAATTTGTGGATTTAACTTTTTGTCAAAGATGCTGTGGGTATTTTGAAACTAATTAAATAATATGTAGAAAAAAAATGCTTGCACACGAGTCTGCAAGACAGTGAGACATTTTTATGTAACGCTTTTTGATGTCGTTTTGTGGTAATGCTTGTGTAACGCTTTTTCGTGTCGTTTTTTGGTAAAGCTTATCGAGTTTATGTGCCAAAGTATAGACATGAAAAAAAAATTGACCGTGCAGATTTTTGCGTTTGTAAATTAGGAATTTAATGGAACACATGTTATGCACGATGAAAGAAAGTACATACTTTTCTTCTTTTCCAGTTTATTAAGGAGTAATCTTTTAGCTTCATCACCCATATTTTTATAATAAATGCAAAAAATTATAGTACCTATAACAAAAATAAAGAAAAAAATAAATTTTATGAATAAATTTTAAAAAATTAATTAGTATATTAGGAATAAAATTCTAAGAGTTACGGCGTTTGTCCGATGCAAATCAGAGCAGTTGAACAGAAGTTGTAGTTGAAGGGGGGGGGGGGGGGCGGTAATAGTAGAGTATTGAGTATTATCAAGAGTATTAAAGGCTAAGAGCCAGACGGATTGACGGACAGAGTCAAGATGTGTAGAATATACTACACTGCAGTATAAGTATATTCTACACATCTTGGGACGGAGTGTGATAGGGATGGAGGAGAGGGTGTCCTCTAAGCGGCGATGTAAACGAGTGCAGTTAGCTCCTACTTTTTCTATTCTCCTAGTAAAGTGTACAGCGTTTACGACTCGCTTGGGGAGGGGACGCCCTAGCGACAGCGGTACTAAGCGCGGTAGTAGGAGAAACTATCCCTACCAAGAGTGGGCAGACTCAACACCTCCTATACATTCCTAACACCTTGATCCTATATCTTCACCATTCGTGTAACGTAACGCTTTTCGAGGTATGTATCACAGCCAAAACATAAAAATGTCAAAAAAATATCTATGTGTGTATTAGTATTATTAATAAAAGTATAAAAAAAAAATGTATTTTATTACATTTATTTTAGCTATGTACATAAAATACTGAAGAGTGTTTCATAAATTCTATTAAAGTTTTCCATTCATAACTTAGAATTTCTATTTCCCGTTTCAAATAGATTCATTGATTTTGTTATATTTTGTATGGAACTGAGTGAAGGACTCTCAGTCGTATTAAAGTGCTCTACTTGTTATCTTTTGATTTTAAATACTTGGAGCTTTCTATTTTATTTAGTGGTTTGGAAAAATAGTTTATTGAAGCTATTAGAAATATAAAAATGAAAATTCTATGACAAAGAACTATAGAATGAATAAACATTGAAATGGTTCTTTAAAGTTTCAAGTATTAAGGGAATGAGACATATTTTTTGAGAGCAATTTATTATTTAACTTACTTTACTGGGCTTCTCCGCTTATTAGGGTGCCGTTGACGGTGCCCGTTGTCCTAAATTCAATTCTCCGTGCCGTGTTCCTCCCATCTCTCCTCCATCCTAAATGTTCAATGCTCCCGAAATTTTATTGCTTCCGAGCTTACCGAAGGTAACGGAAGCTATTTGATCGTTTCGAAGAACGAAAAAATTTTAGGTCTCCGATTTTAAAAATTCCAAGACAGAAATCCGTTTTAGACATCAGGGAACATTTTTGGTTCCGTGTCTGTCTGTCGGTCTGTCGTTCAATTTTTGCGAACCAACATACTTAAAAACTACAGGTTCAATTTTTATGAAATTTGGGTGGTTGGTCATAATTAGCCCATTGTAGGTCTCATATAAGTTTCAACCTTCTGCGCCAATTTGTTTTTCTTCCACATGCTCACAAACATACATTTATTTACACCTATAGCATCAAAAGTACTTATCTGATTTGAATGAAACTGTTATAGTTTATCGAAAGTAACCCGCAGATGGCCACAGATTAATTTGAACAGTCTACGCTCTTTAACTTTTGCTAAATTGATACTTTAATTCGTGTAAATAATCTAAACAATTTTGACAGATTAAAAAAAAACGGGGGAAACAATTAAACCAATTTGACAATAATGACTTTTAAAAGCATAAAATCAATAAAGTTCGTGGATAGGATGCGAGGAAGCTAAGTGCCACATCAATTGGCAGTCTATTTTTTATTAAAAACTGTGCAACATTTTGTCTCAAATACTCGCATTCTCGATATTTGTGATACTTAATTTTTAAAATAATCTGCCAGTTAGTGTGGCACATAACTTCCTCGCGTCCTATTTCATGTAATTTAATTATTTTATGCTTTTACAATACAACCTATTATTGTCAAATTTATTTAATTCCCCCCCCCCCCCCCCCCATTTTTTAAATCTGTCAGAATTATTTTGATTTTTTCCACGAATTACAGTAGTAGTCCAGGAGTTAGCGTGCAAAAAACTGTCTGACTAACATCAGGCTAGAATTTTGAGTATAAGTAAATCTTTTGGTGCCGTTTAAGAATATTATGTAGTTGGCTAAGATCGTCTGCGGGACATAGCTTGGCAATAGGCATTTGAAAAAAAAACAAAAACGGCGAAGAGCGGCCATGCCCCGGCCTTTTATGTGGACAATGTGATTTTCATGGTCCTTAGTACGTACTTAGTTAGTAGACCAACAATCAAGTTAATGGTAGTTTGTCACTTAATAGATTAGTTAGTCAATCAAATATTACTCCATATCAAAGAGATCACTTATTAAGTGACAAACTACCAACAATTTTATTTTAGTCAACTAACTAATTTCGTACTCAGGATCATGAAAATCACATTGTCCACTAAAAAGGCCGGGACATGGCCGCTCTCTATCGTTTATTTTTGTAATACCTATTGCCAAGCTATGTCCCGCAGACGAACTTAGCCGACCACATATTCTTAAAAGGTACCAAAAGTTTTACTTGAACGCAAAATACTAGCTTGATGTTAGTCAGACAATATTTTGCACGCTATCTCCTGGAATATAAATATCAATTTAAAAAAAATTGAAGAGCGCAAACGGTTGAAATTTATCTGGGGCCATCTGCAAGTGCAGGCTACTTTCAATAAACCGGACGAATTTCATAGAAATCAGATAAGTACTTTTAAGGATATAAGATGTAAATAAATGTATGTTTGTGCGCCTATGGAAGAGAAACAAATGGACGCAAAAGGATGCAAGTTACGTTGGACCAAAAAGGTGCTAATTATGACTTTAAAGTTATGTTGGTTCGCAAAATTATTGAATGACAGAAAGGCAGTCATGAGTCTGAATATGTTCCTTGATGACTGAAACGGATTTCTCTCTTGGAATTTTTTGACTTGATCACATAGCTTCCGTTACCTTCCGTAAGCTCGGAGGCAAAACAATTTATTTGTGCATTTTTCTACTAAAATAATTTTTCTACTAAATAATAATTTAGTATTTTACTAAACTACTAAATTTACTACTAAATAATTTATATTTTACTACGTTTTTATTAGCTTGCTTTTATGTTTGTTTGTTTGTCCGGTACAAATCTGGCAATCGATTTCTAACTAACTTCCCGAATAGCTAGACATTTGAAACTTTTAGCATAGCTCAGAACACGATGACAATACATTATTTTAATACTTTTAGTCATCTTTCAGCAGAATTTAATTGGTTTTCAGCAAATTTTGCTGTATGGAAAGTTAGTTCGGAAAAAATCCTCAAGTTATTTTATTTGTTTTGCCATATCCCATATTTACGCAATCTTCATTTTGACGGGTCTCAAATTTGTGATAGATAAACATTGAATGACAGCAAAACAGGAAATATCGATTATATTATTTATATTATTTCAAATATATCGATGGCACGGTTTAGATTTGGTGTTGGGGAGATCCGTTGTACAAAAATTTGTCCTTTTATAGGTTTAAGATCAGCTATCTAGATGGTTGTCATTTATGTGAAGTAAATAAATTCGGAACCATTTTTTTTTTTTTTTTTTCACTAACATTATACATTATAACAATAACAATTATATTACATATTAACATTACATACGATTCAATAGAAAATTTAAAAACGTAGTGTATAAAAAGTTCTTATTATCAACTTACTCTCTTACTTGAGTCTAAATGTTTACCCTTGATATTTTAAAGTTTCTAATTAGCTAAATATAGGTACGTATTTTTCGAGGAAATTTTAATTAATTATAAACTAAGTCTTTAGTTTTAAATGCTCACTTGTGATTAGTTTTGGTTAGAGTTACCGAATTAGAGGTATTAGTTGCAAACCGCATGACGTTTAACGTTAATACAAAAAGTAACCGGTAGAGTGTAAAGCCGTGTTTACATGTGCGGTTAATGTTACGGAAGGTGTCCGGTGCGGTCACGCGACAAAAACCGCAAATGAGAAAAGGGACAAAGGAGAAACCAATTCAAGGGTTACTTTGTACAAAGACCCAACATTTCTAACCTTCTAGAAAAACTAAGCCACGCCCACTTCTTCCATTAGTTTCTCCGCGCGACGTAACATTGTTTTGTCAGTTGTTAAAATAAAAGTAAAATTACTTTAAAAATAATAAACTACTTTATACATAAAGTTAATTAAAACTTATATAAAAATACCTTAACTTTTTGCTTGTTTAATCTAATTGTAATTTAATACTTTCTATTGTTACATTTTATCATATTTTAAAATTTTTCCATTGGGCACATATAATATATCACTTCTTTAAAAATAGATTTAGTTTTATACTAATTAAATTTTTAATTTTGTTTATTTTTATATACGTGGTGTATTTTACTATATTGAGAGAATTTCGATTTGAGTTTATTGAATTTTTATGTCCTTAACATAAATATTCTTAGTTGTTGATATAGATCTTTTTTATAAATATTACGCAATGAATATATTCATAACGTTATTTTTTTTACTTTCTCATATAAAGAGAAAGTATTCAGATGACGCGAAAATTTGATTTTAGATTTTAGATGGATTTACACGTTTTGAGGTTCCCTGAGTAAAAAAAAAGTCTGTCTGTCTGTGCAGACGCCTGGAGCCTAAACTACTTGGCCGATTTTAGACGAACTATGTCAAAGTTCGTCTTGTGAAATCGAGAAATTAATTATAGCACCAAATTTGGAGGCGCTACCCCCCAAAAACTATTTAAAACGTGAAAATTACCTATTTCTCAAAAACGGTTCAGACGATATTGATTAAATATTTTTGAAATGTAGTCCATTTAAATACGAATATAGCTATATAAGCCGTTTCCCCGGGATAAATCTAGTTCCTGAAAAAAGATCTTTAAACGCGGACGGAGAGAGGCCGAGTTTTATGATAACTGATAACTCTTGATGAAATAGTCAATAAATAATGATTAAATTTACCTATAAAAACACGATAAAAAATAAAAGGAAAACACTGGGCTAAGTATAATTATGAATTCGTAAATAAGAAAGTTTGTCTGAGTTGTTTTTAATTTTGTGAGATTATCTATATATATAAAATCCAAATACCACTCACTCACTCACTGACTGACACATCACGATATCTCTGAAACCACTGAACCTACGACCATGAAATTTTGTAGGTGTGTTTCTCTTACCTCCTAGGTGCTCGCTAAGAAATATTTTAAAAATCCGCCAAATTGATTCAAGATGGCAGCCATTTTTATACAAAATTCGACAAGACGATATCTCGGGAACCAATTGTACTAGAACATTGAAATTCAGAAGTTGGCTTCCTTTTATGAAATTAGTTACTTTTGTCAAATAGTTTACCAATCGGGCATATCGATTTAAGATGGCGGCAATACATATATAAAAGTCAACATGTGTGCATGTTCTTTATACAAATCTACAGTTTTAGTCCGATCCTGAAAAAAAAATTTGCACACTTGACCTTCAAATCAAGGGGGAAATCACTGTCTACATGAATATTCAAAATTTTAATTTTGGTACACAGGGGTACGGGGTACAAATGTTAAAGTAATGAACATCCTTCATGATGCATATCGTTGAAAAGCTCTTTAAGAGGACAGTAATTGTGGTTATGTACAGTTTTATATAATATAGCTATATCTTATATAAAAAGAAGTGTATCCGTATGAGGGTATGTATTTTATCCTAATTTGATGAATATTTACACACTTTTACTTCAAATCAAGGTGAAGGTCACTGCCTACATGAATTACGAAATTTAAATTTTGGTACACAGGGGTACGGGGTACAAGTGATGAATACCATTCATCTTCATGATCATATCGTTGAAATGCTCTTTAAGAGTACAGTAATTGTTGTTATGTGTACGGGGTACAAATAAAAAAGTAATGGATACCCTTCATGATACAAATCGTTGAAAAGCGGTTTAAGAGAAAAGTAATTGTTCTTAAGTACAGTTTTGGTTTATTTTCATTTAGAAGGGGGAGAGGTAAAATGGAAATTTATATCTATATCTATACATGTATGTAAAAGTCAACATATGTGTGTACATATGCATGTTCTTTTATACAAACCTACAGTTTTATTCCGATCTCTATGAAAATTTGCACACTTGACATTCAAAGCAAGGGGAAGGTAACTGTTTACATGTATTTTCGAACTATAACTTTTGGTTCAAAGGGGTACGGGGTACAAGTAATGAATACCCTTTATCTTCATGATGCATATCGTTGAAATGCTCTTTAAGAGTACAGTAATTGTTGTTATGTGTACAGTTTTGTCATATTTTCATTTAGGAGGGGGTAAATTTAGGATATTTGCAAATGATCTTATCAAAGAGGTGGGGGATATAACTAGAAGGGATAGAATCTAGATATTCTCCCATAGTAAAATAATTTGTATGCTTTCCTGGTAGTTTATAAACTTATCAAATTTAAAAACACTCCGTAGCGATGCACGGGTATCCAGCTAGTTTATTTATATATGTGCATTATTATATCTTTAAGTTATTATAATTTTTATCTTTGTTTAAGGGAGAGTTCTACAGTTTGAATTTTAGTTATTAATATTGATGTTTAATCAATAAATTACTATTATCCATTATCCATTATTATTTTTTTTATAAGATCTAGTGATGAGAAATGTACCTTTATGGTTATTATAGAAATAAATACAGACAACCCTAAGTATAATTTTTATTAGCTTTTTTATTTATCAAAAACAATTACCATCAATGTCATTTTATTATTCAATTGAGGTAATATAATAATGGTATTACTTGCATTAAAAAAAAAAAAATAAAAACGAAAAGGAGTTTCGTTATAATTTATATTATATTTTAATACAGTTTAATCACGGTTTTTCCCCCAGTAAAGAAAGAAAGCCCCCCCCCCCCTTTATTCAACACGAGGCTCCCCCCCCCCCCCCCCTCGTGTTGCTGACTCTAACACCAGGTTGCTCAAGGTATCGAGGATTATCGATCTCATTTCTTTATCAATTATTTTCAGGGTTGGCCTCAACGTTAAATTATGTATAAATGCTTTCGCCTCAGCTTGAAACAAAACCCCTGACAAATCCTTCAAAACAAAAACCCTAAAGGAAGAAAATAAATACTAGAGAAATAGTTATTCAAGCACCAAGGGAGTAAAGTATAAGTGATTGTACCCTAAGCGATGAAGTTGGTTTCTTGAGGCGAAGCCAAGGGAACCATAACGTTAACTTCCTAGGTGGAGCAATAACAAAATACAAAACAAGTATGTATTTAAATATATTTATAAAAAAATGAATGAATAATGCATAAAACAATGTAATAGTTATTTATGCACCTAGGGAGTAAAGTAAGCCATTATTACCTGAGCGAAAAAAGTTGGTTCTTGAGGCGAAGCCGAAGGAACCATGGTCCCTAAATCCCGAGGCGAAGCCGAGGGAATTAGACTCTTTAATTCCCGAGGCACAGCCGAGGGAATAACTCTAATTAGCTCCCGAGGCGCAGCCGAGGGAGATAATTATCGCGAGGGGAATAATGGCACTTTACTCACGAGGTACATACAATATTTTATCTCCAGTAGGAAGAAAATACACATTTTCGTCCATAGCACAGTTTTTATTTATTATTTTAATAAATAACAATAATTATTAGAACTTTTAATAGCAGATATAAGAGATTCAATATTAAAAGCAAATAAGAATTGGAATTAAACTCAAATAGAAGGTTATTTAGATGCAGGTTATAATGTTGTAAACAAAGATAAACATGGCCAAAAAAGCGCAGTGCCGCCAACCTGATTTTAATAACTTCATTACATTAACCATACATTTTCTACTATTTATAAAATAATTAAGTTGCAATCTTTACTTTTTCGCCCTACTTTACTTTTTCGCCCTACTTTTACTTTTTCTCCCTACTTTTTGAGTTCAGGGATGAAATGACCTGTTTTAGTCCCTCTAAACTAATTCAAAATCATAACTTTTTTTCCCTACTGGAGATAAACTATTTGTTTACAAACAAATTAACTATTGAAGATATCTTGCAAATATTTTAATAAATTAAGAAAAGAAGTAATTTGGATAAATAAAAAAAGTTAATTAGGATAAAAAATAAAAAATAAAAAGTAAATAGAATAAACCTAGAAAAGCAGTTGGTCTAATCAAGAACTACTTTAACAATGATATGCATGTTTACATGAAGCTGCAGTTAGCCTGTTACTCCACTTTTCTTTTAATTAAAGATCTACTAATCATTGATAACTTATTAAACAGAATTAACAAATATAAACAAATTATTTGTTAAATAAAAAGTTAATTTATTAAAGATTACTTATTAAACTATAATATATATAATGTTATAAGATAAACATAATGATATAAAGTATTATTGCCAACATAATAACAATAAAAATGTTGTTGCCTAGACAGTAACATTACATTTCACTGCCCAAAATCGGTTTAATAATGACTCAATTTGCTGCCGCAAGTAAATAAAATATTGCAACCCTCGATGCCAGACTGAAATTTGAACTGAAATAATAGCGAGAAAATGGTCGTATCATCTTGCTTGAAACCTCTTACTTACTGGAAAGCATTCTAGAATTCATTTCGTGTAGATTTTGTGTAGGTATTCTAAAGCGAGAGATGAAAATCCAGCTTCCCCTTGTATTTCGTAGAGCATCATTTGGAATGTCCCTTTTTTTGTTTCTCTCGTACTTTACATTTATATTTATATTCTTCGGTAACAATAGCAAAGTCCTATTCACAACAGCTGAAATAAGTGAAAACTCATCTTCAGGGTTTTTTTTTTTTTTTTTTTTTCATTTTATACTCCTATTCCCCAACAGCGTCTAACCTGAGATGATGGCTTCTTTTTAAGCGCTTAAAAATATTTAGATGAAATCTTAGTTCTCGATTCCCCTCCTGGAAGAACTATCAGGTTTATATAAGATAATATTCTTCATGATTTGTTATAAATAATTTAGTTTTATTAAAAAATAAATTATCTACGATTGATACGAAATATAAACATTATATCTCTGTTTAGATTGTAGCCCCAAAATCTATGGGCTCTACAATTTGAGTATGTTATAGCCCAACTCAGTCGATTTGCTAGGTGGGCGGGGTTTTGGGCAGTGTTTGAGGTCTCCTGACAATAGAATTACCATACGAAATGCAAATTATGGTGGACGCCACCCCATTCAAATTAAAAAGGATTAATAACAAAGAAAAAGGGACTTAAAGTCTGAGCACTCACTAGAGTAACTCAGAGGAATAGAGGTAAAGGAAAATTGGAGAATGGGGAATCCAGGGACAGGGAATAATAAAAGGTAGGTATGATTAAGGAGGATACAAAAACAATAAAAATAAAGATTAGATGCATAAACTGTTCACTCTTTATTAGGCAAGTGGAATCTTCACTTGCCTTGGCCCAGGGTACATAACCAAGAAACAAATTATATTCTCCTGTGGTATAATAACAGATTAAAATTATCATAAACTACTGGTTTTAAGAGAGTGAATAATATAAAATAAAGATCTTCCTACAAAACTAACTGGTTTCCCTAAGGGCCCTTTCACAGGTAATCTCCTAAGAGCAGTCTTCTGCTCGCTAAAAAGAATTGATAATGATAATAGTAATAATTATGAATTGGTGTGGTACTACCAACCAAACTGGGCTATTGCAAATAATATAAATGGTTGTAATAAAATATAAGAATTTGAAAAAAAAATAAATGGTAGAATGTAGTGGGATGTAGTTTGAGGGAAGAGGGAAGACCCTCGGAGGAGTGGGGGAAGGGGTCCAAGCCGTCCCACTCTGGAAGGTGAAGAGAACAGAAATTGGTCGATCTTACTTGAATTTGTTTTTACTTGATAGGTGTTCCCAGACTTCGACGCTCGCGGCTCGATCCGGCAGAACTTGGTGAGGGTCGTCAGTGGACTTAAGGGGGCCCACGAAGCTTTCACTGGCGTCTCAGACACAGACAGCAACCAGCGCAATCCACTCTCGTGTTCTGCTTCGTTGATCCTAGTTTAAGTTGCCAAAACTTAAGCACCAACTCACCCTATTCAAATCACTTTTTATCTAACCACCAAAGTGCTCTGGCACCACGAGATCACAGAGACACCTAACCTCTCAGGATCACCCAGTGTACCCAAAAAAAAAGAAAAAGAAGAACAAAACCAAAGAACTACCAAAGAAAGAATACTAATCAGCGACTGCCCTAAAATAATAAATAAAAAGACCTCCTAACAATTCACCAGAACATCGATCCGCCCCTAAATTTTTCTTAAACAGAAATTTTACCGGGTGGATAATAAACTAAAAATAATATCGTTACAAACGAGTTCCCCTCGTAAAAAGAAAAAAAACACTTTATAAAAATAAGTTCCTTAAAAAAAATTACCCCTTAAGAGGACGTAAGTTCTCTAAGACTTCCGAAAAGAAAACGATAAACCAATATAAAATCATCAAATGAATATGAACATCATAAACTGAGTTCCCCTCAAAAAAAAATAGAAAAGAAAAGTCTAAAACATTCACTCTTTTTTTTAAAAAAAAAAAAAAATAAAAATCGTACTCATAGAAAATAAAAAAAATTATAATTATCGGTGAGACAATTTTCTGACAGCTGCATTCAAGGAGGTTCTGGGTTTAGCTCACTCACATGCCAATGCCCGAGTCTTTTGCCCTGCTCATCCTCTACCTCGTACACAAGAGGGGTTATCTTGGCTACTATGCGACATCGGACAAACTTCGGTGCGAGCTTAGCAGAGAAGTCTTTCGAGGCATCTGAAAGGAAATGCGTCTTCTTCCACACCACATCTCCAACTTGAAACTCTAGCGGTCGCCTCCTCAAGTTATAGGTATGAGCATTCCTTTCATGAACCTTCTTTAGATTTTCTCTGACTCGATGGATGGTCTCTTGCAGCTTCTTCAGATTCCTTGCAGTCTGCTCAGCGATCGGATCTGGAGGTTTCACTAGAGGGTCTGCGGCGTCCGGTACTCGTTCTCCTGTCGGGTGAAGTAGACGTCCGAAGGTTAAGTACGAAGGTGAGAATCCCGTTGACTCATTCACGGCCGTCCTCAGAGCAAATCCAAGCTGGGGAAGATATTTGTCCCAGTGCTTATGGTTCTCTTTTACGTAAGCACAAATCATCGTTTTGATGGTGCGGTTGTAACGCTCAGTTGGATTGCTCTGGGCGTGATATAAAGGATTGAACAATATTCTCACCTTGTAGTCAGCCATCTTACTTTGGAATTCGTTGCTACGCCACTGTGGACCGTTGTCTGTTATAAAATATTGAGGAACTCCAAGCATCATGAACACCTTTTCCTCAATATACTTGCTCACTGCTTTTGCATCTGCTTTTCGAAGAGGATGGAGCAAAGCGTACTTAGTAAAACAGTCAACGACCACTAGTAGATAACAATTTTTATTGGAGGAACGAGGAAACGGACCCATCAGATCTCCGCTGATCATTCGCCATGGCGCTCCAGGGTCTCTCTGGTGGCCCATCAAACCTGCTGGTTTCTTTGTTTCACTCTTCGTTGCCAAACACGTATGACACTTCTTCACATATGAGGAGATGTCGGCTGCCATACCCGGCCAGTAATACCTCTCCATCACCCTCTTCTTCGTTTTAAAAGAACCCA
This sequence comes from Gerris lacustris, assembly GCA_951217055.1. Taxonomy (NCBI): domain Eukaryota; kingdom Metazoa; phylum Arthropoda; class Insecta; order Hemiptera; family Gerridae; genus Gerris; species Gerris lacustris. The sequence continues at coordinate 65,271,642 of OX578283.1, forward strand.
GATGTCCCGCCATTGGTGAGTCGTGATTCTCCGCTATCACCTCCTTCCGTCGCTTCTTTGGTACCACGATCTTCCACATAGTCTCTTCACCAACATTCTTCTTTCCGGACCTATTAGCGTACAACTTCTCTTCGCTAATAGCCCAAAGAGGATACTTGTCGGGTGCGAGCTTCACCTTTTCAAGCATTCCTAGGTACCACTTGTCTGTCACCTTGGTCTCTTCAACGGTAACCGCATCTACAGGAGCTCTAGAAAGGGCATCCGCTGCAACGTGTAACTTTCCTGGACGATGTGTTATCTGGAAGTCGTATTGTTGTAGACGGAGAACCCACCTGGCTAATCTTCCCTTTGGTTCCTTTAAGTCCATTAACCACTTAAGAGCCATGTGGTCCGTCACAACCAAGAACTTCTGACCTTCCAGATAGGACCTGAACTTTTCTACGGCCCAAAGTACAGCCAACGCTTCCAACTCCGTTGCACAGTACTTCCTTTCAAGCTTGTTCAGCGACCTGCTGGCGAAAGCTATAACCTTTTCTCCTTCGGGAAACTCCTGGGACAGAATGGCACCTAACCCTACTTCACTGGCATCCGTTTGGACAATAAAGGGCTTGTCAAAGTCGGGACAAGTCAATACTGGTGCTGAGATTAGCTGTTCCTTTAGTTGTCTGAACGCCTGTACACATTCCTCAGACCAGTCCCAACGACAACTTTTCTTCAGAAGAGACGTCAGCGGTGACGTTATGGTCGAAAAGTCTGGCACGAAACGTCGGTACCATGACGCCATTCCTAAGAAACGTCGTAGCTGTTTCGGGGTCTTTGGAGCTGGATATTGAGTGATCGCGCTGATCTTATCGGGATCGACTCTTAAGCCACAGTGATCAACGACGTAGCCCAAGTACTTTAACTGTGACACGCAAAACTTGCACTTCTCCCGATTTAGGGTTAACCCTGCTTTATGCAATCTTGATAGAACAAGGGCTAAGACACGCGTGTGAGTCTCGAAGTCTGAGGTACAGATGATGATATCATCGAGATAGACAAACACGTATACCTCGAGATCTGCACCTAGCACCCTGTCTATCAAGCGTTGCCACGTTGCAGGACTATTGTGGAGTCCAAAGGGCATCCTGGTGAACTGAAATAGGCCCCGACTCGGTACAGTGAAGGCCGTCTTTTCCCTAGACGCTTCAGCTACAGGTACTTGCCAATAGGCTGACTTGATGTCCAGGCTGGAAATGTACCTGGCATTCTTCAACCTGTCTAAGATGTGTGACACATAGGGTAACGGATAGGCATCCTTTTTAGTGACGGCGTTGACCTTCCGGAAGTCCACACAAAAGCGATATGTTCCATCAGGTTTAAGCACCATTACAATTGGAGAAGACCATGGGGAGTTCGAGGGTTCGACGATTCCTTGACTCAACATTTGCTCTAACTCGGCGTTCATCTTCTCCTGAACTTTGGGTGAAACAGGGTAGTAACGCTGTTTGATGGGAGCGGCGTCGCCGGTATCGATGACGTGCTCCACCAAATCAGTGCAACCTATCTCAGCTCCCATCTGTGCGAAGAAATCGTCCGTGACTCGCTTAAGAAGCTCCCTCTCTTCCTGTGTTAAATGGTCTTGTGAAACCACGACTTCGGAAAGGTAAACCTTATCGGAGAATTGGAACTGGTGGTTGATCAAATCCGGGATAATTTCCATGGTTTTCCAGAAGTCCAATCCTAATATAAGAGTGGAGGGAATCGCTGGAACAACCAGGGTTTGGATCACCTTCAGCTTACCGTCCAGTGTCATGGGGACGTCTACACTACCAATGATCTTACATTGTCGTCCATCCGCGACCGTACACTTAAAATCTGTCGACGCTTCAAGCTCGAAACCTAAACTTTGTAATATCTCCCATCCATTTCCGCCAACTAGAGTCTTTGAGGCACCGGAATCCAGCAGTCCAAGCATCGGAAACCCTAGAATCGATATTTCGAGGTAAGGTCTGGGATCACCATGGGTAGAGGTTATCAATCCACTAACGTGCTCGTTTCTACAAAACTTACTTACAACCTCTAACCAATGTGACCTCTCCTTATCTTGAGACTTCCTAGCTACAAGAGGAAGACGAAGCCGTCTCTCTACTTTCGTCTTCCGTGGTCGTTTCCCTCTGCCGATGTTCGAGGACAACGTGGACAACTTGGATTGGAAAAGTCCTTGTTTCCACACCTTCCACAAAACCCTAACTTAGGACAGCGATAAAAGAAATGTCCTTCCACTCCGCAATTGTAGCACTGTCGATGACGTTGTGTAGACTGGCTGTGGTTTGGACCACTTTTCGGAAATACCGAACTTTTGCTCGGTCGCGAGTAGTTGCTCCGGGGATTGTAGCGTTCAGGGGCAGGCTTATCCACACTAACTTCACTGCAGCTCGCAATTTTACCAGTAGAACCGCCTGCATAAGCAAGGTTTGGCTCAAGCAAGGTTTTCCTCGCCGAAGGTGGAGGTTTATATTTTTCCATGTGGGCCTTGTCACCCTGGATTCGCCTACCTAACTTTACAAAATCCGCTACACTCTCAACAGAGTATTGACGCAGGCGGTCATAGAAATAGGGGGTTACGTTTCGTTGTAAGACACGAAGCTGTTCCTCTTCACCAAGTTCTAGCCTCGAAAAATAGGTCTTCATTATGGCTATGAAGTCCCCAAATTTCTCTTCTTGACCTTGGGTCCGACTTAACATCTCGGCGGTAAGCTCCACAGTGTAGTCTTCGTCTTCATATTCTTCCTTTAGGAGCCACACTAACTCCGGCCAGGAAGAAATGTCGCGGAAGACTGACTTAAACCACTGAAGCGCTGGACCTTCAAAAAAGTCAAGTGCCCCGCTCCATAGGTCGCGATGTGTAGCATTGCGGGCTCGGCTGTACACCTCGATGTCTTCTAGAAAGGACCGAAGAGATTTTCCCTTCCCGTCGCCTGAAAACTTAATTCCCCACTTGCTTGTGGGTACCACTTTCCTGTTCCCGTCAGTCGTTCGAGGAGCAACGTTTAATGATCTTAAGAGGTCCTCCAAAGTTAAAGGATTAGTGGGTACTGGTTCGGGTGTTTCTGTGCTTTTCTCTTCGGGAACCAAACATTTCTTAACCCCAGAAGTACTCGGTGGAGGGACAAGGAGAGAACGAGTCTTCTTAGCTGGTTCTGAAGGAACTTCTAACTCAGATCTTACCTCTTCTTCATCCAGTTTTAATTTAGAGTCAAACTGACTCTTAAGTGCTACCATCTTATTCGCCAGTTCCGCTCTATCCGTTAGTAATGGAGATTCGTCGGGGATGTGGCATCTATTTAATCGGGACATCATGTGAGCAAAAAGGGTCATTATCTTTTTGTAATCGTTGTCCAGGGTTTGTCCTTTAAAGCAAGAGATCCTTGATTCCAATTTAGGGATCTTAGTCTGCAGAATTTCAATTTCAATGGCAGGGTCTCTTTTCTTCAAAGGCGATTCCGGAATCGTCGCCATATGTTCTCGCTCCATCTTAAATAATGTGCGAAGGGCTTGGCGCATACTTTCGACAGTAGTATGACCGGTAACACCACGTATTTCCAGTTCATACTCCAATTCATCTTTTTGTAGACGATCTACATCCATCTTGAAGAAGGAAAAAAAAATAATTGTAAAATAAAAAGGCTAAATTATAACTGACAATATAACAAATGATAAATTGAATTTCAGAAAATCAAAACTCGAATTAATAATGAATTTAGGATGGGTAAAGTAATTACCTATTAAAACAATCAAATTAAAAAAATCGAAAAAAATATTTAAAATAAAAATTACAATTGAGTTCTAATAAGTCGTTGACCTAAAATTAAACTTAAAATCTAAAATTTATTTACCCCAATGGCTAAATACCACCAATAATATTAAAATTAGTAAAAGAAAAATTGAAATGACAAAGTATAAACAAAGGAAAATAATTGTATGTCTGAAAATGATGTAAACAAAGAATATATTCAAGTACTCTCGACTCACAAAGAGAAATACTTAAAAAAAATTAATAACAGTTTTTAAAATTAAATTATAAGTTAATTTATGTTATATTTAGTTTTAAGTTTTATTTTTGTATAATTAAGTTGTAATTAAGTTATTATTAGGTTACGTTATTTATAATTATTGTAGAAGTTAATTTTATTAAAGTTAAGTTTGTAAAATAAAATATAATTAGTTATGTAATTAAATAATACATTCCAGTAAAAAAACAAAGAAACTATGTGTTATAAATTTGTATTTGGCGGTACCGCCCCCTTTTCCTAACAATTCCTTAAAATTAATTCTAAGAACTAAAAATTCACACTCTCATTCATACCTTAAATTTAAAATTAAACCTAAACCCCTTTAACACTAAAGATTAACCTAATTCGTCTGACTTAGAGCAGAAAATAAAAAAAATGTCAGCAGAAATAATATTAAATAATAAAAAAACTTCTTCATTAAAGATGTCATATCAAAATCCTCCAAACAGAGTAAAACAAACAAAACCCCAAAAATTATGGGCAATAAAAAAATTATAGCGTCGTAGGTCTTGGTATAGATCTTTCAGCGCTCCAGCGCGATGAACGACTGGCAACCCTGACTTCTTCTCTACCGCTGAAAAAGAGAAAGAATCAAACCACGCTATTACCTCTCCGATGTAAACAAACCTCAAGCTGTTGCCGACTCTTCAAACTGTCTTCTTCTACAGATTTTTCTTCTTTTAAATAAATAAATATGTGATATTACAGAACTACCTTATTTAAACCCTACTACAATACCTACAGATAGAAGAGAAAATGTAGTGCTACCGCAACTGATCCCGAACCTCGTACAAGAATAACTGAAGATAGTGTACATTAAATACCAGATACGGATAAATGAAAATATGTTAAAGTGATACAAAATTATATTTACAATATGGATATTAAATACCAATAAGGTAAGATATGAGATATATATTAATAAATAAAGATATATTTTTGTTATTTTTACCATATACGGGCCCAGTAATCACTGTGATAACTCATACATTTAACTCAAAATAAAAATGACAAAACAGACAAAATACCTTGCAGACAAAATAAATGATAATAAAAAGACCAAATTTTTCCAGGCCCCACGTTTCTGGGCGCTAATTTATGTAGCCCCAAAATCTATGGGCTCTACAATTTGAGTATGTTATAGCCCAACTCAGTCGATTTGCTAGGTGGGCGGGGTTTTGGGCAGTGTTTGAGGTCTCCTGACAATAGAATTACCATACGAAATGCAAATTATGGTGGACGCCACCCCATTCAAATTAAAAAGGATTAATAACAAAGAAAAAGGGACTTAAAGTCTGAGCACTCACTAGAGTAACTCAGAGGAATAGAGGTAAAGGAAAATTGGAGAATGGGGAATCCAGGGACAGGGAATAATAAAAGGTAGGTATGATTAAGGAGGATACAAAAACAATAAAAATAAAGATTAGATGCATAAACTGTTCACTCTTTATTAGGCAAGTGGAATCTTCACTTGCCTTGGCCCAGGGTACATAACCAAGAAACAAATTATATTCTCCTGTGGTATAATAACAGATTAAAATTATCATAAACTACTGGTTTTAAGAGAGTGAATAATATAAAATAAAGATCTTCCTACAAAACTAACTGGTTTCCCTAAGGGCCCTTTCACAGGTAATCTCCTAAGAGCAGTCTTCTGCTCGCTAAAAAGAATTGATAATGATAATAGTAATAATTATGAATTGGTGTGGTACTACCAACCAAACTGGGCTATTGCAAATAATATAAATGGTTGTAATAAAATATAAGAATTTGAAAAAAAAATAAATGGTAGAATGTAGTGGGATGTAGTTTGAGGGAAGAGGGAAGACCCTCGGAGGAGTGGGGGAAGGGGTCCAAGCCGTCCCACTCTGGAAGGTGAAGAGAACAGAAATTGGTCGATCTTACTTGAATTTGTTTTTACTTGATAGGTGTTCCCAGACTTCGACGCTCGCGGCTCGATCCGGCAGAACTTGGTGAGGGTCGTCAGTGGACTTAAGGGGGCCCACGAAGCTTTCACTGGCGTCTCAGACACAGACAGCAACCAGCGCAATCCACTCTCGTGTTCTGCTTCGTTGATCCTAGTTTAAGTTGCCAAAACTTAAGCACCAACTCACCCTATTCAAATCACTTTTTATCTAACCACCAAAGTGCTCTGGCACCACGAGATCACAGAGACACCTAACCTCTCAGGATCACCCAGTGTACCCAAAAAAAAAGAAAAAGAAGAACAAAACCAAAGAACTACCAAAGAAAGAATACTAATCAGCGACTGCCCTAAAATAATAAATAAAAAGACCTCCTAACAATTCACCAGAACATCGATCCGCCCCTAAATTTTTCTTAAACAGAAATTTTACCGGGTGGATAATAAACTAAAAATAATATCGTTACAAGATGCGTAGAAAGTGATTATTTACGTACTTGTATTCATTGCGCATGCGCGTCTCATGGTTCTGAAGAATTCCTCTTCTTTACCACGCTAATGCGGTAAAGAAGAGGAATTCTTCAGCTTTACGCACGAGAGTTTGTTTACATTTAACAATTATATTCTTTAAACAACATAGGGGAGTAACAATCTAAAGAAGTAATTCTTTTTCTACTCTTCAAGACCTTTAAATTGATGTATAACATCTTATGGTAACTAAAACAATGTTTTGTCACCTGCCATATTGGCCACCATCTTGAAAATTTTAATAATTGCATATTCTTTTTCTACACTTCAAGACCTTTAAATTTATGTATAACATGTCATAGTTAATAAGAACTTTTTTTAGTCGACCGCCATATTGGCCGCCATCTTGAAATTATAACGTGTGAAATTTTAATAGTTGCATATTCTTTTTCTTCATTTCAAGACCTTTAAATTGATATATAACATGTCATGGTGACTAAAAACGTTTTTTTTAGTCGCCCGCCATATTGGCCGCCATCTTGAAAATATTAAGTGTGAAAAATCCAAAATGTGTCCAGTTGCCTCAAATGCCGAGATGCACCTGTGTGCCGAATTTCATGTTGCTAGCTATAATAGTTTATGAATTGAAACAAGGAACGGACAGACACCAACGGACAGACAGACAGACAGACAGAGCCGTTATGTAAGGTTTCTTTTTGTACTTTGTACAGAAACCTAAAAGGAGCATTTTTAAATAAAATAATATGTATTCTGTTGAAGTTCTTATTATTATTCTACAGGGAAATGTTGGGCCCTCTCAAGAGATAAGCAAGTTGAAAAATGTGTTTGCCCTTTTTATCTTGAGATTGCATCCAAAGTTATACAGAGTTTAACCTTTGGTAGGCAAGTCCCCCCCCCCCCCCCCCCCCCCTAATACTAAGCTCAGTTTTACTTTTACAGAACTAACTTATTCCTTAACCTTTCTATACATAGTAAGTTGGTCGAAGTACCTCCATCTACCGACAGATTTATACTCCTTTACACAAATGCGAAGTTCAGGAAGAAAAAAAACAAAAACTTTATTATATGTTCCTCCTTAAGGCAATTTTCAGTTAAAAACTAAACTTTTCAACATCTTAAGTCGGATTCTTTGTCATTTTAATGTAATAGCAATAAAGTAAGCAAGTTTTGGTATTGATTTACGGAAGCAACTTTAAACAACATTAAATATGAATATCTAAATTACATTAACATTGTTTTAGTTACCATAAGATGTTATACATCAATTTAAAGGTCTTGAAGAGTAGAAAAAGAATTACTTCTTTAGATTGTTACTCCCCTATGTTGTTTAAAGAATATAAATGACTTTGACCAAATAGCTATTAAGACAAAGGGATGTTTTGCCCAATGTACTTTGGGACAAAGGAATATCACAATTCTGTTTATTACGGGAGTAACAGTCTAAAGAAGAACATTCTGTTCACCTTCTTTAAATTTTTACCCCTCTCTGTTTTTTTGTAAGGGGAGTAACAATCTAAAGATGTGTCTAAAATAGTAGGTCCTATCTATTTGAAGACGAAAAATTATTATTAGTATTATTTTTTTTTTAATTGAAATAAATGTGGTTACCTTAGCTTAGCAGTAACAAATCATTTAGAGGTGAGTCCTCGCCGTCATTGGGACACTACTCGATGATATTAATGATAAGTTAGAGTAAAAAAAAAAGTTTTATCATAAACAAGGCAAGACTTAATTATCTAACTTTTATACCTACAAGATAACGTTTTTTTCCTGAATAAATCAAGAAAACTTGAAGTGCAATTTAGAACTTCATTAAAAGTAATTATTTTATTCCATTAAGTTATCCAATGGTTTTAAGAACCATTATAATATTAACCTTCCTACAAAATCATTATAGCGTGAACATATTGGTTTTCAGAGAGTTAAAAAGTGTACAAACAAAATAACTGATTGAAGGCTCCTTAAAGAAGATAGACTATCCATTAGCTTAAGGGAGAGAGTTAGGATCCCCCCCCCCCCTAGAAATAATTACAATGTTCAATAATCAGGGGGGTGAAGAGGCCCTTCAAATATTTGCCACACAACGGTAATGGTTTTACTGTTAAGTAAGATAATAAGGTTCAATTAAAATTCTTTTAAGTTAAAATGGCACACTTTTTATAATCATTTAAATATTTTATGATGGACAGATTAATGGCATTGGTTTATTATTTTTAAGAATTGGATTCAGCTACTTCTATGTATTGTTAAATAATTCACGTTTTTTCAAATCGTCCTCAGATATTTAATGTTATTTTATTAATTTCTCATTTTGCTGTTTTTGTCTCTTCATAATAATTATGACATGAAAAGGTTAATAGAAAGAAAACCTAACAATATTGCCACCACATAGGTTTCTTCTAACCTCCCTACTTTTCCTCGTCCTTTGTATCGTCTCATGAATCATTAAAATAGTTAAGGACAAGTTTTATACGCATGCGCTAACATTGTACTGTAATAAAACAACGTCAGGTTGGAACAAGTTTAAAACTATAATTCACACCGTAATTAAAACATTCAAGAAACCTAACAGTTAGGGAACCTTCCTGTTGACATGTGTGATGATTGACATAACTGCGCATGTCATACAAACCAGAACTTGATATTGTCAGAGGATCGTTTGGACGGTACAGTGAACGGTTTGCTAACGATCTCTGCGTGGGTTGGAACAGTTTAGAGGACGGTACGAAACACTTAAACAAGTCGGGTGGGAACGGCTTTTATCCATTGCGCATGCTCGTGACGATCCCGCGGAATGTACACTGCTTGGCTGGAACAAACCTTGTTTTAAAAATTATAATAGCTATTCCGATTTCATTTACAATTTTGTTAACAATTTGACAAAAGACATTATTATCTTACTTTCTATTAACCTCTCTAGTCATAATTATGAAGTGGGAATACGAAATCTCAGTCAAAATAACCCATAATCGCAATTCCGCGTTTCCCCCCTTCTTTTAAATATTTCTGATAGTTGCAAAGAGAGACGGTAATAGTAAGTCTAAAGAGGGACGTTTACAGTAGATCCAAAAAGAGACGGTAATAGTAGGTCGGAAGAGAGACGTTATTAATAGGTCCAAAGAGAGAGCAATAAGCATTCGACTAAATATTTTTGATAGGTTCAAAGAGAGACGGTAATAGTAGGTCCAAAGAGAGACAATAACAGTAGGTCTAAAGAGAGACGGTAATAATAAGTCCAAAGAGAAACGGTAATAATAGGTCCAAAGAGAAACGGTAATAGTAGGTCCAAAAAGAGATGGAAATAGTAGGTCCAAAGAGAGACAGTAATAGTAGGTCCAAAGAGAAACGGTAATAGTAGGTCCAAAGACAACGGTAATAGTAGGTCCAAAGAGAAACGGTAATAGTAGGTCTAAAGAGAGACGGAAATAGCAGGTCCAAAGAGAAACGGTAATAGAAGGTTCAAAGAGAAACGCTAATAGTAGGTCCAAAGAGAGACAATACTAGTAGGTCTAAAGAGAGACGGTAATAGTAGGTCCAAAGAGAGGCGGTAATAATAGGTCCAAACAGAGACAATAATAGTAGGTCCAAAGAGAAACGGTAATAATAGGTCTAAAGAGAGACAATAATAGTATAGGTCCAAAGAGAAACGGTAATAATAGGTCCAAAGAATGACGGAAATAGTAGGTCCAAAGAGAAACGCTAATAGTAGGTCTAAAGAGAGACGGTAATAGTAGGTCCAAAGAGAGGCGGTAATAATAGGTCCAAAGAGAGACAATAATAGTAGGTCCAAAGAGAAACGGTAATAATAGGTCCAAAGAGAGACAATAATAGTAGGTCCAAAGAGAAACGGTAATAAAAGGTCCAAAGAATGACGGAAATAGCAGGTCCAAAGAGAAACGGTAATAGTAGGTCCGAAGAGAGACGTTTATAGTAGATCCAAAAAGAGACGGTAATAGTAGGTTCGAAAGAGACGTTTATAATAAGTCCAAAGAGAGACTAATAAGCATTCGACGAAATATTCTGATAGGTTCAAAGAGAGACGGTAATAGTAGGTCCAAAGAGAGGCGGTAATAGTAGGTCCAAAGAGAGACAATAATAGTAGGTCTAAAGAGAGACGGTAATAGTTGGTTCAAAGAGAAACGCTAATAGTAGGTCCAAAGAGAGACAATAATAGTAGGTCCAAAGAGAAACGCTAATAGTATAGGTCCAAAGAGAGACAATAATAGAAGGTCTAAAGAGAGACGGTAATATTGGGACAATTCAAACCATCCTATATTTCCAGCCGAATGTTGTAGTCGAAAAAATATCTTTTTCGTTAAATTGAAATCGAGACTGTGGGGTGTAGGCATAAAATGTTTAGGTCTGCAATGCGGGTCCTACAATACGCTACACATGCCTTTAATTGCCATTTTTTTGTTTCTTCGGCTTCGATCGATAGCAATTATACTTCGTTAAGGCTCAGTGGGCTCATTTTTTTCTACTGAATTGACTTGGTCACACCTTGTTTTTCAAGAGATATATTATTTTACTACAGATACACATTTTTAATTTTTAAAAAACAATTGAAGATGAAAAAAAATCAACGATAAACAAAATTGAATTAAAAGGAATTTCCGCCATTTAGAATTCCCAGTTAATCAGATCAAATTGCTAATTATATTATTTCTATAGTCCAGTAGACCACACATGTTGCTTTTTTTTCTTTATTTTTTTTAAATATTTCTAGTAACAGCAGAAATATAGTTTTTTAGGGGGGGTAGTACACGCAAAATTTGGAAGTTTTAACAAAATGGCATGGAGCATTATACACTTTCCAAAAGTGTTACATATATTTTTAATCTACTTTCCAATACCTTTTTATTTGATACCTCACACAAAATTTACTTTTTTTTTCGCTTGACATGAATTATCCGCCATTTTGTATTTGAACAGCTGATAATTTTTAGTTCGCTATATTTTTCCTGTGTGCGTGTCAAAACGATCTTTAATACTGCAAAGTTTCGTGTTTCTACCTCTTTTGATTCAAAAGTTATTGGAACCGTACAGACTGACAGACATATTATATTGTGACACAAGAAGGAAACTATAAGGTTTTTTTTTGTTTTACCAACGAAACCCTAAAAAATGCGTTTTATTAGAATTGGTGATTAATTAAAAACATTTCTGTTTAAATATTTTACGTCTACTATAGAGCTATTTTATTTTATTTTTTTTATTTTTTTATTTATTTTTTTTTTTTAAGCATAATGATTATTTCGGTTATATGTTTGACCATCTGTCATTTTTATAAGAAATTAAGCTGGGTGAGATATTATTATCTACCAAAATTTTAACTGAGATTAACTCAGCTCTTAAAATATAGAGTTATTGTACACATACATTGTATTAAATGTACAATTCGGAGTCTCTGAAAAACACGTGTCTTATCGCTTTATCGAAACTATAGAATTGTAATAACAATTCGCTATAAATGAAGACATTAATTCCTATTAAATTGGCTTTTTTAACTCGAGGCTAGTGTGTTTACGAACAAAAAGATACTTAATATATAACACCTGACAAAATATATCTGGACCAGACTGTTGGTGATTGATTAACGATTCAAACATGAGTGCGGAACAAAATTCAAACAATGAGAACATAACGAAATACAAGTGGTAGGGATATTCCAATTCAAAATGACACTAGTCCAGCAACAATTAATATCACTGAGTATAATGATCAAAGCACATTTTAATCAATTAAAGATTAAGTGATTACCTTGTTTAGTAAAAAAAATTATAAGTACTTCCTCTTAACTCTCCACTCATGTATACAATGTAAAAATTTAAAGCGTTGTGAAATTTACATCGAAGCATTGAATTAACAAGTTTTTTCAAAAGACTATTATTCGGGCAAAAAATTTGCGTAACAGTTCTTAAAGGGTACTTCTTAAAGATTGTTAATTCCCTATGTTATTTTTTTGGAATATAAATTACTGACTAAATAACTATTAAGACAAAGGGAAGTTTTAGTCCAATGTACTTTGGAAGATAGGAACATCAGACTTCTGTTTTTATAAGGGGAGTAACAGTCTAAAGAAGAACATTCCGTACACCTACTTTAGATTGTTACTCCCTCTGTTTTTGGGACGAAGTTCCTTATGGCACGTTCTGGAGCCCGGGAGTGAATCCGAAAAAAACACAAAATAACCGTCACAAAATAACCGTCACAAAATCACCGTCACACAAAATTCGTCACGAAATCTATAGATGACGATAATTTGAGTAAAAGCTCACCGAGTTAGATGAAATTTGGTACACTTGTTCCAATTTTCATTTCATTTTACCAATGCCCAGGCTGAGTTCGTCGGAAAATGTTATCCGCCCAAGCGTTATGCGCAGCGCTCGCGTAAACGTAAGCTTTAAAAGACGGGAAAAAGTGTTATTAAGGAAGCCTTTTACTTGACTTGTTTTGATTATTTTTGTTATATATGTCAAAAATGTCACTTTGTTTTGTAAATAAATACAATATAATCATGTAAAATTTCACCCTGATACAAGCAGAAACTGTAGAGTAGGGAAGATATATATTTCATAATATTTTAAATTAATTGGCCGGGTAGGTAGAAAACAGTCCTATTTCAATCCAAACTCCTTTAACAAACATACTCTTTCACTATAAACTCATCATGATCAACTTTTTTCTAATATTTAATATATATTTATAGTAAGACGCTTGCTTTAATTATACAAATAATGATTTTCTTTTAATTTTGCCTTAACTCTTCCAGGTACAAACAGTTCGTTACTTTTAATTCTGTCTCTTTTCTAACTCCGCCATGTATAAGTAGTTAGCAATGTATACGTACTTAGCAGTGTCATTTTATTATTTATATTTAATGAAAAATGTAAGGAACTTCGTTCCTACCGGGTGTCCCGCGACACCACACGTTTTTTTTTAATGTAAATGTCTTTGACAAAATAACAATTAAGACAAAGGGATGTTTAGTCCAATTTACTTTGGAACAAAGGAATTTTAAACTTCTTTTTTTATAAAGGGAGTAACAGTCTAAAGAAAAACATTCCACACACCTTCTTTAGATCGTTACTCCCCTCTGTTTTTCTTTTTATAAGGGGAGTAACAATCTAAAGAAGTGCACTTTAAAGTACAAAAGAGTGTTAAGCAAACATTTTTTGATACAGTACAATGATTTGTGCGAATAGTGTTTATTTGTCAAACACAATATTTTGTTAAACATTGCCAAACAAGAGTCTATTAGTGTACAAATAACAAATCTTTCTTGACTCAATACTTATTATACATACTAAATATTTGAGTATTGACTTCAGTTTGGATAACTTTTAATGTAATATGAAAGTTGTATACTAGATTGTTACTAAATAATCTTGAGCTTGTAATAAAAAATAAAAAAATAATAAAAAATAAGAACGACCACTTCCTTTGTTGATAGTGGAATTGTGGTTTTTTTCAGTTAAGACAAAATACCGCACATAGCAGTTAACACTGTGGCAAGATACGAATAAATGTCGCTTGTGCTTATTTTTTACTGGTCTTATATTACTTTGCTTTGTAAGTTTCATCGCACATTTCCATTTCCCCAATTTTGAACCACTTCCCGTGATTCAATCTTCCCCAAATTTTGCACATAGATAAAACTAAGGTGAAGAATACAGCAACCAAAAAAAATAAAAACAAAAACAAAATGGCGTCAAATTTATTTGCTTTTTAAGTTTCATCGCACACCTATTACCCCAATTTAGAACCACTTACTGTGATTCAATCTTCCCCAAATTCTGCACATAGATAAAACTAAGGTGAAGAATACAGAAACCAAAAAAAAATAAAAACAAAAACAAAATGGCGTCAAATTTATTTGCTTTTTAAGTTTCATCGTACACCTATTACCCCAATTTTGGACCATTTCCCGTCATTTAATCTTCCCCAAATTTTGCACAAATATACAGATAAGGTGAAGAATACAGAAACCAAAAAAAAAAAAAAAAAAAAAAAAAAATGGCGTCAAATTTATTTGCTTTTTAATTTTATCGCACACCTGTTACCCCAATTTTGAACCATTTCCCGTCATTTAATCTTCCCTAAATTTTGCGTATAGATACTACTAAGATGAAGAATACAGAAACCAAAAAAAAAAAAAAAGGTTGAAAATAAGACCAGTTTTAAATAATGGCATTTTTATATGAATTATTTGTGTTGTGTTGTGTGTGTGCATGAGTGTGTCTATGTTACATAAAACGTTTGTGTTAATAATTTAACTCGATCCTTAGTGTGTATATAAAAACGTCATATACATATAAAAGTGATATGTACCTTAATTCCTTTAAGCCATCTACTAAATTTTCTTTAATATACCTACTTTTACTTTGGCAATGATTTATTTACCGGAAAGATGAATTTGATTGCAAGTAGGAGCTTAAGTTGTTGCTTAGTTGCTTAGGCCACTATTTCCAGGGCCGCAGCTAGGGGGGGGCAGGGGGGGTCTTTTGCCCCGGGCGGCAAAATTTAGGGGGCGGCAAAATTATTAACAGATTTTAAAATTATTTAACTAATTTAAGACCTGTAATATGTCACAATGATGAGTAGGTGTAGAGGGCGGCATGCGAGCTAGGCAGATGAGAGTGAGCGATATGAACGCAGTACTGTCAGTGAGTAGATGCCTTCTTAATTCCCTATTTCAAGGTCGGGCCACAGTGTAGTTTTCGCGTAGTCCGTCTCGACGATGCGCGCCCTATCCCTACGAACTAGACACAGGGCCGGCGCGACCCTAGGGCGCTAGGGCCTGAGGGGCGCCGCAAGATACTTGCCCACCAAGAAGTAAATGTTTTTACAAAGAGAGATAGATAAATAACTTAAATTAGGAGACATCTCAGGGGCGGATCCATGGGGTGGAAGGGGGAAATCCCCCCCCCCCCCAAATACAACAAAATTACGAAAAAATATCAATTGAATATAATAAGGTTGAACATTTCTTATGTTTTATTATTTTTCATACCCATTTAAAACTAATAATATAATTATTTTGCAAATAAATGATTATTGTTTATGGATCAATAGTCGTTGATATTAACATTTAAAACTGGGATTCCCACTTACATGTTTATGTGGGATTCAAACATTTAACTATTTTGTGTTTGTTTACATATTTGCATACCTTAATGGTTGTTTGTTTATATACTCAGTTGAGTGTGTATCCCCTAGTTGTCACTATATAGGACGTTGTGAAGGTATTTTATAATGAATCAGAAAGAATTCATAGCATAGTATAGCGTTAAAGGTAAAACATTTATTTTTTTAGTCTAAAAACCGATTTAGTTAATAAATGTTTTGAAAATTCTGCAGAAACAATTTTAAACAAACTTTTAGGTGATGCTTTTTTTTTTAGCTGAAAAAGCTCTAAGAAAAGGCCCAAAATTCACCATCTTGAACCTAAATTTCTAAAATTTTCCGGGGGAGGCCCCCCAGACCCCCCTTTGGGCTAGGTTCATGTATGACAGAAGAGAGATTAGTAGGACTGGAACCTATTTTAACTGAACTGAACAGGAGTATATTATTTAAAAATAGATTTTATTTTTTACTAGAGTTTAGTTGTTTCTTTTCGATGTCTCTGATGATTTAAGTCTCTTTTCCATTAAACATCAAAGAGCATCAAAAAGAAATAATCAAAACATTTGCAGTCGAAAAGTCAAATTTACATAAATACACTTTTAGTTTTTGGAAGAATTGTTTTATGTATAATGTATAATATTTTCTGCGAATATTAAAAAGATTTTACTTGAATTGTTTCGTTTCTCATTTTCAAATAAACCTTAGTTATCAACTTAAATCATGATTTTATATTTTATCCCAAATATTAATAAATATTTCAAGATTTTTCACAAGCTGACTTATGAGTAGGAGTAAAAGTTATTGGCGAATTGCTAGGATAAAGTGGTGGAAGGGGCGGCAAAATTAGGGCTTGCCCCTCCAGGCAAAATATGTAGCTGCGGCCCTGACTATTTCATATGGGTCATGGGTCTTAAGGCTAGTTTACATTGGTAGAGTAAAGGGTCGAGTGGACTAGCTTACTTTTTAGCACAAGGGACGGTAGAGTAAAATGGTGTGCTGTGTTTTGGTAGAGTGACTCTAAAATCGTTCACACGTGCTTGAGATAGTAGCCTTAGTAAAGTGAGGTTATTAAGTTTTTCGTTCTGAATAATCCCGCAATTATTATATAGAAGTATTCAATGTTAGGACGGACGTAGGGTGGGGGGTCTACTCGCCCGTCGGCGGTCGAGCTACTCTACCACAGCACTAGCTTATTTACTCGACCAACTTTTATCCACTCTTCTCGACCGTTTACTATCCGTATCGTTCACATTAGGCTAGTAGCTTGGTAGAGTGCTACTCGACCTAGTTACTCGACCCTTTACTCTACCGATGTAAACTAGGCTTTAATAAAATGAAGGATAAATTTGAATCTGGTCTTTAAAGGTGAGTCAAAATTATTAGAATTCATATTTATTGAGTTGGGGTCAAAATTCATTGAACAGGTCAGCTGTACCGTTCCTCTTCTGTATTCAATTGAACGTTGATTATTTCTTAGAACCGGAGACACTTGACTATTACCTGGTATATTTGTACTTCTATAGTCTCGCCGACACACCATACCTATTTTTCTAATGGTATTGTTACTTGCCTGCATTGTGCGTTAGAATGAACAAGGAGGTTCTAATACAAAATTAGCAGAAATATAGGTAATGCCAAAACCTATATTTGAAAGAGTTAATTTCACTACAATATATTTTGACTAATTGTAACGTTTTTGAGGTATCCTCTTTTAAAATAGTCAGCCAATTGAAGCAGCACATTGCTTTCTCGCGTTCTATTGCGTATACTTTATTGAATTTGTGCTATTACAACCTACTATTGTCAAATTTATTTAAATCTGTTAAAATAGTTTTGATATTTAACATGAATTAAATAGTCGAGGAGATAGCGTGCAAAAAAGTGTCTGACTAACATAAAGCTGGAATTTTATGTAATACAAGTTAATCTTTTGGTGCCTTTCAAGAGAAAATAAACCGATGGAGAGCGGCCATGTCCCACTAATTTTGGTGGACAATGTGTTAAAAAAATGAAAATTAGTTAGTAGACCGGAAATCAAGTTGATGTTAATTAGCCACTTGATAGGTTAGTTAGTCAAGGATTACTTTAAATCAACGTGGTCACCTATCAAGTGACCAACTAACATCAACTTGAATTTTGGTCTACTAACTAATTTAGTACTCAGGATTACGAAAATCACATTGTCTACTAATGTGGTTGTGACATGACCGCTCTCCCCCGGTTTGTTTTTTTCCAAATACCTATTCTAAGCAATGTTCCACAGACGAACTTAGCAGACCACATATACTCTTAAAAGGCACCAAAACATTTACTTATACACAAAATTCTAACTTGATGTTAGTCAGACACTTTTTTGCAGGATATCTCCTGGATTAAAAGTATCAATTTAGCAACATTTAATGAGCGCAGACGTTTGAAATTAATCTAGTGCTACCTGCGGGCTGATTTCGACAAATCATCCAAATTTCATTAAAAAAATCAGATGAGTACTTTTAAAGATATATAGGTATAAATAAATGAGTGTTTGTGCGCATGAGAGAGACAAACAAATTGGTTCAGAAGCTTATATGGGACCAAAATTGGGCTAATTATTAGTAATTATGACCATCCCGATTAATTTTTAAGATATGTTGCCTCAAAAAAAAATAGAGACACGAAACCAAAAATGCTCCCTGTCTATAACGGATTTCTGTCTTAGAATTTTTGAAATCGGAGAAATAAAAATATGTTTCGTTCTTGAGAACGATCACATAACTTTAGTTATACCTTTGGTAAGCTCGGAAGCAAAAGTAATAATTCTTATCATTTGTGTTTTCATCATTTGTTTGAATATAATGGTTATTTTTTTTTTAAAAGATAAATGAGATTTTGAGATATGTGTTTTTTTAGGTTAAGATCATATGTTTCATAAAAGGATAGAAGTGCTCCAATATTCTTTATACCATTATGGAAGAAAATCTTCAGAATAATAAAAGCTACGAGACGAGAATAACTGATAATAAATAGATCAGGAAAATCACATTTTAAAGTATTCCAGAGATATAGTGGAATAGTGGAAACAGAGTCAACATCTTTCTTTCTTTTTCAAGGTTATCTGTATAAAAATGTTTTTTTGAACCATTAGAAGATGGAGAAGAATGCTCAAGATGGAGGATTTCTTTGGGTTAAGCTATAAGGTTGGTAATGTCGTGAAGACATTGTGGAGGTATTATCTCAACACTCTGTTATACAGTCATTACACCGAATGATTCATTCTGTTTCCTCTCCCCGTAACTCTCGTGACCTTAAAAAACTTTCCAGCCAAGGAAACAAAAAAATCCTTAACTACTGTACATTGAAGAGTCTAATGAACCCTATCATTAGACCAATGTCATTGTTTCACAGCTTTATAGACTTTTGGGTTTTTAGTGAGGTTTTAAAACCTAAACTAAGAACTTTGAGTTAACACGAAAAAAATCTTAAATATATAAATCTATCTAGGTTCTCTTTACGTCACTTGCAACATAGTTTTTCTTAATAAAACATTAATAAGTTTGATATATGCATAATAACCTTAGTTTTAGGTTTCTGTACGAAGTAAAAAAAGAAACCATATATAACGGCTCTGTCTGTCTGTCCGTTGCTTGTTTCAATTCATAAACTACTGTAGCTAGGAACATAATTCGGTACACAGGTGCATCTCGGCATTTGAGGCAACTGTACACTTTTTGGAGTTTTCACACTTAATATTTTCAAAATGGCGGCCAATATAGTGGGTGACTAAAGAAAAGTTTTTAGTCGCCATAACATGTTATACAACAATTTAAAGTTCTTGAAGTGTAGAAAAAGAATATGCAACTATTAAAATTTTACACTTATAATTTTAACTTAATCGTACTGAAACCGGTGATTATCGCCTCACGTACTAACGTAAAGTGCGCCTTACTTGTTTAATTTCATTCTTATCTCCTCTTTTAGATCCCCGAAAATAAGGAGGTTATTTTTTTTATTCTCTCACATAAAGAGAAAGTATTGTGATGGCGCGAAAATTTTATTTTGATATTTTGATGGATTTACACGTTTTGAGGTCCCCTGAGTCCATAAAAGTAGTTTTTTAAAATGTCTGTCTGTCGTCTGTCTATGCAGACCCCTGGAGCCTAAAATACTGAGCTGATTTTGACGAAATTCGGCACACATGTTCAGAAAAATTATATTACTCCAAGGAGAAATCAAGAAATTAATGTTAACCCCAAATTTGGGGTGCTACCCTCCAAAAACTCTGAAATAAACATATTTTTCGAAAACTGATCCGACGATTTTGATTAAAAAATTTTAAAAAGTAATCTAACGATTTCTTTTTTATAAAAAAAAATCTAGTTCCTGAGAAAATAGCTTAAAATGCGGACGAAGAGAGGCCAGGTTCGATTCCCCGCCGAGGAGAAGTTATTTTTATGATACATTTTGATGAAATGTTCTATAATAACTAAACGTATCTATATGAAAACTCGAAAACTAATAAATGGTAAACACTGGGCTAAGTAATTATGGACTCGTATATGAGAAAGTTTGTCTGTGTTGTCTCGGACCGATTTTTCATTTCTAAACCAAACACTAAATAGATGCGGAATTAACTTAAATGTTTAATATATGTTTATTCATTTATATACGCTTTTAGTTTTCTTTTATCTTTGGAATAGATAATATAATAATATATATATTATTAAATAATATGTTTGCCAAAGAAACTAAATTAAATAACTAGCTGAAAAATGTTAAGAACGTGCTTTAAATAATAGAACATCCTTAAAATGTTTTTAAAAGTAAAATTGCATGTTCAAACAAAAAAGGAACTTGTAAAAGGAGAAGATAAAACACGAAGCAATTAACATTAAATATATTATAATTCCTTATAAATAAATGTATTGTAATACTTACCTAATTGAAGCGAGCTTCTTACATTCAACGAAATATGCATCTTGTCTGTCTGTCTGTCTGTTTGTCTGTCTGTCTGTCTGTGTGTATCGTTTACGTGTCCGACGGTAACTTGAGTAAAAGTTGACCGATTCAGTTGAAATTTGGTAAACATCTCTCTTTTACTAATACTCAGGCTAAGTTCGTTGGACAGCGTGATCCGTCCAAGAGTTCGCGGGCAATGCTCATGTAAACGTGAGCTTCAAATTTAAAATTGGAATTTCAGGACGGGAAAAAAAATCCATCATCACCTATTCGATGAGACGTAGCATTTTTTTCAAATAACATTTTTTAGTAAAACCAACAACGACACTGCTATGAATGAATAAAGATCGCTGAAACTATTAAAGCGGACCTAAACGTTTAAAATAGAGAAAACAACCTTTTTACCGATATCTTACGTTCTAACGTAACGATCTTAATAAAACTTCATGTACATCGTGTAAAGTACAATTGAAACAAGTATGTAAAATTCCAACCTGATACAAGGAGTAGTATTTGAGTAATGAAGTGATACATTTATGATATTAGTTTTAAAGCTATTACGAGTGGTTAAGATTCTTATAGTTGTCTAGTGTGTAGGTTTGTTTAGGAAGTAAAGCTTTGTACCGAGTACCCCCACTCTACCCCTCACTACCCTCTTCCACTTCAACTATATAACATTCATCATGATTAACAAATTTCAATAGTCAGTATTTCATTGCAATAAGCTCGCTCCAATGATAGAGCCACGCGATGCCTAGTTTATAGAAAATTTAAAATAAACCTTCATAAGATTGGCAATCTTGCTTGCCCATCTTGCCCGTCTCCCATGCTTGTCCTTCTTGCCCATCTTGGCAATCAAGATGGAAATCATCCACAGACTGCCAAACTTTTCAAAAAACTTTACATTTAATAAGCTCTCAGACCATCTATTTGGTTTTAAATTTACTTTTAGAGTTAAGTAATGTGTTCCAATAATACTGTACTTGGTTATGGGGTAGCAATACTAATTTTAATTATGATCTTGATGGTTCACATCTGCAACGTGTTTTTAAAGTTTCGGACCTCGGGGTTCTAGTCGATTCTAGGCTGAAATTTAATTATTACATCGATTCTATAGTTGCCAAGGCATCCCTTCGGTTAGGTTTAATTCGTCGTATTAGCTATGGCCTGTCTTAGACCCTAGCTGCCTTAGACTCTACACAGGTCTAGTTCGACCACTTCTCGAGTACGCTGTTCCTGTGTGGAATAACCTATTCCGCATCCGATCTGATCAGCTCGAAAAAATTCAACGTCTGTTCGTCAGAACTTGTTATCTTCGATTCTCTTAAAACAAAATATACTATTGTTACGAATCACTCTCGGAACGTCTAGGCCTTCATTCCTTGTGTGATAGAAGAAAAGCTTTCGAAGTACTATTTCTCTCCAAAGCATTATGCGGTGACTACAGTTGTGATGAAGTTATATCTCAAGTTGTTATCCTCCCTATCGGTAAACGAGCTGGTAGATTTGCTTACATCAAAGACTTATCTGATATTAGTCCTCTGGTTTGTTCGATTAACCATATTAATCGTCTTTTTCTTTCCAATAGTACACTATCTATTTCTAAACTTTCTAATCTTAAAACTATCCTATCTTTCATGTGTCCTGCTATTTAAGAGCCGAACTCTCGTGACTGATTGTTCCTAAATTCCCATACTTTATATTTTATTTTTATTTATTTATTTATTTTGTTTTTTTACCTGACTTATCTTATCCTTTACTTCTTTATTCTTCCTGAACGCTTTATCCTTACTTTTCTACTCTTCCTGAAAGCACAATATCCTTCTTTCTTACTCGTCCTGATCGTTTAATATACTTACTTTTTTTACTCTTCGTGAGCGCTTAACCCGTGGCATTTTTGCTGTAAAACTCTATTTGCTTAAGGGGTTACAATATTACTCTACTTACCTAAGTGGTCGCAATACTACAGTCCTTGGCTAAAGGGGGTTTAATATTACTATACTTGCTTAAGGGGTTACAATACTACAGTACTTGCACCATACTACTGTACTTGCTTAAGGGGACACAATACTACCGCCCTTGCCTAAGAAACTTACTAGTGCAATACTATGACGGGGAGGATAGATACATTATAAAGTGAAGGGCTATAATAGAGTAATCTATTTTAAAACCTTTCGGGAAGGCTCTTAATTTAAAATCTATAAAAGAATAACCAATAGTATAAACGTGATCTTGCAAAACATTGTATTCGGTTCAAAACAATTCAGACAATCTTTGTCATTCACATATTTTCATTATTATAGTCCCCATTTTTAGGGTACGTAGGCAAAACCAAGGACCCTTATATTTTCCTGCGTGTGTCTGTCCGTCCGTCCTGTCGCCTGCTCTCACGGCTACACCTTTCGTCCGATCACTTTGAAATTTGGCATGTATGTGTCTTGTACCTGCCCACATATTTTAAAAATATAGCGACTTAAAAAAAATATTTTTCAAAAACATTAGGGTAAAAAAACTTAAGGGTTAACATTTTTTTTTTTCAACACCATGAGGGGTATCATATGAAAGGGTACGTCGAGCTGATTACAAAAATATATAATTCTTTGGTTATAACTTTGATAAGGCGAGCGTAGGCAAGTTTGAAGTAGGTGTGAAACTTGTCCCCCCCCCCCCCCCTCTATCTCGCTTATGTGAAGTGCAAAAAGTCTGAAAAAATTCCGGAACATTCTTCGACCAAAAGTAAAGATACCACTTTTTGGAAATTTCGAAAAAAATATTATTTTATTTTTTATTGACAAAATACGTTTTTTTTATAATTATGGTCTTTTCGATGTATTTATATGGTTGTAGTCCGGTTCAGTGGCAAAAAAATTCATTATCAGAAGTTTGTTTATGTGTTTTGAGAATATCAGACCCATAGGATAGTTCAAAGTAAGCTCTTTAGCATTTTAAAAAACACCACCAATAGGGTACTACTTAAACTATACGTAGGGTTGCCTACGGACCCTCGCTGTGTGCTGACTAGCACACACTTGACCTGTTTATTTATGTACGTTTGTAATATGGGTTATTATATCTGAGTAAATTCGTTATATCAAACTCTAATATTATAATAATCCAATACTTTTTTATACTCTGTTAAAGCAGCTGATAAATAAGCAGTAATGTTAAATAAAACAGTTACGTAGTACCTTTTACCATTACGATTCTTCCGTTCAGCAAATTTCTTGGGAAGTAAATGAATTTCTTTTTTTTCCGCCCGTAAAAAATCATTGATATTACTACACTTAGGTTGGGTTGGTATTTGCCTTCGAATTAAATCGACCGGTTACGAAACCATTCCTGCCTGAGTTAAATACGTTGCCAATGCTTTTATAGTTCTTCATTTGAGGTAAAAAAAAAAATGCTTGATATTTACCAATTTTCAAGAATCAGCTAGATACGACTTATAATTTGAGATAAACAGTTATCGAGTTTTAAGGATAATTTTTTTTCTCCGTTTCTTCAACTCGAATCATTTATTTTTTTGCCTACCTTTCATTCTTGTTCAGTAAAAAAGACGCATATATATATATATATATATATATATATATATATATATATATATATATATATATATATATATATATAGTGTGTCCCCTGAAATTTCATCTTCTGAGGTTCAGCCCTGCTTGAATGGAAACTAATTTATGTCATAATTTTAGTTCCAAAAATCAAATATGCCTTGGAAATTTACAAAAATATTATTTTCCTCACTAGTAAAGTGCTTTTCTCTAGGCGATATGACAAATTGTTATCCAAAAAATTTGTTCAGATAGAAAAACTGAGTAAGAATACACAATTTTAAAACCCTCCGCCTAGTTTAATATATTACATTATTTGCCTTTTTTTTTTTAATTGTTGAAGATATTATATAGTTTTGTCTTATAAAATTGATAAATTATGCAATAAATTATTATAAAAAATTGCAAAAAAGTTTTAGTTGACATTCAATCATCTGTTAAGAAGGCATTTAGATAATTATTATAAAAAATAAGAATAATAAAAATAGCAAAACAAAAATAATTCACGATTAAATTTAATTTCATACTAACATAACAATATTCACAGTGGTATTTTCGAAGTTTGAAATCTATTTTATGGCACAGAAAACACATAAAATTATTAGTTTTTTACTATTTTTAACAAAACTAGGCAAAATATGGAGTGGAAGAAATATTAAAGTAGGCGGAGGGTTTTAAAATTGTGTAATTAATTCTTTCTAAACAACTTTTTTGGAAAACAATTTGTCGTTTCTCCTGGAGAAAAATCACTTTACCGCAGTGAAGAAAATTATTTTATGCACCTAGGGAGTAAAGTAAGCCATTATTCCCTGAGCGAAAAAGTTGGAACCGTGTTCCCTAAATCCCGAGGCAAAGCCGAGGAAATTAGACTCTTTAATTCCCTCGGCTGCGCCTCGGGAATAACTCTAATTAGCTCCCGAGACGCAGCCGAGGGAGATGATTATCGCGAGGGGAATAATGACACTATACTCAAGAGGTACATTCAATATTTTATCTCCAGTAGGAAGAAAATACACATTTTCGTCCAATGCGCAGTTTTTTATTTATTATTTTAATGAATAACAATAATTATTAGCACTTTTAATAACAGATATAAGAGATTCAATATTAAAAACAAATAAGAATTGGAATTAAACTCAAATAGAAGGTTTTTTATATGCAGGTTATAAACAAAGATAAACATGGTCAAAAAAGCGCAGTGCCGCCAACCTGATTTCAACAACTTCATTACATTAGCCATTCATTTTCTACTATTTATAAAATAATTAAGTTGCAATCTTTACTTTTTTGCCCTACTTTACTTTTTCGCCCTACTTTTACTTTTTCTCCCTACTTTTTGAGTTCAGGGGTGAAAAGACCTGTTTTAGTCCCTCTAAACTAATTCAAAATCATAACTTTTTTCCCCTACTGGAGATAAATAACTATTTTTGTAAATTTCTAAGACATACTTGATTTTTCGAAACTAAAATTTTGATATAAGTTAGTTTCCATTCAAGCAGGGCTGGACCCCCGAAGATAAAATTCCAATCATAAAAAAGAAAATTCCTTTTTTTAAAAAAAATGAATTTATTCAAAGGCGTAGATAATGAATGGAATTACAATTTTGAAAAACCGGGATTCAATATTTAAACTATAAACTATTCGAAACAAGTGGAGATTTTAAGTATAGACGTAGATGAAGCAGCTCTGTAGGGGAATAAAAATCTTCCTCTCTCAGAACCACTCATGTTTCTCTCTAAAAAAAAGGAAGAAATTCTATACAACAAATAATTTACTAGAACCATCAATTGTGTTATATGGATGTCCAACTGTATACCTATATATTTATATTAGTCTGGGAGAAACACAGTTATGGCCACATTAGGTCACCTAAGCCATCCCAGCATGAAGTTAGTGGTAGTTTCACATCGTCAGTAACTGCTTATAAGTAGCTTATAACAAGACTACCAGACCATTATGTCGGCGTAACTGCTTCAAAATCTCATTACCCTTAAGGGCGTCGTGGTTAATGGACACTTCCATTATCTAAGTATCACACCTGGTTATAGAGTTCAATATTCACTTCAACACTAACACTCATATAGTTATTCCCTTGAGGGGTTTTCATTTAGAAGACTGCAGGTAGAATTGATAAGGAGAGGTTGGTATTATCGGTGATTATGGAGAAGTAGATATCATGGCTATACAATATCTTAATAGTAATCTTTAAATTGTAAATTGAATTTTCAGTAGACGAAAACATGTATATGATTGCTATGATTTATCTTTGCGTACCCTTTTCTATTTCTATGTAATATATATTGCAGGTGGATTCTTCATTTTTTAAGTTTTTGGTAGTATTCATACTACGGAAAGTTTAAATTTTAAATTAAATCAAATTATAATTGAAGCGAGCTTCTTACCTTCAACGACATATGCATCTTGTCTGTCTGTCTGTCTGTCTGTCTGTCTCTCTGTCTGTCTGTGTGTAACGTTTACGTGTCCGACGATAACTTGAGTAAAAGTTGACCGATTTAGTTGAAATTTGGTATACATCTTTCTTTTACTAATACTCAGGCTAAGTTCGTTGGACAACCTGATCCGTCCAAGAGTTTGCGCGCAATGCTCGCGTAAACGTGAGCTTCAAATTTAAAATTGGAATTTCAGGACGGGAAAAAATTCTATCATTCTATCAATAGTTTACAAGCTAAAATATCAGATTTTGAAAGGTATATTCTATATTATAAGAACAATAAAATAGAGTAAAAAGGACTCAAAATTGTTTTTAAAAAAATTATTTAAATTGTTATCATAACAATTCCATCCGACTTTAACTATGTCTTCCGATTTTGATGTAATTTTCAAGGATTGTTCACCAAACATCCATTTCTCAAGGTCTATCGAACCGATTTTGCCCAGAATTGATGGATAGTTAGGGATTGACTCACAGATGATCCCCCATATAATTTTTTGGAGGAAGCTAAGTGCCATACTAATTGTTAGTATATTTTTACTTCTCACCTGTAAACCTGCTTGAATTTATCGCTGATTCAGTTAAGATATTTATAATATAATAATGAAAGCAACAGGAGTACGTCTAAATTCTCAATTAATTGGTTGTCTTGACTGGATATTGTGGTACCACTTCATAATTATGACTAGAGAGGTTAATAAAAGTAACACTACAACATTGTCACCGTAATTTTATATATTTAAACAGACGCGTTTCGACATTATGTCATCTTCAGTGTGTTAACATAGTAAGTGAAAGACTACTACTAAGCTAAATTTACAAACTGTTA
The DNA here is from genome assembly GCA_951217055.1 of Gerris lacustris. Taxonomy (NCBI): domain Eukaryota; kingdom Metazoa; phylum Arthropoda; class Insecta; order Hemiptera; family Gerridae; genus Gerris; species Gerris lacustris. Next base: position 65,299,012 of record OX578283.1, read on the forward strand.
TGACTTAAAATAACAGTTTAAATCAAATTATAATTATTATTAACTACGGGAAACAGACAGAGAAAATTACACTCCAGAGCTGGGATTTTAACCACAGGCCTCTATATTTGGTGGTAGAGCGCGTGGTTGGTAGAGCGCTATACTGGAAATATAGAGGCCTGTGGTTCAAATCCCAGCGCTGGAGTGTAATTTTCTCTGTCTGTTTCCCGTAGTTAATAATAATTATAATTTGATTTAAATTAATATTTAATCTTTCCGTAGTATGAATACTACTAAAACCGTAAAATATTAAAATAACAGTACAATGTGGGGTCTTTCACTTACTATGTTAACACACTGAAGATGACATAATGTCGAAACGCGTCTGTTTAAATATATAAAATTGTGGTGACAATATAGTAGTGTTACTTTTATTAACCTCTCTAGTCATAATTATAAATTCTCTATCATTCTTACTTGGCAATTTTCGCATCTCCAATAAAATGTTGTAATACCTACATAGATGTTTATAGAATTATTATTAATTTAATTTAGTTATTTTAACTACATATTTTTAAGGTCAAGATTGTACATATTTATCTTTTTGTTCATTGTCTACTTTCATAATGTCTACTTACATACTTAAAATAAAAAATTATCCACATTAAATTCTTTTTTTTTTAAAAAGCTATCAATTATCTTTTTCATTGTTATCTTTTTGCTTCCGAGCTTACCGAAGGTAACGGAAGCATTGTGTTCACTTTTGAGAACGAAAAACTTTTATGCCTCCGATTTTAAAAATTCCAAGACAGAAATCCGTTTCAGACATCAGGGAACATTTTTGGTCTCGTGTCTGTCTGTCTTTCTGTCTGTCTGTCTGTCTGTCGGTCTGTGTGTCCACGAATTATGAAACGTGCGACGATAACTTGAGTAAATGTCAACCGATTTTGATGAAATTTGGTAGAAATGTTCATTTTACCAATCCTCAGGACGAGTTCGTTGGACAACGTTATCCGTCCAAGCGTTCACGAGCAACGCTCGCGTAAACGTGAACTTCAACTTTAAAATTGGAATTTTAGGTTGGGAAAAAAATCTAACTTCATCTATTCAATGAGACAAACATTTTTTTCAAATACAATTTTTCAGTAAAACCAACAGCGACACCGCTATGAAGTGTTAAAGATCGCTAAAACTATTAATAGTTTTTACACAATAAACAATATAAGTACATGATAGGATGCGAGGAAGCTATGTGCCACACTAATTGGCAGTCTATTTTCTTTTCTTTCTTAATTCAATTTCAAGGTTAAATCTGATAAATTTTCTAATTTTACAAAAAATAAAAAAATGTGTTCGTTCAGTTTTTTAAAGAAACCCCGTTGTTTACAGAATAAATTATTAAAAGAATAATGAATATAGCATTAAGCTGGTTATTAAAGTGAGATAGTGGTCTGGAAAATATCCAGACACTATGCCACCCTCATTTTTCAAACCATTTTCATTTTGAACTTTATGCCTTCCATTAAATGTTTTATAACGATTATTAATACTGAAATTGATTTAGAAATAATAAAAATGGTAATGGATTTATGGATTTAATTTTTTATGGACATCCTCCAAATGGGATTTTGACAAAAAAAAAAAAAAAAACAATAATCTTGATTATAAAAATATGGTTAAAATGAACAATTTTCTTTAGTATATTAGTAGAAGCTGATGTTTTTAGGTTACATAAAAGTGGATTTAACAAAAAAATATTTTATCTCCAGTAGGGACAAAAAGTTATGATTTTGAATTAGTTTAGAGGGACTAAAACAGGTCTTTTCATCCCGGAACTCAAAAAGTAGGGAGAAAAAGTAAAAGTAGGGCGAAAAAGTAAAGTAGGGCAAAAAAGTAAAGATTGCAACTTAATTATTTTATAAATAGTAGATAATGAATGGCAAATGTAATGAAGTTGTTGAAATCAGGTTGGCGGCACTGCGCTTTTTTGACCATGTTTATCTTTGTTTACAACATTATAACCTGCATCTAAATAACCTTCTATTTGAGTTTAATTCCAATTCTTATTTGTTTTTAATATTGAATCTCTTATATCTGCTATTATAAGTGCTAATAATTACTGTTATTTATTAAAATAATAAATAAAAAGTGTGCAATGGACGAAAATGTGTATTTTCTTCCTACTGGAGATAAAATATTGTATGTACCTCGTGAGTAAAGTGCCGTTATTCCCCTCGCGATAATTATCTCCCTCGGCTCCGCCTCGGGAGCTAATTAGAGTTATTATTAAAGAGTCTAATTCCCTCGGCTTCACCTCGAGATTTAGGGACCATGGTTCCTTCGGCTTCGCCTCAAGAACCAACTTTTTCGCTCAGGGAATAATGGCTTACTTTATACTCCCTAGGTGCATAAATAACTATTCCATATTTAGGGTCTATAGAAAAAATGTAGTCACAAACATTTCTGCGCTTGTCTGATGGTCTGAGACGCTCCTGATCTCCGAATGAACACAAAAATTAGAAATTTTGTAGTTATGTTACATGTAATAACCCAATCACAGGAAAATTATAAAGAAGCTTCAAAAAATTATCCATAAAAAATCTAGGGGTTAAAGTTTATAGGGTTGATTTGGAGTGTTAAATGATGTCCCCCTGAGTACAAATATATATTTAGTTTTGTTTTTTTACAAATTCATCTTCGCACCATGTTTACTTGAATGTTGCGTATTTTGTGTCCCTTCCTCTATTTTTTTATCAAATCAAGGAATAGATCTGAAAAAAATCATAGTTTTTTTTGGCAATAAACAAAAAAAACGGTTTTAAGAATGTTATAAGTCGCATAGTATATTCTAAATTGCCTACGGACCATTTGTGTGTCCTGAATCCACTTACATTGACAATTCATTTTATTTACATCATGTTAATTTCAAAAGATATACACACGAAAATGTGTGTGCAAAACGCATTTAACAATGGACGCTTGAACTTAGTTGATATTTCTCTTATACTTATATTGTAAGTTCTTGTCCTTATACTTGTATTGTTGTGTGTGTCTTGTGTCTTATATTGTTGTTGTTCATATCTTAATTCTTATAATTATTGACTATGTTTATAAGGCAAAATTATACATTGTATATATTCATGATATTTCATTTATTTTTTACTTTATCATAAACATAATAATACAGTCCCAAGATATATTATCCAAGAGGAAAATGTTTCCTATTTTTTGGTTTTTGAAAAAAGTTTTTCATTATAAAAATGCTCCTACTTGTTCTTAAACGTTTCAAACTGACAATATTTTCTTGTTTCTTTATTTTATGTACAGGGTGTTCAGTTTCTTGAAAACTTCCTTATTTTAGATATCAAACATTTATTTTATGCATTTAATAGTACATTACGCGTCGAGTTCATAAAGTAGTATTTTGCATGCGAGTGTGGAGTTTGCACCCGAGCGACTGCGAGGGTAGTAAAACCACACGAGCAATGCAAAATGCCGTTTTCGCACGAGTTGCGTACCTTACTTTATCTACGATTGTTAGATTTAAATAATAAATACAGAAAAAAATAAAATTGCTGTATGTAAATTCGTATCTCTCTCTTGATAAAGATGGCATTAATTCTTGAGTTGTATTTTTTGGCGAATTAATTATTTCTGGAGGAGTATTATTATTCTCCACAATTTCGTCAAAGTCACTTGATTCCCTCATTGTTTTTCACTAAAAACTCGATACAAACAGTTACTTTAATAAAAGAACAAATTAGTTTTGTTAAATGTAAACAAACTCGCTAATCGTGCGTAATGCTGAAGAATTCCTCTTCTTTACCGCGCTAGCGTGGTAAAGAAGAGGAATTATTCAGAACTATGAGACGCGCATGCGCAATGAATACAAGTACGTAAATAATCACTTTCCACGCATCTAAACAGAGATATAATGTTTATATTTCGTATCAATCGTAGATAAAATAAATTTCAGAACAAATAATAAGCTAATACGCTTTGTTTAGTAGGGTTAAACAACAAATCTCACCTCACTGTGAAACCCTTTGCGCCCCCCCCCCCCCCCATGTCCCTACGCCTGTGTTAGGATAGTGACAGCAGGATGCTTTTACCACTCGGCTTCGTTGATATACTTCTTATATTTCAAAGTCATTTATTTCAAAAGATTTGTTCGTTTGGTAGCCACAGCTCTGCTATGAGCTGCTACAAATAAAACTTAATAACAACCGGGTTCAATATACTTTAGAACACTGACGACCTGGAGTCTAAAGGTAGGCTCCAGTGTCCTTGGAGGCTACCTTTCCTTTGATGCACCACTCACATCATTCTTATATTGAATCTTGCCTCCATCTGGTAGGATGGAAAGCATATAGTCATCGTTAGTACCCTGTCTGAAGGTACCGGTCAGTCTAAATGTCTTATGATTCAATGACCTTTTCTTAAACCATTCTTATATCCAACTAGGGTTGGGATATCGAAATATAATATCGATGTATTCGATATAGCGACATCGAGTCGATGGAGATCGATATTAGTGATAATATCGAAAGAAATTATCGATATTTCCGATATATCGGGAACCTCCCTGAAGACGCAGTTTTTCCAAGTGATGAGCAAAAATGGACACCGGCTTATATAAATAATAAATAATGCTTACAAAAAAATCGATTTTGATAGTTTCACATGGTTTGAGGTTCCGTGAGTCCAAATAAGTGGTTTTTAAAAAATGTTTTTCTGTCATCGGTCTGTCCAGACATCTGAAGCCTAAAGTACCGAGCCGATTTTGACGAAATTTGGCATACATGTTCAGAAAAATCATACCCCGAGGACAAATCGATAAATTAATTTTAGCTCAAAATTTGGGTGTGTTACCCCCAAACACTGAAAACTGTTCCGACTATATTGGTTAAAAAAATTCTAAAATGTAATCCATCATGGATTACATCCATTTAAATAATAATTTAACGAAATAAGCCGTTTTCCCGGGAAAAATCTAGTTCCTGAGAAAATAATGTGATTTATCTAATATATAGATCGAGATTAGAAAAATAATTACACAATTACAGTATATTAAGTACAGTATATAGTATTATCTCACACACCTTTAATCAATTTATTCAATCTTCTTCCTTTATTTATTTGTTTCAATAAATTAAATATATATAATAATAATAAAGCTTACCAACAGTACTAGTCATACTAAGTAATTAATTTACTCCAACATACCTGCAACAAGAACAAATAACATAATTAATTAATATTTAAGTTTAAGCAACTGTTTTGATTAACAGTAAAAGTTATTAAATTTAAATATAATTTATAGTTAAACTTCAAACAAAAAAAATGAATAAATATTCTGTCAATTAGTGTGGCACATAGTTTCCCCGCTTCCTATTTCGTATTCTTTAATAATTTCATGCTTTTACAACCTATGTTTGTAAAATTTATTTAATTACCCCCCCCCCCCCCCAAAAAAAATAAATAAATCACTCAAAATGGTTTGGTATCAATTTAACAAAATTGAAAGAGCGCAGACTGCTGAAATTAATCTGCAGCTCTCTGCGACCAACATTCCCCAAACAATCAAAATTTCATAAAACTCTTACTCCTAAGATATAGGTGTAAATAAATGTGTGTTTGTGTGCATGTGGAAGAGTAACAAATCGGGTCAGAAGGTTGAAACTTATATGGGATCAATAATGGGCTATTTATACAATAGGGGAGAGCGGGGTTGGTTGGGACACTTTTTTTAGAGGCCGTTAGAGCCACAGTTTTGCATGAACTTTTTCGCTTTTGTATGATTATCTTGCATAGAGATCCTAACTAACATATTCCAGACTTATAGCGACTTAAAAAAAACATTATCATGCTATTTTTTATGTTTTTCTAAAACCTTCACTTTGTCCAATGTATCCCAATGGGTGGGATACATTGGACGCAGGGGTGGGATACTTTGGACTCATACAAAAACTCCTAATTTTGCAACTGAAATCATGAAAATTATTTATTTGAGTACATAATTAGAAGGAATACTAACTAAGTAAGAAAGAGCAACCAAAAGAAGAAATAGGTATGATGTGTGCGTGATATGGGGGATGAGTGGGACAGTTGGGGATAAATGGAACATACAGTCCAACTCATCCCTCGACGCCATTTTTTTTAAAAAACACAATCAATATTGGAACCCATTGTTCCATAGTAAGCAACCAAAGTGATTTGTAATCATAAATAAATCCATTACTAGGTAAAAATAGTAGAGACTCCGAAGAATATTTTAGAGGGGCTGGAAGGTTTCCGACGTGGGTCTCAAATTTTACATCAGCTTGCCTCCAAATCGAATTTATTTTTTTAAAAATCAATGGTAATCAACAACACGGCAGACCACTTGAGGGATTAAATAGCAACTGAAGAGCTACTGACTGGTCCACCAGGGTTGCTAATCTTACCTTCTATTTAACCAAAAACAACAGTGTCCAATTCATCCCACTGTCCCAACCAACTCCGCTCTCCCCTATATATAATACAAATTTCAATCAGATGAGTAAATTTTAAGGTATGTTGGTTCGCAAAAATTGACACCGACAGACAGACACGAAACCCAAAAATGTTCACTGATGTCTGAAACGGATATCTGTCTTGGAATTTTTGAAATCGGACACTTAAAAAATTTTCATTCTTCAAAACGATCACATAGCTTCCGTTACCTTTGGTAAACTCGGAAGCAAAAATGTATAACATTTGTCGGTAGTATAATTATTATTTTCATTCTTTCATTATTAATCATTAACATAATAAAATTTACAAACACTAATCTTTCTGATTCAAATTCTAAAGAGACGACACATGATGACACATTCACCCTGATATAATCTGTCTGATCCTTCCATTCAAAATAAGTTTCACAAAATCTGTTAAAACAAACTATGTTAAGCAAATTTCCTATTTTCATTTCATTAATATTTTCTCTATTATTGTTCCGTTATTTTGGTTAGAAGTTAATATTCCCACGTTGGTTTCTTTTCGGCTGGGTGATCATGATGAATGTTGTTTAATAAGGAAACTGTCGCTTTTATCGTTTTAATTTCTCCAGTGAAGACATGGTTCGTTGATTTATAACTCATCATAATAAATTAGTCTTCTTATAACCTCAGTTTCATTTTCACTTCTTTCTTATTTTTTTACCATTACTGCGGAACATTATTATTAAAACAATGCAGACTGCATAAAATTGTAGTTTATTTTGAGCTAACCGAAAGTAACGGAAGCTATAAATAATCGTTCTGAAGAAAGAAAATTTTGTAAGTCTCCGATTTCAAAAATTTCAAGACAGAAAACCGTTTCAGAGATTGTGGAACATTTTTAGACCCGTGACTATCTAGCTTGTCTGCCTGTCGCTCAATCTTTGCGTAACAACGTATATTAAAATATACTCGTCCGATTTTATTGAAAGTTCTAGTAGTAGGTTATAATTAGCTCATTTTTGGTCACATATATAAGTTTCAAAATCTGGGCCAATTTGTTACTCTTCCACATGCACACAAACACATTTATTTACATCTATATCTTCAAAAGGACACATCTGATTATTATGAAATTTGGATGGTTTGTCGAAAGTAGACCGCAGATTGCCCTAGATTTATTTCAACCACCTGCGTTATTTAAATTCCAAGTATACTTGGACCAAGTCAGTTTTGACTCTACTTTGATGCTACTTGGATCGTGTAAACAATGTATTAAAGTCAAGTTTAACATCCAAGTTGACTTGGACATCTAAGTGAGTTGAATGGGTTCCATCAAAGAAGACTTTGATAAAAATAATAATGGCGCCCACCTGACAAATTATGAGAATAAGCAGTCATAAAATTACAGGTGTGAGGTTGATCTGTTTTTGTTAAGCAGAAGGTGATATATCATCACCGTTTCAAAACTTAATAAGTACAATTTAACTGGAAAGTTCCAGAGGGAAAACATTTCATACAATATATCTTTATAACCTCTACTTTATAGTGTATCAAAGTTCCACTATTTGGACCAAGCATACTTTGATCGTGTAAACCTTACTTCAAAATTCCACAAACACTTTGATCAAATAGATTTGATCAAAGTGACTTGGACCAAGTATACTTGGATCGTGTCAACCAGGCTTTAATTGATACTTTAATTCATGTAAAAAAATCAAAACAATTTTGACTGATTTGGAAAAACAGGGGGAAAATTAAATAATTTGAAAAGAATCTTTAATATACAATATTTTCAAGATAAAAAGAACTTTTTATATACTACGTTTTTAAATTTTCTGTTGAATCGTATGTAATGTTGATAATATAATTGTTATTTTTATATAATATATAATGTTAGTAAAAAAAAAAAAAAAAATATATATATTTACTTCACATAAATGACAACCATCTAGAGAGCTGATCTTAAACCTACAAAAGGACAAATCTTTACGGATCTCCCCAACACCAAATCTAAAGCGTGTCATCGATATATTTGAAATAATATAATCGATAAATAATATAATCGATAAATTATATAATCGATATTTCCTGTTTTTCTGTCAATCAATGTTTATCTATCACAAATTTGAGACCCGTTAAAATGAAGATTGCGTAAATATGGGATATGGCAAAACAAATAAAATAACTAGCGGAATTTTTTCCGAACTAACTTTTCATACAGCAAAATTTGCTGAAAACTAATTAAATTCTGCTGATAGATGGCTAAAAGTATTAAAATAATGCATTGTCATCGTGTTCTGAGCTATGCTAAAAGTTTCAAATGTCTAGCTATTCGGGAAGTTAGTTAGAAATCGATTGCCAGATTTGTACCGGACAAACAAACAAACAAGAAAGCAAGCTAATAAAAACGTAGTAATAAAATGGACAAATCTCTGTACAAATTATCTCGACAAAACCGAATGTAAACCGTGCCTTTCATATGCCCCCGCCCCCGCGTAGGGGGCGGTGAGAGAGGAAGAATGTGCCCAAGATCCAGACGAGTTTTTAAGGTTTTTGATCTTCCTTTCGGGACCCAGGTTCTCAGTTTTAAAAACATAAAATCATAAAGCATACTACATATTAAGACGAGATGAAGCTATGTGCCACACTAATTGGCAGACTTTTATTTAAATAAATTAATTGATTTTATACTTAGCTTATTACCTTCTTAATAAGCAGGTAACTGTGGCAAACTAAACCGCAACTCTGGCAGACAGTTTTAATATATACATTTTTAAATAACATAAAGTATTAATTAAAAGTATATTATTAAATCCTATTTCCCCCTTGTTTTAATTAAATTCATTTATATTTTATGACTGCGGTTTATTAAAGTGTAACCGCAAAGGTTTACTGGGATTTGATTTTCTTTCTGGTTTCTTCTAAAGATATTTCTCTCTTGTAAACTCGCTATTCTCTCCTTACATAAATTTTAACCTTGGTATTGAATATAGTAAAGTACTCACTTCGAATTACTTATGTTCAAAAGTATAGGTAATCTTTCTTTTTATACATGACTCACGGTTTGATACATGATTTGCAACAGAATTTAGCTATATGTCGAGTTATTAGGATCCTTAAAGGGTAGGAAGAGAAAAAAGACTTACAATGCTTCATACTTTGTGGCAAAGTTTCGGCTACTCGAACCATTTGCCAGCCATTACGGTATTAACTACTGATGTAGAACATACTTTGTATGTCATTATTACAATAAATAATTACATTTGTCTACTTGCGGCAGCAAAATGAGGCATTATTGAACTGATTTCGGGCAGAGAAATGTGATTTTACTGCCTAGGCAACAACATTTTTATTGTTATAATCTTGGCAATAGCATTTTATACTATTATCTCTATCTTATAACATTATAATATATTATAATTTATTTAATAAATAAACGTTTTAATAATAAAATAATTTGCTAATTCTGTTAAATAAGTTCAATGAATAGTAGATATTTAATTAAAAATATAGCGGAGTCACTGGCCATCAGACCCATAGGATAGTTCAAAGTAAGCTTTTTAGCATTTTAAAAAACACCATCAATAGGTACTACTTAAACTATACGCAGGGTTGCCTACGGACCCTCGATGTGTGCTGACTAGCACACACTTGACCTGTTTATCTTATATTAATATAACATAGTAATTAACTATGTTATTTTAATAAAGATGGTATTTTAGGAGTTTCATTTTTCTGCCGCCCGTAGATATAATATTGTATGTAACAAGGCAGCAAAGGAAACATTTCTGCCTCCTTTATTTATTGCCTGCCTCGGCTTAGCCTCGGCAGTCAAATAGGTATATTACCTGCCTCGGCTTCGCCTTGGAAGTTAATTGTCATAGCCTGTCCTCGCCTTCGGCTTGGAGGCTAATCTAATCACTCGTCAGTAAAATTCCATTTTGCTGCCTAGTTACATAAACAACTGTTTTTGGCTCAAAAAGGCTCGAATAGCCGCAACGTTGCCTCACAGTATGAAGCCGTGTTAGTGTTCTTTCTCTTCCTATCCTTCAAGGTTCCTAATTACTTGGCATATATATATATAACTTTCTGCAGGGTACACTTAGCATCACTATTAAATTTAACTGTAAGAGAAATAATTGATTGTACTAAGTGTCTGCTAAATCCACTCTATTTGAACAATTCTGTGTTCTTTCTTTTTAAATGGTCGTTTTTCATTTATCTATTTCTTGTTTTATATTTAATCTTTTATTCACGGAAACAATCTGCGGTTTCCCGATTAAACTATATTATAATCTACTTAATTGTTTTCCCCGTTTAATCTCAATTAAGGTTTATTTACGTTTGAACGGGTGGGCCGGACACGTGAACTGTCCGGGAAAAGTGTTTATGCTATACCGGGCCACGTACGGGGATATAATTTTCTTCAATTTTTAAGTTTTTGGTATTCATACTACGGATCGTTTAAATTTTAATACGTCTTGTTATTATTCCTCATATTATTGAGGAACAATAAGTTCAAATAAATAATTTAAATTTTAATTTAAATCAAATTATAATGGCTATTTACAACGGGAGACAGACAGAGAAAAATAGACTTCAGTACCGAGATTCGAACCACGGGCCTCCTTTATATAATTTTCTTTCATATGGGGGAAGGGGGAAATTAATTTCGCTTTTTGAGGCACCACACCAAAAAAATAAAAAAAGTCCGTCTTAAGTTTCAGATTAAGAGTTTCGGTTAAAAGACCTAATACGCCCGCGGCGGTACGAAACTCAACGAGTCTGCTATTTCTGCTACTTATTTTCTTACACCTCATTAGGATAACTATTATTAACTACTACTGTTGATAAGTATATTGGACTAAACATCCCTTTTTCTTAAAAGTTATTTAATTAAAGTAATTTTCATTCTAAAAGAACATAGGGGAATAACAATCTAAACAAGTACTTTAATCAGAACATTCGTTCATAAAGATTATTTTGCTACTAGAACTTCTAGTCTATATTCACACGAGATAAATTTAAGTATGATCTCTTTTTACGTTTCCTCACTACCTATAGTAGGAAAAGTATTGTTTTCACACAGTTTTTTCTTTTTCGAGATTTCAACGGAATTAACCGTTTTGGATGTTTTTAAGACCTTTTGAGTGGTTTTTAGCATGATTTCTGTATGTATGTGGGTATGTATGTATGTATGTATGTATGTGTGTATGTATGTATTATGTATGTATGTATGTATGTATGTATGTATGTGTGTATATGTATGTGTGTATGTTATCATCGTAGCGCCCAAGGTGATTAACCTAGAGAGTTGAAACTTGGCAGAAAAATCAGTCCTAAACTGTAGTGGTGCCACCCTTGAAAATCAACTTTTTTCACCATCTTGAACCCAGCTTGCTGAGTTAAAAAATCTTAAACAATTGAAAAATGGTCTTGATCGAGTTGAAATTTGGCACGAATGTACCTCTCTCTGTATGGCAAACAAGCCCATCAAATTTCATTATGATATTGGCCGCCATTTTAAAGTTATCAATTTTGGAATTTTGAAACATTGACATATAGCAAATAGGAAATAGGAACCGGAAAAAATAAATATAAAAAAAAACCGATGAAATTTTATTTACAAGTTTAAAAGTTATAAGCGAATATAATTATTTTTTAGTGCGATAATTTTGATGACGTCAAAGTTTGTTTAAATTCCTGTCAATATACCGCCAAAATTCAAATAATCGAATAAATGTATAAACAATATTTTAAGAGGCCACTTTAGTGGTCTCCGAAGTGAGGAAAAGTTCCGAGGTACCCCGTACCCGATTTTTTATTCTTATATATTTAATTCATTTTTTCATTCATTTTTTTTTTTTTTTTTTTATTGCCTGTCACTGCATGAAATCAAGTGGTATTTGTTTACAAAGAATATTAGTAATTAAGATTGCATACATTATAAATACTACTTTATATATTATCATTGTTAATGCTATATCATTAATAATTTAAGAACAAAGTGCTTATTATTTAATGAGGGATTATTATTGAATTGATTTTAAAAATTACATTGAACATATTGAGTATATTGAGAATAAATTATAATATCAACATATTATTTTACTGTACTCTGTCTGCAGCTGCTTATCAAATCCATTGAACTTTGTTCCGTATACCTAAGACTCATAGCGTTATTGACTCCGGGCTCCAATTTTTTTTAAGTACTCTTTTTTTTACTTAAAGATAAATTAATGATTCTAGGTAAATCTTCTTGACGTATGAAGAGGCAGTAGCCTAGAGATCAACTCCTATAAAATATAACTTGTAATAAATTATTATTATTATTACTACAATCTATTATTATTATCTATTTCTCAAATCTCTAATATAAGCGGCAAAATCCTGATTGACTGACTGACATAGAATTAACTTACAGCAAAATCTGCTTAACCGAGAGACTTGAAATTTCGAGAATATATTCTTTTCATATCATAGACAACCCGCTTAAAAAAGGATTTTGCGAAATGTTTATATTTCGTATCAATCGTAGATAAAAGTATTGTAACTTGTGCTGTGCTTTTATTGTTGTATCTCCCACGATATCTTCTTATCATTTGTCATTATCAACCTGCATGCATCGCTTCTAAAACAAGGTATTTTTATACAGGTTTATTTTTTTTCCTTCGTGATAAAAATAGGGCAGACTCAAAGACCCGAGTTAAGCGAGAGGTCACGCAAATTTCCGAAACTGACTTTTTTAGAATTTCTAACTTCTCCCCTCCATTTCTTCCAAGATAAAAATCGATAAGAGAGGGTGGGGGGGGGGATGGAACATTAAAAACTTTTTGTTTCTTCTTTTTAGCCGTAGAGGAACATCATAATCAATAGCCATTGTACTAGGTTTTATCAATGCATATTAATTGTTATCATTACAGCCTTAAAAATGGAAAATATTTATAAATTGATCAAGATTAATAATAAACGTTATTAGATAAATACCATTAGAAATAGCGTCACATTAAAATACTAAAATAATAGTACATTACGCGTCGAGTGCGGAAAGTAGCATTTTGCATGCGAGTGTGGAGTTTGCACCCGAGCGACAGCGAGGGTTGTAAAACCACACGAGCAATGCAAAATGCTGTTTTCGCACTAGTTGCGTACCTTACTTTATTTACGATTGTTAGATTTAAATTATAAATACAGAAAAAAATAAACTTGCTGTATGTAAGTTCGTATTCTCTTGATAAAGATGGGATTAATTCTTGAGTTGTATTTTTTGCCGAATTAATTATTTCTGGAGGAGTATTATTCTCCACATTTTCGTCAAAGTTACTTGATTCACTTATTGTTTTTCACTAAAAACTCGATATAAACAGTTATTTTAATAAAAGAAACTGCAAATTAGTTTTGTTAAATGTAAACAAACTTGCTAATCGTGCGTAAAGCTGAAGAATTCCTCTTCTTTACCGCACTAGTGTGGTAAAGAAGAGGAATTATTCAGAACTATGGGACGCACATGCGCAATGAATACAAGTACGTAAATAATCACTTTCTACGCATCTAAACAAAGATATAATGTTTATATTTCGTATCAATCGTAGATAAAATATTTTACTCGCAAGTAGTCTGAATTTCACATAGTTAAATTAAATAATTCCAGCCAGTTATTTACCTTTGTTTAATTTTAAAATTTGATTAGTACATATATGCGATACTTTTGATTAAGGTTGTCACTGTATTATATTGCATCCGAGCCTACCGAAGGTAACGAAAGCTATGTGATCGTTCCGAAGAACAAAAAATTATTGTGTCTCCGAATTCAAAAATTCCACCATAGAAATCCGTTTCAGACATCAGGGAACATTTTTGGTTCCGTGTCTGTCTGTCGGTCTGTCGCTCAATTTTTGCTGACCAATAAATCTTAAAAACTACACATCCAATTTTACTGAAATTAGGATGGTAGGTCATAATTAGCTCATTGTTAGTTCCATATAAGTTTCAACCTTCTGCGCACATTTTTTCTCCTCCACATGCGCACAAACATTTATTTTACACCTATAGCTTTAAAAGTACTTATCAAATTTTGGAGCTATCCCGACTCCTCCCCGAGGATCGCCTGATTGATCCTCACTGATAATCTCTTGAAAATCACACACTCCGATTCCTCCCCAATACCTAGATTAACAAAAGTCTTATAAATACATTTTATGTTTATGTATTTGTTTATATTTAGATAATTTTTAATTGTGCTTGTATCGCGTTAATTATGGATACACTTAGTGCCCCCGTGTTGCTAGTAAATTTTGACTTCATAAGACTTTAAGTAATGGTAATAAGCGTTGGAGGTGTGTTAAACATAAGTGTTCAATTAAGCTGAATTAAGTTACAAAGGCTCTGCAATAATTAAAAGTTCAACTATACTAGAAAGAGAATGAAATATTTGGAAGAAATTATAAAAAACTTTGATGAAGGCAAAATTACAATTTCGCAATATATTCAAACTTTAAGTCGAAGGAATTTACCAGTTTTTAATTAATAATTACTAGAATTTAATATTTTATTAAGTTGATTTTCCTATTTTGTAAGTTCAAGACAATACATTTTTTACGTTTTCTTTAAATAAAGGTTATGTATTTTTTTATACCTGAAAATAATTTGGGGATCAATCGGGATGTTTAAAATTCAGCTGTCATTTAAAACGGGGAGGAATCGGACTCCCAAAAAGGGTGATTTTTACCTACGGGGAGGAATCGGGCATCCGCCCAAATTTTTATGAAACTTTTATAGTTCATTGAAAGTCATCCGCAGATACCCAGATTAATTTCAGCAATC